>JALMGJ010000026.1:7671473-8292649 GCA_023362775.1 Charina bottae | reverse complement strand
ACACACACACACACACACACACACTTCATCTCATGCTTATTGGGTAGATTTTTCTAAATAGGGAAGGGCATAATTCATTGTCAGCAGAGTTCTCCCCTGCCCACTTTTTTGTGCATTTTCTAAATTCTCGCCCCACCCCAGATCCCAGGCTTTCAGACCAGTTGAAGCCAGTTAATGCCGCCAACTCTTTGAAAGCTGCTGTGCTGGGTACCCCCCTCCCAAGCGGAAACGATACAAGAACTGAATTCTCCTTCCCTGGTTTTCCGCCCTGGCCCAACTCAGCTCAGTCCCCAAATGGGGTCTCTCAACTTTTCCTGGGCTTCCCTAGGACACAAACCCCTTGGCCTTGCATTTTTGCCGCTTTTAAAACCCAATTAAATGGAAGAAATATAGTGGCTCCCCATTCCACCCCTTCCTGTATTTACCCAATTCCCTCTTTGGTCACATTACAGGGTACAATTTGGCCCCCACGTTAGGGAAACAGGGAGGGGTTCACACTCAAGGTGGGGTCTAAAAAAAGTTTTAAAAACTTTGGTCTCGGAGAAGTTGGGAAGCAAAGAATTCCAGGAAAGGGGGCAGGATTCGCCCACCAGCTGCATTTCAGCCGCTTAAGGATCACAACTCCTTAACCAGCATCTCCAATGACTTTTGAGAATTGCACTCCTGCACATCTGGAAGGCCCCAGGGGTCTAACTCGACCTCCTTTGGTGGGTAGGGGCCCAAAGTGACCCTTTGGCGGGACGGGGCCAACTTGGGGGGCCCTGAGGCTTGCAGTTGACCTCTTAAAAGTTCCCAACCAACTTTTGAAAGGACTCCTTGAGCATTTTTTCACACCCCTGGGTTAGAAAAATCGAACCAGCCAGGAGATCTCTCAGATTGGGTGTGTCCAAATTAGTCCGTTCAGTCATCAGCCCAGATCAGCCCAGGAGCCTTTCTCGAATGCCAGTTAGCTGATGCCAAGAGGAACGAGAAGAAAAACAGAGTCTGGACCCATTGGCCTCCTTGGATGCTAAATTGACCCCATCCAGGCCTGGTTTACTTTCATCAGAGATCTGTGTGGTATCGGTGCGTCCTGTGCCCAGGAATTCAGATGAAAGGGTAAAAGGACATTAGACTCTGCGTGGGAAGGCAGCAGGGGATCCTCGATTGAAGTGGAATTCTTGTCCGTGAAAGATGGTCTTCCACTCAATCAGCAGACTTGGAAATGTATATTTGCAGATCCTCATCTATCTGCCCACCCCAGCGATAAAGCTTGGAGCAATTCCTTCCCCTTCAGTTCTGCTTTACTCCAAACGCTACGTTTTTTAGGTCTACCTGATCTAAAGTCTGCCTGCGTTGAACCCCAAGCCACTTAGAAAGTGCATTTTTCAATAATAATAATAATAATAATAATAATATAATAATATTATAATAATGGGGGCGAATCCTCTCCAAAATGACGCGCTGCAAAGGGCAGTGTGATTTTTAACCAGCAGGTTTAAAAAAAAAAAAATCAGAGAAAAGGCACCCACAGATTGAGGCAAAACTCTGGAAGGAGCACAGGTTAGAGACAGGTGAATCTGGAGGGGGGAGAATACATTCCCAGCCACTTTCAAGCAACCAGGTATGTCGAGTGCCCGTTAAGCACTTCTTTCCCCCTTTGAAAACAGGAGAGCCAGCCAAGAATGAAGAACAGATCCCTTTCAACGCAGGCAAGGAGCAAAGGTCATTTGAAAACGGGGGGGGGGGGGGGGAGCTGTGGAAATGTACCCCCCACCAATTTCTCCCCCACCACCACCACCACTTCCTGGCTTCAAAATCAGCCCTGCGTCGTGGCGCCTCTCGCCAGCTCTTTCTGCATCCATCTGGAACGCTCCCACGCCAGGATCCCAAAGGCGATTTCAAATTGCCTGAACAGGAACCAGCCGAATTGGTTCCTGGATGCAGAGACCCCCACCCCATGGGGAGAGGAAAGATCTGCTGTCCTGGATCTGCTTCCTTCAGCTTTCTGGGGCGGGGGGAGAGATCTGCTTCTCTCTCAGCATCTCACAGCCAACCCCCCCCCTTCCTCCCACCCCCCCAACCACTACCTTTGCCAGCTTCTCACCTGCTAGCATCAATCCCAGGTTTAAAAACAGGAGGATCCGAGCCATGGTCCAATTTTCAGCTGCTAGGAATCTCCCTGGACAGAAATAGCGTACTCCGCTTCAGGATATTGGCAGGTGTGGCTGTTCGGTTAGGGTTTTTAACTCCGGCCAGGTAAGAAGCAGACCACACCCCAGGGGCTGGCCCAGGGGAAGGACATCTGGCACGGGAGGCCCTCTGGCTTGTGAAGAAGGATTTTCCCCTTCCGCTTCCTCTGTGGTTTTCCATCTCGGCCTGGTGCACCCTGTGTGCATGGGGTGGGATCCATAAACCCATCCAAAGAATGCACACACCCCCAACCTGGATAGGGAAGCACGAAGGGGGGATGTTCACCCCCCCCCCCGTTGTTGTTTATTCGTTCAGTCGCTTCCGACTCTTCCTGACTTCATGGACCAGCCCATGCCAGAGCTTCCTGTCGGCCGTCACCATCCCCAGCTCCCCCACGGTTGAGTCCCGTCACCCTCCAGAATATCATCCATCCATCTTGCCCTTGGTCAGCCCCCTCTTCCTTTGGCCTTCCACTTTCCCTAGCATCAGCTTCTTCTCCAGGGTATCTCCAGGGTACATAATTCCCTGGCAATTGCACACTTGGCAATTCCCCCCCCCCCCAACCCTTCCAACTTTACTTTTCCAACTGTTTGCAAAGGGACATTTGGAGCACGCTCAGCAGAGGGAGAGGAAGGAGATGGGATGGATGCTGGAACCTGGTGTGCTGAGATGATATTTTGTGGTAGAGATAGGAATCTAAGGCACACAAGGAAATGGCCAAAAAGCAGATTGGCGGAAGCTGTGCGGGGACAGGCGCATTGAATTTTCAACGGCGGCCGTCTGCAGGCATCGCGCCCGTCAAAGCCTCAACCTGTTTTGTTCGGTTTTAGGAAATTGGCGTTGGAAAGTGTGGCAGGCTGGCTTAATTTAAATTACTTAATGGGCACCTCATGTCTGTTTAACGTGCGGCACTTTCCAGTTCCAATTTCCCAAGTTAATTCAATCCGCTGCGGAGAAAGTGCAGTGTGTGGCAGCTGGGTTGTGGCGCTCAAAAGCTCCCTGGCTTAGCTGTGGAAGACTCGCCACTGTGCTCTGTCCTTCAGTAAGTTTCTAGTCCTCATGGGCTGCGCAGAAATTACACATTTGAGTTGTGCCGGAGCATCCGTTCAAAAGGAAAGCTATTTCCCCAAGCAACATATACAAACACAGAACCGTCTTTGACTCAACAATAAAACAGAAGAGAAGGGGTTTTAGATTGTAAAATCTAAGACAGTGCATTTCAAACTGTTCTGTCCTTCTGTCCCTTGAAGAGGACAATAACTTGTCAAAACGGTCTGCAGGACCATAGCATAAGAAACCTTAATTTAAAAGTATTGCAGTACTGCAGCAGTAAGAGAGATGAATCAACCATCCCGTGGAAGAAAGTTGAATTTATCAAGTTAAAAAATATAGCAGCTCAAAGCTAAAGCCTGTTTAAAAATGTAGCCTGCAGAGTTAAAGCTGGTAGCAATGGATATCAGAAAGCAATTAACAGCAGATTGGAATGTATTATTATTGTTATTTATTGACATTTACAAGTAAAATATATTTAATGTTTGTACTTCCAAGTAGTGCCACTTTTTGTATTTGATGGGCTGGGATTCTATCCTCCACTTCCCTCCTCCTCCTCCTCCTCACTCTCCTCCTCCTCCTCCTCCTCCTCCTCTCCTCCTCCTCCTCATTATTATTATTATTATTATTATTATTATTATTATTATTATGGTTTAAAACCTTTTCCTAAATATTACAAGAAAAACTTGTCCTTGTGCGGATGTCGGAGAGTGATGTCATGTTAGATATCTGAAGAAGGAGAAAGGGTACAATTGCTAATCCTTAGGAAGCCAACATCTGCATTAAGGAGATCTCAACCAGCTCACAGTTTTGAAGTTTTGCAAATCCTGGTTTGAGGGAAGGAAGGAAATAGAGGGGGGAAAAAAACTTCAAATGTGTAGCTCGTGTTTAGGGGTAAAGAAGGCTGAAACATGACCTCACGCCGCCAGATCCATCATTGGTATTAATCCTGACATTTTGTGTTCCTTCCTGGTCCTTCCTTCTTCCTTCCTTCCTTCCTTCCATTCCTTCCTTCCTTCCTTCCTTCCTTCCTTCCTTCCCCTCCCCCCTCTCCTCCTTCTCTCTCCTTCCTCCCTCCCTCCCTCCCTCCCTTCCTCTCCTTCTCCTTCCCCTTCCCCCTTCCCCTTCCCCCCTTCCCCTTCCCCTTCCCCTTCCCTTCCCCTTCCCCCTTCCCCTTCCCCTTCCCCCTTCTCCTTCTCCTTCTTTTTCCTCTCCTGCCTGCCTTCCTGCAAATCAAAAGTATTTTAGTAGCATTTCTTCATCATTTCAAACATCTGCTTGAAACGGGCAAGTCTCTTTTAAGGAGTCCCACACTGGATGTGTGCTTATGAGTCCCTGAAGAGGCAAGCAGGCACTATCTCTCTGGGGGGGGGGGGGGTGTCAGAGGTGTTGACCCCCATCAACTGCTTGCTCCCTTGCACAACTGGGTGGGTCTAAGAGCAGAACAACAGAGGCCCCTATTTCAAGGGCTTCTGTAATGTTTGAAAGTACAGACAAAGTCCAGCTTAAGAAAACAATGCCGGATCTTCCTCCGGCATTTCAGCAGCCGAGCGGTTGCCTCCAAGAGGAAGCCCAGAAATAGGAGCTCGCCAGCAGCTGCTCGGCAGAGGTAGACTGCCCCTGCGTGGGGAGGTTCCACTCAGTCAAAAGACAGGTCCTTCTGGATTTTGACCCCCCCCCCGACCCACTCAGCACACCCGTTGCGTCTCCTGCAGGCCGCCTTTGCCCCATCTTATTCCCGACGGCTAATTATGTACAGTCCCGATAAGCTCTTCCTTTTTTCTGACCCTGGGAATCTAGCACGATAGGCGAGAGGGAAATGTCTCTTCTCCATTTTTCTACAGCCCGTCCATCATCTCCTCCTCCACCTGTGCCTTCCACCCCACATCCCCTTGATGGTCCTTCCTCTAGCGCTGGCAGATCGGGGCTGCAAAATGCCAGGCGGATGCTGGAAGTGCCCCAGGAGAGTTTTCGGGGTTACTTGGCCACCGTAGGCGGGGAGGTCTGGATGTTTGCAGCCCAGATTTTGCGGGGGGCCGAAAAGTCCCTCTCGTGTTCCCTGCGGTGGTAATTCTGGGGCCAGGAGGTGACTTCTGCTTGGCCAACTTCCTTGTTTGCTAAGAGGGAGGCTCGAAGCAAGTGCCCTGTGCCACCATGAGTGGCCCAGGAGTGGTAGGCAGAGCGACTCTCTAAGTGAAGCAGAGAAATAACACTTAGCGTGCCAACGTCATCGATCTGGCTTCGTTCAGCTTCCCCCCCTTGGCGTTCAAACCGGCCTTCCCCACTCCGGTGCCCTCGGCCTCGCAGGACTCCAGCCCCCCAGAGCCCCTGCCAGGGCCAGGGATTAAGGGCTGTGGGGGGCTGTAGTCCACCAGTGGCGGATGATCAACAGGGGAAAGCTGTGTAGCCTTTTCCTTTCCCTTTTCCTTCTTTCCTTTTCCTTCTGTTCCTTTTCCTTCTGTTCCTTTTCCTCCATCTCTTGGGGGGGTGGGGGTGGCAGACTAAACATCTCCTGCTGGAAGATCCTGAAGTCCTCCTGGGAGGATGGGAGACCCCAGGGTGACCCTGAGCCGTTGGCAATTAAAGCACCCTGACGTCTGTTCTGCTGCTGCTTATCGGTCCCGTGGGTGTCTGGCTCTTGTGCAAGGGAGCGCGATTCGGAGCAGGGGTCAGCGGAGCTGTCTCTCGCCAATGACTCGCGGGTCTCAAGATTTCCACCTTTCCAGCTTCAAGGGAGTAGTTCCCCTTATCACTGACCCGAGGATCAAGGGTGGGGACGGAGAGGAACAGCTGTCACCTTTTCACACCAGGAACCCGGTTTTCCTCTGGGCCTGTAAGAAAGGAGCACAACCATCTCAGCTTCTGGGAAATTATTGTCCTTATTTATTACAGTATTTTATATGGGCCTTGGTGTGCCGGAGGGCTCATATGTCCTGTCGGGAGGTACTAATATCCCCCCTAGTATTTCCTCCACTGGTATTCTCCAGGCACTCCACCCTTCCTTCCAGCTTTCCTCTCTCCCTCCCTCCCTCCTCTCCTTCCTTCTCCCTCCCTCTCCTCCCTCCCTCCCTCCCTCCCCTTCCTTCCTCTCTCTCCTCCCTCCCTTCCTCCCTCTCCTTCCTTCCTTCTTCCCTCCCTCCCTCTCCTCCCTCTCCTCTCCTTCCTCTCTCTCCTCCCTCCCTCCCTCCTCCCTCCCTTCCTTCCTTCCTTCCTTCCTTCCTTACCTTCCTTCTCCTTCCTTCCTTCCTCCTTCCTTCCTTCCTCTCTCTCCTCCCTCCCTTCCTTCCTCCCTCTCCTTCCTTCCTCCCTCCCTCTCCTTCCTCTCTCTCCTCCCTTCCTTCCTCCCTCCCTCCCCTCCCTCCCTCCCTCCCTCTTCTCAGAAAAATATATTCAGCTGCATAAAATAAAATCCATCCAGATAGCATCACAAAGGGAACCAATGATGCTTAAGGGCAGCTATCAAAATAGCATTCAAATAATTTGAGATAGATTGATCGATGGCAACAAAACGTGCTTGGAGTCCCGAGGCCATAAATTATTGGGCTGCCTCCATTTCTTATTGAACAAAAAGCCAAATTTCAGTTGGATGGAAGTGAAAATGAAATTGTAATTTCCCCCCCACCCATATTCACACACCTTATATCCTGTAAAAGTTAGGCCTTCTCTGTTTGCTTACACTTTTGCATGTTATGCAAACCTGTGGGGTGGGGAAGCGGAAATTAAAAAAACAAGCATAAAAAAGAAATTCCAACCAGTCACTAGAGGTGCAGATCTGGAGACTGACAGCAGGATATTTGGGGCTATTTTGGGGGGAAATTGCACCATCAACAACCCATCAGCATACTGTAAGCTCTTTTTTTCCGGTCATTTCAGGTATTCCCACTAGAAGAGTGTTTCTCAACCTTGGCAACTTGAAGATGTGTGGACTTCAACTCCCAGAATTCCACACATCTTCAGGTTGCCAAGTTGAGAAACACTGCACTAAAACATCCAGTATCCCTTGTGGAGGGGGGTAGCTGTGATTTTTGTTTCAGCCAGGTTGAAAAGGGCCCTAGATTCCCCCACTCCCCGATTCGAATGAACCAGGATGGTCTCGCTTCCAGAACAGACCTTGATTTATGCTAATATTGCTGCTTCTCTGCCAAAGCTGGCCAAGCATTTGGCATCCTTGGACAATAACCAAGGTGCTAGTTCTCTGGAGGCCCCACCTGAATGCTAGAATAAGATAAAAGGGGCGTGGATCCAGCTTACCCTTATTTATACCCTCCAAAACAGCCTAAAAACTCCCAGTGCGTCTCAAAGACCCTCTTGACGCATGTCCGCTAAATGCAAGCGATTCCCCCCCCCCCGCAAAAACTTTGCAAACACATCACAGCGGTTCCCCAGAGGATCATCCTGACTCTCAGCTTCAAGGGACAGGGCAACCTTGAAGGCCGGGGAAGGATTGTTTGGCTGTTTCCAAACTCATTCGCCTTACCGGTGGTGCCTGTTGTTAATGCCCGTTTCTTAATGCCCTTTTCTTATCCCGCTTCATGGGCCGAAATCCTAAACCCCGCGTGCCAGGATGCGGTTAATGGGCTATGACTTGTGAATCTTTCACTTTCAATTTTGCTCTGTTTTTTCCTGCATTCCTCCTGATCGTGTTCCATCTGAGCCCGTCTCCGCTTGAGTTGGCAACTGCACAAAAGGAATTTGTCAGCACCCACGCCCCCAAAATTGGTGCAAAAGTTTTCTGCAGATATCTTACTTATGCATCATTTATACACTCATCTCTCTCTGTCTTTTAAAAGGGTATTCTCGCACGCTTGGCACACTTCCTCCTAAGCATTTGCATTTTTTTTGCATGCTTTTTTTTTTTTAAGAGATGCCTTTTCATGCGCATTTTTTTCCAGGTACTTCAAAAAGGGTGGATGTGGTGGTGGTAAGGAATGCTGCTGGGTTTCGGGTTTTTACACAGAAGTTTGAAAGGCGTGAACTGGGTTAAGTATGTATTAAAAAATGTGAATCCGGTTTGTTCCTCCTTCCTTCTCTGTTGGCAATTTCAGAAGCTGGAAGGCTTTTCCTAGCCCAGAAGGGAAGAAACGAAACCCATTTGCCATGATTTGCCAGCTTTTTATTAATATTTATTAGTAAAGGACTGCGCAGTAGAATCTTATGCTTTTCAGAACAATTCAATTTTGGGCCGGCATCTTTCACAAAATCATCTGTTCGCCACGCTTTTCAATTAGAAGAATAAAGCTTGTGATCATTTGCTAGCAAAAATAAGAATGACGTATAAGTTCAGTATCTTTCACAAGCGGAGCTAAAGCATGGTTACCTTTTAATCGTGGTTTGTTGAAGAAGCCAGGAAGAGGCCCCCATTCTAACCAGAGGCTTACTTCAGCTTGGTTGGTAGAGCAGGCACAGCGACAGGAAGCCATAAAACATGGCTACACATTGCAGTAAGCCGTAAAATGTGATTACACATTATAAAAAGGTAAAGGTTCCCCCCGCACATTTTCTGCAGTCGTGTCCGACTCTAGGGGCCGGTGCTCATCTCCGTTTGTTAGCCGAAGAGCCAGCGTTGTCCGAAGACATTTCCATGGTCATGTGGCCGCATGACGCACGCGGAACGCTGTTACCTACCCACCAAGTGGTACCTATTTATCTACTTGCATTTGCATGCTTTCGAAATGCTAGGTTGGCAAGAGCTGGGGCGAGTGCGGGAGCTCACTCCGCACGCAGGGCTAGGATTCGAACCTGCGAACATGCGATCTTCCATCGACAAGCCTGGCGTCTTACCTGCTGAGCCACCATGCCCCTTTTTACAAGCCATAAAACATGGTTACTTTTCTTCACACATTGCAGTGACAACTAGAAAGCACAGTTTACAAATCAAACAGTTGGGTTTGTACCTCCTTCTGAGCCAGGACTAAAAAGATCGCATTCTGTTCTCGTACGACCGATATGCACCTATCGGTCCTGTTTAAACGTGGACATTTTTTCAAAACTCAAGAGTTGGGGCGCGCTGGTCTTTCGTACGTTCATCTGATTTAAATGTCACCTGCTTGCCCCATATGGTCACCTCTTGGGATGGGGAACAAGGCCCCTTTAAGAACAGATATGTGGGAATCGGTGGAAACAGTCAGCATTCACTTGAAGGATTTGGCTGATCTCACTGGAATTATTATAAAAATTTGGTTTTTCTAAGCCAAGGAGTGCTCTTTAAACTGAAAAGTAAAACTACGATGGAGCTTTGTGTTCTGTTAATTATAAAGCCAGCCTCATGTCAAAGTTGCACCTTAATTGGTTTCTGTGATTCCAGAAATAGATTCAAGATTAATCACCTTTCTTCCTTGTGCAAGGCATTGGCCAGGCCTGGTTCTGCTAAATCTCCCGCTTCGACCCTGAGCGCAGACTGGCTCCTGAGAAATTGCCACCTTTGTTTTCATTTCTTGGCCTACAGGAAAACATTTCTGGGCTGCCTTTGGCCCTGGGGAAGCCACCCGAACCCCGCTTCGAGGCCGGCGTGCAAAAGCAAAGCTGGGGTTTTCGCCAGCGAATGTTCCCGTCCAAATTGGTGAACGGGCTTTGCAAAGTCGGGCGCTATTTAAAGTCCGAGGAACACGTCTTGATATTTGTCTCCTCGCAGTTGATAACCCTGTTATTGATCGTTGGCCGCCCTTTCCTTGGGAATTGAACCGCGGGGGGAGCAGGCAGTTTTTATTGACGCTCCGATGCAGCGACGGTGGCGGCGAGGCCTGGGAACGTGATGTGCGATCCAATCGGGGGCTGTTCCCAGCCACCTTTGGCCGAGAGGTAGAATATAGGACAATAAAATCTAGGGAACAAATCTCGGGAATGCAGGGGAGGGCCCAAGATGGTTAGGGGCCACCCTAGATTCATCAGACACGCTGAACCTGAAACTGGGTTAGCGAAAGCTGATTCTGGAGCCTTTCCTTTCCTTTCCTTTCCTTTCCTTTCCTTTCCTTTCCTTTCCTTTCCTTTCCTTTCCTTTCCTTTCCTTTCCTTCCCTTTCCTTTCCTTCCCTTTCCTTTCCTTTCCTTTCCTTTCCTTCCCTTCCTTTCCTTTCCTTTCCTTTCCTTTCCTTTTCCTTTCCTTTCCTTTCCTTTCCTTCCTTCCCTTCCTTTCCTTTCCTTTCCTTTCCTTTCCTTTCCTTTCCTTTCCTTTCCTTTCCTTTCCTTTCCTTTCCTTTCCTTTCCTTCCTTCCCTTCCCTTCCCTTCCCTTCCCTTCCCATCCCTTCCCTTCCCTTCCCTTCCCTTCCCTTCCCTTCCCTTCCCTTCCCTTTCTTGTTCTGTTTTGAACACCCTGTTCTCCCTTCCCATAGTCTCATTTTCCTTTGCTTTTCCGTTTTTATTTTCCAACCCTGACACACACTCTCCCTTTTCTTCCTCTTCCTTCATAGGTGGATATTTAAGGGAAGGGCTTATCGTTCTTTAAATAGATTTGAACTGCTAGCTTTCGAAATTAGGGAAGGCACAAAGCTTCCCTCTTGAAGGCAGGTTACTTGGTCAGAGGGAAAGGCCAGCTTCCCCAACCAATGTCCTAACCTTAAGCTCTCAGAATTCCCCAGCATGCAGATGTCCTAACCTTAAATTCCCAGAATCCCTAGCATGCAGATGTCCTAACCTTAAATTCTCAGAATCCCCTAGCATGCAGATGTCCTAACCTTAAATTCCCAGAATCCCCCGTTGAAAGCATTCTGGGAAATCTGCAAAAACCCAACTGAGCAAACGTGTGTTCTACCTGTTGTGGAACTGCGTGCATCTCTTGGTTTTTTTTTTCTTCCAAACTTTATTAGAAGTTTTGACAAAGAACATAAAAACTCACCCAAACTAATAAAGAGGAAAAGGAACCGAATTGTGTGCACCTTTCGGATGCGCTCCAGCAGTTTTTCAGCCCGGGGGGCGGGGGCAGCCCTAATAAATGGCTGGGATGTGTTTTTTTTCCAGCTTATGATTAAGCCTGGCTGCTGTATTTTTTTAAAAGTTTGTTTATAGTCTTGCGCTTCTGTGTTCTGTTCCCTGTCCCTGTTTATATTATCGAAATGGCCTGTGGTAAAAGAATACAATTGTTGACTGTTGGATATAAAAAATATTACAACGGCCCCACCAAAACGCTTCCAGGAAACAAAGCGTCCTCCCTTTGCACTTTGTTCTCCTTTCCTTTGGAAGTAGACTGCTTCTAAATAGAGAGGCTCTATTTTTCCAGCGCAAATGGGCCAGCTTCACGCTTGTCCCGCCAGATCAAAATTTTGATCCTCTTTCGAGGCCAAATTTTACGGGGTATGCAGGAAATGGCTGGATTTTATTGTCACCCCCGGATGAGATGCTGCCCCCTCCGACTCAGGCTCTGGATCCGAAGTGAAATTCCCACAGCTGAAACTTCCCACCTTCCGCGATGAATGAGTTTGTTGCATTGGTAAACTCTCTGATTGAACCAGACAATATTTCAAGGCCCAGAGACCTTTCGTCTATATTTTAGGTAGAGGCAAGTATTGCAATATGAGTTCCTTTCATTTTTAGAAAAAGGAAGCTTTCAATTTACGTGTGGGATGGGAGAGGGGTCAAAAATAAATGCAATTTACTTTTCTAGCGTGCCAATGAAATCTGCTCAATTTCAGAGAGGTGGAGAAGGGGGATTTTTAAGGGCTGAAAAAGACCAACCAGATTCTGGATGTTTCCCCAGAAGGAAGCATTTTATAGACCCATCGCTTGCACCCAGATCCAGGCTGAGTCTATTCCAAATTTTGTTAGGGAGAGAGGAAGTGAACATTTAAAATAATCTTGGAAAGCAAGTTGCTAGACCAGAGCTTTCCAAACATTTTATGTTGGTGACACACTTTTTAGACATGCAATCATTTCGCGACACACTCTTACAGCAGGCATCATTTCGCGACACACTCTTACAGCAGGGCACCAGGCAGGCACTGGGACCTGCGCGGAATCACAGCAGGTTTGGAGGCAGCCGGGCACAAGGCAGGCACTGGGACCTGCGTGGAATCCTGGCAGGGCTCGGAGGCAGCAGCAGCCGCGACACACCCAGACACTGCAGCCGACACACTAATGTGTCGTGACACACAGTTTGGAAAGCTCTGTGCTAGACGCTGAATGCAATTGTAAATGGGATAGAAGAAAAGTGGGAGGGAGCAAAATGGAAATAGAAATAGATTTTTCCGTGCCTTGAGAAATTTGGGGTGTTTTTGCATAACTTACTTAGCTGGGCCGGTGAAACAATCAAGTGGCTGCGTTGGCACAGGATGGTAAAGCTGGTTAGTGGTCAACCTTGGTTAAATTTATTGTGGCACAGTGAAATGAATGTATTGGGCAATACACAACATGTAGTACATAGGTTCTCCCTTAAAGCAGAAGCACCAATATTAAAAAAAAATATATAAAATATATATAGTAAAGGTAAAGGTTCCCCCACACATTTGTGCAGTCGTGTCTGACTCTAGGGGCCGGTGCTCATCTCTGTTTGTTAGCCGAAGAGCCAGCGCTGTCCGAAGACGCTTCCGCGGTCATGTGGCCGGCATGACGAACGCGGAATGCTGTTAAAAAAATAAAAGCCATAGGTGCATTTTATATGCATTTTAAAAGTTGTCAGCAATGTTTGCAGAACTATATATAGATCGTTCTGCAAACATATTTGAGGGGAGAATGAGTTACCACCAAGAAACGTGGAATAATCTTTAATCTTTCTCACCGAACAAACTTTCCAAGGGCTTCCTTGTTCTTTATCATGCCCAAATCAGCCTACACCCTTCGGAACTGACAAAAATATGAAAAGATCAAACGAGGAGGGAAAGAAACTTATCAGCTTCTCAGGGAAATAGCTCGTTTTGCATCATAGAAGGCTGGGCTGCGAACGCGACTCCTGTTCGGAATCCAACACACACACGCCCACAAAAAAACCAAACTTGTATTTGAAAGTTAAAAATTTCACCAATTCTGTTTATTAAACCCAGTGATCCGTGCAAGGAAAACAGGTTAACGGATGTGGGATGGCGAGAAAAAAGATGGGAGGTATCTTTTCCCCCAGAAGAACACTCGAACCATCAGAGGGGATGGTTCATGCTGAAAACGGGCAAGCAGAATAGAACTGGAGGAATGGGCTCGCGAAATCGAGCCTCCTTAGTCGGAGGCAGTATACCTGACTGTCAAATAGCGGAGAGGAAGGCTGGGGAAAAAAAACATATTCCCGGCCTGAAGAGTGTCGGAAAGGGGATGATTGGTTTTGTGTTTTTTTTAAAATCAGCTCCACAACCGGGAAGCTGGGGGTGGGGGAGAATGAAAAAGGTAATCACCATCACCTTGCTTGCCAGAGTTTGCCTCGCCCTTGGAGATCTCTTGGGTGAGTCCCAAGGTTGTGCTGAGAAAAGGGCACCAAGGGGTGATCTACCTAGCAAAGACAGTTTCTGATCCCCACCCCCATTTTAATCCCCACCCCCACAGGGCGTCTAAATGGGCTGGGGCCAAGACTGGGAGTCAGCAACAAAGAAGGGGGTCAGAAACTCCCCCCTCAAGGGATGTGACTCTCCAAACCCTGAAACTCTCCCAAAAATGCATAATTTTGCAAAAAAAGCATCACCCCCCAATTTTCCCAGCTAGGCGAGAAAGGCAGAAGACTTTGCCGGTTGAGTGCGGCCTGCGTTCCCTGCAGCTTAAAGCACACCAGGGGAGATGGGTCAGCGACTGACCCTTGTGGTAGACAGACGATTAAGTGTGTTGTGTGTCCTCCTAAATCCTTGGACTTTGTACAAATCCTTTGGGCTTTGCCGGAGAAAGTTCAATTGTTGCTGGGTGTAAGCTCCAAAGATCATCCAGGCTGGCTTAATCCCTGCTGGCTGTCTTCAGTTACAAATCCCACCGAGCACACTCAGCCAGGGCCCATCAATTACCCTCACCTCGATGAGGTCACCCTTCCTGTTTGGTTATTTTTAGATGATCTCCTTCCATGCGCTTGCTTATGACTGACACGTCGTATTCCGTAAAATTTGCCTTTGGGTGAAATAATTTTATATGCCTCGAAAGGAAAACCCGGGGGGGGGGAGAAATGGCAAGAGTGCTCCAGAGCACCTACAGAGTGCTCCCCCTTCCTATTAAAACCCCCTTCCAACCTGAGAAATGAGAAATTACAAAGCACGATTCCCCACTCGGCTTGACTTGTTATTTTATAAATTAAGATTTTCCTTAGTCCGGGGTCCAGATTCCCGAGCCCAGCTATGTAATCTGCTGAATGCCGGTTTAATATTCACTCTTGTTCATATTTTGCATTGTTGACCTGCCACCTACTGGCTAATCTCTGGCCAGCAATTTTCAAGGCAGATGGATTTTCAAATCCTGCAATTTCTAATTTGCAGTAGAAAAACCAGCATTGCAGTGCTGAGAGATATACAGGTAGTCCTCACTTAACAACCATTCATTTAGTGATGGTTCAGACTTATGACGGTGCTGGAAAAAACAACTTACGACCGGTCCTCACACTTATGACCATTGCAGCATCCCCACAGTCACATGATCATGATTTAGGCGTTTGGTAACCGGTTCGCATTTATGACCGTCACAGCATCCCGTGGTCATGTGATCGCCATTTTCTACCTTCCTGGCTGGCTTCGGGCAAGCAAAATCAATGGGGAACCGCGTGATTCGCTTAATGACCATGTGGTTCGCTTAACACCTGCAGTGATTCACTCTGTAGAAAAGGCTGTAAAATTGGGTCAGATTTGCTTAATGACCGCTTTGCTTAGCAACTGAAATTCCAGGCCCAATTGTGGTCGTTAAGCGAGGACTACCTGTAAATGAAAGGAGAACCAGTGAAAGTGATGGATTAGGGGTGGGGGACCCAGCTCCAATACCCCCTTAGCCATGCAGGCTCCCTTCCTTTTACCCAAGCCTACCTCACAGGGTCGTTGTGTAAAAAAAGAACTTGTGCTATGCTTACATATAAATGTATCCCATGCTCTTATATGCACCATTTGCATTTCTCTTAACATAAAACTTTAATATCTTAGCTCTTGACTTCTTAAACAAAGACCAAAATTTTTAGTTGAGATAGAGACTATTGCTATTTGTTCCTTCTGATTTAGGGTTCTTTGGCCACATTGGCAAATTCTCCCCCCCCCCTTTTTATTGTGTTGTTATAAATCTGGATACATTATATTATTTCAATACAATGATATGCATGATATAAATATCACTGCAATGCTACGTATTTGTTATATAATAAAGGTTTCAGTCTTAAGCTAAATTATTCAATATTAAAATCTCCATTGTGTTGTAACTTGGTGTGTGTGTGTGTGTGTGTGTGTGTGCATTAATGAAAGGAAATCCTCACATTTATAACCCTTGCAGGTCTGTAAAACAAAGCAAAGCTGAAGTCAGATCATAAGCACAGTTGCGGTTTCACTTAGTGACCACTTTGCTTAACAACTGAGTTGCTGGTCCCTATTGTGGTCACTAAACGAGGACTACCTGTAGTTTAGAAAGCTGGTGCTTTCACGCTGCAATATTTTGCTGCAGTTATCAATGGGCGTGTTTGTTTCCATTCATTTCCTTTATTTTCTTTTTTAACGGATTGATTCCCTTTTTGATTCAAACTGATCAGCTTTACAAAGGGGGACAACATTCCAGGGAGTTTAAAACTAGCCCTGTCAGAAAAGAGAGAAAGGATGAAATGGAGTAAGTAATTTAAAAAAAAAAACGACAGGAGGTCCTGTGAAATTTTGGCCTGAAACTTCAGTCCTTGAATTTTTCACATCTGACGTTGTTGTTGCTGTTGTTGTTCTATTATTATTGTGGTTGTTGTTATCCAAAATGTTTAAGTTGTTCTGAGATAAGCTAGATCTTGGCTCTAGGTTCACAACTGCTTATAGGAATGGTACGAAAGGAAAAAGGGAAATGAGCGGGGAGGGAAGAGGAAAGCAAACATTGGAACTCCAGTTCCTATTATGATCAACAGATGGCACCAAAGTGCCTTTCCTCTTTCCATGATGTTTCATTTGGGAGGGATGGAGCAGGCCCAGATTTGCAGGGAACCTTCCATGAAGCAAGCAAGTTCCATTAAAGTCAAATTGTATTTTTTCTCCCCGGATGTTTAGAAATTTAAATAAATCTAAGAAAGGAAGGAATAAGAAAACAACGCTGGAGCAAGCAGAGAGGAAAAACTGACCAATTCTGCCTTTTGTTTCCAATCAATGCTTTCCCAGAATCCCCGAGCAAGACTTAAAAGCACCTCTTTCCTGATATTCTTATTTCAGTACAGCAAGTACACTTAGGTACACTGCTCCTAATCTGGGAGGCTTTTGGCAGCTATCCAGACTAACAGCCAGAGTAAGCCAGCTTCCAGCGGAAGCTGCTTTGAGTGAACATGTTTCGCTTCAATCTCCCAACATTTCCATTTGGGGATTTTATTTATTTAAATTTATTCGTGGGGAGGGAAAAAGCAGCTTTGAAACTAGCTATGCCATGGAAAGGGCCACCAACTTTTTCTGAACCTTGTCCCAAAGCCTTTTTCTGAACCTTGTCCCAAAGCCTTTTTCGGCCTTGTCCCAAAGCCTTCCCCTCCCCAAAGCCCTTCCTTCCAGGCCACAACTCCCATCATCCCCAGCCAACACCGTTCAAGGTCTCCGCTGGTTGCCAAAGGCAGGCCCCATGCCAGCTCAAATGCCCAAGCGTGAAGCTTGCTTTAGCTCTGGCAACCTCGCAAGATTGTTGTGCCGGCACCGGAAAAGAAGGGAGGCCCGCCCCGGCGGGCGACCACAAGCTCTTGGACTGAAGGCAGGATGCAGACTGAATCAATAAAATAAATAAAACCGTGACAGTGTTTGCCCACTGCACGAATCTAGGCTACGTCAGCCTCTGTTGCTGTGGCTGGTTGTGCGAACGCGGCCATTGCGCCATGTGGCTTGTTCGCCTGAGTGCAGCGTGTGATGAGGACATCGCCCATAACTTGGGGGGCATGAAAAATGGGTAGCAAGGATGAGCCTAAAAAAAATGACCTGGATGAGCCGAGCTTGGCACACCGTTCTGCCAAAGGCCAGAGCAAATTGCACCCCCGGACCCACGCATGCACACCACCACCCCCAAGCATGCTCAGAGGCACCCTTGCCCCTGAGCAATCTGCTTGGCAGTCAAGACCGGGCGCTCCCTCCCTTTCACCCCCTCCCGCCCTCGGCTCGGCCTCCCCGCCTCTCGGGGGACCTCGAGCATTGCCCTTTTAAGAGGACTCCCTTCCCTGCTTGAATGGGCTCCGGAGTCCAAGCGCCGCGTGCATTGTTGCCGGCACGCCGCCTTCCCTAGCAACTTCGGTGCGCCCGAGCGGGGAGCTCGGAGGGCTGCCTTCTCGAAGTTTGGGGCGAGGGAGCCACCAACAGCCGGGTCTCGACCCACGAAAAGGAGCGTCCGGAGAAGACCACCTGCGCCCCGTTTTCCTCCGCGCGCCTTCGAAAGGCAAGTAAAGATTCCCAACTTTCTGAAAAGCCACAGGGACGCGCGTCTCCTCTGGGCGGACCCTGTTCCCTATTCTGGCCACAAAGGGGCTGCTGGGTTGCCAACTTCCTCCCCTTTCCCAACCTTCCTCGCTCCTGGGCCGCGAAGAACGAGAGAACCGCAGCGGAGACTGGTTTTCTTCCTCCCATTCCGCCGCGGAGAAAACCTTCCGTCGGAAAGGCGGAGGCGCGGAGCCCTTTGCAACGGGCGGCGACCCTCGGCCGTAAAACCAGGCGCCCTGCAACGTTGGGCATCGCCCGCCCGCTCAGCCCGGCGGCCACGGGCGCCACCCTCGCCGGCCTTCTGGCATGAATGAGAGAGGGCTACTACCCCCCTCCCCGCCACGGCCCCTTGCCGCCTGCAAGCGCGGCATTCACTCGAGCGTTGCCTGGACACTCATCTCCACAGCAACGTCCGAGTGCTGCGGCCAGGCGGGCGGTTAGTGAGCCAAATTCCCAGCTCCCGAGCGCCAGGGGCAACTTTGGCGCTCGGGGACCCGCGGGGAGCTGGGGGGAAAGAGTTGGGTGGGTTTCACAGCAGCCAAGGTGAGCTGTCCCAACTTTCTCATCTCGCAGGGCTCTGGCCATCGTCCCCTCCCACGACGACGAGGTTCCCGGGCCGAGACCCCCAGCGTCCCAGTTTCCAGGTTGGGGGCAGGGTTGGGGCTGAGTGCAATGTTGTGATTTTTCTCCAATAATATTGCACTTGTCCTGGCCTCCCGCTGTTCTGGACTCGCCTGCGGGGGACACACGCCTGGACACGCCTGTACCTGAACCCGCTGGAGCGCTACGTCGGACCGAATTTGCCCCGGCTGGAAAGCTGAAGCCAAAAAATCAGGTGACGGGCCGGCTGAGCCGTGTCCCAGAGCTACAAAGACCCAATTGAATTGGGGGTCCTGTTTTCCGCTTGTAACCCCTAGATTTAGAAGCGGGGGGGGGGGGCCATCCAGATCAACCCTCCTGCCGGCAATTGGGATGCTTAGAAACCTCTCTTAGTAGATCGAAAATGCCTTAGTGGACGGAAAATTATGGGTACCGGGATGCAAACTGCAGATTCAGCTCCGATCTATCCATCTTAATTCTTGAGCTGGGGAAAGAGACACTTCTAAGCATCTTTGACACATGAGAGGCCGAAAATTGGGTTTGTGGATAGTGGGGCGGCGCGCTTTGGAGATCTAAGAGGTTAAAAACGTGGGATCTGGCAAATAAGGCTTTTCCCCCACCCTCACCCCTTGAACCCACAACTTTGGGTAGCCGAGGGTGTGGCAAGTTCAAAGCCGGGTTTAATCTCACCTATTAAAGTTCCTTTTTTCACCCCCCCTCCCCAAAGTACAACAGGTGCAGAATTTAAAAAAAGAGCCAAAACTTTATGGAGGGATTGATGTTTCCCCTCAGAACGACCCCACTGGTGTGTCTCTCGATGACGCCTTCTCTATCTGAGTGTAGAATTGCTCCAAATTTTGCAAACACGCCCAAACGTGGCTGGCAGTTTCTCCGATCCGTGGTAGAACTGTGTGTGCGTTGATTGGGGGTGGATCTCCAACGGGTTGGGGAGATCCACTCGGAATCCTTTGGGCTGGCGTTTCCAGCCCGGGAAAGAACCCCGCGCGACGGCCCTCTTCAAGGCTGTTCCAGCAAAACCCGCCGGAACGGTTCGAAGTCCACGGGCACGGTATCTAATATTGCAGAGAGAGATGAAGGAAGACCAGCTTTGAGGCTTCAGATTGGAGGCAGAAAACGTGGACCTTCTACAGATGCCGCAAAGGCCGGGGGGGAGGGGGGGGGCGCTGCTAATCTGATTTTTATGGCTTCCCCAGCCGGAGCAATGAAGTTCTTGGATTAAGATCAGACAGAAGAGATTCATGTCCTCAACAGCGGAAGCCGCTGCGGTGACTGTGGGCCAGGCCGTGGCTGGATCCACGCGACACGCTTGACCCTAAACTCAGGTTTCAACTGAAGAACAAGCACTGCGTTCACGTCGGAGGCTAAATCTATATTTGGGCTCCGCGGAATGGTTGCGTCCCCGGCACACGCTGAATTAGGAGTGACCCGGCTCCATTTTATCCCGTTTTGTGGGCTGTTGCCCAAAGCCAGTCGTTAGGTCTCAGCCCATCCTACCTCGCAGGGTTGTAGTGGAGGAATCCTAGAATGGGAGGGTTGGAAGGGAGCTAGGAGGTCATAACCCGCTACCCAGGTCAGAAATCCACTACTAAGGTATCCCTGGCAGATGCCCCCCCCCCCCAGCCTCTGTTTAACCACCGCCAGGGAAGGTGGCGCGACACGGGGCCGGCCGCCCTCTCACCGTTGCAGCGATACCGCAGGTTGGACCAGATGATGTTCTCCTGAGAAAAGCAGAAGACGCCGAGGCGCCCTCCCCGCATGGTCGTGTCGATGATGACCCCGGAGTCGGCCACCAGCTGCGGCCCTTCGTAGAGCAGCACCCTGGGACGGGGGGGGGGGGGGGAGAGAAACAAGTGGGAGGAAAAGAAATGCTTATGACTTGAGCACACAACGGCAGGGCCTGTTTTCAATTTCTTTTTTGCAGGGTGGCGGGACGGGGACAGGGACAGGGACTTAATCCTTGTCTTGCTCTGCTATTCCCTGTCTTCGCCCCTCCCCGTCTCTCCCTTGCTGAGCAAGAAAGGGGGGGGGGAATTCCCAGCCTTGTTCATTCTCTCTCCTTTCTCCCCTGCCCGCCCTTCTTCGACCTTTCCAGCATTGTCCAGCCGGGAAGGGCCGATCTCGCATTAGCGCATTCCAAGCGCATGGGATTGCTATGACAACTAAGACAATGACTTGGGGGGCCCTGTCGATGCTTGGCGGTTGGGGGGGAAGAGAGCAAAGGGGGTGTGAGTGTGAGAGAGAGACAGAGAGGCTGAACCCAGCCCTCCCTCTCCTCTTTCTCCCTTGCACACCCACACCCACACACTCACACTGTTGACTGTGGGACCAGCCTGTGCTTAAAGAGGGAACACAGTGCGTTTTGTGCCAGCTTGGAAGGAAAAGCTTGGACATTACTGGCAAGAATTCTCTGTACATCTTTCACTTCCTGCTCTGCAAAGGAAGGAAGGAAGGAAGGAAGGAAGGAAGGAAGGAAGGAAGGAAGGAAGGAAGGAAGGAAGGAAGGAAGGAAGGAAGGAAGGAAGGAAGGAAGGAAGTCATTTTGTTGCCTCTTCAAGTTGTGGCTGGGTTTTCATCCATTGCAATAAACCAGGGTTTGTTGAATCTACAAGGAAGCCTTAGCCATCAATTGGGGTTTTCTGGATGCACAAGGAAGACTTAGCCATCAATTGGGGTTGGAAAACCACAGTGGCCTTGTCTGCACAGGGCACTAAGCCACCAACCTAATGTCTGGGTGTAGCCACTAATTTCATTTCTAAATCCGCTTTTCTGCACAGGTGATGTCATCACACAATGACATCATGCCGCAGGAGATGCCACGTGGTCCCCAAGAAACCTCCGTATCCTTTGCTGTTTCAGAAAGCTCTAGCAAGCCAGCCAAATCGTACAATTTCAAAAGGGGGGGGGGCAGGAATAGCAGTTTTTTTTTAAAAAAAAAAGGGGGGGGCGGGAAGAGGTTGGTAAGCCCAGAGAAAAAGCAAAAAATCAGAGCGCAGAGAAGGACTTCTGAAAATCTCACCCTCTGTGGCTTTGGATCGGTCAGTGTTGCTCTGCCTAGCCTACCTCACAGGGTTGTCGAGAAGATAAGCAGGTGGGTGGCGAGGGCCCGGCTTGGTTCTCTCTTCTGGGAAAAACCAGCTGTCACGAAACAAGGAAACCCAAACAGAAAACAAGAATTTCTCCTGGTTATTCTCACCGGATGTACCCCACTTGGGGTCGGTGCAAGAGACGCCAGCGGTAAGAGGCTTTGTCCTTCCATCCCACGTTGCGGGGGTCCTTCCAAAGCAGCTTCACGTGGCCGGGCGTGTGGCCCGTGTGCCACAAGGCATTGCGGAGATGTTCACCGGGGCCCGTTTTGGATTTTACCGCCTGCCCAGACGAGAAAGGGACAACAACGTTGGCATTTGCGGCATCGATTTCGCCGAGAGACGAACGAGCATTTTTTTTTTGCCAAATCTTTCCAACCTTTGGAGATTTGGGACATGTAAGTTAAGATGGGTTTGGATCTGGCAGCAAACAAAGCAGCGTTTCAAATTTCCTTTCTCCCCTTATTGGCTGGCGTGGGCCAGCCAGGAGACAAAGCCGCCCGTATTTATTGGAAAAAATATAAATACTCTTATAATGTAGAGTCAAACAGGATCTTGAGGTTGGGGTTAGGCAGAACCAGGGCCTGACTTTGGAAAGCGTGAAGCCAAAACTATGCTCCTGTTCATATTTATTTATTACAGGTTTCCAATCTTGATTGATTCCAGGTTTCTACCTTTTTCTCCTTTGCAAAGGGGCTCGTCTTCACAGATAGACTGCTCTTGCCAAGGGACGCTTTCTTTAGCTCGTAGGATGAATGGGTAGAAGTCACATGCGAGAATAACGGTGGGGGGTGTGCTGAAGTAGACTTAACGCATGCTCTGTTAAGCTGGGCCTTGGGTTCATCTCGGCTTGAAGGTGAGTGGATTCTACAGCGACTAAAAATAGTCGCTAGCTCAGGGCTTTCCAAAGTTTTTCCAAAACCCAGAAGTGCGGCAGCGTGCAAAAACCCGGAAGCGCTGCTGCCGCTTTCGGGTTTTGCGCGCTGCCGTTGGTGTGTCGCCGCGGGAAAACCCGGAAGCGCTGATGATGATGATGGTCAGCGCTTCCGGGTTGTGTGGCGACCCACCAGACTGTGTGTGGCGACACGCTTTTGTGTCGCGACACACCGTTTGGAAAGCTCTGCGCTAGCTAGTGGTGCTGGAGGTTTTGAAGCCGAACGGCCCGCAAGCGGAGATGTTCTTCCCGGAAGTGGGGCAGGCTAGATGACCTTTGAGGCACCCCCTCCCGTGCCAAGCTGGGGGATATCACCGACCTTGAGCTGCAAGCTCGGTTCAGCCACGGCCCGGAAGGGCGTGGCCTGCCAATAGGTCTGCTCCGTTTGCTTCCACATGACCACGTAAAAACTGGCGCTGTCTTGGTAGGCGAAGATAAAGCCGGCGTAGTCGTCGTCGGTGATGGTGTTGACGTGGAACGTGCCTTCGAAGTCCACCCCGTTGAACGCCGTGTATCCTGCCCCACAGGGTCAGTGAGAGGAGTAAAGGGGATAAAAATTCGGGGGGTCAGGAATCAGAGAAGCTGGAACCAGTCTTTACTTTCATTTTCTCAATCGGCCAAGGGAACTCACTACAGGTCGTCCTTGTTTAGCGACCACAACTGGGACCGACAACTCGGTCGTTAGGCAAAGCGGCCGCTACGTGAAACCGCGGCTCTGCTTACGATCTTTCTGTCGCTTTCCCGTGCTTTACAGGCCTGCGATGCGAGGACTGGCTGCAAAGTGACTGTTTCATCGCCGTCATAACGGCGAACAGCCACTAAGCGAGGCAGTCGCTAAACGAGGACTGCCTGCATTTTCTAAGATGATCTTAGGGATCTATGCCGTGAGAGCTCCTTCTCACGCAGTCAAAAGCAAACAAGCTAATATCCGACCTGCCTGTCTCTCATGACCTTCCTCTCGCAACAACCTTATAGGGTAGGCCGGGCTTAGAGAATGCCTGATTGAGTCTCCCTGCAGCTCTCAGGTCCAAATCCAGCATTTTAACTTCTGTGCTAAAACTGGCTTCCATGCTGGGGACCCAGGATCTGGCCAGCCTGTTAGTCCAATGGGGCCTTATTAGTTCCATGTTAGTTCGCAAGTTAGTTCAATGTTAGTTAGTTGAGTTCAAGTTTGTTCAATGGGGCCTTATTCCTAAGGAAGACAACTGTGGGGTTTGTGGGAGCAAATCCTTGTTCTCTGCCATTTTCACCTCCCGTTTCACAGCAATTTCTGTAGTGACTGCCAACCACCCAGTCCATCATTGGAAGGACAGAATAATTGACACCAATGTGTTTTCTGCTGCCAAAGGGTTGGAAATCCAAAGTCTGCTTACCCACAGCCAACCCTGGATCACTGTTCATGGTTTGGACAATCTCCATGCCCTGAAAGTAGAGAGAAGCAAATGCAACCATCAGAGAGAGAAGGATTTTAAGGGATCCTACATTGCTGACATCTCGGCAGCTTCGGAATGGGTTGCTAGAAATGCGACGGATGCCAGGCTGATCTTCCAGCTTCTCTCCTTGTACCTGATTGAGGACCACCCAGTTGGGATCAATCTGGGCATCTCCCTCAGGATCCAAGATGACCGTCTGGTAGGCCCGGAAGTCGGTCAGCGTCACTTCGGAACTCTCCGGGCACACGTCCATCGGATCGGCCACCGTGTCGTTGTCAAAATCCTCCTCGCAGGCATCTCCCACGCCGTTGCCTGCACGGGTCGATAAGCACGTGCAAACTCGTTAGCCGAAGGAGGGTCCCTAATGGGCTCACCTAATTGAGCCTTGTGGGGAAGTGTAATGGTATGGGGGAAAGACCTTGGGAAACTGCGCCCAGAGATGCTACCTACGGAACGGTCAGATAAGAGAGGGAATAGCCCACAGCTGCATAATGGGCGGGGCAAGAGGCTCAGAAGGGACCCTCCCTAGTTTCTTGGGCTCTAAAGGAGATGGGGGGGGGGAACTGTACTTTCAGACTTGCAAGATTCAGTTAATGCAGCTTTGCAATAAAGTAGAATTAGCTCACCTGGTTGTGTTTCCTGTCTGGTCTACCTGGTAAGGCTTACATCGATCTTGCAAGTCTGAAAGTCCAATTCTCCCCCCCCCCCCTCCTTCACAGCCTGAGAAACTAGGGAGGGTCCCTTCTGAGACTCTTTCTCCGTCCATTATGCAGCTGTGGGCTAAGCCGTCTCTTATCTGACTGTTCCCTAGGCAGCATCTCTTCGCCCCGTCTCCCAAGGTCTTTCCCGCATCCCATTACAGGAAGGCATCCATCCCAGTATCACACAACTAAGAGAAGGCTGTGATGCTCTCTGCGAAAAGGTGGAGGTTTAAGGCACCGTCACTCCCCACAAGGACCGTTACCGTCAACGTCTTTCTGGTTGGGGTTGACAACCAGGCGGCAGTTGTCGGGCCCGGGAGGCAGGTAGTCGGGGATCCCGTCGTTGTCATCGTCATTATCACACTCGTCGCCCTGCCCGTCGTTGTCTGAATCCAGCTGCGAGCTGTTGGGAATTTCTGCACAGTTGTCCTTGGTGTCCTGGTGGCCGTCCCCGTCGCTGGGGGAGGCAAGGGGGAAGCGGCACGAGTGAAACTTCCACCAATGGATCAAGAAACCGTCAAAAGATATATAAGATATTTTTTCTCTCCCGGCACTAGTTTGTTTGTTTTCCAGGTTGGATCTCCCCATTGTAATGTCTACATCAGATTTCCAAGGATGTTCCAACAAGATGACAGCGGCATCCCTCCTGTTCTTGAAGCTCTTTTCCAGGTGTGAAACTGACTACAGGTAGTCCTCGCTTAACAACCATCCGTTTAGTGAGGGTTCAGTCTTATGACGGTGCTGAAAAAACTGGCTCGCAACTGGTCCTCACACTTATGGCCGTTGCAGCGTCCCCGCGGTCACATGATCACAATTTGGGTGCTTGGCAGCCAGTTCACATTTATTTATTTATTTGTTTTATTATTATTTAAATTTATAAGACCGCCCATCTCCCCCAACTGGGGGACTCTGGGCGGCTTACAATAAAATAATTTTAAAAATTATGACCGTCACAGCCTCCTGTGGTCACATGATCACCATTTTCAACCTTCCTGGCCAGCTTCTGGCAAGCAAAATCAATGGGGAACCACCTGATTTGCTTAACAACCATGTGGTTTGCTTAACGCCCACGGCAATTCGCTTAACGACCGCTGCCAAAAAGGTCGTAAAATCAGGTGGGATTCGCTTAATGACTGCTTCGCTTAGCAACCAAAATTCCAGTCCCAATTGTAGTTGTTAAGTGAGGACTACCTGTAGACAGGCTTTTGAAACTGACCATCTGCTTTGAAATTGACCACCCGAGAGCCAAAACACCAAGAAGAAAAGGGGCTTATTTATATATCCTAAAAAGATGAGTTGGTAGGAAAGGATTTTTAATGACCTCTGTCATAAGAGCAGCAGAGGCAGCTTGGCGTCCTGCAGAGGCTTGGGACTACAAATCCCATACTCCTTTATGGAGACTTGAGAATGTTGGTCACCTCTCAATCAGCCTTTTCCTCACCAGTTTTTTTCAATGTTTCCAAGCCACAGTGTCTGGTCTTCCACCTTTCCAATCCCAACAAGTTGGGATTCCAGCTAAATGCTGGCTTAAGGACCATGAAAATGTTGACACAAAAGGCCCCAAACCTAGTTTTATTGTAGCTTTTCATTTGGAGGGGACAGAGTCTGTTTTTAAAACAGGATTTGCATTTTCAAGCACCTAAAGTTTGTTTAAAGTTACCTGTCCTCATTGGTGTCGCAAGCATCTCCCACGAGATCACTGTCCATGTCTGTCTGAAAGAGACCATGATGTCAGGTGAGTAAGCAAGCATCTAGAATGTGTAAGTTTGGTGCATGGGGATGAAAATAAAACCAAAGAAATCGTAAAGGAAGGACTGTTAACTTGAATGCTGCTCTGCTTGGATCTGTAAGCAAAAATACTTAAAATATGAGGATGGTGGGAGATGGGGTCAGCTAATTCTATTTAGGAACATTTTATTTAGAATTTTCTTTTTATCCTCCCATGCCTAACATTTAGTCTTCACTCCTAAGCACAATTTTGTTTCATTTAGTTAAATTGACTCGCAGCTGGGTTGTCCAGGTTTAAGAAAGAATATAGCCAGTTTGGTGTAGTGGTTAAAGCAACGGGCTAGAAAACAGGAGACTGAGAGTTCTAGTCCCACTTTAGGCATGAAACCCGGCTGGGTGACCTTGGGCCAGTCACTCACTCTCAGCCCTAGGAAGGAGCCAATGGCAAGCCAGGAGACGGTGAGTTCTAGTTCCGCCTTAGGCACGAAAGCCAGCTGGGTGACCTTGGGCCAGTCACTCACTCTCAGCCCTAGGAAGGAGCCAATGGCAAGCCAGGAGACTGAGAGTTCTAGTCCCGCCTTAGGCAGGAAAGCCGGCTGGGAGACTCTGGGCCAGTCACTCTCTCTCAGCCCAACTCACCTCACAGGGTTGTTGTTGTGGGGAAAATAGGAGGAGGAAGGAGTATTTAGGTATGTTCCCCACCTTGAATTATTTATAAAAATAATAAAGGCGGGATTAAAAATTCATATATATATCTAATAAAAGCATTGCCATCGCTATAGGAATCCAATTAGCATTGGGATGTTGCTAAACCACATTTCCCAGCAGTTCCAACCAACATGGCCCATTGTTAGGGATCCTGTAGTTCCATAAAACCTGGGGAGCCTCAAATGCCGTCCTCTTCCAAACAGATCGGACCAGCTTCGTCTTCCAAAGCGACAAAGCATTTGGAAGAGGACGGCATTTGAGGCTCCCCAGGTTTTACAGAATTACAACTCCCCAAATCCCCCAGTCCCAAGATAGGTATCAGTCTACCCTTCTCTTGACTCCAGCTTCCTGGATGCTCAAACCTGTGTCGGGTTGCTCATTTCTGGACAGCTGTCGCAAGCGTCCCCAACGCCGTCTTTGTCACGATCCGTCTGGAGTGGATTGGGCACTTTGGGGCAATTGTCAAGCCCGTTGGGGATTCCTAGAGAGGGGAAGCAGGAGTTAGCAAACTTTCCTCGTGCCCAAGTCTTTTTCGGTCTCCTCTTCCTCGCTCACCGCAAACAGTACCTTTACAAGTCAAAGTTTTTAAATTTTTCCCCAAGGCAGTCAAAGTACACCACCCAGAGTCCCTGCTATGAGATGGGCAGCTGGATCAATCGATCAATCAGGTAAGTTTAGTTGGGCACACTACTCTGTTTACTCTTTTTTGGCTGTCAAAATTAAATCACAAATAATGGACCTTTCGCTGCCCTTTCGTAACACACAACATCTGCCACCGGAGACAGTTTTTCTCCTTGGTCTAACGGTAGGGCTGGCCCTGCTGGCTTCAGTGCTCTGACATCACGGAAGCTCATCCAACCAGCGCTCAAGGATTCATAACTAGAGAAATGTTCCTGGCAGGCGCACTCTTCTCCGAAAGCAGCAATGCAAGACTCGATCTTTGGGTGGCCACAAGATAAACACGTCCCTTGGACCATTCCGCCCCTGAGCTGTTGAACTCCTCCAGGCCGTACCGTCGCCATCAATGTCGTTGTCGCACCCATCCCCTTCCCCGTTGTGGTCTGTGTCCTTTTGATCGTTGTTGGGGACATTGGGGCAGTTGTCACAAGCGTCCCCAAATGAATCCGTGTCTGAGTTCTGCTGGTCTTTGTTGGGGAAAAGCCGACAGTTATCCTGTAGAATAAGAGGGGGTCTGTAATGGTGTGTGGGAAAGACCTTGGGAGACGGGGCGAAGAGACGCTGCCAAGGGAACGGTCAGATAAGAGGGAGCGTAGCCCGCAGCTGCATAACGGGTGGGGCAAGAGGCTCAGAAGGGACCCTCCCTAGTTTCTCAGGCTGTAAAGGAGACGGGGGGGGGGGAGAATTGTACTTTCAGATTTGCAGGATTCTGTCAATGGAGCTTTACAATAAAGTAGAATTAGCTCATCTGGTCGTGTTTCCTGTCTGGTCCACCTGGGGAGGCTGACAAGGTCTGATTAGGTTCTGGCATCCAACGGCCTCGCTTGAGTTGGCCGTTATACCTTTCCCTGATTTTGCCCTCTGAGATCAGGGGAACCGAATAATGCATGCAAGTGGTGGGCGCTCTTGCAGACTGTGGGCTGCCCTGTGTGCATAAGTTAGGGATGCATCTATATCCCGGAAGGCAAAGGGGCAACTCTACCCTTCACCATGCCTTAAAACCAATTGAGCCCCACTGATGCTCCTAATTCTTTGCCTTGTTTGCAAAGCAGCAGGGCAGTATCTTTCCAAACAAAAGCACTACAGGTAGTCCTTGCTTAACGACCACAATGGGGACCAGAATTTCAGTTAGCTAAGCGAAGAGGTCATTAAGCGAATCTGACCCAATTCTACAACCTTTTTTGTGGCAGTCATTAAGCGAATCACCGTGGGTGTTAAGCGAACCATGTGGTCATTAAGCGAATCATGCGGTTCCCCATTGATTTTGCTTGCCAGAAGCCGGCCAGGAAGGTTGAAAACGGCGATCACGTGACCACAGGAGGCTGTGAGGGTCATAAACGTGAACCAGTTGCCCAAGCGCCCAAATCGTGAGCGCGGGGATGCGTGGACGGCCGTAAGCATGAGAATCGGTTGTGATTAGTTTTTCCAGCACCGTCGTAAGTCCGAAATGTCACTAAACAAACGGTTGTTAAGCGAGGACTACCTGTTTTCTGCAGACCCCCCCAACTCTTTTTATTTTCTATGGGGGCCTGCAAAGCCCAGAAGGATCCTTGGAAATAGCCAACTTTCCGTTGAAGGGACCCTCCCTAGTTTCTCAGGCTGTAAAGGAGATGGGGGGGGGGGGAGAATTGTACTTTCAGATTTGCAGGATTCTGTCAATGGAGCTTTACAATAAAGGGTGGGGCCGTCTTTGCAGGCGCCCACCCAGTGCACGGGGCTGATATCAGACATTGAGTTCTGGCGCACCTCCACGTTCTTGATCCCGTCGCCATCCGCATCATCGTCACACTGGTCTCCAATGCCGTCGTTGTCTGCGTCCTCCTGGCCCGAGTTAGGGGTCCACCGGCAGTTGTCCTGAAAGTGGGGCAAATATAAGACAAAACCTTACGAGTCCTTGAGCTACATCATTTAAAGCTACAAGGATACGCTAGAAACATTAGGGTGGAGCTCAACAGTTTGTAACCAGCCCTGTTAGAAACCTAGTATTTGCACGCACGCTTCCCAGCTAAGCTTACTTTTAAACTGGGCTAGTTTGGGGAGGCAATTTCATGTGTCATGCAGATCCAGATCTTGTGATTAGCACTCAATGTGCCTGTGAGAAAACGGGTTAATTCAGTAACCAAATCTATCACAGTTGGGCGAACGTAGCCTTATTCAAATTATTATTATTCATTATAAATAATTCTAAACATAAACATTAAAAATAATTATGATTATTTAGTAAGAAATGATAAATATTATTAGGAGTGTATTAATATTACATTACTGTTTATTTAGATGATTCAAAAATGTACATGGCTGCCCATTTAAATCAGTAACTCTGGGCAGCTCACCAACAGAAAACAGTATGATAAAATCCTCTAAATTTATAATTACAGTAGTGAAAAATATTAACTCTGGTATCATACAGTATCATCAGCTGGACACTGATTGCCTGAAGTTTAACAACCCAGCAAATGGGCTGTTTTCCTGCATACGCAAGACCGGAGTGCATATGTTTGTAGATCTTCCCGGAGTAGCGTTTTACCTGCGCGCAATGCTTGTTGTTGTCAATGCAGGGCAACGGCTCGTCTGGATAGCCGTCAATGTCGGTGTCCCGCCCGCACACATTTCCATTCCCGGCCCAACCCACGTTGCACTGGACAGGCAGAGGAAAAAACAGCATGTTTTATTAAGGATGCAGGCCACAAATGTTTGGATATCTGTAAGTAGGCATGTGCAGAACACTGGGTACAATCGTGGCAGCTCCATCGTAAACCTGGAAAAAAGGTCTCTCCAAGGAGTGGGCAGTGAGCAGCCCGCAAGCCACAGGAGGCCCTGAGCCTAATTTTAAAAGCTGTTTGCAAGCGATAAGAGCTCTTCTGTTGCCCCTTTCTCTAGCAGCCTGCCATCCTGTGTGAAGGAAGAGGGAACCAATAGAAGAGAATCTCTGGAGCTCAGGGTTGAACTGTGGAGTCCTTGGTGCTCTCTGCTTGCAGCTGGGGCTAGGTCATGGTTATATTGAGATGTAATTTTTAAGTCCTTTTATCATCTAATGGAGGGTCGTTAAAATCACCATGCTGCTGTTGAGCTTCTGAAATGGTCTTAATCTTCCTAGGCACAGAAGACAACACGGGGAGGAAGATGGGGGAGAGATTGTGCCTGAGGCCCCCACCTCTATTCAAGGAAGGATTTTCCAAGTTGGCATAAATGGATTCCTTGACCCCTCTCTCAAACCACCTATCTTCTCTATCTAAAATGTGAACATTAATGTCCTCCAATGAGTGTCCTTTTTCCTTTAAATGAAGATAAACTGCTGACTCTGGTCCTGTGGTGTTACTTCTCCTGTGTTGGGCCATCCTCCTGTACAAAAGTTGTTTGGTTTCTCCAATGAGGTGGGGGCCTCAGGCACAATCTCTCCCCCATCTTCCTCCCCGCTTTGTCTTCCGTGCCTAGGAAGATTAAGACCATTTCACAAGCTCAACAGCAGCATGGTGATCTTAACGACCCTCCTTTAGATGATAAAAGGACTTAAAAATTACATCTCAATATAACCATGACCTAGCCCCAGGTGTAAGGTCACACAGCTACCTAGGAACATATTTAGGATTCCCTTACCAACTTTGCTCAGACTGAAGAAGCTCCTTGGATAAGGAGCGAAACGTTTCCACTAAGAAAATAGAAATCCAGTTGACATGATTCAAGCTACAGACAATTCCACCTGGATGACTGAGAACCTTCATAGACATCTCTGCTTGCAGACGTTTCATGACCCGACTAGGTAACATCATCAGTGCTGGTGACGGTGGGGTTTGCTCCCTGTTTCTATACAGCAGCTTGCCCTGCCCGTGTTGGTGCTGGTGGGGGTGGGGGGGTGGGACAGACAGGCAGAAGACCAGCAGAGCACATCCATGAACACCAACCAGCAGTCAGAGGACACGATGAAAACTCCTTAATCGCACCACACGTGGACAGACTCAACCAGAGTTTCAGCTGGGAAACTCTGAGCATCCTAGGCCAAGCCAAGTCCAAAAACGCCAGGGAATTCCTGGAAGCTTGGCATTCAGACAAATCGGCCATCAACGGATGCATGGAGATAAACCACATTCACACACCCTTCAAAAGAAAGAATTAAAAAGCTAAGAAGGAAACCAGAAGACCAGAAGACACCCTCTCCAGCAGACGACACCCAGATAAGCAGGGATCGACACCAGACAGACAATCCAGCAGAAAACAGTAATCAAGGAACCACCAAGGAGAAAACCACACTCCATCAACCCTGGCGGGGCAGGCTGCTGTATATAAACAGGGAGAAAACCCCACCCTCACCAGCACTGATGATGTTACCTAGCCGGGTCATAAAACGTCTGCAAGCAAACCACCAAGCTCAGAGAGCACCAAGGACTCCACGGAAGAGGGAGGAAAGAAGGTGTCAGGAAGGGGGGGGGGGAGAGAGAATGGGTAGCCCCACCCACTTTGAGCTCTGGAACCGCCCACTGGTGGGAAATGATTCTCCTGGGGAATGCAGCCCACGGGAGAGGAAGCATCAGCTGCTTCTGCCCTCCAAGGTCTGTAAAGGGCTAGAACTGCTAACAGCTAAATGGAGCCTCCATGCTTAAGAGCAGTGTACCTTCCCCCCTCCCACCCAGCCGCCAGCCTTCACACAAGCCTCAGGAAGGAATGGGATTGTGCTCTCAGAGCAGGACGTTCTAGCCTGCCCCAAGAAGATCCCTCTGCTTGGAGAAGTCTTACCGAACAGGAAACGTCGCCGTTGCGTTCGAAGAGGCAGTAGCCGTTGACGTCGCAGGGGTTGTGGGTGGGGCTTTCGCAAGCCGCCTGGGGGGTACAGCTGCCCGGCTCCTGCTCCACAAAGCCGGATTTGCACGGCCCACATTTGAAAGACCCCTAAGGGAAGGAGAAGGGGCGCCAGCGAAATGAGGGAGCGCCGAGCCGCCCAGCATCATGGGCTTCAAACTGGGCACGTTTCCCAACATCCCCGTGAACTCGCAGCCTAAATTCTCCCCCATGTACAGAACAGAAAGAGGAAATCTGGCCTACCTGACCAGGCTGTTAAAAGACCACCAGGAGTTAATGTGCTTTGAACGCTGGAAAACCCCATAATATATAATTTTGAGTGCTTTAGAAAAATACGATAGCCCTATTTTTAAATCTAGCCGTTGACGATCTTTGCGCAGAGCCTTTGACAATGGTGACTATCACTTCACATTTGGCACAAGCCGTTTGAAGACCCCCGGCCTGTTCAATCCCATTTTCTTGCTGCATGAACGCCACCAGGACTGAATATTATTTATTTATTTATTTATTATTTAAATTTATATGACCGCCCCCAACTCCCCCAGCGGGGGACTCTGGGCGGTTTACAACAAAATTAAGGTTAAAATATAAATATAAAACTACAAATTGTTAACGTAATATAAATAAATAAATATAAAATCCAATCTGGCGAGTTGATCTCAAATAATAGGGAGGACATTGTGGTATTAACCCCCCCCCCCCCCAGGAGGAGCTATTACTCTTCCCCTCCCACGCTAGGCGGCAAAACCAGGTTTTCAGATCTTTCCTAAAGGTCCTAAAGATAATTCCTAAATTATCAGACTGGCCTGCCTGAACGACTCCCTGCGGGATGCCTGGAATTCTGTTCCCTTGGGAACTTGCTCCGTGCTGGCCTTCCGCATTTGTTTCGCCCCCTCCCTGCCTTCCCGGATTGATATCAATCAATACTCACCATCGTGTTGGTGCAAATGGCGTTGGGGTCACACCCTCCGTTGTTCCCGTCATTGCATTCATCGATGTCTGTGCAAATCTGGTGGAAACGGGAGGTCGTTTAGCCAACTAGGAGCGGGGTGGAGTGTATTCGAATCCTGACCCAAAGGGGTCGGCATCCTACTCTTCTGCGTGCGCCCCCTCACCTAAACCTTGGCTTGAATCCCGATGAGTTAAAGAAGGGTAAACCTGTTGCCCATCTTGGCTGAAGGAACGTAAACCTGGTCTTGGCGATGGGGAAGGAAGGAGCAAACCGTTAAGGGGGGAGTTTCAGAAGTCCTGAGAAAGAGGGAAACGTAAGAAGGTCGACATAACCCTGTCTCGATTTTGTTCGGTATAAGACGAAGTAGAGAGAAAAACCAGACAGGCGTTCACGATTCAGTTATTCTACCCTACAAAGGAGCCTTCCTGGAATCTCGACTGCTTCCCTTTCTTGACGTGTCCTACCTCACAGGGCTGTTGTTTGGGTTGGAAGAAAAAAAAATTAAGTTTCTTAAACTTGGGAGTTTAACTTTCTCACCTGTTTGCTGGCTTTGGCGTAATCGGCCCCAACCCCGGTGACAAGATTTCCCTTGTACCCAGGCGGGCACGGCTCACAGCGAAAACCAGGTGCGATGTTGAGGCACTTGGACCCAGGAAAGCAGGGATTGGCATACAAGCACTGGAATCAGGCAAGAAACATGGAAAATTAGACCTTGGACATTTCTCCACCACACTGTCTCCCACCCAGTGGCATCGCCCTTCAACTGCTTTTGCTATTAATTTTTTATTTCTTTATTAGCGAAGTAGAACCAACAACCCAAAAATAGAATGCATTGGTGATTATACAGTTTAATACATACACACACACACACACACACACTACAGCGATTACAGTAAACTGAATGTAAAGAGAGAATAAAGAAAGGAACTAGGCAAAGGAGGGGGGGAATAGACCCAGGTTAGTTCAAAGTAAGATTAGTTCAATCCTTAAATCTAGATCACATCAAAACGTAGTGCTCCATTTTCTCATATTTAGAATACAAAAATGGAAAATTGAGAACAGACACATATATTGAATCCGTTCCTTAACATCAAGAGAAGTTTCTTTCCATCTACATAAAACAATGTATATAAAATAATGTACATAAAATTATGCAGTTGCAAGATTCTTTTTTCCAAACCCAAGGCTTGAGAAAGGCCAAGGCGTTTCTAAAATGCCAGATATTTTAGGAGTACAATTCAATATGTTACACGTTTTTCCCAGGACTGTGTTAAGATATGCTGTGCAGGTAGTCCTTGCTTAACGACCACCCGTTTAATGACGGTCCAAAGTTACGACAGCCTCGGAAAAAGTGCTTTATGACCTGTACTCACACTTACGACTGTTGCAAAATGTCGCACCACCCCCATAGTCACATGATCGCAATTCGGGCACTTGGCAGCTGGCTCGCATTTACGACAAGTTGCAGTGTCCTGTGGTCACGTGATCGCAATTTGCGTCCTTTTTTTGTGATTGCGGCAAAAAACATCCATTGGGGAAACTGGATTCACTTAACAACCCGTTTCACTTAATGACTGTCGTAAAAATGATCATAAAATTGGGTCTGGTCACATGGTGATTCACTTAACGACTGTACTGCTTAACAACCAGTTTTCCAGTCCCTATTGTGGTCGTTAAGTGAGGACTACCTGTAACGTGAAATCAAAAGATGGCTGGACAAGACCAAATCATATGAGTCAAACAGTCTTTACCTCATTGATATCAGCACAGTGGGTACCGTTCCCTTCAAAACCAGGAGGACAAGGCCCACAACGATAACCCGGATATTCATATGTCTCCATGCAGTCGACGCCGCTGAAACACGGGTTCGGATTGCAACGGGATCGGTGTTCATGAAACCCTGTCACAGGGTAATGTGGAAGGGAGGGGTCAATTCCCCATACGTTGGAACAGAGGAATAATAACCCTAATGGAACCCACTGATGATCTGGCAAGTTTCTAGTTCTCAAGAAGCCTTAAGCTAAGCCTTCATCAGAGCTGGTTTCCTGAAGCAGAATATGGGAGCGCATCATGAGGGTGAATCCCATCCACTTGCATGGAAAATATACCCCTATTTTTTTTCCCCCCGAGAGTTTTCATAACTTTGGGTTTTCATTCATAGCCTTCCCCTGTTGGTTTGTATGTCCCTAGTTATAAAATTCAAGGCCCTAGAGACTGATCTCTCTGAGATAGGAAAAACAAACTGAATCAAATGCCCCACAAGGGACTCTTTCCTATGCACTCCATATACGTATTTTATTGATTTATTGAAGTGAGCGAATGCACTTTTGCCTTGCCTCGACTTATTGCTAACGTATAGCCAAGATGGGGGACCGAAAGGAGCTTCAAGGACATGATGGTGGCAGAATTCACTTGGCCGCTCTTGCAAACAGGCCGGAGATCTCCCCACCCTTCTCTTCCAACTCACCGCACACCTGGCATTCCATAATGGTGTTCCGTATTAAAGACATCTCCTTGACCTGGGGTGGGGGGGGAAAATGTCAATATTTTATCACCTATAAAAGAGTAGTGGGGGCCACTGGGGGGTCACTGGGGGGCGCCTGGAAGAGAAGAAAAGCTTGCTTGTGTGCAAAGCCCACATTTAACCAGATCTCACTGGTCTGTTTATTTGTGCATTGAATATGCGGTGCCAACCAAGCCTATCTGGTTAATCTGTGGTTTACTTGATTGAGCAATGGATTAACAGGCTCGGACACCAGATGGGCACGATCTATACACCCTAAGATCCTTCTTAGCCCCCCTTTGAATCCGACTGGTACAAATAAACGGTAAACGCTGAGACATGGTAACAGTCCTGGGGTCCCTTTTAAAGGAGGGTCTTAACGTGGCATCCCTAAAATCAGACTTAAAATATAAAGGGAAATCTATAGTCCAGGGCTGCTGGAGAAGACAGCCCTTAAATTTAAAAAAATAAAATAAAATAAAACCAGACCATTTCAGGCATTTGGTGATTTTTACTAGAATGGAGAGTTTGGCACAAGGCAGTACAGTATATCTCTGCTTTTGAAAATATTTGAGCTTCCCACGGCTGGTTGCTATATGTGATAGATAGATAGATAGATAGATAGACAGACAGACAGACAGACAGATAGAGATAGATGATTGATAGATAGATAGATGAAAGAGAGAGATGATAGATGATGGATGGATGGATGGATGGATGGATGGATAGATGAAAGAGAGAGAGAGATAGGATAGATAGATGATAGATAGATGAAAGAGAGATGATAGATAGATAGATAGATAGATAGATAGATAGATAGATGGATGGATGGATGGATGGATGGATGGATGGATGGATGGATGAAAGAGAGAGATGATAGATGATAGATGGATGGATGGATGGATGGATGAAAGAGAGAGATGATAGATAGATGATAGATGGATGGATGGATGGATGGATAGATGAAAGAGAGAGAGAGAGATAGGATAGATAGATGATAGATAGATGAAAGAGAGATGATAGATGAAAGAGAGAGAGAGAGAGAGAGAGAGAGAGAGATGAAAGAGAGAGATGATAGATAGATGATAGATGGATGGATGGATGGATGGATGGATGGATGGATGGATAGATGAAAGAGAGATGATAGATAGATGAAAGAGAGATGATAGATAGATAGATAGATAGATAGATAGATAGATGGATGGATGGATGGATGGATGGATGGATGGATGGATGGATGGATGGATGGATGGACAGAAAGACAGAAAGACAGAAAGATAAATAGATGATAGATAGATAGATAGATATTTCATTCCCCTCCCCCCAGCTCTTCAAGGGTACAGTCTTAAAACTAGGAAAAACACCTCCTAAAGGCTCAAATGCATGAGATAATCTTATTCTTTATCTTCGAAAATTCCTGGAGTCAAAAAGGCATGTTTAAATCCTCCATTGATTATCTCGATAATTCGGACGCCTTCGTGTGACCTCACCATCCTCCGTGCCAATGAGGGGGAAAGCGGGTACGTGCATCTGAATTTAACCTTGGCATTAAAAAAAAAACATAGCCTTTGGTCCTAGCACTGAAATATTCCCAACGATCTCCAACTTCTCCGGGACTATACCTGGTCTCTTATGTCTTCTTGAAGTTCCATCAGAATTTGGTTGAAAAGGGTCAGTTGTCTTACGAGGGCCTTGGTTTGTTCACCTGTTGCACAAGGGAAAAGCCTGTTGTGGGCTCTGCTTCTTGGCCACGTTCCTTCCAAGATGAGGATGCCTTCTCTGTTAGCGCTTCCCCATATTCAGGGGCCTCGCCGTGCTAAATCCAGCCCTTGAAAGTGCTATCTGCGGGTAACCGGGAAGTGACGAAGCAACAGCAGGCCCAGATTCAAACTCACCAAAGAGAGAATTGATCACATTGGATACTGGAAAAGAAAAAGAGAAAGGAGGGGGGGGGGGACAGAAAAGATGTGAGAGCAAGGTTTAAAAGGATCCAACAACTCGTCGAAAAGAGGACCCCCGTTCGAAGCCGGGTCCCATCCTCGGTGAGATCCAAGGATAGCTTTCCCAAACGCTGTAAAGCGCACACCCGTTATAATTTCACACTTCCCTGCCTAAGGTGGGCCGTGGGACTAGGAGAATTAAGAACCCTGCTAGTTTTCTAAAATCCTGTGCCAAAGGGGGGGGGGGCTTTTTCACCCGAATCTTACCTGTGTTCTGCATGGATTCGTCCTCTTGAAAGGGACATTCGCTTAAGGCTCCTACTCGGCTGATGGACCCTCCGAGGATCAGTTTCAGTGATTCCACAAAGCCCTGAAATATGGGACAGGAAGAACAGCAGCAGTGGAAAGAAATATATCCTGCCCATGTTTTTCCACTGTCCGCACACTAAATGGGAAAAAATCCTGGCGTAATACAGTGAAATCTCGATGGTTATTTTGTCTTCTAAACCTACTCATTTATCCTCACGGGGGCTACACGTTCAAGCTGGAGGAGTTCATTTTAAATATAATTTGACTTTCGTGGCAGAGATTTTAACTCCTTACCTTTTGTCCTACGCACAGCCCTGTCTGAGTTTATACACCTTGGTCCCCTGAATGTGGGAACGGGGATGGTTGCATTCCTACCTGCATTCGAAGATAGGTTTTCTGTCCCGTCCTCACTTCTACCGCCTCGTTTTTTTCCTGGTCAACCGCTGCCATTTCGGGCAACCGCGTATTGGAGTCCAGCTGCTTACAGTCCACATACAGCTCCAGGGAAAGGCTGCTGGCTTTCAGGCCACTGACCCGCAGGAGGATGGTGTGACTGCGCCCATCGGACAGGTTGGAATTCTGCAGGTTGACCGAGTGCAGCTTCCCGTCGGCACGTAAGTATCGGATGAGGACTGTGCGCGGGGCGAGCGAGAAGGAGAGAAGATGCTAGTTCCGTGCCAGGATTCCCTTACGCTTTTCATTTTCGTTTTCAACGCCCCCTTTTTATTTATTAATTCCCTTTATTAATTTGATGGATAGGGCCGCCGTGTCCGCTGACAATTCAAAGCACTTGCAAGAGGGTTCGAACCGTAAACCAATTATGGGGTAAAACGGTAAAACAGCAACTGTGCCAGGGAAGATAAAAATGTAAACACGCTCTATTGGGTTTGCTCTTTTTCTTTTGAAAGAGAAGAAGTCCTTCCATGGGGATTTTTCAGACAGAGAAGTGGAGGCAGCCACAAAACAGGAGAAATCCATCCACAGTGCCATCACCACAAGTGAAAATCCACCAGCACCTCCCAAGGAAATTCAAATTGGTTCTAAGGATCAGAAGAGTTGTTGGGAATCCGGTAGCATGCAAATGTGATTAATAAATAAATAAAAGTTAAGGCAGAAACTTGTGGGAAGATAGATTTTGGTGATTAGTTGTGACTAAGATAGAAGAGAAGAAGCTGGATTATGATAGAAATTGGAAGATTGATCTCGGCATTACAGGTAGTCCTCACTTAACGACCATTCATTTAAAGATGGTTCAGAGATACGATGGGACTAAAAAGAGTTACTTATGACCCGTCCTTGAAGTTACGTCCGTCGCACCACCCTCGCGGTCATGTGATCACGATTTGGGCGCTTGTCAACTGGCTCGCATTTATGACCGCTTGCAGCATCCTGCGGTCACATGATCGCAATTTGTGACCTTCCTAGCCGGCTTCCGACCCGAAAAATCAATTGAAAACAATTGATTTGTTTTACGACCGTCGCAATTTGCTTCACAGCCACAGTGACTCGCTTTATGACTGCCGCAAAAATGGTCATAAAACCGGGTCCGGTCATGTGGAGCCTCGCTTAACGACCGCATCGCTTAGCAACTGCAATTCCGGTCCCTATTGTGGGTGTTAAGTGAGGACTACCTGTAGTTGGCAATTATCAATCAATCAAATCTTTATTACGCTTATAGACCAGCACAAAGTTGGCAATCAAAATTATGCACAATTGGTACAATTCTGCCAGAATGGGGGAAGGAGTGAGAAGCTAGGAAAAGACTGAGACTGAAAAGAAGAAAATCCCCAGCATTTCCCATTTAAAATAATCAAGATAACAGGGAAGACGGTTGTCTAGAAATGCTGTTACGCAGAGTTCATTAACTTCTTTGCCTTTTCTCTCTCTCTCACCTTTATTCGTCTTGCCAACAACGGAGGCTTCAAACCATCGGCTGTTGTCTTTCTTGTAGTAAAGCCCAAAAAGTGCCCCACCTTGTTTGGGGGGGAGGCGAAAGGTGGATAAAAGGTACATATCATGGACAGATAATAGCTCCGCCCGGATTTTGTTCGCAACGTTGGTCATTTGCCGAGGTTCGGAGACCGTCAGGAGGTCAATGACTAAGGGAGGGAAAAAACAGAGGTCAGAAGAGCAGAGTTGGAAAGGGAACCTAGAGGGCATCTAAACAACCCCCCCCGTCTGGAATGTTCCCCCTGAAGGATGCAGCTTAAATTCCTACAGCAAAAAGGGACACATCTGCCAAGATGGAACGGGTCTCAAGGGAAAGGGCAGGACATTTCCCCAGCAAGAGGGCTGTAATTTTTTTTTTTTTCATGTCGGGCACCCCCAATAGGCCAAATTTTGCATCTCTCCCTTTTGGGGTGCAAGGAAGGAATGCACTGATGCCATCAGAGGGGCGCAAGAAAGGAAAGGAAACATTGTATTGTCGAAGGCTTTCACGGCCGGAGTTTGATGGCTGTTGTGGGTCTTCCGGGCCACGGAACACGTGCCACACAGCCCGGAAGACCCACAACAGCCAAAGGAAACATTCTCGCAGAAGCTGGATTTTAAGAGCAGAGTTTGGAGAAAGGCTCCAAAATCGGGCCTCTGAGGTTTAAGTATCCGTTGTAAAGTCTTTTCCGACTCTGAAACCAGCTGGCTACGGACGGATACCAGCCGTCTGTTTCTCCTGCTAGAAGACAACATGAGGTGCAATTTTATTTTTCCCCACCAGAGGGTGCCCTCAACGGGTATCCTGCCTGTAAAAAGGTAAAGGTACCCCCCGCACATTTGTGCAGTCGTGTCCGACTCTAGGGGCCGGTGCTCATCTCCGTTTGTTAGCCAAAGAGCCAGCGTTGTCCGAAGACGCTTCCACGGTCATGTGGCCGCATGACACGCGTGGAACGCTGTTACCTACCCACCGAAGTGGTACCTATTAATCTACTTGCATTTGCATGCTTTCGAATTGCTAGGTTGGCAAGAGCTGGAGCTAGTGCAGGAGCTCACTCTGCACGCAGGGCTAGGGATTCGAACCTCCGAACTTGCAATCTTCCGATCAACAAGCCTGGCGTCTTACCCGCTGAGCCTGCCTGTATTGGACATTAAAATCCATCTTTGCTGGACACTTCTCTGCCATTTCTCCAGAAACCATCCAACAAAACTCTCTTTTCTGCTCCCTGGGAAAATCATTATCCCTTACCATATTAAAATGCCACTAAGGGAAGAGGATTGTTTAGATTTTATTGTTAAAACTAGGTTGGTCTCTGAAGAATAAAATAATTGCCAATTGAATAAAGTAGCCAACTTTGAATTATCTCCAGGGGGCGCGGATTATCCTAAGCTTCTGCTAGCCTGTGGCAGGGGATGATGGATTGCGGAGTTGGTAATCTAACCCATCTGGGAAAGGCGCCAGGCTGCTGAGTATTAAACATGGGGGTTAATGATCGTCTTTAAATCTTTGGGTGGGGCTGTGGAGACCGTCTAGAACCTCCATGTTTAGAAGCAATCTACCTTTTGCTGTGAGGTAGGAGCTGCGGGGCAGGGGGGGGAGGCAATCATGAGAGACGGCCGAAAGGGATTGTGGCATTTTGGAAAACGCCGGATTAAATAAGGACTTGGCCTGATTCAACAAGGCCGCTTTAGTATCCTGATGCCAAAAATCCAGCAAGGACTGAGACGTCTGGCCAGACTTCCCGTTCCGTGTTTGTTTATGAGAATGGGTTTAACACGCGGCCTTAGTTGAAACAGACGCGAGCCTCCGGGTCGGGCCGCTCCAGGAACCTGTGGTTTCCTCTTGAACAGAAGCAAAGGAAGCAAAAGAGGGGGGCGCCCAAGGGAAAATCTCACCTGGACCCGGGGCCCAAGGAGGGGGGGGGGGGCTCGCCCAGAACTGGCGGAGAAATCTTTAAGCCAGGAGACAGGCAAGAAGGGGGAGGGGAGGGGAAGGAAGGAAGGGAGAGAAGGGAGAGAAAGAAGAGAGAGAAAGAGAGAGAGAGGGAGGAAAGGAGGGAGGGAGGGAAAGAAAGAGGAAGGAAAGAGGAAGAAAAAACAGAGAGGGAGGGAGGGAATCGGAGGTTTCTCTTGACAAGAAGGAAAGGAAAGGAATGGAAGGAAGGAGAGGGAGAGATGGAGAAGGAAAGAAAGGGAAAGAGAAAGGAAGGAAATGAATCAATCTGAGAAAGAAAGAAAGAAAGAAAGAAAGAAAGAAAGAAAGAAAGAAAGAAAGAAAGAAAGAAAGAAGGAAGGAAGGAAGGAAGGAAGGAAGGAAGGAAGGAAGGAAGGAAGGAAGGAAGGAAGGAAGGAAGGAAGGAAGGAAGGAAGGAAGGAAGGAAGGAAGGAAAGAAAGAAAGAAAGAAAGAAAGAAAGAAAGAAAGAAAGAAAGAAAGAAAAAGATATTACAGATGCCCCGCGTTCAAGTTAAGGCTCCCTTTCACTGCCTCGCTTGTGGAAGGCAGAGGCTTTCCTCGATTATTCCGAATCCCCCCCCCCTTATTTGTTTGTTTGTTTAGAAACCCGCCGCTCTCCGCAACAGCCTCAGTCTTTCCGCCTGCAAGATGGGGACAGCGAGCTCGGCGGCGGCGGCGGCGGCGGCGGCGGCTTTTCTCCCGAGCCCCCACCCGCCCACCCAAAGAACCAACAGAGGCGCGTCGCGCTTTCGCCCCCAGCCCCAGCCAAGACGGGGGCTCGCCGCTTCGCTCCGCTCCGCTCCTCGGCGGGCCCCGCGGGCGCCCGGATGGACCTCTGGCCTCCACGCGGAGCCGGAGAAGGGGGGGGAAATCCCCCCCCCCGATCCCGGGCTTGCAACCGGGCGCCCCCGGGAGCCGGCGCTCGGCTTACCTTGCAGTTCGCGCCGGGCGGCCCCGGCGGCGGCGCCCCAGAACAGCAGAAAGGCGGCGGCGAGGGGGCTCCGGCGGAGGCAGGGCGCCCGCCGCTCCATCGCGGCGCCCGGGGGAGAGGCGGCCGAGCGGGGTCCCCGAGGAAGGGGCGGCGCGGGCTGGGACGGAGGGAGGCGCCCGGCTGCCTTTGAATGGCCCCGCGGCCGCAGCGCTGCCGCCTCCGCCCGCCGTCCCTCCCCTCGCGCAGCCCAGCCGGAGGCGCTGGCCAGGCGGGACGCGGGGGCGGGGCGGGGCGGGTGGCCGGGCCGGGGACCCTCAAGCCCGGAGGGGCCGCCCCCGCCTCAAACCCGAGCTGGGGCGGGTGGGGAGCCCAGGAAGGGTTCCCGCAGCAGTCTATCTGAGAACAGCAGTGGGCAGGCACAAGAGTGGCCTTCCCCCCCCCCCGCTGCCCCCGCCCCCCAATGGATGAGCTTCCTGCATCCTCGGCCCCTCGCCGCCTCCTCTGGTGGTCCTTTCCGCTGGTTCTCCCTGGCCGGGGGGCTCGGAGCCTCCCTCCGCTCTGGAGGTGGAGAAGTAGAACCTCCATGGCCAGGGGCAGTCTGTCTGGGGGACAGGCGAATAACGGCGTGGCGGGAGGGCGGAGGGTAGGTGGGCTTTCTGGGAGCATCTCTGGCTAGGCAGGAACGGGGGGGGGCGGAGTCAGATTCCACACCCCTACACCCCCATTTACGCCCCTCGGGATCCACCTCCTGGTCTCCAGCGATCCGACGGGCAATCGCTAGTGGTCACCACTGCAATGGAGCCTCCCCTTTTAGGAGCACTCTGCAGGCCAAACTCTCCATCCTACTCAAAAACTGGGGGGTCAGACTTCTGCCCCCCCCGCCCCCCCCCCCCAGTGGGTGGGTAGAGCAATCTCTGTCCTGGATCCTTCCACCCTTCCTCCCCCCCCCCCTCTCCATCCCTCTCTGGGCCTTTCATGCATCTTCCAAGATGACCTCATTGTTTTCTTGGTGCAACTCTGAGAAATTAGAGGGCGGTGCCCCCCCCACCCCCCCTTTGCTACAAGCCCTAAACTCCGTCTTCCTTCCTTTCCTCCCCACCCCCTGAAAAGCACCCTTGAATAAATGCCCTGAATTTAAAAATTCCAAGGATGGGAATTATTTTCTGCTTTCCAAGGAGGGTGTGTGTGCAACCTTTCCTGGAAGAAAATCTTCCCTAAGCCCGCTTCTTGGAAGTTTCCAAGCCTCCCCCATTTTCCAAAATATTTACCCCCCCCCCCCCAGGGCTTGGAAGATTCTCCAAAAGGAACTCCACGGGAATTACTTTGCGGTGGAGTTGTGTGACCTCTAATGCCCGAACGTTGGATAATCCTCCACAATTTGATAACCTCATTTTTCCCTGGGTTATCAAGTCACAAACAGAAAATCCCCATGGCAGGCAGGAAGGTGAATGGGCTTCAGTGGTAGACTGCCTTGGAACAAGGAGGCTTTGTCTAGCTCACAATCCTCAAAGGGCCCAACTCCTTCGCTCCTAAATTGCTGTTACATGTTGCCCCCCCCCCCCAAATTGTTGGGCTTTGGAGTGCATGCAAATAAAATCACTGCCTTTTCTTGGGCTTTGCCAAATCCTCCCTTTTCACATTTGGCAATGTTTGGGCATCGATTTCCACTTTCCAATATTCCCCATGTCCCTTTTTCACACCCCAACTTGGGACAGATGTGCAAAAAGATAACAACAACAATCGGAACAGCCTTTGATCTCTTTATTTACTCCAAAGCTTCCTTGGTTTCAATATTTACTTCTTGCAACTTGTTTGTATCCACTCAATTAATGCAACCCGGTGATCTCTGAAACGTTTAATTAAGCTTCGGAAGGGAGGAAAATCCATTTCCAACTCCATCAGAAAAGGATTGGGAGAAAAATGCCATTTTCAGACATGCAAAAATGAACCACAACTGCTTTCAGCCTAAACCTGGATTAACTCGGTGGTTTTAACATGGACAAACCCAGTCTGTTGGCACAGTTGATGGATCAATATGTTCCCCAACCCCGGGAAATGTTCTAATTCAGGAGACTAGGTTCTGGGGAAGCTTTGAACCCAGATGTCTCCAGATTTGAACCCCCATCCCCCAGTTCCTCGGTTCTGCTTTCCTGCGCTGATGGCCAAGCCACTTGGTTTCTGTAGTCCCAAAAACCTGCTCAAAATTGTCAATGCAAAAAAAAAAAAAAAAAACACGTTGCAAGCGATTCCAGACCTGAAAGATTTGGAGTTTTGCTCGTTTGCAAATGGACACAGCATTTTGCCAGCTGCCGATTCACGAGATAAAAGGGCAGGCCGGTTGGCCGGGAAGGCCCCAGAGCCGCCAAACCCCCATCTGGATTTGCAACTGGCCAGAATCTGTTTATGCTTTGTTTCTATGCCACCATAACAACAGCACGGCTTTGCACCTTGTTTGAGTTGTTCCTGCTTGGCTGAGCCGTGCCAAACCACAGAGCTTGCCAGGCTGAACATTCGTGGCCTGCGGGTGCCCACTCAAATCTTTAATAAATGGGGCACCTTTAGGGAACAAATGTGAGAAGGGTTCTTTCTCTAGATTTTCCCCTATATTAAACAGTGAGAAAGGATGTGTGTGTGTGTGTTTTTCCCCCTTCCTTCAACAGCCTTGTTTTCTTTCCACGGCAAACTTTTTCGGAAAGTGTAGCGGCCGTAGTGGCTGTGCCTTGGGGGAAAAAAGTCTGGGGACAAAGCGGGACAGACAGGAGAAAATGCCCACAGGAAAGGCCAACCGAGAACACAAAGGATGTTTACAGATGCATGATGATTATTTTCTCATGCTCTGGAAAGATGATTTTTCCCCTCCTTCACTCTTGCCCCCCCTCCTTATCTGGTGCTTTCGTTTATCGCAGAATCTCAGGAATGGGAAGGAAATCTGGATTGTATTTATTTTATACTTTACTTTACTTTACTTTACTTTACTTTACTTTACTTTACTTTACTTTACTTTACTTTACTTTACTTTACTTTAACTTTAACTTTAACTTTACTTTACTTTACTTTAACTTTACTTTAACTTTACTTTACTTTACTTTAACTTTACTTTAACTTTACTTTAACTTTACTTTACTTTAACTTAACTTAACTTAACTTAACTTTACTTAACTTAACTTAACTTAACTTAACTTAACTTAACTTTACTTTACTTTACTTTACTTTACTTTACTTTACCTTTACTTTACTTTACTTTACTTTACTTTACTTTAACTTTAACTTTAACTTTAACTTTAACTTTAACTTTAACTTTACTTTACTTTACTTTACTTTACTTTACTTTTTATTTCAATTGATACAGCCGCCCACCTCAAACCCATGGCTCTAGGTGGCTTGCAGCAATTAAGCCCAACCCTTTGTCACGTGCAAAAACTTTGCCACTGTGACCCTTCACGGATGAGCTCCGCTTCAGTGCACACACCCCGGTAAGGAATGGGTTGAAAAGCCTGTTCTGATTTGTCCTTCCTCAATCTTGTGGCGGTGAGTTCCGCTGGAAAATTATGCGCAGGGAGACGTCTGAAGAATAGAACTGGGATTCATTCAAGCTCCTGCAATAATGCATTAATTAGTCGCTAAACCACAGGATTCTTCCTTATTTTGTCAAAAAAAACTTATGGAAAATTTCACAATCTCTACTTAATAGATCTGGGGAGAAATTTAGATCTACCTAGTGATGGGTTGGAGGTAGGAACTAAGCGGCAAGTTCAAGACTGAAAGTAGGATATTGACATTTTTACTTTTTTTTATCCCGCCTTTATTATTTTTATAAATAACTTAAGGCGGTGAACATATTTAATACTCCTTCCTCCTCCTATTTTCCCCACAACAACCACCCTGTGAGGTGAGTTGGGCTGAGAGAGAGTGGCTGGCCCAAAGTCACCCAGCCGGCTTTCATGCCTAAGGCGGGATTTGGTTGATCTGTTTCTGCCTAGGATGTCCTAAGAGACAATGAGGTGATTTAAATCTGGTGGCTAAACTACAGGTAGTCCTTGCTTAATGACCACAGTTGAGACCGGAATTTTGGTTGCTAAGTGAAGCGGTCATTAAGCAAATCTGACCCATTTTACGACCTTTTTGCGGCGGTCGTTAAGTGAATCACCATTGGCATTAAGCAAACCATGTGGCCATTAAGCGAATCACACAGTCCCCCATTGATTTTGCTTGCAAGAAACTGGCCGGGAAGGTCAAAAATGGCGATCATGTGACCCTGGGATGCTGTGATGGTCATAAATGCAAACTGATTGCCATGCACCCAAATTGTGATCACGTGACCGTGGGGATGCTGCGATGGCCGTAAGTGTGAGGACCGGCCGTAAGTCTGTTTTTCCAGCATCGTTGTAAGTCCGAACCATCACTAAATGAATGGTTGTTATGTGAAGACTACCTGTACTAGAGAATCCCTTTATCAGCTAACCTTCAGGGGCAGAGAGACACCCATAAAAATCTTAGATCAGTGTTTCTCAACCTTGGCAACTTTAAGATGGGTGGACTTCAACTCCCAGAATTCCCCAGCCAGCCAAGGTTTGGGAAACACTGTCTTATATTATTGCATAATATAAGAGAATGACCAGGTTTGAACGTGAAAAACATTCGCAAGTTTTTGGACCTTACAAAAAATGCTCAGAAGTTGCATTGCCAAACCCTGAGAGTTGGCCAAACAATATTGTCAAAGTTAAAAGATTCTTCTAACGTAGAAACATAACAAAAAGGGAATTACTGATTGCATTTGGCTAGTGGGAACTCTCTGCATAGCTGGGAAATTTGTCAGTCCTCTGGACATCCTTGATGGTGACTCATATCAAGCAGGCATTTAAAACATAATAATAAAGCAGCCAATTTGCATTATTGTATCTCTTGGGAAGAAATTTTGTTTTACAACGTACAGCAACTTCGGAAAATCTGTTTTCAAAATCTCAGTTGTATCCTTCCCAATTTGTGGCCACCTGGATGCATTGACAACTCCCAGAATCCCCCAGTGGGTTGAGGGATTCTGGGTGTTGAAGCCCAACGCACTTGGAGAATCTTAGTCTGGGGAGATGTCATTCTAAGATACCCTAGGCCGTTGTTTTTTTTTAAAAGAAAGAAATGTAAAATTGCATTTTGCATTCTGCATTCGGGAAAGAAGTTGAAGGTTCATCTCGACCGACCAATTTTTTAAAAAATCAAGTTTAACACGCAGCAGGAAGGCTAGATCTTTCCTTGACCCGATTAACTGCGGGGGATCAGGATGTTTTGACTCTTTGGGAAAAATCAGAAGAGAATCTGCAAAGGGACTGTTGACCGGATCCATTCTGCTGGCCGAATTCGTGAAGGTGGAGCCGGCAGTTTGATCCTCTTCCTCCCTCCCTCCCACCTTTTAGAAATTATAATTCTGCCTGGGATGTGATAGAAAGGATTCTGGGGTCTGCTCCAAATGAAGTCACGCTGCAGGAATGGCTTGCAAAGGAAATAGAATATGATGTAACCCACAGTGGAATTTTGCTGGCCACCTGCCTGGGGCAAATGGGTTTGGAAAAGATGTTCCTGGAGCAAGAAAACCACAGACCAAGCCCCCTTTCGCCTGGAGAAGATTTTAAGACTCTCCTTGTTTCCCCACATTGCAATTTCCCCCCTTTCGGAAAGATCGGAGCATGTACAACAAAGGTTTCAAAAGGTCTGGCGAGAATACGGTGGCCTGGTCGAGCAGAAAGACCACCAGAAGCTGTCCATCTGCCCGTCCGGGGATTAGCGTGGCCAAGCCAGCGCTTTTGGGAAGCTCCGTCCGGGATTCCAGGAGTAGCAAAATTTAGGATCCTAGGGAGCCTTTTCCTAACTCCCAAATTTGCAAAGATTGCCACCTCTGGTGGCAGGTAGTTCCGCAGTTGAACGAGGGCGGGCGTCAAGGAGCCCTTCCTTTTATCAGGCTTCAAGGGGGGACCCTTGAGGGCAGCTAGTCTCACCCCCTTTTGCAGGCCTCCCCCACTACGGGCAGCCCCAAGACCTTATTTTCAGAGTTCTTGATTTGAATGCTAAACTGCTCATAACGTTAGGAAGTTTTCCCTTTATATTCAAGACGCGGCCGAATCCCATTATTTATGAAAAGATGCGTGAATGAAGTCAGTGCCTTCCAGCCTCTCCTGCGCGCGGCGCCCGCTTCCTGCGATCCTACACGTGTCCGTTCAGCAGCAAAGGCCGCTAGGAACGTCTGGACGATCGCAAGCAACCGCTTGCAGAGGGGGAAGGAAGGCGCCGGGGTCGCGCTTTGCAAACGGGGGCAGAGGGGGCGGAAGAGTCCTGGGGAGCGCCGCGCGCGCGCAGGCGCTCCGCCTTTGCACGCCCCTGAGCGCCCAAGTCAGGAGCGGGCGGAATCGGAGTCACTCCCTTTTTTTCCTTTTGCTTTGCTGTTCCGGGTTAGCAGGGGTAGAAGATGGCGGCGCCCATGGAGTTGTACTGCTGGGCCAGCGGGTGGGGGCTGCCCTCGGTGGATCCCGATTGCTTGGCGGTGCTGGTGAGCGCGCGCGGGGTGGGGGGGCGCCTCTCCAAAGCGGGCTTTGCAAATCCGGGTTTGGGTTTTTGCAAACCACCGTTCGCCTTCCTCTTCCCCAACGGGGCGCCCGCGCTGGCATTGCAACCCCTCGGGTCCCAGCCTCTCCGGCCGGGGCGTGCGGGGTAGATGGGGGGATGCCGCGCCCGCAAATTGGGGAGAGGGTCGCCCGCTTGGTTCTTGGGGCCCAGCCTCTGCTTCCTAGCTGGCCAAAAGCGAGGGGCAGATCCCGTGTTTCAAAGCAGCAGAACCTTAGAAATTAATAATAATAATAATAATAATAATAATTACAGTTGGCAGGCTGAGTGGTAGAAAACAGGGAGGAAAGTCAAGCCAAGCAGAATCACGTTGCAAGAAAATGAAATGAATGGCAGTATAAATTGAGTAAATCAATAAATGAAAGAAATTATTATTATTATTATTATTATTATTATTAATAATAATGATGTTGGCGGGCTGAGTGGTAGAAAACGGGAAGGAAAGTCAAGCCAAGCAGAATCACATTGCAAGAAAATGAAATGTGCAGCTGTATAAAATGAATAAATGAGGAAATGAAAGATTCATTATTATTATTATATGATGATGATGATGATGATGATGATGGGCTGAGTGGTAGAAAACAGGGAAAAACGTCAAGCCAAGCAGAATCACGTTGCAAGAAAATAAAATGGGCACCTGTATAAACTGAATAAATCAATAAATGAAAGGCGGTTGGAGCAGAATTAAACCTGACTTGCAGATCCGGCTGCAAAGAAATAATTCTTCCGGACGCATGGCCTCCCCGTCAGATTTATTATTTATATTGTTGTGATTATGATTCTTTTGCAAGGCTTACATACCCTTTAAGCCAAGGCGGCTCTGAGCAGCCGACCGCGCCCATCAGGACTGGCCTACCTTACAAGGTGGTTGTGCAGAGAAACGCAGGAAGAAAAAGGAAAGGCTGTTCTTCATCGGGCTTTTCATTGGGAAAGTTAGATTACATCAAGGATGTAATCAACGGCTGGGCTTGCCAAACGCCTTCGTTAATTTGCCTCTTTTTCCGCCCTTCCAGACTTACGCCCGTTTCACAGGGGCACCCCTCAAAGTTCACAAAATCACCAACCCATGGAGAAGCCCCTCAGGTAACTTTTTTTGGGGGAAAGCCCTCTTGTTAGGAAACCTCACCGTTTTAATTGCTTGAAAAGCGGGGCGAGTCAAGATTCTAGTTCTCAAGAAGGACAGGAGAGTTGTGGGGGGAGAATCGGGCCTGGGTGCCTTGATGGGGCTCATTATCCCTCCAAATGCTTTCCCCATGGTCCCCCCCCCCTTTTTTTTTTTCTTCTTCTCAGGATCCCTCCCGGCACTAAAGACGAACAGCGAGGGGGTTATTTCCGACACGCAGGAAATCATCACCCACCTTAGGAAGCAGGTATGAGCGATCATCCAGTCTGGAATTGGATGATCAAAGCACCCTGGGACTGCAATGGTGTAATGGTATATGGGAAAGACCTTGGGAGACGGGGCGAAGAGACGCTGCCAAGGGAACGGTCAGATAAGAGACGGCATAGCCCGCAGTTGGATAATGGATGGGGCAAGAGGCTCAGAAGGGACCCTCCCTAGTTTCTCGGGCTGTAAAGGAGACGGGGGGAGAATTGTACTTTCCGACTTGCAAGATTGATGCCAGCCTTACAGGAAACACAACCAGATGAGCTACTGTATTTCTGCTTTATTGTAAGGCTACATTGACAGAATCTTGCAAGTCGGAAAGTACAAATCTCCCACCGTCTCCTTCACAGCCTGAGAAACTAGGGAGGGTCCCTTCTGAGCCTCTTTCTCCACCCATTATCCAACTGCGGGCTATGCCGCCTCTTATCTGACCGTTCCCTTGGCAGCGTCTCTTCGCCCCGTCTCCCAAGGTCTTTCCCACATCCCATCACAGATGAGTTCTTTTTTTTAGGTTCCCCCCCAACTCCCTTACCCCAAACTGGCCTTGTCCAATCAGCATGATTGGATTTTAGATTTCTGCCTTCCCCCCCCCTCTGCTTTAGAAATTCAACGCAGACTTTGACCTCTCGGCGTTGCAGGGAGCCGACACGCTGGCCTTCGTCTCTCTGGTGCGCAGGAAGCTCCTGCCGGTGCTGGTGAGTTGGGGGCGAGGGAAGAAACATGGGTCAAGAATGGGGCAACTGCGTGGGTTCAAGAGTCCAGGGCAAATGATGGGTTGGATCTGGGATTGCACCTGCATTATTATGCCCCTTTTAAAATAAAGCCCCCGGAGAGATCCTTCTTCCGTGCAGGATGTGGACCGTAAGGGTGCCCCTTACGGACTTTGTGTGTAAAAGTGGGGAAAAAAATGAACTTGTGATTTATGGTTTTGATGACTGGACAGGTGGCGATGTGTTTTTTATTTACTTATTATTTTTGGCTCGAGGTGTCCAAATAGCTTGGCTCGCTTGGGGAGAGTTAAGCAGCCACCGGTGGGCTGTTCTGCACTTAAGCTGAGATTGTAAACTTTGCCAACTGAAGGCTGCCACTTTGTCGGCCTCACGGGGGCAAACCAGATAGGGAACACGGCCAGATGAGCTAATTCTACTTTATTGAAAGACTACATTGACAGAAACTTGCAAGTCTGAAAGTACAAATCTCCACCCCCCCGCCGTCTCCTTTACAGCCCGAGAAACTAGGGAGGGTCTCTTCTGAGCCTCTTGCCCCATCCACTATCCAGCTGTGGGCTATGCCCTCTCTTATCTGACCGTTCCCTAGGCAGCATCTCTTCGCCCCGACTCCCACGGTCTTTCCCGCATACCGTTACAAAATTTGGCAAATTTCCTCCGTTTTACCTCCTCAACTGTTTGGGTCTCAGCATCTCCCCTCGCTGATTTTGGAAGAACTGTGACCTTTGGGGTCTCTCCTTTCAATCATGAGGACTAGAAACTTTGCTCCTTGGCTTTCCAACCAAGGAGGCCGTGCCCAGTGTCGAGGGAGGTGTAACCGTTGGGATTCTCCCTCCACCAGATCCATACTTTCTGGGTGGACGCGAAGAACTACGTGGAGCACACGCGGAAGTGGTACGCGGAAGCCATTCCGTTCCCTCTCAACTTCTTCCTGCCAAGTCGAATGCAGAAACGGCAGCTGGAGCGTTTGCAGACCGTCTGCGGAGGAAACTGTCAGGACAACGAAGAAGAGCTGGAAAAACAGGTGAGGAAGGATTCAGAGGGATGGCTCGGAGAGGGAACTTAAATGTGGTATCTCCCGGCGGCGTACTTCTAGTCCTCGCTTAACAACCACAATTGGGACCAGCATTTTGGTTGCTAAGTGAAGCAGTCATTAAGCGAATCGACCCACTTTTATGACCCTTTTTGCGGTGGTCGTTAAGCAAATCACCGTGGGTGTTAAGCGAACCACATGGTCATTAAGCGAATCATGTGGTTCCCCATTGATTTTGCTTTTGTCAGCAGCCGGCCAGGAAGGTAGAAAATGGCGATCACGTGACCACAGGATGCTGTGACGGTTATAAATGTGAACTGGTTGCCCAGCACCCAAATTGTGATCATGTGACCATGGGGGTACTGCAGCGGTCATAAGTGTGAGGGCCGGTCGTAAGTCGTTTTTTCAGCACCGTTGTAAGTCCGAACCATCACTAAATGAATGGTTGTTAAGTGAGGAGTACCGGTGGTGAAGGAGCATCTGCACTGCTGCCCCCGGTGGCTCATCTTGGCAATTGCAGCTCAAAAGGGAAAATCATCGGGAGCCAGAAATCTCTATCCCCCCCTAAGTGGTGGGCACTGTTTTTATTTTCTAAGGATGCCTATGGAAGTTGCAGAGGATTTCTGGAAAAAAAGATGATCCTGGGGCGGGCACTTTGCTTTCCAGCAGTCCTATTCAATAAATTTTCTTTAAAAAGTGACGCACGTTTCAGGAGATCCGTAACCAGCCCAGAGTTCCCCGTTGGGGGAGATGGGCGGTTATATAAAATAAATAAATAAATAAATAAATAAATAAATAAACAAACCAATCCATTTTTCGAAGGCCTTTTTTTTGGGGGGACGGGCCAAAAGATGACATGCGTTTCCCTTTGGCCCAGACGTTGCAGTATTTTACAGTGCTCAAGTATAATTGATGCTCCTCAAAGGGAAAATGTTGGTAGAATGTTTAATATTTGGGCGTATATGTGTTACACTTCGACTGCTAATTATTATTATTATTATTATTATTTTTCTTTTTCGTTGTTAGTTTGTTTATTTATTTATTTATTTTATTTATTTATCATATCACCGCCCATCTCCCCCCTACAGAGGGGACTCAGGGCGGTTTACACAAAGTTGACAATTAAAACATATAAAAGCATATAAAATACCGTACATAAATGTATATCTATATCAATTAATTAAATATATAAAACCCAAGAGGCGCTGATGTTAAGTTTAAAAGAACTCTTGTTGTTGTTTGTTAGCTGGCCTTTCTTTGTATTTTGCTTGTTTCCCCCCCCCCCCATCTTTATGCCTATTTCTGGGTAAAAACTTGTAAAATAAGATGACTTTTTTAAAAATAATAATTAAAAGGTTAGATTTGGGAGGCAGTTGGCTTACAGCATTGACAGCATTGCCGACCCCCCCGAACTTCTCAGACCTGTGACCCCAAGGCTGAGGTGGCATACCTCCTAAGGGGCCTGGGAATGGAGGCCTGGCTGGGGACGATGGGACCTGTAGGCCAAAGGGGCGGAATTGGCTGGGGATTGCTAATGCGTTGAGGAGAAGATGCTGTGCTACAGAGGATCTCGCTCAGAGGTGACGTGGTGATGCTTTCTTGATGCCCACAGCTTTATCGGGACGGTTGTGAATGTCTGACGCTCCTTTCCCAACGCCTCGGCAGGAAGAAATTCTTCTTCGGAGACTCGTAAGTAGCCCGGGAGCTGTGCGTCCAGGATGAGGTCGCAGTCTGCCTACCTGTTTCTCCCCCAAACTGGCTTCTCTCGTTTTTTAACCCCGCAGAAGCTACGTTCCTCTTAGAGGATAGATATGCACTTTGCATCCGCTCAGAGGCACCCCCTCTCCCGTGTTCTGAGATTTGCCGCACCATTTCTCGCCGGCGTTCGATTTGCGGCCAATTCCTAGTTTCCTCGGACCGCTTTCAAACGTTGCGTGTTTTCCCCGCCCTCTCCCGTCTTTATCTCTCCACGCGCGTCCTTTCGTTTCAAAACGTCTGGCTTCTCTTTTAACTATCTGAGACCTTTCCTGGATAAAAATCCTGCGTTGCAAAATGCTTCAAATAAGTAGAACTGTGTAGTTCCTGGGATACTATTTTGCAGGTCAGGCTAGTTCATTTTTTTTAATCATGGTATCTTGTGTGAACTCCACTGCTCCGTTTTTTAAACCAGGACTGGGGACTTATTTAAAATATTTTTATGCCGTTTCTCACGGTAAGGATTTGCAATTCGAGTGATGCGTCAGACTGACTAGAAGAAGCATGCATATTAAATCCACTTTGGCTGCATTCCCACAACAGGCTTACTACAGGTAGTCCTCACTTAACAACCTATTCGGGGAAATGGGCGGGGATAAATTTAAATAATAAATAAATAATTAAATTGGGACCAGAATTTTGGTTGCTAGCTAAGTGATGCGGCCGTTAAGCGAATCCGACCCGATTTTACGACCTTTTTTGTGGTGGTCGTTAAGCGAATCACTGTGGGCGTTAAGCGAGCCGTGTGGTCATTAAGCAAATAACGCAGTTCCCCATTGATTTTGCTTGTGAGAAGCCGGCCAGGAAGGTCGAAAATGGCGATCACATGACCATGGGACCCTGCGACGGTCATAAATGTGAACCAGTTGCCAGGCGCCCATGCCGTGATTATGGGGACATGGCAATGGTTGTAAGTGTGAGGACTGGTCATAAGTCGGTTGTTTCAGCACCGTCATAAATCTGAACCGTCACTAAACGAATGGTTGTTAAGTGAGGACTACCTGTACCCTTGCTAAGAATCAAACCTTCCTTAACACAGTCCATTTTCTGCAACGTACTTGAACTCTAAACTACTCCTTCAACTTTTTAAAATTAATTACACAGTCCGAGACCTGCAAAATACTTGTTTTCCAACAAAAGAGAAACCAAGAAGGCGAGGCTGCACAGAGACCTACAGGGAAGAAAAACTGATCAGGATGGGACAGCCTTTTCCCAAAACTGGGCAAAAAAAATTTGGCATATTGGAAACTAGCAGTCCAGGGAGCGGATTAAAGTAATCTATCCAATTAGAGTAGTCAGTCAATCAAAACTTAGTTTTGCACCAGAGGCCAAAGTAAAGTGGAGTTGGTTCCTTTGTGGGTCCACGTGTTGGGGGAGCAAGGATGTCCCTACCCCGTCTGCGACGCTCCGGCGAGAGAATCCGCCCCTTGATGGTGTCCGCTCTGTCTTCCTGCTTTCAGACCTGCCTCGTTGGATGTGTCCGTGTTCAGTCTCTTAGCCGGGCTCCTCCACGCCAAGCTTCCCAGCGGGAAATTGCAACAACACCTGAAATCTCTCCCAAACCTGTGCAATTTCTGTACAGCTATTTTGAGCCTATATTTTCCATGGGACGGAGGTGAGTGTCCTGTCGCTTTGACGAAGATCCCCTTTCACGGCTCTCGGCCACGGGCACGGGGCGCCCGTCTGCCTTCCACCCGTCTGCCGTTTGCAAGCTTGGAAGACATAGCAGCCGAAGGATAAGCTGATGATCATAGTCAAATTCCTGCTGCTGGGAAATTGGAATTCCAAAAATTTCAGGGCCCCTTTGGGACCCTGGGCTTTGTGGCGTCGATCGGCTCGCAGCCAGCCGCAATTCTGCCTGGCTGTGACTCCTGTGGAATTGCGTTGTTTTCTGAACGGCAAGGCCACCTTCTGAAAATGAATCCCTTGCGAGGACGGGATTTTATTTTGTTTTTTTAAGGAAAGGGGGATGGTTCAGCGGTTAGAGCGTGCTCTGCCCGCGTTCGCCCAAGATCGTTAACTTGAGGATTGGGGTAATCGATTCGCTGGCTTCACGCTATGCATTGAGTCATAAAATAACCCAGAGGACTGGTTCCTGCAGTGTGCCAAGCCACCAACAAAACTCCCGAGGTTAACACTAAGCATACCATTTGAACGTGCAGATGTCGCCGTTTTTGCCTGTACAGGTAGTCCTCGTTTAGTGACCACAATGGGGACCGGCAACTCGGTCGTAAAGCAAAGCAGTCGCTCAGTGAATCCGCGACGGTGCTGACGATTTCACTTCAACTATGCTTTACAAACCTGCGAAGGTCATCAGTGCGAGGACCAGTCGCAAAGTCCCTTTTTCATCACCGTTGTAACTGGGAACGGTCGCTAAACGAGGACTACCTCGTTTCATCCCTGAGAAGGCTAGGAGGGGATACGAATTTTGGGGAGCCTCTTTCCCCAAGCTTCTCTTCTGATAAAGATTGTGGAGGGGTTTGCTGTGGGGATCCTGAAAGGGAAGCTCCGCCGTCCAAGGCAGTCTATCTGTCTAGCGCTGGATGGATTAGACTGGGAAGCTAGGCCAGTGGGGTCGATAATCCATCCTTCCATGTCTTTTTTTTTTTAATGCAACGTTTGCATCGCTTGCCGCCGGATCCAAGCTATTTCTTGACGGGCGTTCGCCTCTTCTGCAGGGGACCCCCCGCCCAACCTCCCCAAGGTGGTCGCTGGGGACGGAGGGGACGCCGAGGAGGAGACTCACAAGCGGCGGAACCAGTTCCTCTCCGTGCTGGTGGCCCTGGTGGCCATGGTGGGCTACGCCTTCCTCAGTGGGATCGTCTCCATCCAGAAGCAGGCCCCACGCCATGCAGGCCCGCACGCCATCACCCTCGAGGAAGAGGAGGAGGAGGAGGAAGAGGAGTGAGGGACGGAGGGGCCGTGCTCCGCCAGCTTCCCACGGACTTTATTCTTTTGTGCAGCCACGCCGGGCCCTGCACCCCTGCCTCTTTGCAAACTTCCTTTTTATCCATTCCAGGGGGGGAGGGCCCAGCCGTGGCCAATAAATCTGAGTTTGCTGCAGTGTCTGTGCTTTACCACTCAGCTATATTTGGATGAAAGAGGAGCTGGGTTTTTTTGGGGGGGGAAGGGGGCTTGGGAATGGTGGTGGGATCCCGGCTTTGAAAAAGGCAAGGAACCTGTTTCAGGAAAGGGAACGGATCTCTCCTAAAGTTCGGCAGCGGCTAAGTGAAACCTCCAAGTGCAGAGGCAGTTTATCTGTAAAGACCCTTGGCGCAAGGCTGGATGTCTTCAAACTGCCCTGGAGGGGAGCTCAGTTCAAGATGTGCCTTTTTTTTTTTCCTTTTTGCGTCAGTCGAACGTTTTGCTATGTCTAGCTAAGGCGGGGTTCTCCCTAGCGGCCTGTGGTTCGAGCCCTGCAGGAATAGACTTCCTCTGCTACTGGAGGTTCCATTTTACTGTCATGATCTCAAGAGGAGGCCCAGGTTTTAGCCCAGACAGCACCATCTACCCAGGTAGAGGGAAAAGAATCTGTAGAAGTATCAAAGAACTCTGTAGCCCAATATTGTGAGGTGTAACACCTAGGGACCTTTTCAAGAGGCCCCTTACATCTTGTGGCAGTGAGTTCCTCAGGGCTATTCCATCCCATTATTCGCATCTTGTCTAGCCCCTCAAAGCATGCTGCGTACCCTGGAAAGAATAGGATGGTGGCTGGCTGGACCAGCCTCTGGCCTCCTGTTTCTCCCTCCTAAGCCTCTTCGGTGGGCCAGGCTGGCACTGATTCTATTTATCCCATGTCGGGCTAGGATGGAAACTGGATTACTGCCCAGACCGGAGCTGGCTTCCCTTGGCAAGAGAAGGCAGCGTCGTCCGTCCGTTCCCTCCTTGCCAAATTCCTGAGCAGCAATGGAGATGCTGCGGTTGACCCATTTATTTGAGCCTTCACATTCCCCCCCACTTCTTCCCTCCTGTTTCACAGGCCTTGCCAGTTTCCAGGCATCATTCATTCATTCATTCATTCATTCATTCATTCATTCATTCATTCATTCATTCATTCATACATACATACATATATATATATATATGCATATATTTTAGATCTTGGGGTTTCTGAATCCCTGTTCAGTTACAGGCACGCAGGGTGGTCTGTGATTTGCTATGGGAAGGGGGGGGTCGAGAAACAGGGAAGGTTTTCATCTGTTCCCTTGAGCCTCTCTCCGCCCCGCCCCCCCGCTGTGAGGTTGTGAATGGCATTCTTGACCTCCAGGGGGAAATTTAATCCCTGCTCAATGGGCATGGAGTCCTGATGGGAAAAGGGAGATTTTGTATTCTGAATTGCTACAGTTTGGGACGGGCTTTCATCCTATGGTGGAAGCAGCGTGATTTTACTTCCTTCGAAGAGATTGCAGTTTAGGTATGCTCAGGAACCCCTTGACCTGGCTTATTTTAAGGCTCTGATCCTTTGTGATCTCCAGAACTGTTCCTCAGGGCAGACTTCTGGCTGTAGTCCTTCCCTGCAAATCTTAGCCAACGGTAGACTGCCTCAGACTATGGAGGTTCCACTTAGCAGTCACAAAACATCCCTATAAAAATAAAGACCAAGAGAACAAAATTCTGCAGCAGGGCTCTGCTGGAGTTTGGGTAAACGGATCGTTTGTTGAGAACGTTGCCAGTGATTTGACTGCAGGTGTCCATGTATCCGCATGTTTTTCAGAGTCTTGTATATGGAGCAGGATGCTGCTAGATCTCGGATGTAGGGCATAGGTCCAGCCCCCTTTATTCAAGGGGGTCCCCAAATGATACCCTCCAGCTTGCGATGAGGATGATGGGTGATGACATAAGACCACCTTGTGCACTTCGAAAGGCTGGGTAAACCTACTTCCCAGCAGCCCCAGGTTGGGCCGTGCTGAGGGATTCTGGGAGATGTAGTCCAGAAACGTCTAGACTACAGTACTACAGGTAGTCCTCACTTAGCGACCACAGTTGGGACTGGCATTTTGGTTGCTAAGTGAAGTGGTCATTAAGCGAATCCGGCATGATTTTATTTTTGCGGTGGTCGTTAAGTGAATCGCTGTGGGTGTTAAGCAAACCACAGTGGTTGTTGAGTGAATCATGCAGTTCCCCATTGATTTTGCTTGCCAGAAGCCGGCCAGGAAGGTCAAAAATGGTGATCACGTGACCACGGGACGCTGTGACGGTCATAAATGCGAACTGTTTGCTGAGTGCCCAAATCGTGATCACATGACTGGGAGGACACGGCGACGGTCGTAAGTGTGAGGACCGGTTGTAAGTGGGTTTTTCAGCACCGGCGTAAGTCTGAACCCTCACTAAATGAACGGTTGTTAAGCGAGGACTACCTGTAGTCAGTTTCACACCAGGACAAGAGCTTCAAAAACGGGGACTAGGATTCTGAATCCATGCAACCTCCAGGCTTAGAAATAACCCAGCTGGGCACATTGGATGAAAGCAGCTGCAAAGGACACTTTTGGGGACAGAATCGCTCTGCTGCAATGGGGCATTGGCTTCTAAGAAATTGGCTCTAATTTAGCCCAGCTCTTTGCAACCCGACAGCCTCCACCCTAGCCGAGAAAAGCCCGCAAGGTGTGTTTCTAGAAAAAAAAAAGATTTATTCTGAAAATGACCTCGGGAAGGAGGAGACATGGGAAGATAATGAATGGAGGAGAAGCAGGTTGAAAGCTCTTAATTCAGCGGATCGCCATTCCGGTAGGATTTGGGGCCACGTCGACACGCCTCTCGACCTCTGGTTAATGCAGGGTTTTCCGCCGAGTCAGCAGACCCTTCCCCGGGATTCTGTCCCACCCCCCGCTATTTTTTCTACCTCCTCGTGCAAATAAAGTGTTTAATTCCAGATAATTGCTTCCGGGTGGCTTTCGATGGGCACCCAGCTCTAGACTTCCTGTTCTTTTGTGGGACGCTGCCAAAGGTAAGTCTGGATGGAGTCAGCGGTAGCTACAGTCTCAACGTAGCCGACACCGGGATCAGAAATCCCAAAGGGTACATCCTTGGAGGATCTGCAAAGGAAGAAGGATCACCGTGAGAAGGAATGAAAGAAGCTTTTGATACTCAAGGCCGCACCCCGCAAAAAGAGGAAGGTGTTTGGAAACAAAATGTGGACGTCTAAATGCAGAATAATACCTTTACGGATGCAAAACTGCGTGTTTCATTTGGGGTTGTGTAAACAAGGCAGCTTGTTGATGGCTGAAACAAGGTAGTCCTCGCTTAACAACCATTTGTTTAGTGACAGTTCGGACTTAACAATGGTGCTGAAAAAACTGACTTATGACCAGTCCTCACACAACCGTCGCAGCATCCCCGCGGTCACGTGATCACAATTTGGGCGCTTGGCAACCAGTTCGTATTTATGACCGCCGCAGCGTCCCGTGGTCACGTGATCGCCATTTTTTACCTTCTCAGCCAGCTTCTGGCAAGCAAAACCAATGGGGAACCCCGTGATTCGCTTAACAACCACATGGCTTGCTTAACGCCTGTGGTGATTTGCTTAACGACCACCGCAAAAACGGTTGTAAAATCGGGTGGATTCATTTAATGACTGCTTCGCTTAGCAACTGAAATTCCGGTCCCAAATGTGGTCATTAAGCGAGGACTACCTGTAAACAAATCCATTAACTTCCTGGCCTTTTAAGCATGTTTGGAAAAAACCATCCCTTCACGCCCCCAGAACGTGGAACCCAACTGCTTGCGATCAGGCAAAGTGCATCTGATTTCACGGAAGCGCACCAAAGTGCAATTTTTGTGATGGTAAAACTAAGTATGACTCCTGTAGGGTTAGGAAAACATCCTGTTTAAAGCACAAGGGGATTGTTTGGGATCCACTGGAAGAAACCTGAACGATCAGTAATCCATCTCTGATATTTGCAGGAGATGCCCAACTATTTAACCATGAGGTTTGCTCACACTGTTATTTCCCTTGCTATAATAAATTCCTGTGTCTTGGCCTGGCCTCCCTCGAAGGGCTGGCGCAACTCCAGTTTTTGGGGGTAGAATGTCCACCACGGATGTCCCTGCAGTGATGGCACGTGCCCCTATTATCTGCCACTCACCTGTTCAAGACCACGACCGCTGCCGAGCCGTCCGGACGTAGAAAAGCGGAGAATTCCAAACCACTCCAGTGGCTTTTCTGGATTTCGATGCGTTGCGTCCCCTCTGGAAGGAACTTGCTACATGAGGAGAGAGTCACAGAAGTGGGCATTACCAAGAAGAAAGGGAAGGAACCCATCCAAGCTTGGTTTGAAACTCAGCTCCTCGCTTACGAAAGGAGGCTGAAAAAATGACGGGGGGGGGAAGTGTTTTCTAAATACTTTTTTTTTCATTTTTACGCAAAATGTCCGTAAGTGGTTTCCAGTCACCAATAAATGTAGAGAGTGTCTTTTTCTCTAATCAAATAAGTCCATTTATCCATTTCAGCAAAATCTGCCAACATCACCAGCCATTCCTCCAGAATGGGGGGTGTCAAATCTTTCCATCTCTGCATATAATAATCTCACCGCAGTAATCATATAGTGAAGAAGTCTTCCATGCCAATATGTCTATGAAGGTTCTCAGTCATCCAGGTGGAATTGTCTGTAGCTTGAATCGTGTCAAGTGGATTTCTATTTTCTCCGTGGAAACGTTTCGCTCCTTATCCAAGGAGCTTCTTCAGTCTGAGCAAAGTTGGTAAGGGAATCCTAAATATGTTTCTAGGTAGCTGTATGACCTTACACCTGGGGCTAGGTCATGGTTATATTGAGATGTTATTTTTAAGTCCTTTTATCATCTAAAGGAGGATCGTTAAGATCACCATGCTGCTGTTGAGCTTGTGAAATGGTCTTAATCTTCCTAGGCACAGAAGACAAAGCAGGGAGGAAGATGGGGGAGAGGTTGTGCCTGAGTAAGGTCACACAGCTACCTAGAAACATATTTAGGATTCCCTTACCAACTTTGCTCAGACTGAAGAAGCTCCTTGGATAAGGAGCGAAACGTTTCCACTGAGAAAATAGAAATCCAGTTGACACGATTCAAGCTACAGTCTTCCATGGCTTTTTCCTTTTGTTTGTCCAATTAAAATCTATTTTAAAAAGCAAGGAGGGTGGGTGGAGAATCTAGCTCTGTGCTAGAGAAATGCACAAGGGATCCCCCATGTTAACATTCTCATGGATTTATTTTGCAAGATTCTTGCTCTGTTGCAGCAGAAGCATCCAGGAGTGATGGTGTGGGTTGAGTCTCTCCAAGCCGCGGCTTCCTTTTTAAAAAATAATAAAAGATCAAGTTCTCTGTCCCAGGAACATGGTGGACCTCAAGGGAAATGTCTGGAGCACATGGATGCCCGTAGGCACCATCTTGGCTTCCTCTGATTTACTGTTCGATGCTGGCACACACCATCCCTTGCCTAATAAAGGAACGATTTGCTTTCTGCTAAAGGGGTGCCTTGGAGCTAAAGATGTCCTCCTTGGCTACCATTTGTAAACAGGTAAGCCCAGCCCTTCAATTTTACAACAGTCATTGGTTGCTGAGTGTTTAGAGCAAGGCACCGCAATGCTCCTGTAATGTCCGCCTTCCCAGGTAGACCAGACAGGAAACACGACCAGATGAGCTAATTCTACTTTATTGTAAGGCTACATTGACAGATGTACATTGATAGCTTGCAAGTCTGAAAGTACAATTCTTTCCTCCTGTCTCCTTTACAGCTGAAGAAACTAGGGAGGGTCCCTTCTGAGCCTCTTGCCCCACCCATTATGCAGCTGCGGGCTACGCCCTCTCTTATCTGACGGTTCCCTTGGCAGCATCTCTTCGCCCTGCCTCCCAAGGTCTTTCCCACAACCATTACATGTAGCTATTTTAGATTTTGCCTCCCATTGCTTGCCACAATAAAGGTTCATGGGAGTCTTAGTCCAGAATCCCCAGAATTCCCCAGCCTCTAGGTCAGCGCCTCAATTTCACTTGGGCGCAACCCCAAGTTCAAATTCCCACCCAGATCAATTCACACAAATTGCTGAATCTAACTTATTAATTAAACCATGTTCTGGATTACTAACCCGATGGGTTGGGTGAGTACCCCCACTGTTTCACCAAGGAATGAACCATTGCTGGATGGTGCCAGCCAAGTCCTATCTCGCAGGGGTTTTGGGAGGATAAAATGTTGGGGGGAAGCAAGACGAGCTAGAAACGTCACTAAAACACACACAACGTGCTTGTTGTTATTCTGAATGAAGGCTCTCCCCAGGACGAGCAAGCAGAATCTGGGCTCACCTGAAATGAGCCATGTGGTAGAACATTGGCTGCTTGTAGAAGACGTCCTTGTCTTTGTCTATGATCACAGGACTGTCCACGTAATTCTTGCTCCAATTGGGCCCCCCTTCCATATCCAAAACGAGGTTCCAGTCCGTCCATCCAGTGACGTAGTTGTTGAGGTTCTGCAGAGGAAAGGAAAACATTGTCGCTCTGCCCCCCTCTTTTTCCAACAATGGCAAACTCAGACTGTGATGATGGTCCCCGCCCTACCGTAAGGATGCTGTGACTGTACTTGCTGCCGCGATCCCAGCCGCCCAGCACCACACGGGGCTCCCAAAAAAAGGACCCCGCGGAGGCCTCTGTGGAGATGAGATAATATTTCGGGAAGAGGTGGTGGGTGATGGAGAGCGTCAGATCAATAGGCGCCAAGAAATCCAGATACCAGTGGATCCCGATCCCGTTGATGTATTGGGAAGCCATGGGGTCTTTGAGAACCTGGAGAAATAATCAGCCCAAAGGATTATTTTCTGGCATCATCCGATAGGCAGACTGGAACCCTTTGGTTGGCTTGCAAGAAATCCAAGAACTTCTGATAGTGTTTATAGGAAAAAGTTGGGAAGCCCTAACTAAAGATTTTCTGCAACGTTGTGATTCAAGATCAAACTCCATATATAGAAACCATGTTCTAACCCTCTTGCTTTGCTGGCTAGGGAATTCTGGGAGTTGAAGTACACGCATCTTACAGTTGCCAAGGTTGAGAAACACCGCCCTAGACAGTTTTCTAGACCTCATGGTGGAAAGGGAAAAACAGCATCAGATTAAAGAAGTCTGCCCCCCAATGGAAGACAACTAAGATGCAAAGTCACACAGATCGGGATCAGACAAGATTCTTTAGCAGATCAGTTAAACAGCCAAAAAGCCAATCTTGGTTTGTTTGTTTGTTTCAATGATTTTGCCCGTTCTGCAAACCTAGTTAGTTGGGTTACGATTCAACCAATTTTGAGGTTTGAATTTGACCTTGCATTCTCTTACAAATTATTTCATTATTTAGTGTTTTTAATGACCCTGTCGCCTGTCGCTTGCATATGTATTTTATTCTTTCTCTTTCTCTCTCTCTTGATCTTGGGCACAAAATAAATAAAATAAATTTACTTTGGCAGTAAATAAATACAATACAATTCAATGTACATACTTTATGAATCCAGAAATGGGGGGGGGGGTTGTTCAGCAATGCAATTAAGTGCATTCTGGGAATATGTGGGGCAGTGGGCTAAGGAGAGCTGGTGTGGTTAAGGTGTTGGACCAGAAGTTGGATCAAATTCACTTCCCAGGCCACAACACTATGATTCTGTGCTTGAAGCAGGTGATCAATCTATCAAATAGTTAATAATTCCAAGCTTGGTGTATTAAGAGTGGCAACATTTCCCTGCCTGAATAAATATTTATTTATTTATTTATTATTAAATTTATATTACCGCCCATCTTCCCCCGAAGGGGGAACTCTGGGCGGTTTACAATAAAAATAAATAGCTGTATAATGGAACTTACATAGTTAAACACACTTCTCTTGAATCATCCACAGGAAGGAATTGAAAAGAAAAGGCATCAACATGCTGGGGGTTTTGAAAACAGGAAGGGCCCGAAGTATATTAAAGGTTTGGAGTGCCGGAAACCTAAAGCATTTTTTTTCCAAAGGTCAGCTTAATTCAGTCTGTTGTGGTTGCCAACTTACCACTTCGGCCCAGTAAGGCAGCATCACCCTTTGGTCGTCAAGAATGATCAGCTCGATGCCCTTGTAGGTGCTGTTGGCTAAAGCAGGACCCAAGTCTCGGGCAATAAAATCCCGCTGATGCTCAGGGGAGAAGCCCAAACACTGGAAAGGGTAGAAGATAATGTCGCCGGCCGTCGGCTCGTTCCCAGCGGTTATGGCCCAGAAAGTCAAATTATACTTGGCGTATTCATCGAGGAACCTGGGCGGGGGGACAGGGAGCGGGGTTAAATTGCTGGATCCAGACAAAGCCATTTCTTGCAGAAATTAACATTCGTGGGCTGTTCCTGGCATTGGATCAGAACAGCCTTGCTGGAGGAGACCAAAGGAATATTTGGACCAATATTCGGTGCCAGCAGTGGCTAACCAGATGCCAAATCCCCCTCCCCTTCTGAGTACAGGTAGTCCTCGACTTACGACCACAATCGGGACGGGAATTTCCATCGTAAGTCGTTGCAGTCGTAAGTCGAGTCACCACATGATCGGACTTAATTTTGCGACCATTTTTACGCAGTCGTTAAGTGAATCACGGGTCGTCCATGGATGGTTTTTGCCTGAAAGCAGCTAAAAAGGTCGCAAATTGCGATCACGTGACCACGGGACGCTGCAACTGGTCGTAAGTGCGAGCCGGTTGCCAAGCGCCCGAATTGCAAATCATGTGACCACGGGGGTGGTATGACGGTCGTAAGTGTGAGTACGGGTCGTAAAGCACTTTTCCTGAGGCCGTCGTAACTTTGAACCATCGTCAAGCAAACGGTCGTAAGTCGAGGACTGCCTGTAGCCAATAAGCAGGAGATGAGCACCCTGCCTAGGTCCCAGCGGTGTGCCCCAGCTACTGAGGAACACAATGCTTGCAAAGTCAAAGCAACAAAGCAAGTCACACCGGTAGCAGGCAAAGAAGCCAGGCATCCAGTGAGCAGCATTTCGACATGCAAACAAGGATCGCAAGGCTTAACGTGCCAGTCAGGTTTGGGCAATCGGGGATGCCAAGCAGGAGGGCAGCTGGCCAGCCCAGAGGCTTAGGGCGGGCAGCTGGCCAGGCCAAGCCGGCCTGCTGCACAGGTTTGCCTCTTCGTTCCTTTGAAAAGGAGCAAATCGAAGGCATAGGTCAGGGGTGGGGAATGTCCGGCCCGCGGGCCGTATAAGGCCCACAAAATCATTTGGTCTGCCCCTACCAAGGCAGCTGCGGGCAGGACTCGAAATTCGATAAATCTAGGAGCTCCAGCCCGCAAACCCCGGCCCCTTCCACGTGATTGGCTCCTGCCTACAAACCCCGCCCCCGGTGCTTGTGATTGGCTCCCGCCCGCACACCCCGCCCCCCAGTGCGCGCGATTGGCTCCCTCCCGCAAACCCCGCCCCCGGTCCACGAATGATGTTATAAATATCCAAATGGCCCTTGGCAGAAAAAAGGTTCCCCACCCCTGGCATAGGGCAAGAGCAGTCTATCTGAGCAGGGATCAATTGGGGAGCCTTCAGAAAAGTTCGTCTCCCAATGACTGCCCCCTTGCCCCACTGGCCTAGGAAAGCCATGAGATGGTGCAGCCTGGACTGTGGAGAAGCTGCCCCTTTTTTCATGGTTACCTGATAAAATAGTTGGCCCAGGTCTTGTGATACTTGTCCCCCGGTTTTCCCTTGAGGGTGCCTCGGCCCGTCATGGCTCCGTTGGTTTTCATCCACACCGGAGATGTCCAGGGACTGGCATAGAGGGAGAGCGGGCGAGGAGCTACTGCTTGCGCTTGTTGGAGAATGGGGATCTGGCGTGCGGGAAGACAGAGCACTGTTTTACCTACGCGTTAAGCTCAGCCTTGGTAAATCTTCTTGCAATAAGGAGGCCGTTCAGAAACACGTTCTTCCATCTTCTCCTGTGTCCCCTGTTTACACACCCAGTTCAGCTCCCCCAACCTTGACCCCTCGGACTTCAGAGGACTACAGTTCCCACTGTCCCCACCTAAGCCTTCAGCCAAGGAAACTCCATGCAGCAGGGCTGTTTTTCGAACCACCGCCTTCCCAATGCACATGTGGACATGGCCCATGTCTAGCTAAAATAAAACCGAAGACAAATTTCTAGTCCCCTGGGTGGGTTGTGGGGTTGTTTGTTTGCTTTTTTGTGTTTTGGCAAATAAAAAGTCTGCAAAATGCAGAATTAAAAATTAATTAAATTAAATTAGAGTATTAAAAAGAAAAATAAACAAATGACAGGAATGACAGAAACTGAAAGGGGGAGGCAAAAAACAAAGGAAATAAATGGTTGTTGTGGGTTTTCCGGGCTGTGTGGCCGTGTTCAGCCACACAGCCTGGAAAACCCACAACAACCATCGGATTCCGGCCGTGAAAGCCTTCGACTATACAAAGGAAATAGAATTCATTTTCAATCTCTATTAGCAAATCATCAGGAGCTGATCATGAAAATAATTGGCAGCACGCTGCTAAAATTATTCTGTAAAAAGAGTAATCTTTTGAGGGGGTAGAAAATTGGAATGTAGTGTTGTCTTTGATGGCAATGCCTAACCGGCACATCTGTAGCTTGAATCATGTCAACTGGATTTCTATTTTCTCAGTGGAAACGTTTCGCTCCTTATCCAAGGAGCTTCTGAAGAAGCTCCTTGGATAAGGAGCGAAACGTTTCCACTGAGAAAATAGAAATCCAGTTGACATGATTCAAGCTACAGACAATTCCACCTGGATGACTGAGAACCTTCATAGACTAACTGGCACATCCTTTTACAATCATGGACGTTTTTCAAGAAATTGGGAAAATAAACGTCTTTCGTGAATCCTATATCATAAGGTATATAAATCCATACAACATAAAAAATCAATTCAATTCTTGTCATCAAAACATGGAAAATCAAGGCGTATCTTCAGTCGAGTCTTTCAAAGGGTGAGAAATTGCTCTGAACAGCCTGGCGCAACAGCCATTAAAAAAAAAAAAACTCATAGATCTGACCCCAGGATTTTGATTAAATATACTTTTTCCAGCCTCCGTCTGGATAAACGTCGTTCTAGATGCAAATCTGGCCTGTGGGTGTTTCAGCATTCATATATCTGCCGATCTTAAGATGATGTACCTTCATTTTGATATCTTCCTCCGTTAGGCTGAAGTTTTTCAGCTCAAAGTCATTATCCACGTCGGCATACGTGTACAGCCTCACTGAGAAATCGCAGCTTGCCATGGGCACCCGGACCAAGGTATATTCGATCCCTGAATCAAAAGCGCAGCAGAAGACATGGAGGGGGCGGTTAGGCATAAAGCTGCAAAGGGATATTTTATTTATTTATTTAATTTCTATCCCGCCTTTATTATTTTTATAAATAACTCAAGGCGGCGAACATACCTAATACTCCTTCCTCTTCCTATTTTCCCCACAACAACAACCCTGTGAGGTGAGTTAGGCTGAGAGACAGGGACTGGCCCAAAGTCACCCAGCCGGCTTTCATGCCTCAGGCGGGACTAGAACTCTCGGTCTCCCGGTTTGCCATTGGCTCCTTCCTAGGGCTGAGAGACAGGGACTGGCCCAAAGTCACCCAGCCGGCTTTCATGCCTAAGGCAGCACTAGAACTCACAGCCTCCTGGTTTCCAGCCCAGCACCTTAACCACTGGACCAAACTGGCTCTCTGGTTCACTGGTCCAGACCACGCTCAGACCTGCAGCTGTCTAGATTGCTGAATTCCACCTCTTCAGCCAACCTAGACCCCAATGGGGGATGATGGGAGCTGTAGTTCATGCAACAGATGAGGGAATAGAAGAGAAGGTACCCAACCGGCCTGCATCTGCATTGGGGGCGTTTCAGGACCTTGGACAACACCCCTACCCTTAGTCAATGGGGCCTTGGCTTGGTTTCAGGACCACGGCCAGCGGCCTCGTAGGCCTCTGGTCCCAGCGCCACCCTGGCGAAGAGACCAGTTCTCCCAGTACAGGCCCGGTTAATCTACTGGGATTTTCCAGCCACGCCAAGGAACTCCCTTTGGGAACCCTGCCCACTCCAAATGCTGAAACAAACAGATAATTCAAGGAATTGCTGAATCAAAGGTGTGAATTAATAACTAAAACTGGACAGCCCGTCCTTGCTACCCTGTTTGATGTTATTTATTTACCGGAAGACCCACAACAGCCATCGAACTCCGGCCGTGAAAGCCTTCGACAATACATTATTTATTTACCTTCGGCGGAGAAATAAGATTTGAGCAGGTTTTTCTGACTCTCTGGGGACAAGGCCAGGATATTAATAGCAGCTGAATCTGTGAGAGCCCCACCAAAGCCCTTGATTTTTTGATATTTCTGGGATGTCTTGAGTTTCAGAACAAGCTTTTCTAGAGAAAGGAAGAAAAAAAAAGGGGGCGGGGAGTTTTATATAGGATTATACTTACTTATTCCCTCACTCCCACCCCCACACACAACTGGCTATTAAATTATTCATCCATTATTCATCCCTTTTTACACCAGCTGCATTTGCATAACACGCTGAACGTGTTGGACGAATTGATCCATCTTCTGGATTTGTGCAAAATGAGCCGCGAAGTGGATTTGGACACCCACCAAATCTGAACAAGATTAGAACTAAACAGGTTTAGCGTGTTGTGAGGGTGAGTTGGCAAGTTTAAACAGATGATTGGGATTCACATGCCAACATAGGGAAGGTGCCTGCTGTCTGGAAAGCTTACCCACTTGCCAGCCTCAAACTGCTTTTTAATTACCTATTAGTGCAGAGCTTTCCAAACTGTGTGTCGGGACATATTAGTGTGTTGGCTGCAGTGTCTGGGTGTGTTGCGGCTGCTGCTGCCTCCGAGTCCTGCCAGGATTCCACGCAGGTCCTAGTGCCTGCCTTGTGCCCTGCTGCCTCCAAACCTGCCCTGTCAGGATTCCGCGCAGGTCCTAGTGCCTGCCTTGTGCCCTGCTGCCTCCAAACCTGTTGTGATTCCGCGCAGGTCCTAGTGCCTGCCTTGTGTCCTGCTGTAAGAGTGTGTCGCAAAATGATGCATGTCTAAAAAGTGTGTCACCAACATGAAAAGTTTGGAAAGCTCTGTATTAGTGTATTACCAAACATCCTTTATCTCAGAAAGTGGTCCTTTCGATTTATTTATTTTTCCAAAACTCATTTTTGTCCTTTGTTTTGGTCATTTCACTTTGACCGTACAAATGGTCCCACTTCATGCCCAGTCTTCCACGTGCATGGGAAAAATATGGAGATTGAATTGTCTTTTTAAAATACTACATTGGTGTGGCTCCGAGGAATTTATATTTTATATAAATTTTAAATATTTTTCTCTGTTATATTTATTTATTTATTCTTTCGATTTCTACCACCGCCCCATCTCCCCCGAAGGGGACTCTGGGCGGTTTACAAAAAGACAATAAATAAAATAGATAAAAAGTAATACAGTCTACAATCATCATATAAATGCAAATAAATTAAATACAAAATCCAGGAGGTGATAAGGTTGTCTTTCATATTTATATTTTATGATGTATTTGTTTTTATGTTTTCAATCTCTTGTTATTTTAACTAAATTGTAAACCGCCCAGAGTCGCTTGCGAGATGGGTGGTGTAGAAACATGAGAAAATATAAAATATAAAATATAAAATATAAAATATAAAATATAAAATATAAAATATAAAATATAAAATATAAAATATAAAATATAAAATATAAAATATAAAATGTTTGATCAGAACTGGGCGAATCCCTTGCATTCTGCCATCCAGGCCTACCTTGCAGGGTCCTTATGAGGATAAAATGAAGAGAAAGCTTACATTCATGCTGCCCTGGATTCCTTGGGGTAAAAGCATACTTGTGGGTCTAATCTGGTCTCACCTGTCCTGGGAGGGTTCTTCAGAAGCGGCCCTTCACTGCGCTCCACACGGCGCCCGGCTTTATTACTTTCATACTTGACAAAGGACCCCAGAGGGGGAAGAGAGACGGGCTCCAGCGTGTCACAGTAATCGGCACCACATTCACACACCAAGGAGCCTTGCCCAAAATTCCTGGGGGTACATGGCCGTCCCCCTGGGAAAAGAAAGGAAGAGGTTGGCATTTTGCTTGATGAAGATGAACGAAACAAGTCCTTAACAGTGTTTCTCAACCTTGGCAACTTGAAGATGGGTGGACTTCAACTCCCAGAATTCTTGGCAACTTGGCAGCATGCTGGCTGGGGAATTCTGGGAGTTGAAGTCCACACGTCTTAGTCCACACATCTTAGAGCATGCTGGCTGGGGAATTCTGGGAGTTGAAGTCCACACGTCTTAGAGCATGCTGGCTGGGGAATTCTGGGAGTTGAAGTCCACACGTCTTAGAGCATGCTGGCTGGGGAATTCTGGGAGTTGAAGTCCTGGGGAAACCTGCTTCTCTGGGTGGTGTTTTTTTTGATGGAGGGGTTTTCTGTGACCCATTTGCCCACCCCTTTGCAGCCATCCTGTCTGTCTCTCTCAAAAAGGGTTTTCTCCTGTGCAAATGAACGGAAGCCCTTGGAGACGGTGGGAATGGAGTGGTTTGGAAAGGAGATTAATAAACATAAAATAAAGCTGAGGGAAGTTAGAAGGATGCAGATTACACCACGGAGACTTGCACAATGAGAAATATACATACATACACACACCCCTTGTCCACCTCGACACTAAATGAATATAAGAAACCTGCGCTCCATTCACAAGCATGTCACTGAAATTTTCTTCTCCTATGAAAACATTTTCAAAGGCGAACATTCTCCCTTCCAACTGAGTGAAAACTGGGAGAAAGAAGATGCTGGTTTATTATTTTTCAGTGCAGGAACTTTAGCCCGCAGCGCTAGAAGTTATCTAGAGGACAGATAGACTGCCTTTGAACTCGGAGGCTCCCTTCCGGATTGCTTTGACCGTAATCCCCCAGATGGACTCTCCCCCCCCCCCCCGACTGTTTTAATTAAAGCCACGCCAACTGACAGCTTTGGGGAGCATTTCGTAAGGGAATTAATTGTGCAAGGGGAGGCAGCGCTTGGCACTTGCTGACGCTTGATTTCAAACGCTCACCTGTTGTGGCAAAACTCAGCCGGAGAAGCAACAGAGAGGCGAGGATTTGCAGGACCCCTCGACACATGGCTGTGTGTCCCTAGATGTCTTGACGTGATAAAGGCCTTGTCCTGAAAGCAAAACAGAAAGAAGAAAGAATTGCACATTTATTTATTTGATTTAAAAGATTTGTATGGCTGCTCATCTTAAACACAACTCTGGGTGCTCACAACATTCCTTCCTTCCTTCCTTCCTTCCTTCCTTCCTTCCTTCCTTCCTTCCTTCCTTCCTTCCTTCCTTCTTTTTTCCTTCCTTCCTTCCTTCCTTCCTTCCTTCCTTCCTTCCTTCCTTCCTTCCTTCCTTCCTTCCTTCCTTCCTGATTTGACTTCTCGACCACCCAACTCATACAGGACAACTCCTTCTTTCTCTTTTTTCCTTCCTTCCTTCCTTCCTGCCTGCCTGCCTGCCTGCCTGCCTGCCTGCCATAAGGTTGTGATTTTGGGGAGTGTGATTGACAGAAGCCCCAGGCAGCCTCGTCTCTGCTCTCAAATCCCCCCCCCCCGCCCATGCCTGCAGAATGTTCTTGGTCTACAAAGGACCCAAACCGTGTTTTGGGTCCTTGAAATGCAAACCTGCCCAGCAACCAATGTAAAAATAAATAATTGCACAGGAGAGTGGCCTCAGGGTGTCTTTGGCGGTCTCTGATCCTGGTTGTTTTCTTGCAGACGTTTTAGGTAACATCTTCAGTCCATGCGGATGGTCTGTTATTAGGACAATCCCAGCCCCCCCCCCCCTAAAACATGCAGACTTTGGAGCCCTTTGGAGCTCTTCAGCAGGCAAGGAGGCAGGGAAAAAAGGAGGGATCAGTTGGGGGTGGGGGGAGAAGAAATTTAATCGGAGAAATGTCCTTGCAAGGAAGGGACAGATTTTAACAGGAGATGATTTTAGGACACCGGTTTTTTGATGGCTGGTGCCTTCAAGGTGAATTGGATGTCAGTTCCCATAATCCCCAGCCTGTCTTGCTGGTCCAGTACTGCCCAGCCTTCCTATGTTCCCCCGGGGTTTGCTTGTAGCCCTGTGCCATGAAAATAACAAAATAAAACACCCCCTTCTCCAATTCCATGTGGTGAGCCTGGAAGCTGCAGAAAAACCATCTCCAAGCCCAGGTAAAGGTGAAGGTTCCCGCCGCACATTTGTGCAGTCGTGTCCGACTCTAGGGGCCGGTGCTCATCTCCGCTTGTTAGCCGAAGAGCCAGCGCTGTCCGAAGACGCTTCTGCGGTCACGTGGCCGGCATGACGCGTGTGGAACGCTGTTACCCACCCACCGAAGTGGTACCTATTCATCTCCTTGCATTTGCATGCTTTCGAATTGCTAGGTTGGCAAGAGCTGGGGCTGGTGCGCGAGATCACTCCGTCACGCGGCGCTCGGGTCTCGAACCTCCGAACTTGCGACTTTCCGATCGACAAGCCTGGCGTCTTAACCACTGAGCCATCATGCCATATATATATTATTATTATTTTCAATGTAAGTATTGCAAATTAATCCATTACACCCAATTAAACATTACCAAAATTAGGTTTCTTGTTCCCAACCAAGCCGTGTATCTGTCTCTCCAGAGTGTTCCCTGCTTAATGGGAGAAATTAAACCAGATCCAGATCTGATTAAACAGCCTTCCTCAGGCTGGCAGTACAACATTCTTAGCTTCAATGGCTTTTACTGGGGTGCATGGCAAGGTGGACACCCCCAGATTAGGGGAGGCTAATGTATCTCTGACTGCAACGCCAGTCCATTAAGCCATCTCCAGATAGCCCCGAAGCAGGGCAGGAAAAGACCTTCACCCCTCTCTGTTGCATATGCCGAGGTAGACTCCTCCTGAACATGGAGGATTCACGGACTGATCCCCCTGCGGAAAAGATGGGAAGGAGGGATTCCACCTCCTTCGGCACTCACCTCTCTCGCCCAAGACCCGAAAAGGGGTCCTCTCTGTCCAGGAGATCGTCTGGAGCTGGTGTCTTTGCGTCTCTCCACACGGCAAGGAACATCTGCCGCAAGATCTCGGCTGGCTGGTTCAGCCAGAAATTCTCTTTCTTCAGGGTTGAATGCACAATTTCTCTGGGAATCCGATTTTGCAAGCCCTGCTCTAAAACGAGGTTGGCTGCTTTGCGCCCACACCCAGCCTGTGAAATCTGTCCAGCCTCGCCAGGAAGAGGCGCTGATGCTCAGCCGGAGGCTTTATGCAAAGCGATCCACAACTTTGCAATTCAATGTAGATAAAATCTCACAGAAGGGAGGAATGAAAAACTCAGGGATATTCTTGGCTGCCTCGCCGAACGTGGGGCGGCCGTTAAAAGGAAAAGTAAGTTTCTAGTCCCTCTGATTTGGAATGACAGAAGGAAAGTAGAAGGCTGGTTCAGAATTCTATCAGAGGTCTTGTTTAAAAAAATGCGCACGGGCCTAAAATTAGCAGAATTCTTCATAACTGGATGGCAGATTTGGATGTTTGAAAGGAAGGGGAGAAAAGGTGGCTTTGAATCTTCAAGAAGTCACTCTACAGAGTTGTCAGCGTCTTTTGCGATTGTTCCTGTTATGCAGAAAAGGGATACAGGTAGTCCTCGCTTAACAACCACAATTGGGACCGGAATTTTGGTTGCTAAGCAAAGTGGTCATTAAGCGAATCCGCCCGGATTTTATGATTTTTTTTGTGGCGGTCATTAAGCAAATCACTGCATCATTAAGCGAACCACCTGGTCGTTAAGTGAATCACGAGGTTCCCCATTGATTTTGCTTGCCGGAAGCTGGCTGGGAAGGTTGAAAATGGTGATCATGTGACTGCAGGACACTGCGGTGGTCATAAATGTGAACCGGTTGCCAAGTGCCCGAAAGGTGATGATGTGACCGTGGGGAACACTGCGATGGTCGTAAGTGCGAGGACTGGTCACAAGTCAGTTTTTCCAGCACCATCATAAGTCCGAACCATCCCTAAACGAATGGTCATTAAGCAAGGACTACCTGTACAGCTGCACGCAACTAAATTTAACTAATTGTAGTTGCATTCGGCTGTAGCCCTTTTCTGCATATCTCGAGATGATGTTCGGCATTGCAAATGGATTGCTCCTATACATGGAGGAACACTCATGGCTCACAACTGTTAATAAGCAAGGTTTGGACCAGCATGTGAAGGAGGAGGTATACGTTAAACCAGGGTTCCCCAACCTCAGCAATGCTGGCTGGAGTATTCTGGGAGTTGAAGTCCACACATCTTAAAATGGCTGAGGTTGGGGAACCCTGCGTTAAACCACTCATAGGCACGGTTCCCAAACACTAAAGCTTAAATCTTTCTGAAAACTGTACCAGCAAGTGGCAAAACGTTGCAGCGTGGACTGCAACGCCAATTTCCAGATGAGCAGGCTGAGTTTTCATGCAGGCTCCATTTCCCGAGCCTGTAACTAATGTTGCAAGGCAAGCACAGCCAAAACAGCTCTTCGGCTTTGGAAGAAATATTAACCAGGTAGCAATTAAACAACCGGTTTGGCGCAACGCCTGAATATTTCCTAACTCTTGGTTCAGGCATGTATTTTCAGTGCGCTGAATGACAAAGGTGTTTTTCACCCCCATCTTTTATTTAATATCTTTATTTTTTTGGTAACAACCCCATCTTTAGTCTTAAAAAAAGAGAGAGAGAGACGTAAAGCAATTAGATTAAAATTCTAACTTGAAATTTAAAAAATTAAAAATGACAAAGGTATTTCGGAAACTTAGGAGCCTCTCATGCTAGGGGCAGTCTACCACTGAACGCCAAAGGTTGGGGCAAGCAATACCTTGCTTCAGCTGGAAGCAGGATCCCCCTGGCTTGATCCTGGCTTGATCCCGCAAAGCCCTTCTTCTGAAATGGGGGAGGGGGCTTCGAAATGCTCTCTTCCCCCAGTTTGGGGGTCAACAGTGAGAGACACACAAATTCATCCTGATTAGGGAGTCTAAACATCCTTTATCCCTATTCTGAGAACATCCCCTTGCCTAGCTTCCCACCATTTCAAACCTTATCTTTTGGAGCCATGAGGACTAGAAACCTAAGTGGGTGGGGGCTGGGGTGAAGTCAGATTTTTCCACCTCTGCAGAAAGGCCTCAGAATGATGGATGATTTTCTCCGAAGTGATAACGTCCAAATAATTCTCTCCCTGATTGCAGTAATTGTCCACGTGCTCCTTGGACAGGTTTTTTTTTTCTTCCTATTTTGCAGGGAGAGAAATGCAGAGAGAGACACAGAGAGAATCTGTGTGGGACTAGTAAAAAGGTGTGGCGAAATCTGGGAAGCATAATGTGTTGCCCTTTCGGCAACGGCACCATGAATCTGGTGCATGTTCAGTTGTAAACAGGGCAACATTCCAGAGCCAAAAATCCAGTTCTCGCTCAGCTTCGTATCCTAGTACATCCTCTAATCCAATCACATGCTTTTTCATGTTTCATGTTTAAATTTTATTTTATTAGCCAAATATAATGAGCCAACAAGAAAACAAAACCATACATTGGGGATAACAAGGGAAGAAACTAAATGTTTCAGCGATGACACTAAACGTAAGGGGGGGGGGAGTTAAAGAATGTAGGCACAGAGAGAAAATAAATAATACCAATGGAAAGTTAATTCAGCCTTGCAGCTTATTATTAAAGCTAAATCTTATAAAAATCTGTTCCATCTTCTCCTTTTTAGAACGCAAAGGCATTTCGAAACGCCTTTCTCAAGAACGCAGCATAAAACCATGTCAAAGAGTAATTTTACATCGATGGAAAGAAATGGATGCTCCGGAGGTTAAGGGATTGATTCCAGATATTTCAATCAAGGCTCTCAGCAGATCAGTTTTAAAGCTAGAGGTGACTTCGATCAAGCGTTTGGCCCCGTTCTTCGCATGAGAAAACTTGACTCAATCATATATATCAATTGGTAAGACCTATTTCCATCCGTTGATGCATTTTCTGAAAGTTGGGGTCAAAAGTGACGGTTCTGTCCCCACCTGATGCAAACTTAGCTGTTTCAGCCTCCCCAAAAGGTTCAAATAACACTATTGCAGTTTAAAATTCACCCCCGTTTCCAGCTCAGCCAACAAGGGCAATCAAAAAGGATTCTGTCCAAGTTTGCTTCCCACATTCTCTTTCCTCATCAGTTTGCAAAGGTTTTTTTTATTCCTCTCTACGTTCAGTATGCAATTTTCTCTAATATATGCCTTTTTTTTTTTTGGCAAGCCCTGAAATTTCCTTAAATAGACATCTTTTGGGGCACACGTTTCCCTTACATTTTCCTTTAGAGAAGATCTGTTAAAAAAAAAACACCATAAAAAACCTTCCAGTTTCCAAATTAATTCAGAGAAGGGCGTGTTAAATCTGCCATTATTAAAAGTGTGAACTAAATTAATCATTCCTGCTACTTCCAAGGGAAAGGAAGTATGCAAATAAACACACCAATTGCAGGCTGCAAAGATATTCCATGTCTCTACTGGTGAAACGTGACTAAGAGACGGGTTTTATTAATGGAGGTGCTTCTAGGACGATGTTTTTCAAACTTGGCAACTTTAAGATGGGTGGACTTCAACTCCCAGAATTCCCCAGCCAGCATGCATGGACTTCAACTCCCAGAATTCCCCAGCCAGCATGCATGGACTTCAACTCCCAGAATTCCCCAACCAGCATGCTACCAGGTTGCCAAGAATTCTGGGAGTTGAAGTCCACCCTTCTTAAAGTTGCCAAGTTTGAAAAATCCTGTTGTAGGAGAACCAGCAGTGACTTTAATCAGAGTAGTCTTCCCAGAAATACTGGAAACTTTGGGATAAATTAGGTCATTAATTAATTAAGGCATCAATGAGTTCATTAATTATGGCAGCCTGGGCTGAAATGCTGAGAGTTTTGGATTAACCCTTTTCAAAATAATAATAATAATAATAATAATAATAATAATAATAATAATATCATCATCATCATCATCATCATCATCATCATCATCCAACCTCCCAATTGAGTGGTTTAAAGCTAATCTGAGTTTTTGGCAGAAAATCCCTGTTAAACCATTATTAACCATCATAAGATACGGCAAGAGTCAAACGTGTTTGCAGTCCCGAACACTGCAGTCAGGGATCAGAGGGATCAGAGGCCATAGCTTAGCCAACATGCCTGTAGGATTAAGGGTGGGGTTGTTAAGGATTGACCAATTTGAAGGACTTTTTGTACATGGCCATTTGTGTCTTATGGACTAGCAACATTTTGGAATTCTGTTGATTCTTGAGGCTGTAGCACCCCCTGCAGGACAAAGCATATAGCAATGCTTTCCTCCTGGTGGAACAATTTTCTTTTATTTCTCCCTTTAAACCAATGTTTTCCAAACTTGGCAACTTTAAGATGGGTGGACTTCAACTCCCAGAATTCCCCAGCCAGCATGCTCCTGAGCATGGATCCCAGCATGCTGGCTGGGGAATTCTGGGAGTTGAAGTCCACCCATCTTAAAGTTGCCAAGTTTGAAAAACACTGCTCTAAACTAATCACACCCACCCCAGTCCCTTTTTCTGGCCTGGAATCTTCTGTACTAGAAGGTTATATTCCAGTTCCGCAATTTAGAAGTCGAAGATGGAAGAATGGCAATGATTAGTGTCCTTACTTTTAGAAAATTTGTTTTTAATTAACCTCTAGGATTCATTTGTCATAAGAGATTTCTTTCTTGTTTTTTTTAAGAGGGGTATTAAAGCCTGGCCATGCTGACTTCTGGAGATCTGTTGATCTAGCAAGCAAAGCTGAATGGAGCTTCCATGTGTAGGAGCAAAATACCTGTAGATGTCAGCTTTATGTGCGTAAATGTGTAAATTAGGTAAATGTCAGGAGCAAAATGCCTGTAAATGTCAGACTCCCAACAGTGGGAGTTGATAGGAAAACAAGGGAGAGATTTCGCTTTGTGATTTAAGAGCTTGCAAAAACATCTGCCTATTGAATTTGGAAGATAAAGCTAGAACAGTCCAGCAACTCACTTATTCCACAGAATTTGAGAACTGCAATGTGGGAATGCAAAAACCCAGCCAGTATAGGTAGTCCTCAACTTACGACCGTTTGTTTAACAACGGTCCAAAGTTAGGACAGCCTCAGAATGGGTGCTTTACAGACTTTAAAGCACTTCCAAGCATCGCAAAACATCGCACCACCCCCCACGGTCACATGATCGCATTTCAGGCACTTGGCAACCGGCTCGCGTTTACAACCGGTTGCAGCGTCCCACGGTCACGTGATCGCATTTTGTGACTTTTTTACCGTTTTCCGGCAAAAAACACCCATTGGGGAAGCTGGATTCACTTAATGACCGCCGTAAAATGGTCGTAAAATCAGGTCCGGTCACGTGATGACTTGACTTACGACCGCAACGACTTACAATGGAAATTCCGGTCCCGATTGTGGTCATACGTTGAGGACTACCTGTAGTGCTGTTATCCCCAATGGACATTTCCCCCCATAAAACTAAAGGAGGATCGTTAAGATCACCATGCTGCTGTTGAGCTTGTGAAATGGTCTTAATCTTCCTAGGCACAGAAGACAAAGCCGGGAGAAAGATGGGAGAAAGATTGTGCCTGAGGCCCCCACCTAAAATGTGAACATTAATGTCCTCAAATGAGTGTCCTTTTTCCTACCAAACCTAAAACAGCGACAGATAGGGCTGAGACTCAGAGTAAACGAAAGAACCTGGTCATTCCCTACATGGCTGGTGTGTCTGAAAAGATAAAATGGATATTTGGCAAACACCACATACCTGTATATTTCAAACCCACCAACACACTGAGACAGAGGCTTGTACACCCCAAAGATCAAACTCCAAAACACAAGAAAAGCAATGTAGTTTATGCAATCCAGTGCAGTGAGGAGTGCTCTGAACTATACATTGGAGAAACCAAACAACTTTTGTACAGGAGGATGGCCCAACACAGGAGAAGTAACACCACAGGACCAGAGTCAGCAGTTTATCTTCATTTAAAGGAAAAAGGACATTCATTTGAGGACATTAATGTTCACATTTTAGACAGAGAAGATAGGTGGTTTGAGAGAGGGGTCAAGGAATCCATTTATGCCAACTTGGAAAATCCTTCCTTGAATAGAGGTGGGGGCCTCAGGCACAATCTTTCTCCCATCTTTCTCCCGGGTTTGTCTTCTGTGCCTAGGAAGATTAAGACCATTTCACAAGCTCAACAGCAGCAGGGTAATCTTAACGATCCTCCTTTAGATGATAAAAGGACTTAAAATAACATCTCAATATAACCATGACCCCAGGTGTAAGGTCACACAGCTACCTAGAAACATATTTAGGATTCCCTTACCAACTTTGCTCAGACTGAAGAAGCTCCTTGGATAAGGAGCGAAACGTTTCCACTGAGAAAATAGAAATCCAGTTGACATGATTCAAGCTACAGACAATATGGTCAGAGTGCAAATGTTCGCTTTCATCCCTTCTACCCGTTTTCTTGTCCTGACTTTTCTGAACCAGAGCAGAGCTTGGCTTAATTCATGTTTAATGCTCAATAACGTTAAGGTGAAGCTACAGGGAGAATAGGAAAGGGTTGTGATGATAGGAATTTGGTCAATCCCAGTGTCATTGGTTCCAGATGGAGCCTCTTGGGGACCTTATATTTCATCCCAGGAAGAAGCCTGCATTGGCGAATGCTTCTTCTCTGCAGAGCCTGTTGTTCCTGGGCAGCCAGCAAATTTCCTTCCAAGTCTCAGGACCTCAAACGTGCCGTCTCCACAGGTAGGTTTGGATGGAGTAAGCTGGCGCGCGGTCCTTAATATAACCCACCTGATCGTCCGAGATAGTAAAAGTAACATCGAGATAGAAGCTGGAAAGAAAGCAAAAATTCTGGTCAAGGGGGGGCAAGGGAGCATCTCCGAGGTCTGCTTGGCCAGTGGAGAAATAAAAAGCTGGATCAGGATAAGGCTTGGCCTGATCCAGCAAAGCTTGGTTTAAAACCTCATGGATTTAATCCTCAATGAATGGATTCGCCGAATGAGAACAGAGTGCAAGAGGCGAAATAACCCTCTCAGCTTATCCCGTAATGGTATGTGACCTTGGGACACCAGGCGAAGAGATGCTGCCAAGGGAACGGTCAGATAAGAGAGGGCATAGCCCCCAGCTGGATAATGGGTGGGGCAAGAGGCTCAGAAGGGACCCTCCCTAGTTTCTCAGGCTGTAAAGGAGACGGGGGAGAATTGTACTTTAAGACTTGCAAGTTTGATGTCACCCTTAATAGGTAGACCAGACAGCAAACACAAGCAGATGAGCTATTTCTGCTTTATTGTAAAGCTACATTAACTGAATCTTGCAATTTGGAAAGTACAATTCCCCCCCCATCTCCTTTACAGCCTGAGAAACTAGGGAGGGTCCCTTCTGTGCCTCTTGCCCCACCCATTATGCAGCTGAGGGCTGTGCCTTCTCTTATCTGACCATTGGCGGCATCCCTTCCCCCAGTCTCCCAAGGAATTTCCCACATACCATTACATATCCCAAACTTCATGCGAGGGACCTTCTGGCCCTGAACATATCCAATATGGGGACAATTCCCTTCCCAGATCCTCTCCACTTACTCGTTCAACACCACAACCACCGCAGTGCCGTCGGGCCGCAAGAAAGCTGCACTTTTCAGCTGGCAGGTGTCGATGAAGCAGCTGGAGGTAAGAGCAACTCGCACGGAACCTTCGGGGATGAATTTGCTGGCCAGAAGAGAGAAGACGTTAGCGGACACCCCTGGACGGGGATTGCTAATCCTGTTTCATCATCATTCATTCTACAATCAGCAAGCTATATCAGTTCTGCCCCTGTTGGCGAAAATGTACCCTCCATATCCAGGAGAAAAACTGGAGACATCCTTAGTTTGGCTCAAGTGCGACAAAAGTTTGGGGGGTTTAAAAAAAATAAAAGAAATTCTATCTTCAGGTTACTTCTCTGGACGGCCCACTTGTTTCTTTATCCAGTTTCTTATTAAATAAACTGGTCCACCGAGTTAGAAGGGAATCCAAACAGAATCCCTTCCTTGTTCCAGAAAGGGTGTATCCAGTAGCATGAAATAATGATTTGAATAATTGGGGGGGAAATGAATAATACAGGAAGAAGTGGGAAATGGAATGTTACTGTGGAAATGACTGGTTGTCTGGCAGCCAAAAGAGGAGCAGTTGAAATAGATCCCACTGGGAGATAATTATTATTATCACTGGAACCTACACACTTCCCTGAGGGATCAAACATCCCAGCTCTGCACAAAAATACGAGCAGGGTTGTATTTTTTAAGAGAACACTATAGCCTAATCCAATTTCATGAACTATTTTTTCTCTTAACATAAAGACTCTCTCCTTCTGCAATGATATGTAAGAAAGACCTAGGGAGTCAGGCGAAGAGATGCTGCCTAGGGAATGGTCAGATAAGAGAGGGCTTAGCCCGCAGCTGCATAATGGGTGGAGAAAGAGGCTCAGAAGGGACCCTCCCTAGTTTCTCGGGCTGTAAAGGAGATGGCGGGAGAATTGGACTTTCAGATTTGCAAGATTCTATTAATGTAGACTGACAATAAAATAGAATTAGCTCATCTGGCCGTGTTTCCTGTCTGGTCTACCTGGGGAGGCTGACGCCTTCCCCGGCAGCCTGTGGAATTCCCTGCCACTGGATGAGTCCACTTCACTGCAACTCTATTATAGTTTTTCTCACTCCCCCCTTCCCCAACACCTTGGAAACAGGATAAGTCTCTGCCCAGTTTACCTGAAATGTCCTATGTGGTAGAACATGGGCTGTTTGTAAAATTCATCTTTAAGGGGGTTCACAATGATTGGACTATCGACAAAGTTTTCTACCCAGTTGGGACCCCCTTCCATGTCGAGAGCCAAGTTCCAGTCAATCCATCCCGTGACAAAGTGGTTGAGATTCTGCAGAGACCAAAGGATCAGCGTCTTTACAGGTCTCACTATGGCTGAACAAGACTTTCTTTGCATGCAGAAAAAAAACATCTCTGGCTTGTCCAGATAGGCCTGAGCAAAATCCTGAAGAGTCAAGCCAATCCACAAACCCAAATTCCCAGAGGTCCTCAAAGGATTGCTCCAAGGGTTGATTAAATCATGTCTTTCCTGCAGGCAATTCATTCCATCATAGCTATCCATCTGCAGATCAATTATTATTATTATTGTTACTATTGTTCCTGCCTTTTCTATACAGGTAGTCCTCACTTAATGACCATTCATTTATGACGGTTCGGACTTACGACGATGCTGAAAAAACCAACTTGTGACCGGACCTCACACTTACGACCGTCGCGGCGTCCCTGCGGTCACATGAACGCAATTTGGCTGCTTGGCAACCGGTTCACATTTATGACCGTTGCAGCGTCCCATAGTCAAGTGATCACCATTTTCGACCTTCCCAGCTGGCTTCTGGCAAGCAAAATCAATGGGGAACTGTGTGATTCACTTAATGACCATGTGCTCCGCTTAACGCCCACAGCGATTCACTTAACAGCCACCACAAAAATGGTCGTAAAATTGGGTCGGATTCACTTAATGACCGCTTCATTTAGCAACCAAAATTCCGGTCCCAATTGTGGTCATTAAGCAAGGACTACCTGTATATAACTCAAGATGGCAAACATACATAATACTCCTGCCTCCTATTTTCCACATCTGGACTCTCAATCTTCCTTTCCTGATGCCTCTTCTTTCTCTGCTGTGTCTTTTTTAAGATACAAAGGGGACATTGATACAAAGGCTTGTACACCCCAAAGATCAAACTCCAAAACACAAGAAAAGCAATGTAGTGTATGCAATCCAGTGCAGTGAGGAGTGCTCTGAACTCTACATTGGAGAAACCAAACAACCTTTGTACAGGAGGATGGCCCAACACAGGAGACGTAACACCACAGGACCAGAGTCAGCAGTTTATCTTCATTTAAAGGAAAAAGGACACTCATTTGAGGACATTAATGTTCACATTTTAGACAGAGAAGATAGGTGGTTTGAGCGAGGGGTCAAGGAATCCATTTATGCCAACTTGGAAAATCCTTCCTTGAATAGAGGTGGGGGCCTCAGGCACAATCTTTCTCCCATCTTTCTCCCGGCTTTGTCTTCTGTGCCTAGGAAGATTAAGACCATTTCACAAGCTCAACAGCAGCATGGTGATCTTAACGATCCTCCTTTAGATTATAAAAGGACTTAAAATAACATCTCAATATAACCATGACCCCAGGTGTAAGGTCACACAGCTACCTAGAAACATATTTAGGATTCCCTTACCAACTTTGCTCAGACTGAAGAAGCTCCTTGGATAAGGAGCGAAACGTTTCCACTGAGAAAATAGAAATCCAGTTGACATGATTCAAGCTACATACAAAGGGGACAGTTTCTTAAGTTGGAAAGTCTCTCCAGAAAACTTTTCAGCTGGAGTGTAGGAGATTGCCACTTTAAATAAAGAAGACTGGCATTTTTCTGTAGCTTGAATCATGTCAACTGGATTTCTATTTTCTTAATGGAAACGTTTCGCTCCTTATCCAAGGGGCTTCTTCAGTCTGAGCAAAGTTGGTAAGGGAATCCTAAATATGTTCCTAGGTAGCTGTGTGACCTTACACCTGGGGCTAGGTCATGGTTATATTGAGATGTAATTTTGACCTAGCCCCAGGTGTAAGGTCACACAGCTACCTAGGAACATATTTAGGATTCCCTTACCAACTTTGCTCAGACTGAAGAAGCCCCTTGGATAAGGAGCGAAACGTTTCCATTAAGAAAATAGAAATCCAGTTGACATGATTCAAGCTACAGACAATTCCACCTGGATGACTGAGAACCTTCATAGACAAGACTGGCATTTATAACGCAGAGAAGGAACACGGTTTGATAACCGCGTGGGCCCATCTTCCCTTTGAAGGACGAGAAACATTTCGATAACTCGTCCGTTCCTGCTATTCCTATCATTAAAGACGCAGATCTTTGGCCATAGCAACGGGGCCTTACCGTCAGGATACTTTCGCTGTAATAGGCACCTCGCTTCCAGTTTCCCAGATCGACTTTCACGTCCCAATCTAGAAAACCATTGCAAGCTTCTGTGTACAGCAGAAAGAAATTGGGGTAGAGGTGATTGGCGGCTTCTACAGTGGGTCCAGGAGGGACGATGAAGTCAAAGTACCAATGGATGCCAATGCCGGACACAAACCTGGCAGCGCTGCTATTGCCAATCACCTGCCAGGGGACAGAAGGAGGAAGAAGAGCCTCAATGCACAGCAGCTTCCCAAACCCATCATTCCCAGCCTCGTCCTTGAGACATTTTGGCCCTCCAGCGGCCAGAATTCTCCACCAACGTTTGAGATGTACCTTCTCAGCCCAGATCCAAAATTTGGATACCTACCACTGCACACCAGATCTAAAGTTTGGAGCGGAACACTTGTTAAAACCCAAACTTTGTATATGTACTCGTGGAGATGAGACCTAGGATTTGGGAAGAGCCCACTTGGTTAAGATCCAAAGTTTGGATCCGTGGTAGTGTAGACACGTGCTCAAGGTTGGAGACGGACCAACTTGGACAAGGGGGAAGCGTACCACGTTGGCCCACGTAGGCAAGTGAAGCCTCACGTCGTCAAGGATGATCAGGTGGACATTGTCGTGGCGGCTGGCGGCCAGGGCGGGGCCCAGGTCCTTAATGATAAAGTCACGCTGTTCTTCGGCTGAGACATAACTGGTGGGGAAGTTTTCATTGCCCGAAAAAAGGGCGGTGATCGGCTCGTTCTGAGATGTGAAGGCCCAGAAAGTGATGTTGTTTTTCGAATATTCATCCAGGAACCTGGACTCCGAGACACAGAAAGTTGCAGGGATGTTAGTTTTTCATGCCACATCTTTGCCTGGAAAAAAATTCTGCCTGGAAAAAATTAAGGCCCCTTGAATTTATGAAAACCCTACCTCCCACCTCTCTAGCTGACCAGAAGGGGTATTCTATTTGAATCGGCAAAGTGACAGAAATAAGTCCACCTACTTTGAATTAAAGATTCCAGATGTAGGGTTCCAGTTTGGCTTTTAGCAACTGATGGGTGGACTTCAACTCCCAGAATTCCCCAGCCAGATGCTGGCTAAGGAATTCTGGGAGTTGAAGTCCACTCATCTTAAAGTGGCCAAGTTTGAACAACACTGGGCTTCATCTCCCAGAATTCCCCAGCCAGATGCTGGCTAAGGAATTATGGGAGTTGAAGTCCACTCATCTTAAAGTGGCCAAGTTTGAACAACACTGGACTTCATCTCCCAGAATTCCCCAGCCAGATGCTGGCTAAGGAATTCTGGGAGTTGCAGTCCACCCGCCCTAAAGTGGCCAAGTTTGAACAGCACTGCTCCGGAGGATGGAAAAAGGACTGTAATAAAATAAATGCATAACAATGCAACAGAGTCAGCTGTTCCCTTATTTCTGGGAGAGGCAGACGTTTGAACTTGGCCTAAGCTTCTCCCCGCTGACGTCTTAATCTTTATCTACAGCTGCCAGTTTGGGATTTGCCAGACGCATCTGCCTGCGGGCGGGGCCAGGCCATGATTTGGGGGTGGAGCTCGGGAAGGGGTGGAGCCAAGAGGTGGGTGGGGCTTGGCTAGGGGAGACACCTGCTAAATTCAGATTTTAAGGAACAGCTCATGAGCGGGACGAGATTGAAAAAGTGCCCTTACCGGATAAGATAGCGGGCCCAGGTCTTGTGGTAACGGTCGCCTGGTTCTCCCTTCAACCGAGATTTGCCTTGAACCTTGTTGCTGGCCCTTAGCCAGCCGGGACCGGTCCAAGGGCTGGCAACCAGTGAGAGGGGTTTGTTGGAGAGTTTAATGAAACGGTGGAGCAGAGGGATCTGTGGAGAGAGACGGAGGGCTGGCCTGGTCAAAACTCAACAAGAGCCTTCACACGGTCTTCTTCTCACTCTTGTGGGTTGATTGACTCGGAGTCTTGTTGCTCTGCGTAGCTGAGTTGCAAGATGGGGAGCAAGGACCGTAGCGGCTTGGTTTTTCCTTTGCCCTCCGCAGCCCCTTTTCCTCCTTTGTCGTGTCTGGTTTTATATAGTATATATGACAGCCAATGGGGAAGGTGCTGCGTTAGGGTTGGGGAGACCCAGGTTTTAGTCCCCCTTCAGCCACAGAAGCTCCCTGGGGAATTTGGGGGCAGTGCCCCCCCTTTCAGCCCTAGATTATCATCCTGCCCATTTCAGACCACAGGCCTTTGTCCTCCAGTGGATTAATTTGGGCTCGTAATTATAATAATTATTATTGCATCATTATATCATTATAATAATACGCAGCTTGCAATGCCTCCAGAGAATTCTAGTTACTGGGCAAATGAAAGAGAGAAATTAAAAAAAAAAAAAAAAAACGGCGACTTTGTTATGATTTGCAAAATTTGCAAATTTGGGGGGAGGCCTTTCTGCAAATCTGGACTGAGTCCCTCATCTGCTGATAACTCCATCTGGTGTGCGGGGGGGGACGCTGTTTCGGCTGCAGGGCGTGGTGAATGCCGAGTCTAGCCGAACGTACCCTAAGCTTGGTGTCTTCCGGAGCCAGGTTGAAACACTCGAGTTTGAAGTCATCGTCGCAGCTGTCGCCGTAACTGTACGGCCGCGTGGAAAAGTCGGAGGACCCGATGGGCCAACGCAGCAAATTGTACTCAATTCCTGCAGAGATGGGGAAAAGAGATGCTGGTCTGCTACATCCTAGGATTCTAATTTTCACGATCCAAAAGAGAAAAAAGGGATACGAAACTTACTATGTCCACAAAAAATCTGACAAGGCCATAAATACCATCTCATAAAGATGGCTCTTTGCCAGAGCGTGTCTTATTCCTTTTCCCTCCCCTTGCTTTTTCCTTTCATGCCATGACTTTCATTGATCCATTTTCATTGAAGGATATTTTCACTCGGTGGCTCCCTCCCTCCGGTAGGTTTGCATTTCTGGATGAAAGCCATCTTGAGCATTCGGTTTCAACAGACAGCATATAAATCAAGTAAATTAAAAAGCAGAGCCTATCCTGTGTTTTTTTTTCCCATCAAAAGTTGGTGCATAAGTCAGTAAAACAGTTTAGATTTTTTTTTTTTTTTTAAAAAGAAACTTTTCTGGATTGTTCCACTTCAGACAGTAGGCCCAAAAAGATGGCCATCTTGCTTTCAAACAGATCCTAACCCTGCTGGTTTTTTAATCCTCGCCTTAAGAAAGCTAGGGCCTCAGGATGCAACCTTTCCCTGAGCTGCTAGCTTTCCTCACAATGCCATTTCCAAGGCTCTCACCTTCTTCGGAGAAGTAAGACCGGAGCAGGTGGTTTTGGGCTGCAGAAGACATCTTTAGGATGTTAATGGCGGCGGCATCGGTTTGCGATCCGCCGAAACCCTTGATGTGTTGATACTGAACGTAGGGATTGTAGGTGTAAAAAAACCCTCCTGAGATGTAAGAAATGGAGTAAACTGTTTAGCGGGTGAGAAAAAGGTTACAGGTAGTCCTCGACTTAACGACCACAATTGGGACTGGAAATTCCATTGCTAAGAGAGGCGGTTGTTAAGTGAGTCACACCCGATTTTACGACCGTTTTTGCCGCGGTCATTAAGCGAATCTGGCTTCCCCTTTTGACTTTGCTTGTCAGAAGCCGGCTGGGGAGGTTGCAAATGGTGATCACGTGACCCCAGGATGCTGCAACCATCGTATGCGCGAGCCAGTTGCCAAGTGCCTGAATTCTGATAATGTGACTGCAGGGACGCTGCGACAGTCATAAGTGCAAGGACTGGTCGCAAGTCACTTTTTTCAGCACCGTCGTAACTTCGAATGGTCGCTAAATGAATTTATTTATTTATTTATTTATTTATTGTGGTATTTATACCCCGCCTATCCCCTCCCTAATGGAGGACTCTAGGAGGCTTACAAGCATATATATACATTAATTATACAATTTTTACAAATCACCATTTTCACCGTGTGTGAGGGGAGGGGGTAAGGGAACCGACTCTTCCAGGCTCTGGACTACAATTCCCAGGATGCCTTGAGCCGGCTGCTGATGTCCTGTAGCTGTTGCATCCAGGTCCGTCGTCACTGCCGCCATTCGATCTTCCTCCGATCCTTTCCTCCGGTGGTGCCGACTTCCCGACAGGACGCCAGCAAATTAGCCCACTTAAGGTGGTACCCATTTATCTACTTGCAAAGCTTTCGAACTGTTGGGTTGACAGGAGCTGGGACTAGCAACGAGAGCTCACCTCATTGCACGGGGTTCGAACTGCAGACCTTCTGATCTGCAGCCTACAGCTCAGCAGTTTAACCTGTTGAGCCACCGTGTCCCGTGAATGGTCGTAAGTCGAGGACTACCTGTAAGGAGGCCATCCTTCCCTCCCTATCAACAGAGGCTTACCTGAAGCTCCTCGACTGGGACTTATTTTCCCTACGCTGCGCTCCAAACGTTGGCCGGCCCTGCTGGTTGTGTACTTGAGAAAGTTGCCCACGTCAGGGAGGGAGACCGGGTCCAGCGTGTCACAGTACGTCGCGTTGCAAACACACACCATTGCATGTTGGCCAAGAAATTTAGGAATGCAAGGTTGGCTTGCTATCGACCAACCAAAAATGCAAGGGAGGGAAAAATGGGTAAATGTAGACCCCGCCGACGGGCACAACAGGGCCCTGCCCACTTTTCCTTCAGGCTCCACCCACGGGGGACTTCCCAAGGGGGACCCAACCATGTCCTATGGCATCCTCTCACCCTGCAGATTCCTTGCCACTGACCTCTTGCCTCGACTGTCCCTTGGAGGATGAGGAACAGCACCCCCAGAAAGTCGCGCCTCTGCATAGCAGCCCGGGCGCATCCGCATCAAAATGTTGGAGGAATTCGCCTGCAGGGAAAAAAAGATGCATTTTTTGGTGCACTGTTTGGAATTCTGTTCATTTATTAATCCGTGGCTCTTGCAGCCCAGGTCCTGAATCTGGCTATCGTTCAAGGCCAGGAGGGTAGCAGGAGCAAACCAGCATCTTGAGTCCCCAAACTGGGTTTGCAACCAGACGTTGGAGCCAATAAATTGCAAACACCATCTGAGTTTACAGGTAGTCCTCGCTTAACGACCACAATTGGGACCGGAATTTTGGTTGCTAAGCGAAGTGGTCATTAAGCAAATCTGACCTGATTTTATAACCTTTTTTGTGGCCGTCGTTAAGCGAATCATGTGGCTCCCCGTTGATTTTGCTAGCCAGAAGCCAGCCAGGAAGGTCGAAAATGGCGATCATGTGACCACGGGACGCTGCAACGGTCATAAATGCGAACCAGTTGCCAAGCGCACAACTCATGATCATGTGATCGTGGGGACGCTGCAACAGTCGTAAGTGCGAGGACCAGTTGCAAGTCGGTTTTTCAGCAACGTCGTAAGACTGAACCGTCCCTAAACAAATGGTTGTTAAGTGAGGACTATCTGTATTCCCTTCAGCAATGATCATCCAGGAGCTGTTCGGGCCAGGCTAGTGAGAATTAGCTTGCTGACCCAGTGCTTTTCCTTCAAACCGGAGATCGCCGAGCCCCAAAAGATCTTTTTTTTTTTTTAGTTGGACGGCTGGGAAAACAGGGAGAGAGAAACATTGTACAGGAAAACTGCTTGTTTGCAAAAGGTTGGGCGCCTGAAAGAAGATGGCAATCAATCAGTTTAAAAAACTTACCGCTCAAGATGTAGAGCCTGTTTCCTAATGTTTCTGCCCCTCGGGGTGCAACGCTTTTGCGGGTACAGAGACAAAAAACCTAGAAGCCGCAGAGATAGGAGATTCAACCAGAACAATAAATACATAGCAAGCTTTCTGGGAAAGTAGATTTTGAGGGTGTATCTTCAACCTCGAAGAATTTATGCCCAGGCCTGCAGCAAGGCCATAAATTTTCATTGCCTTCTTCTAGAGCCCAAGTGTAATGGTTTTTGAGAAAGACCTTGAGAAACGGGGCGAAGAGACACTGCCATGGGAATGGTCAGATAAGAGATGGCATAGCCCACAGCTGCATAATGGGTGGAGAAAGAGGCTTGGTAGGGACCCTCCCTAGTTTCTCAGGCTGTAAAGGAGACGGCGGGAGATTTGTACTTTCAGACTTCCCAGATCCTATTAATGTAGCCTTACAGTAAAGTAGAATCAGCTCATCTGGTTGCGTTTCTTGTCTGGCCTACTTTAAGGCTGACACCCAGATCTTCCATTACCCAGTGCTGTTGTTAAAAAAGGTAAAGGTAAAGGTTCCCCCCGCACATTTGTGCAGTCGTGTCCGACTCTAGGGGCCGGTGCTCATCTCTGTTTCTTAGCCAAAGAGCCAGCGCTGTCCGAAGACGCTTCCACGGTCATGTGGCTGGCATGACACGCATGGAACGCTGTTACCTTCCCACCGAAGTGGCACCTATTCATCTCCTTGCATTTGCATGCTTTCAAATTGCTAGGTTGGCAAGAGCTGGGGCTGGTGCGGGAGCTCACTCCGTCACGCGGGGCTAGGGATTCGAACCTCCGAACTTGCGATCTTCCGATCGACAAGCCTGGCGTCTTACCCGCTGAGCCACCACGCCCCTCAGTGCTGTTGATATGGGCCATCAAATCAATTCACCATCTTCTAGTTTCTCATCCAGCCTCTTTTCCATCAGTCTGGCGCTCATCACATGTTACATATATTCACCTTTCTTATTACAGTATTATTATATTAACATTTAATTTAATATTTTGCAACCAGCTTTTGAAGCCTGCTCGGTGTTACATATCCAACTTGGCAAGAGGGGAATATAAATTAGAATTAAACAGCCTCCTACGTTTCTCGGCATTTTTCTCTACAGCTGAAAGCTCTGCTGCCTGTTTTTTGCCAGCATAGGGAGGGGTCGGTATGTTTTAACTTAACTTTAATTATGAATGCTTGTTTATTCGGTCAATGACCAGCAACTTGGAGGGCTTGGTAAATTTGGGGAGAAAAGTAGAAATATGAACAAAGAAGCCTTCTCAATTGTCTGCTGTTTTTCTGGGAGAAAAATGGGAACTTCTATCCAGCCAGGAAGGAGAGACCCCATTCCTTTTTAAAAAAAAAAAATATTAGAATTTTTCAGTACAATAAAAGTATAAAAAAAATAAAGAAAAAATAAGGAAAAAGAGAGAAAAAAAAGAATCAAATCACATCAAATCTTTATTACGGTCATAGACCAGCATAAAGAAAAAAAAGTGAAGAAAGAAAGAAAACGTAGAATTACAGGTAGTCCTCGCTTAACAACCATTCGTTTAGTGACAGTTCAGATTTACAACGTTGCTGGGAAAAACCAACTTATGACCGGTCCTCACACTTACGACTGTCACAGCATCCCCACAGTCATGTGATCATGATTTGGGCGCTTGGCAACCGGTTCGCATTGATGACCATCACAGCGTCCCATAGTCCCATGATCACCATTTTCAACCTTCCTGGCCGGCTTCTGCAAGCAAAATCAATGGGGAACCGAATGATTTGCTTAACGACGATGTGGTTCGCTTAACACCCACAGTGATTCGCTTAACAACCACTGCAAAAAAGGTCGTAAAATTGGGTTGGATTCGCTTAATGACCGCTTCGCTTAGCAACCAAAATTCCAATCCCAATTGTGGTTAAGCAAGGACTACCTGTATGACATCCACCCTTCTTTCTATTGAGGAATTGCCATCTTAATTTTCCTCCTTCCTCTTTAATCCTTTTTAATCCCCCAATCCATAAATCATCAATTCCGTCTTTTCTTCTTTCAACAAAAAGCCCATAGAAGGCTTCCAGTCTTTTAAAAAAGTCTTTATTGTTTTTTCCCTGACCGTGGAGACCCCATTCCTAATGCATCGTTTTCCCCATTCAGCATTCCTCTCTCCAAAATATTCAGCAAGCTGTAAAGAAGAATTATGTCTTTATATTCTTCTTTATATCTTGTTCTATTTTTTTTTCTTTGACTGCCACAAAAAAAGGTTGTCGGGTCGGGTCGGATTCGCTTAATGACTGCTTCACTTAGCAACTGAAATTCCAGTCCCAATTGTGGTTGTTAAGCGAGGACTGCCTGTTTTTAAAGTTTCAACTTCTGAATCAGCACAGGATCAGAAACTATAGTTTCGGCAGACTATGGTTTCAACACTCCTAATCCAAGTTGCAAGAGTTGCCTAGTCGTGGTCTTGTGCTCTGGTTCGTTCAGAGGTGGGGACTGAATTAAGCCTTGTCGTCTAATTATGCCTTTGATGTATTTACAGCATCTCATCAAGAGGAGAATCAGCCAAGGCAAAGCTATAGAAGCACTCTATAGGGCTGGGCTGGTTTCTTTGGGGGGCTGTTTTCATAACATTAGCAATATTAATGTTATTACAACAGCCCAAATACAATCGTATTCTTCTTTCTCTGCAACCACAGGAATTAAGACTGAAATTTTTTTTGGGAAAAGCAGCAGGCCATGCAATGCAGTTGATGGGGGAGCCTTCCTTCCTGTTGCCCTGAAAAAAAGAGGGAAACCTTGGGAACTCACTGCTCCTGGCCAGGAGGTCTTCAAGGCGAGGAGTGTGAAGTGAGTTCACACAAAGGATCTCCCAGTCCAGGTGCATTTTACCTTCGGCTGCCGGCTATGTGCAGCTGGGGAAATTGCTGTTGTGGGAAAGGAGCTTCTGGATTCCTTTTTAAAATAAGCTTCCGGTCTTCACCCTTTCGTGCTTGACCTTGCCTGGCTTGTCGTTTTTTTGCGTTATTGAATATTGTGGAAGGAAGGAAGGAAGGAAGGAAGGAAGGAAGGAAGGAAGGAAGGAAGGAAGGAAGGAAGGAAGGAAGGAAGGAAAGCAAAAGAGAGAGAAAGAGGGATGGATGGATGGATGGATGGATGGATGGATGGATGGAAGGAAGGAAGGAAGGAAGGAAGGAAGGAAGGAAGGAAGGAAGGAAAGCAAAAGAGAGAGAAAGAGGGATGGATGGATGGATGGATGGATGGAAGGAAGGAAGGAAGGAAGGAGAGCAAAAGAGAGAGAGAGAAAGAGGGAAGGAAGGAAGGAAGGAAGGAAGGAAGGAAGGAAGGAAGGAAGGAAGGAGAGCAAGAGAGAGAGAGAGAGAGAGAGAGGGATGGAAGGAAGGAAGGAAGGAAGGAAGGAAGGAAGGAAGGAAGGAAGGAGAGCAAAAGAGAGAGAGAGAAAGAGGGAAGGAAGGAAGGAAGGAAGGAAGGAAGGAAGGAAGGAAGGAAGGAAGGAAGGAAGGAAGGAGAGCAAGAGAGAGAGAGAGAGAGAGAGAGAGAGAGAGGGATGGATGGATGGATGGAAGGAAGGAAGGAAGGAAGGGGAAGCCATTTCCCATTGCAGAGTGTTTCACGGGCTAGAAGTGCAAAGGGAGCTAATGGAAGATGTCCCATCATCTGTGTCGACCCTTAGCAACCCCGCAGACCTTCTGCAGGATGACCCAGTGATCTAAAGTTCTCCTACAATGAGGCGTGATCCCGTGGAAACCGATTGACTGACGCAGGAAGAGGTAGGACGCCACCCCACCTGTGCCTCGGTTTCCCTACTGTACAGCATGACTCACGGTCCTGAGTGTGCCCATTTTGCAGAGTGTCCATTGCCGTATTTTTTTCCCCGTTCTCCAATCCTGAAATAATGTTTTTCTCCCCAGTTGGCAGTCCTGAAATTACTTTTTCTCCCATTCTGCAGTCCTGAAATAACTTTTTTCCCCATTCTGCAATCCTTAAATGACTTTTTCCCCCTTCTGCAGTTCTGAAATAACATTTTCCCCATTCTGCAATCCTGAATTTTTCCCCCATTCTGCAATCCTGAAATTTATTTATTTATTTTTTATTTATAATTCGATTTAGATCACCGCCCCATCTCCCCCAAGGGGAGATGCCTTTTGCCCCATTCTGCAATTTATATCACCGCTCCATCTCCCCCAAAGGGAAATACATTTTAGGTATTTAGGAAATACCTTTTGAAATTACTTTTCCCCCCATTCTGCAGTCCTGAAATACCTTTTTCCCCATTCTGCAATCCAGAATTTTTTTGCCCTGTTCTGCAATCCTGAAATAACATTTTTCCCCCTTCCTGGCACCGTCACAGGATTGCACCCTGTTCCCACCTGTCAAATGCTGATCTCCGGGCTCGGAAAGCTGCTGGCGGCTTCCTGGAAGACAGAACAGGAATCGGGAGATCTCCCCTACTGGCTTGCTCTCATGCACCAGGAAGGAAGCCAACAGCGATGCCGCAGGATTTTACAGCGCTCGTCGAATGTGGGAGCTGGAACACCTGACCAGCTCGGCCAGAAAGGTAGCAATTGAGGAAACATCCTTCAACTGTCAATTAATACCTGGATGGAATTGAAGGAAGGCGGGGCCAAAAATATTAAAATATATGAGAATTCTTATCAGCATGGTTGGAAGTTTTGATGTCTGCCCGTGTGCGTCTCTTTGAATACCGACAGGACTATCCAGATTTTCCGCCCCAAAGGCGACGGCCCAGGGGAGACGGCTTGTACGATTTCTTGGATGCTGCTGGGCGATAGACTGCCTCTGGTCGTGGAGGCTCCATTGCTGAAGGACGGATGGTGTGGAACCAATGGGAAATGTGGATGGATCAGATGGGAGGCTTTTGCAAGAGTCCTGCTTTGGGTGGGAAGGGCCTTTAGGATCCCCCAAAGTAATCCTCTTGCCCCCAACCATGGAGGACTGTATAGCCGCTGTATTACAGGGCTGTAAAGGCAGGCCTTACTCCAAAAACCCCCTTTTCAAAGCCATTCAAGCTGGAGGCCCTCGCCACCCTCCCTTGTGGCAGGGAGTTCCTCAGGCTGACACCACACTCTGAGCTATACTTCATGGTCTCAAGTCCTAAGATTAGAAGTGAGTTTGGAAATTGGCTTGCTGTGGCTTTTCCACACCCTCTAAGCATCATTTTATACACTTTTCTCCCTCCCAACCTAAAATGTCCCCCAATAATTATAAAAAAAAAAGAACAGAAGAATAGCTTCAGATACCCATTTGGGTTAGTTTTTCAAACCTTGAAGTCCCTTTCTGGAAACGGGGCAAAAATGTCACCAAATTTCGGCCAGGAGGGGAGGGACAAATAGGGGTTGTTGAATTCCACACACACCCCTTTTTGGAGGCTCCGTTTGCTAATTTGGTTTTTCTTCCTAAAAGATTCTTTTGAATACTGGACAAGTAGGGCCAAGGAAGGACTGATTTTTCCCAGAATACCTGCAGAAATGATGCCATATTGTGGAGCAAAGGCAAAATCGCAGCATCCTGTTCCTGGTTTCCAAAAAAATGGATAAAAAGGAATACAGGCAGTCCTCACTTAACATCCATTCATTTAGTGATGGCTTGGACTTACGACGGTGCTGGAAAAACCAACTTGCAACTGGTCCTCTCACTTACAACCGTCACAGCATCCCCGTGGTCACGTGATCCTGATTTGGGCATTTGGCAACCGGTTCGCATGTATGACCGTCGCAGCATCCCGTGGTCACGTGATCGCCATTTTCGACCTTCCCGGCCGGCTTCTGGCAAGCCAAATCAATGGGGAACTGTGTGATTCGCTTAACAACCATGTAGTTCGCTTAATGCACGGGGTGATTTGCTTAACGACTGCCGCAAAGAAGTCATAAAATTGGGTCGGATTTGCTTAATAACCGCTTCACTTAGCAACCGAAATTCCGGTCCCAATTGTGGTTGTTCAGCGAGGACTACCTGTACGATGCTACGCAATTGGGAAGAGGCAATAAAGTGGCCTTGTAAAAATCAGAAAGCAAATGGAATTGTTTTGATTCCTGGTCCGGATTCAGAGGGCAGAATCGAGTCTGCAAAAAAATGGCATCTTTTAATTGGCGTCCCAGTGTCTTTTTAAAGAACAAAGTGAGCTGACGGGGAACTCAGGAAGAGATGTAAATGAGATAAAAGTTATTAGCAGACTTCTTCCCACAGGAAGCTTCAGCATATTGCAACTCATCTTTTATTAAAGCAGGGCTTTCCAAAGCTTTCCCGCGGCGACACGCCAACCGCCGTTGGCGTGTCGCCGGGGGAAAACCCGGAAGTGCCGCCGTTGCGGCAGCGCGCAAAAACCCGGAAGCGCTGCTGCCGCTTTCGAGTTTTTGCACACCGCCGTTGGTGTGTCGCTGCGGGAAAACCCAGAAGCGCTGATGATCAGCCCTTCCAGGTTGTGTGGCGACACACCAGACTGTGTGTGGCGACACACTTTTGTGTCGCCACACAGAGTTTGGAAAGCTCTGTATTAAAGGCATTAATAAAGGCTGTAAACCAGTGTTTTTCAAAGTTCAAAGTAAGGTTGCTTGGTTGGTTTGAAATCTCAGAAATGCTTTCTGAACCAGAGGGATGCGGTTTGCAAACCGATTCACATCGGAACACGAAGCCAACACAAAGCTCGCCACAAACCAGAATTCCTGCAGGGCACCAAACCATGGCTTGCTGAATCACGATTGGCATGATTAAGGGGGAGCACAAATGTGCATGTTATATGGGAATGCTGCCAAGGGGTGAACCATTTAGACGCATTCACACGCAGGCGCCACTGCCTGCACCCTCCCTCAAACACGATCTTATTTCACAGCTGTTTGACAGCCGCGTCGTGGTCAGAACCTCTCAAATCCGGAAAAAGTTGGAAAATAAAATTCAATCTACACCAGCGTTTCTCAACCTTGGCAACTTGAAGATAGGTGGACTTCAACTCCCAGAATTCCCCAGCCAGCAAGAAAGCATGCTAACCATTACCGGTCTTCCATCTTCGACTTCTAAACTGAGAAACTGGAAGATAATCTTCTGATACAGAAGATTCCGGGCCAGAAACAGGAGCTGGGGTGGGTGTGATACTTTCAGATTTGCAAGATTGATGTCAGCTTTTCCAGGTTGACTGAACAGGAAACACGACCAGATGAGCTAATTCTACTTTATTGCAAGGCTATATTAACAGAGTCTTGCAAGTCCGAAAGTCCAATTCTCCCCCCCCCCCACTGTCTCCTTTACAGCCCGAGAAACTAGGGAGGGTCCCTTCTGAGCCTTTTCCCACCCATTATGCAGCTGGGGGCTATGCCGTCTCTTATCTGTACGTTCCCTTGGCAGCATCTCTTCGCCCCGTCTCCCAAGGTCTTTCCCACATACCATTACACCAGCCAAGCTTACTTTGTGTTCCTCCCCAGGGGAGGAGGACAACTGAAACCCCCCTTGCACCCCACTGCACTCCACCCCACCCAATAAAGCGCAGTTAAGTAAATAGCAAAAATGTGATGCATTTCAAAAGATGCTTGGTAAAACCCTCCACCCTCCACTTGGGCACGGGCTACAACGAAGGAAAGGCAGAACAGTGGTCGGCAAACCGTGGCTCGCGAGCCACATGCGGCTCTTTGGCCCCTTGAGTGTGGCTCTGCCACATTGCAGGCGCAATGGCAGGCATGCTGGGCGTGGCGGCGAGCATGCTGGGCATGGCAGCCGGTGTGGCGGCAGGCATGGTGGGGGCAGGTGCGGAGGCGGGCATGGCGGCTGTGGCAGCGGCAGGTGCAGTGGCAGACGTGGCGGGGGCAGGCGCAGCAGCGGGCATGGTGTGCATGGCAGCGGGCACTGCAGTGGGCGTGGCAGGCATGGCGGCAGCAGGCCCTAAGAGTGCGCGATTGGCTCCCGCCCGCAAACCCCGCTCCCTTCCGCGCAATTGGCTCCCGCCCGCAAACCCCGCCCCCTTCCACATGATTGGCTCCCGCCCGCAAACCCGCCCCCTTCCACGCGATTGGCTCCCATCTGCAAACCCCACCCACTTCCGCGCGATTGGCTCCCACCCTCAAACCCCGCCCCCTGGCCCTCGAGTGATGTTATAAATGTCAAAATGGCCCCTGGCATAAAAAAGTTTCCCCACCCGAGGCAGAACAATAAGAGGGATGTGGAACGTGATTTTTTTTGCACCAAGAAAGGTATTTTTTCTAAATCACGAGAAGTCACAGATCCACTCCAATCTGGGTTCACTAAACTCCAACTGCAAGGCGTCCGTTCTGCAGATCCCATCTTCAAAAGGATTTGAAAGCTACAGGCAGGGAAGGACATTCGGAAGGATGGTCACAGGGAGGAAACAAAGTCAGTTTGATTGAGGGAGATGGGCGTACACTTTCAGAAGATTGAGGGCGGCACAAAAATTTGTGTGCAAAAAAATATATATATAAAACCCACAAGCTATTTTGATTCTCCCTTGTGCAGGGCATGTAATCTGAATTTGGAGAACAGCAGATCTTCGTGGATTAGAATAAGCTAAGCATTGGCATTAAGTTGTGGAATATGGGGGGGGGGGGAAATGAGGACGGAGACAGCAAAAGTGGGAGAAAGATGGTCCCGTGTGCTTAATTTCAAATGCCGACCACGGAGTAGCTAGGAATCCAGAACAGGTTCACCTCCATGAGACGAAACTCATAACTTGGCTTTGAGGTGGCCGGTTGTGAGAAGCAGTCTCCGCAGCTTGTAAGCCACGATCTGTGGCTTAATCAAGCGCACTCCACAAATGATTGGGCAACACAGCGCAGCGCTTGACAATGCGTGAAGCCAACAGTCTTGCCAGGACAAGCATCAATAATACAATTCCCAACCAGAAACGTTGGGGGAACACCTTGGTTTGGGTTCATGTTGACCATGCCAGTTAAAAAAAAAAAAGGCATTGGCAATCACTCCATCTCCCTTAGTCTCGTTCACCGCAAGAGTAGAGCGAACATCAAATCTCGGCTTCTTCAGTCATTGTAAAGGTCCATCTCCCGGTGTGGGGACGAAGAACATAATCTATTGGGCTGAACCAATCTCTTGACTCCCAAAAGGGCTAGCAAACTATCCGGGTGACTTGGCTTCTCTTTCTCCCCCGGAAGACATCCCCTCCCTCCCTCCCTCCCTTCTTTCTTTCCTTCCTTCCTTCCTTCCTCACTGGCGCCGCCAGAGATAGGTCTGGATGGAGCTGGCAGGGATTTCGCTTAAAATAAACCCAAGGGAATCGGAAATTCCAATGGAGACGTTGAACAAAGACCTGTGGAGAAAAGAGATAGAAAATAAGGGAAGGAAGAAAAGGTGGAAAAGAAGAGAAGAGGGGGGGAAAAGGGGGGGAAAGAAGAGGAAAAGGAGAAGGGAGGAGAGGAGAGGAGAAACAGGAGGAGAAACACAATTACAAAACTTTGGGTAAACAGACCCACAACTCCAACTGTTCCGTTTTACTTCCAACATATTTATCAAAACATTTTGATAAACTGCAGGGTTTCTAAAGAGGATGTCTATGAAGGTTCTCAGTCATCCAGGTGGAACAGTCTGTAGCTTGAATCATGTCAACTGGATTTCCATTTTCTCAGTGGAAACGTTTCGCTCCTTATCCAAGGAGCTTCTTCAGTCTGAGCAAAGTTAGTAAGGGAATCCTTACTAATAGAATACTAAATAGAAACATATTTAGGATTCCCTTACTAACTTTGCTCAGACTGAAGAAGCTTCTTGGATAAGGAGCGAAACGTTTCCACTGAGAAAATAGAAATCCAGTTGACATGATTCAAGCTACAGATTTCTAAAGAGGACTTTCTAAAATACAGTAAAACGGGTAGACAGCAGTTGACATTTCCTTTAAACAGCCTGGCTAAGGTCTCCAGAGGAGAGTGAAGTTAACAATCCCTGCACTTGGGAAGGGACCACGTTCCAAAGCTTGGAACAAACCATTATTGCCTCCCCCAAACTGCATTTAAAAAGTACAACCTTTTAGTCAGTGGCTAAGAAGTTTTAAAAATAGCCTGCAACGTCCAAAGGAGGCAACGCAGGTTGCAAATATCCTGCCTTTTTTAGGAAGATCTGAAATCTCCCAACGCCGGGCCTTGAAAGTGAGCACGTGAGGGTGGCCAGAGGCTTTGACGCCTTGTTCCATTTGAAAAAGTAAAGCCAGATTCAGACCACTGAAATGGGCACATTTTTTGCTGCCCTGCTCTATTCTGACTCCAGAATGGAGCAAAAAGTCATCGCGGTTGAATCGAGATCGGGGACTAACTTTGTTCACATGACATGCTTTGAAAAGGGGGAAAAAAATCCTTCATGAGGACTAGAAACTTGGCTCTTCAAAGCATCGGCTAAATACACATTTGGAATACCTGACACTCACCGGTTAAGGACAACCACCACCGCGGATCCATCGGGGCGAAGCAAGGCAACGTGCTCCAAGTTAACATTAGAGAAACTTTGAATAACCGTCAGCCCGACACGCTGAGAATCTTCAAGAATGAATTTGCTAAAAAGGGAGAAAAAGGAGGAGATGATGAAGGGATCTCACCAGGTAGAAGCCAGCAAGGATCCACCCTGGTTTAGCAACGCTGGAGCACAAATTGGGGGAACGTGGTTCCTTAAAACGCTCTGTCTTAAGACAGTACACGGAGCACTCTCCTCTTTTTCCCAAAGTGACAATCCTGTAGGGTAGGTTGAGCTTAAGGTTGAGCTTAAGGTTAGTGGGTTGAGCTTAAGGTTGATCTTAAGGTGGAACTTAAGGTTGATCTTAAGGTGGAACTTAAGGTTGGTGGGTTGAGCTTAAGGTTGGTAGGTTCAGCTTAAGGTTGGTGGGTTGAGCTTAAGGTTGGTAGGTTCAGCTTAAGGTTGGTGGGTTGAGCTTAAGGTTGGTAGGTTCAGCTTAAGGTTGGTGGGTTGAGCTTAAGGTGGAACTTAAGGTTGGTGGGTTGAGCTTAAGGTTGGTGGGTTGAGCTTAAGGTTGATCTTAAGGTGGAGCTTAAGGTTGGTGGGTTGAGCTTAAGGTTGGTGGGTTGAGCTTAAGGTTAGTGGGTTGAGCTTAAGGTTGGTAGGTTGAGCTTAAAAGTTCCCTGTTGAGCATCTATGATCGAGGGTGGACCGGTACACCCTTGGAATACCCCCCAGAATCTATAAAGAGGGGCCTTCCTATCCCACCATTTAAACGAAATTGAATTTCACCACATTTACACTGAGTTTGCACGAGGCAGAGCCAGTTCTCCCTTCATTGACTTTGTCCAGCCCAGCTCCCTTTGTGTTCTTCTTCAGAACCAAGAAGCCCAGAATCTTACTTGAAGTTTCATTGCTAACCCTGACCCCCTCATCTCCCTCTTTTGGGGCTCAACAGCCACCACTCTCCACCCACGCCAGGCAGTCGCACCTAAAGTGCCCCAAGTGGTAGAACATGGGTTGCTTATAGAAGAAGTCGCTGCTGGAGTCCACAATGACCGCACTGTCCACAAAGTTCTTCACCCAGTTGGGGCCTCCTTCCAAATCCAGTGCCAGGTTCCAATCGATCCAACCAACAACGTGGTGGTTCAGGTTCTGGAAGGCAGACGGGGGAAGAATCAGGATCTCTGGGAGAGGGGGGATGGCATGCCAAGCCCTTCCCTCCCTCTTCTCTTCTCTTCTTTCTTTCTTTCTTCTTTTTCTTCCTTCCTTCCTTCCTCCCTCCCTCCCTTCCTTTTCCTTTCCTTTCCTTTTTTCTTTCTCCTTCCTTGCCACTCCTTCCTTCCTCTGTTCCTTCCACCCTTCCTTTCTTCCTTCCTTCCATCCATTCATCCATCCATCCATCCATCTTTCTCTCTATTCCTTCCTTCCTTCCTTCCTTCCTTCATCTCTCTATTCCTTCCTTCCTTCCTTCCTTCCTTCCTTCCTTCCTTCCTTCCTTCCTTTCCTTCCTTCCTTCCTTCCTTCCTCTCTCTCTATTCCTTCCTTCCTTCCTTCCTTCCTTCCTTCCTTCCTTCCTTCCTCTATCTCTATTCCTTCCTTCCTTCCTTCCTTCCTTCCTTCCTTTCTTCCTTCCTTCCTTCCATCCATTCATCCATCCATCTTTCTCTCTATTCCTTCCTTCCTTCCTTCCTTCCTTCCTTCCTTCCTTCCTTATCTCTCTATTCCTTCCTTCCTTCCTTCCTTCCTTCCTTCCTTCCTTTCCTTCCTTCATCTCTCTCTCTATTCCTTCCTTTCCTTTCCTTTCCTTTCCTTTCCTTTCCTTTCCTTTCCTTTCCTTTCCTTCTTTCCTTTCCTTTCCTTTCCTTTCCTTCCTTCCTTCCTTCCTTCCTTCCTTCCTTCCTTCCTTCCTTCCTTCCTTCCTTCCTTCCTCTCTCTATTCCTCCCTCCCTCCCTCCCTTCCTTCCTCTATCTCTATTCCTTCCCTCCCTCCCTTTCTTTCTTCCCTCCCCTTCCTCATAACTTATCTCCCTCCCTTCCCCAGGTCTCCCACCGTACCTCCAAGATGCTGTGGCTGTAGGCTTCCCCTCGGTCCCAGGAGCCAAGGACAACGTCCTGTTCCCAAAAGAAAGACCCAGCACAGGCTTCGGTGGCGATCAGGAAATAATCCGGGAAGAGCTGGTGGGTGACTTCCACCGTGTCCTTGATGGGGCTGATGAAATCCAAGTACCAGTGGACAGCGATGCCGTGAACGTAACGGTAGGCTTGGCTCTCGCCGCTTAGCACCTGGCCACGGAAAAGGACGGGTCATGTCGTAGCACGGTCGGAAAGCAAAGGCGGATGCCGGCTGACTTCACAGAACCAGTCGGGAGGGAATGCAGCGGTCATCAAGTCCAACCCCCCCTGCAGAACCGCAGGAATCGCGACACCATCCCAGCATGAGCACTCTCCGGCCTGTTTGACAACCTCCAGGTGAGCGCGCGGTCTTGCTCTTAGAAAGCTTGAAAAATCTCAGACCGGTTGGCTCGTGGATGGGAGACCACCAGGAAGTCCCCAAACACCACCTTCCACACTGTGGCCAAGGACACTCAGCTCCTCGCCTGAAAAGGCTTCCAGAAGGGCTGAGGAGAAGGGACGCCTTGTAATCTTTAAAAATAAACGCAGGAAAGAAAGGAGACGGGGTGGGGAAGAACGCGAGAACACCTAGCGTACTTCCAAATATTTCTCGGCCCTGTTCCTGTTCCGAAACGCTTACTACACGTGAATTAGTAATTCACTTTAATCATGTTTTTCAACACCTGTTCTTCCTAAATACTTTTAGACCGGCAATTAAGGCCCTTCCTGCTTTTTTTGTTTACCGACCTAAAATTCTACACCGCAGAGCAGTGGTAAGCAAGGGCGGGCTTTCCTTCCTTCCTTCCCCTTGAAATCTTTGCCGGTCAGTTTCTCCATTAGATAATCATTCATTTTATTTTTTTCTTCAACTGCATCTACGTCTTCCAAAAAGTTTTGCCAGTCAAGATACATTTAAGCCCGTATTTTAAATGTTCTCTAAAGAAACACTTGGATCTGTTCTCTCGCTTGGAGAATTGCAGGGGAACGCTCAGGAAGCGCAAAAGCTGGAGGATAAATCATAATCGGCCACATTAAGGGTAGACTCAGGTTATCCAGCAAGAAAATCAGAATTTTACAGCTTCCCGCAGTCCCGCACCGAGCTTTCAAGACAACCGGGAAGATGATTAACCTATTTTCTCGTGCTATGGAACCCCGGCACCATCCACCTTCCAACTCACCTTCGGAGCCTTAAGAACTACAGGTAGTCCTCACTTAATGACCATTTGTTTAACGACGGTACAGAGATACGACGGGGCTAAAAAGTTACTCGCGACCCATCCTCAAAGTTACAACTGCCGCACTACCCTTGTGGTCACATGACTGAGATTTGGGTGCTTGGCAACCAGCTTGCATTTACGACCGTCTGCAGCATCCTGCGGTCTCATGATCGCGATCTGCGACCTTCCCAGCCGGCTTCTGACCCGAAAAATCAATTGCAAACCATTGATTCGCTTTACGACCATCGTGATTCGCTTTACGGCTGCCGCCAAATGGTTGTAAAATCGAGTCCGGTCGCGTGGTGCCTCGCTTAACGACTGTGTCGCTTAGCGACTGAAATTCTGGTCCCTGTTGTGGTCGCTAAGGGAGGACTACCTGTAGAAGCTTGATTTGTTGAAAATATATTTTTTAGAAAAAGTTAAATTAAAAGGGACGAGGGGCGGAAGCCTGCACTCCTGGGAAATGGCAGCCTTTCTTTCAGCGCTGTTTTTGCGGTTCTAAGACCACTCACCACTTTGGCCCATTTAGGGAGATGGATTCGGTTGTCATCTAGGATAATTAGCCGGATGTCCTTGTGCGAACTCCGGGCCAGGGCAGGGCCAAGATCCAGCGCAATGAAGTCGCGCTGCGATTCTGCTGTGAACCCCAAAGTTTGGAAAGGATAATTAATCACAAACCCCGAGGAAGGCTCGTTTTGAGCGGTGACAGCCCAGAAGGTTAAATTCTCCTTGGCGTATTCATCGAGAAACCTGGGAAAGGGAAACAGACGCCATTAATTTTTGCAACTTCCGGGCAAAAGGTCCGGGTTCCGATTCAGAAAAGGGGGGGGAAAAAAAAAAAAACCTCCTGTCTGAAATTCAGGATGTCTAATCGGCCTTGACAATACTAAGCTAATTGCAGTTTGGTGTTTGAAGGCAGCTCTTGTTAAGGATCATGAGGACTAGACCCATACAATTTTTCCTACGTTCTTTCAAACGTAATGAAAGAGACCGTACTTTGTTGGAAGATTCGAGCTTTGCAAAATTCCTTCTTTTTGCTATCAACTCATAACACTTGGAATGAGAATTTCTTGGGAGTTGGGGTGACAACACATTTACAAGGCAAAGGTTTGTCGAAATCATTTTTAGCTGCCCTCGATTGACCTGCAAGTTGTTGTAATATCGCATTATTTTCCAGCCTGGCTTGGAGCAACTTGGAATCTGAACTCGAGACAGCTTTTTTTTTTTTTTTTTAACTCAGCCAAAGCTCTTAAGGTAGCTGCCATAAAAGAACAGGGCTTGTTGAACAAACCACAGTTGCATGATTCACACATTGTTCCTCAGCCACAGAACACAAATCGGCACATCAAATCGCATTGTGGCTTTGCGTACAGCTGAACCAAATGCATATATTGTTTTGATTTCTCAGCTGGAGTTTTCAACTTCCCACGAAAGGGGTGTAGGGAACACCTTAAAATCCAGACTCTTTGCAATGCGTAAAACAACACATTCTTTTAACAAGAGCCAGATGCATCTTCCAAAACTGGATTAACTGCCTGTGACCTGTTTCCGTACTCCATGGAGCGATCCTCAGTTGAAGGAATGAAAAAAAAAAATGTACGTCACTAAAGTAGTCAGAGCCAGCCTGGACGATACAAGCAGTTTAGCAGTCTGGAACATTTTTTTCCCATTCGTTCTGCCCCAAAGAACCTGTTTTTGAGCAGCAACTGGATGGCTCCAGTTTAAATAAAACTCTTGAGAACCAGAGAAGATTCTGACTCAAAATTCAGGGCTGAAACATGTTATAAATACAGTAACCATTATGTCCTTTATTGTAAAGGACAGTCTTCTATTTCAGAAAGCTGTCCTTTAGATTTAGAGGTAGTCCTCGCTTAACAACCATTTGTTTAGTGATGGTTCGGACTTACGACGGTGCTGAAAAAAATCTACATACGACTGGTCCTCATACTTATGACTGTTGCAGCATTCCCGTGGTCACGTGATCACAATTTGGGCGCTTGGCAACCGGTTCGCATTTATGACCATCACAGCGTCCCATGGTCACATGTTCGCCATTTTTGATCCTCCTGGCCGGCTTCTGGCAAGCAAAATCAATAGGGAACCATATGATTCGCTTAACGCCCGCAGTGATTTGCTCAATGACCGCCACAAAAAGGTGATAACATAAGGTCAGATTCGTTTAATGACCACTTTGCTTAGCAACCAAAATTCTGGTCCCAATTGTGGTCTATCATTATCTATCCTAATCTATATCATCTATCTATCTTCTAACAACTAAACGAATGGTTGTTAAGTGAAGAGTACCTGTATGAACCTGAGATTTACTGTTTAACAGTAAATTTCACCACGAAAGGAGGATTTAATAACACAGGCAAGGCTTTTAAGTCTGTGCAGGCTGGAAAAAGACGATGGCATCACAAGGCTGGTTGAAAGACCAACATCTTCTCCAAAAATCTTACTGGTGCCCAATCAGTCTCGCTGAGGGATGTTAGGTAAGAGTCCGTGATTAAGAGAGTGAATGGGAATTGATTACTAAAACTGTTTCTACAAACCAATTGTTGTTATTGAAGACTTGGGCCGATGGTCTCATTAAGATCCCAAACCATCCCTACATCTCGAATTAAAAAACGAGGGGGGTCAGGCTAGAGCCCAGAAATTCTGCCACAAGCCCATCATGCCAGGAACGCTCACCAAGGATGGTTCACCTAGGAAAGATTGAACCCCCAACTTCATAATACTTTTAATAATCATTTAAAAAATTAAATAATAAAAAGTAATAATACTTTTGCAGGTATTCTCCACCTGGTTAGGTCTGGTTCTTGCAAATTGGGGGTTCAATCTTTGCGAGGTTCTACGCAGAGAAAGGCCGTGATCTGAGGTCTTTTGCCTCCATCCACTCAGCCTCTCTGCAAAGGAAGGCTCGGGCGGCACATTTCAAGGGCTCAAGAAGGAGGTTCAGAAGGCTGTATACATTTGCTAAGTAAATAAGATAAATAAATGTGTAAGCATGAGGTACGGCCTTGCTCTCCACCATCTGGAGAGGAGAATGGGCAAAGTGGAGATCCCCATACCATCTGCCAACCGCAGGGGGCGACACTGCACGCCGCAGTACCCTTTTCCGCCTGCAGAGGGCGCTCTCCCTCCCAAATAAGGACAGCTCCCTGCAGACATTCAGCTGCCGGTTTTACCTGACAAAATAATTAGCCCAGGTTTTGTGGAAGGAATCTCCTGCCTGCCCTTTCAGGCACCCCTTTCCTTTCCAGTCCTCGTTGGTTTTCATCCAAATCGGAGGAGTCCACGGACTGGCCATCAAGGAGATGGGCTTCTTCGACATGGCCTTGGCTCGGTGAACCAGGGGGATCTATGGGGAGAAGGAAGGGGGAGTCAACGAAGACCAGCAATGGCGGCCCCGAGTCAGAGACCGGGAAGGCCTACCATGGTAGAGATGGGCGGTGATAAATCCAAATAAAAAATAAAATAAAAAATAAAAGGTCCAGGTGCTCTTTTAGGAAATGACAAAGTGGGATCTTGTGGGGGCGGCGTTCCAATTCACCAAGAAAAAATAGGTCCACAAAATTCAGAGAAGCCCAAATCTAGTTCTTCACCTGAAAAAAAAAAAAGCTGGATTTCCCCATGAAATGCAACCATTTCCAGAAATAAAACCATTGTACTGAATTTAAAAAATATGTTTTTTTGCGTTTTGCAATGTCCAAGCCACATCTATCTAGTAGATAGTTAGGTTGGTAGGAGATAGATAGATAAATGCTAGATATAGATTAGAAGACAGCTAGATTTGAAGAGATAGATAGATAGTTGTTAGAAAATAGATTAGAAGATAGATAATGATAGATTAGTAGATAAAAAGATAGATAATGATGGATAGATTAGATCCATTAGATAGATTAAAAGACAGATGATTGATTAGAAAGATACATTAGAATATATATAGATTAGAAAGATAGATAATAATTATAGATTAGTAGACAATGATTAGAAAATAGATTAAAATAGATCATGACAGATTAGTAGATACATTAGTATAGATTAGAAGATATAAAAGTAGAGAGATAATAGATAGATAATAGATTAGAAGATAGATTAGAAAATAGAGAGAGATTAGAAGACATAGATTAGAAGATAGACATAGATTAGTAGAGAGATAATAGATGATGACTCGGTGGAACGCCTCGCCAGGTGTCTCTAAATCCCAGGATTGAAAGCAGGGCCCCCGCCGAGCCCGCCCGCCCCTGTGCCAACCGCCCCTGTGGGAAAACTTACTTTCATTCGGAGGTCTTCGGCAACCAGGCTGAAATTCTTCAGCTGAAAGTCACACGGCCAGTCGTCATACGTGTACGTCCGGACAGAGAAGTCGCAGCTCGCCATCGGCATGCGCAACAGGTTGAATTCGATCCCTGCGGTGCACAGGAGGAGGAAAAGTTCCCCGTTGGGGGAGATGGGCGGTCATATAAATTAAATAAATAAAATAAATAAATAAAAAACAGTGGGTGTCTGACCATAGCAACTTAGCTTATATGCAATCAGACCACTGCCATGCTGCGAACCGACCTCGAGATTTTTGGTCGCCAAATTCTACTCTAAGTCCAAACTTAGCATCTTTACAGGTAGTCCTCGTTTAACGACCACAATTGGGACCGGAGTTTCGGTTGCTAAGTGAAGCAGTCATTGAGCAAATCCGACCCGATTTCATGACCTTTTTTGCAGCAGTCATTAAGCGAATCCGACCCAATTTCACAACCCTTTTTGCAGCAGTCATTCAGCGAATCGCCATGGGCGTTAAGCGAACCATATGATCGTTAAGTGAATCACGCGGTTCCCCATTGATTTTGCTTGCCAGAAGCTGGCCAGTAAGATCAAAAATGGTGATCTCGTGACCATGGGACGTTGTGACGGCCGTAAATGTGAGCCGGTTGCCAAGTGCCCAAATCGTGATCACGTGACTGCGGGGACGCTGCGATGGTTGTAAGTGTGAGGACCGGTCGTAAGCCGGGTTTTTTCAGCACTGTTGTAAGTCCGAACCATCACTAAACGAATGGTTTTTAAGTGAGGACTACCTGTACAATGCAGTCACCAAAGGGTTGTGACGCTGATTGGATTGGCTGGTTCCTGCATTGCACTGACCCTGGCAGGGATCTGCTGGCTGTGGTATCACTTGGGTTGTAAACTACGGCTTGCGCAAAGCCATCCAACTGCACGTTACTCAAATCAACCCCGAAGGAACAAGCCGCAGAATGGCGCAAGAGGGTTACTTCTCCTGCCGATAACAGATCTGGACAGATGCAGATCGTCTCACCATTGTGAAACAAAGACATGCTACCCTCCACCCTTTTAAATAAATTAAAAAAAAAACAGGGTAACAGCGATGCCCCCTTGAATTGCCTACCTATAGGCGAAAAGATAACTTCCTATGTCACAACTTTAACCTTCCTTTTAATAAGGGCCATTAATCTGAGCTCTTAAATTCTTCTTCCTTCAGTTAACTCTTTCCTATCCAGGCTATAAGGACGGACACCGGATTCTTCCATCATTAACAATCCGAATAAGGTCATTGTCTATTGTATTTCTAACCCATCATTACACCAAGCGACTTGTTTTTCAGGCCTGTTGGTCATGCTAAGAATGTGCATTTTCAGAAGCAAGCCTGGCCTAGTTTTTTTTTCCTCCTCCCTCCCTGTTTTTTCCCCTCTGTGCCATGTTCTCAAGTTGAAACTCCAAAGGTTAAGACGGTTTCATTAGTCCCATCTTCAAACTGTTCTGGGAGCTAGGTTCATTTTTCTGGCTCAAACGCAGAGTAAAAATGCACAGACATGCATCCACCTCAACTTCCGTGTGAACTCAATTCGTTGCAGATCCCTTCCGCATCCCTCCTCAATCGCTAAGCCCCCCGCACCGGTGTTCACCTTCTTCCGAGAAGTACGAACGGAGTAGATTTTTCTGAGCATCCGGCGTTAGAGACAAGATGTTAATGGAGGCTGCATCGGTGATGGACCCCCCAAATCCTTTCACTCTTTGATACCGCTGGGCCACCTCCAAAACCAGAAGAAGATCTAAGAATGGGAAGGATGGATAGGAGAAAGAGAAGACCACAGGTAGAACATTACTATCGCGATTGTGTAATGGAACGACTTCTCCTCTTCCTTACCCAGCTGCCGGCCACTTGGGCTGGGAGTTCTGGGAACTGTAGTCCTGACCCATCCATGGGAGAAATACCTGGATTTGACGTTCTCTTCTGGAAATGCCCTTCGCTGCGCTCCAGCCGGTTCCCGGATTTGCTGCTCTCGTACATGACGAATTGGCCGAGGGGAGGGAGGGAGACAGGATCATGGGTATCACAGTACGTGCGGTTGCAAACGCAGACGATAGCGTCACGGCCAAAATACTTCCGAATACAAGGTCTGCTGCCTGAATGGAAGAAGGGACAATCGATGCGAGAGAGGGATATTGTAATTGTATGTGGAAAAGACCTTGGGAGACAGGGGGGGGGGGGGGGGAGAGACGCTGCCTAGGGAACGGTCAGATAAGTGTCAGCATAGCCTGCAGCTGGACAGTGGGAAGCGCAAGAGGCTCAGAAGGGACCCTCCCTAGTTTCTCAGGCTGCAAAGGAGATGGGGGGGGAGATTTGTACTTTCAGACTTGCAAGATTCTGTTAATATAACTTTACAATAAAGTAGAATTAGCTTATCCGGTCGTGTTTCCTGTCTAGTCTACCTGATAAGGCTGACAGACATACTCCTAAGCCCCAAGGCTCAACAAATCGTGTATCGCCCTACAAAAACAGGGCAGAGATGTCTCAGTCCCAGGATCTTTGAGGAAGCAGAGAGGGAAGTTCTGCCCGTATGAAATTCACTCATTCTTGAGACGGCGAACTGCGCTCAATTCTTTCCCCACTTCCCAAGAGGACAGATCTCTTGTATTTGCTGCCGATCGGACTTTCTCAGGTCTCCAAAATATCCACGCCAAAGCCGATCCCAAATTGTTGCCGTTTGCAAGGCTGGGCCCACATTGAGAAGCGGTCTGAAAGAATACCCGGCCAGGCTTTAAAACCTATTGGTTGATCATGTGCCAGCAAGTCGTTTTCGACCCCAAGTGACCACGGAGATAGATTTTCTCCCATCATCAATCGCTTTATATTTTTTATATTTTGCAATGCTAAACCCCGCAAACCATTGCAAGGGCCAGTTGCAAAAAGTATTTTTTTAAAAAATTGTGGATGCACGGATTCTCGGAAGTAGATTTTTTTTTTAAAAGCCAAATAGCTGGGTCTGGATTTGGGTACTTCATCTTCACATCCAACTAATCAGAAGTCAGAGTCAGAGGTAACCAGATCCATTCTACATTCTTACAACACCCCTCATAAAAAAAAAGGCAGGAACTTTGCCAGTTTAAGTTAAGGATCCACCTTCTCCTCATGTCCCTGTTTGCAAACAAAGACAGCCCGATGCCTACAAGAAACAAGAAAGCAACGTAAACGATGCTACCATAAGCAACACTGGCAGGGCAAGCTACAGAGAGCAAACCCCACACTCCCTCGCACTGATGAAGTTACCTGGTCGGGTCATGAAACGTCTGCAAGCCAGCCACCAAGGTCAGAGAGCACCAAGGACTCCACAGAAACGCCTCCCTCAACAGCACCTAAGCACGTCATTCTTTCCAGAGGTAGACTGCCTTTAAACATGGAGGTTCCACAGCCATGGAGATTTACAGCACACTCATTCTCCAAATTTTTTACCCAGCCAAAACAGCTGACACTAAGTCAAATTGGAAGGAGTTGCATGCTTGGGCAAGAGAATTCCCAAGGTTTATAGGAACACAAGCCTCCCTTCCCCAAAACTCACCCGTTGCCCCCTTGGCTAGGCCCAGCAAGAAGACCAAAGCGAGAAGGTGGACCGTCCCGAACGCCATAGTCACCCCGATGCCCAACGCTGGGTTGCAAAATCAGGACGTTGGTAGATCAGAGACCCCAGACTTCGCAACTGCAAAGGCCCTGAAATGAGAACAGAAAATTCCAAACTTTAATAGCAGCCCACTCAATGCATAATACTCCTTCCTCCTCCTATTTTCCCTACAACAACCACCCTGTGAGGTGAGCTGGGCTGAGAGAGAGTGAGTGGCCCAAGGTCACCCAGCCAGCTTTCATGCCAAAGGCGGGACTAGAACTCTCAGTCTCCTGGCTTGCCATTGGCTCCTTCCTAGGGCTGAGAGGGAGTGACTGGCCCAAGGTCACCCAGCCGGCTTACTGAAGAGTGGCATGGTGCCCATTCCAGATCTGTTTCTTCAAACTGAAACCCCATTCCCTTCCAACAGGAATTAGGAGAAATTAAGGAGAAAAGACTAGGAAAAATCTGAACCCAGGACATTTACTTGTTGTAACCCGCCCAGAGTCCCTTTGTATGGGAGATGGGCAGGGGTTTAATTTGTTTAATTTGTTTAAATTAAACAAATAAAATAAAATTACTCACCTGCCCAGATCTCGCTATCGATTTTAACTGGTCTATCCTTCGCTGCCTTCCTTTGACCCAAATTCTCAAGTTCATTCTAACCCTTGCAATATTTTACCTCAAGGCTGGCTTTTAAGCAGCCTGAAGGAAATCTTTCAGTCATATCCTTCACTAAGTCCAATGACATTTCTCCCCATGCCTTGCGTGTCTCAACATCCTAATTATCCTCTCCACAAGAAAGGTGAGGGGGGGGGGGGAAAACACCCAACAGGGTTACAAGCCAGCTGGGAAGGTCGAAAATGGCGATCCCGTGACCACGGGACGCTGTGGCGGTCATAAATGCAAACTGGTTGCCAAGCATCCAAGTCGTGATCATGTGACCGTGGGGATGCTGCGATGGCCGTAAGTGTGAGTACCGGTTGTACGTCAGTTTTTTCAGCGCCGTCGTAAGTCCGAACCATAGCTAAACAAATGGTTGTTAAGTGAGGACTACCTGTACTTTAAAGAAAGCCATTGCCTTAGTGGGAAAAGGGGAGGGGGCAAGCTTTTTGAATACAGAGATTCATGGGTTGCTATGGAGCTGTCCTGATAAGCCAGTTTGGTCTAGTGGTTAAGGTGCTGGGCTAGAAACCAGGAGGCTGTGAGTTCTAGTCCCGCCTTAGGCACGAAAGCCGGCGGGGTGACCCTGGGCCAGTCCCTGTCTCTCAGCCCTAGGAAGGAGCCAATGGCAAACCGGGAGACTGAGAGTTCTAGTCCCGCCTTCGGCATGGAAGCCGGCTGGGTGACCTTGGGCCAGTCACTCACTCTCAGCCCTAGGAAGGAGCCAATGGCAAACCGGGAGACTGAGAGTTCTAGTCCCGCCTTCGGCATGGAAGCCGGCTGGGTGACCTTGGGCCAGTCACTCACTCTCAGCCCAACTCACCTCACAGGGTTGTTGTTGTGGGGAGAATAGGAGGAGGAAGGAGTATTTGGTATGTTCGCCGCCTTGAGTTATTTATAAAAATAATAAAGGTGGGATAGAAAATAAATAAATAAATAAAAATAAAAGTTAGCAAAGGCTGCCACATTCCTTTACGTTTCAATTTGGTTTAGCCTGTCCCATTCATTGGAAAAGCTATTTTCCTCACAATACAAACACCTCTCTTTGCATTTCCAACTCCAACGCCAGGTACCGTGTTCTTGGAAAGGCCTTCGTGTTGGCAAAAAATAATAATAATAATAATAATAATAATAATAATAATAATAATAATTTTGTAGGGAAGTATTTCAATTCCTGCAGCAGTTTAAGAATCAGGTTGGTGAGATTTCTCACAGCATTTCAGTTCCACTCCTCTGTTGTTGTTGTTTATTCGTTCAGTCGCTTCCGACTCTTCGTGACTTCATGGACCAGCCCACGCCAGAGCTTCCTGTCGGCCGTCGCCACCCCCAGCTCCCCCATGGTTGAGTCCGTCACCTCCAGAATATCATCCATCCATCTTGCCCTTGGTCGGCCCCTCTTCCTTTTGCCTTCCACTTTCCCTAGCATCAGCTTCTTCTCCAGGATATCCTGTCTTCTCATTATGTGGCCAAAGTACTTCAGTTTTGCCTTTAATATCATTCCCTCAAGTGAGCAGTCTGGCTTTATTTCCTGGAGTATGGACTGGCTTGATCTTCTTGCAGTCCAAGGCACTCTCAGAATTTTCCTCCAACACCACAGTTCAAAAGCATCTATCTTTCTTCGCTCAGCCTTCCTTATGGTCCAGCTCTCACAGCCATAGGTTACTACAGGGAATACCATTGCTTTAACTATGCGGACCTTTGTTGTCAGTGTGATGTCTCTGCTCTTAACTATTTTATCAAGATCTGCCATTGCTCTCCTCCCAAGAAGTAGACGTCTTCTGATTTCCTGGCTGCAGTCAACGTCTGCAGTAATCTTTGCGCCTAGAAATACAAAGTCTGTCACTGCCTCCACTTTTTCTCCTTCTATTTGCCAGTTATCAATCAAGCTGGTTGCCATAATCTTGGTTTTTTTGAGGTTTAACTGCAACCCAGCTTTTGCACTTTCTTCTTTCACCTTCGTCATAAGGCTCCTCAACTCCTCCTCGCTTTCAGCCATCAAAGTGGTATCATCTGCATATCTGAGATTGTTAATGTTTTTTCCAGCGATTTTAACTCCAGCCTTGGATTCCTCAAGCCCAGCACGTTGTATGATGTGTTCTGCGTACAGGTTGAATAGGTAGGGTGAGAGTATACAACCCTGCCATACTCCTTTCCCAATCTTAAATCAGTCCGTTGTTCCATGCTCTGTTCTTACCGTTGCTACTTGGTCGTTATACAGATTCCTCAGGAGGCAGACAAGATGACTTGGTATCCCCATACCACCAAGAACTTGCCACAATTTGTTATGATCCACACAGTCAAAGGCTTTAGAATAGTCAATAAAACAGAAATATATTTTTTTCTGAAACTTCCTGGCTTTCTCCATTATCCAGCAGATATTGGCAATTTGGTCTCTAGTTCCTCTGCCTTTTCTAAACCCTGCTTGTACATCTGGCAATTCTCGCTCCATGAATTGCTGGAGTCTACCTTGCAAGATCTTGAGCATTACCTTACTGGCAGGTGAAATAAGTGCCACTGTTCGATAGTTTGAACATTCTTTAGTGCTTCCCTTTTTTGGTATGGGGATATAAGATGATTTTTTCCAATCTGATGGCCATTCTTGTGTTTTCCAAATTTGCTGGCATATGGCATGCATCACCTTGACAGCATCATCTTGCAAGATTTTAAACAGTTCAGCTGGGATACCGTCGTCTCCTGCTGCCTTGTTATTAGCAATGCTTCTTAAGGCCCATTCAACCTCACTCTTCAGGATGTCTGGCTCTAACTCACTGACCACACCGTCAAAGCTATCTCCAATATTATTATCCTTCCTATACAGATCTTCCGTATATTCTTGCCACCTTTTCTTGATCTCTTCTGCTTCTGTTAGGTCCTTACCATCATTGTTTTTGATCATACCCATTTTTGCCTGGAAAAATGGGTATGATCAATTCCACTCCTCTAGAAAGGGCTAAATGGAAACTGGGTTAGATCTCGCATTCGGCAACTGAGTTCACACACACACCGGTTCTGCCAGCGGTTGACGCAGAAAGAATGCCGCAGATGTTAACTATGCTTTGGAGGAAGGGTTCCAGTTCATAAATAAAGTTGGGGCAGAAAAAAGTGTGAAGGCAGAGCTTTCCAAAAGGTGTGTCGGGACACGTTAGTGTCTGGGTGTGTTGCGGCTGCTGCTGCTGCTGCTGCTGCCTCCGAGCCCTGCCAGGATTCCGCACAAGTCCTAGTGCCTGCCTTGTGCCCTGCTGCCTCCAAACCTGCCAGGATTCCGCGCAGGTCCTAGTGCCTGCCTTGTGCCCTGCTGCCTCCAAACCTGCCAGGATTCCGCGCAGGTCCTAGTGCCTGCCTTGTGCCCTGCTGTAAGAGTGTGTCGCGAAATGATGCCCTGCTGTAAGAGTGTGTCACGAAATGATGCATGTCTAAAAAGTGTGTCACCAACATGAAAAGTTTGGAAAGCTCTGGGTTAAGGTGTTGGCCTGCAAGGGGGAAAAACTGGAGTTGTAGTCCTGCCTTAGGCCTGGAACTCACTGAGCATCATCAGTCTTTCTTTCAAGAAGGTCCCAGCAAACAATTTCTGAAAATTTTGCCCAGAAAATGGCATGGACTTCTCCGTGTAGCCGAACCACATGCCTAAATTACGAAAGCAAAGCAAAGCGGTGGCAATGATGGGACCCCCAATTCTTTACTTGACGTACATAAGGCTTCCTTCCTTGCTTGATTAAAAAAAAAACTTAATTAAAAAAAAAGATTATACAGGTAGTCCTCACTTAATGACCGTTCATTTAGCAACCGCTCGGAGTTACGATGGCAGTGGAAAAAACTACTTACGACCGTTCCTCACAGTTACGACCATTGCAGCGCCCACGCAGTCACGTGATTGCCATTTTTGACCTTCCCAGCCGGCTTCCAATAAGCAAAACCAATAGGGAACTGCGTGATTCGCTTAACGACCACGTGGCTTGCTTAATGGCCACGGTGATTCGCATAACGACTGCTGCAAAAATGGGCGTAAAATCGGGTCCATCGCTTAGCAACCTAAATTCCAGTCCCAATTGTGGTAATTAAGCAAGGACTGCCTGTTTCGGAAAGCAATCTTACAAAGCAATCGTCTCTAGCACAATGTATTTCCCCTGTAATTACACCATTTCCATTCTAACCTTCAGGGACTGGTAGGTTCGACCTGCAACTCCTATTTTAAAAATATTTCTGCCCTTTTCAAAGCTTTCGATACCATCAGCCACACATACCTTGGCAGCCGGCATCAGATTGTTGCTTTTTGCAGCTCGATATAGAATTCGACACCCACCTAAAAGGAAGAACAAACAAGGAAATACTTTTGAACTGGTTATACAGCATAAGTGATATGGTACCTAGTGACCTCGAGATGTTATTACTTTTTTTGCTCCAACATAAACACTCAGAAAAGTTCAAGTCGCTTTGGCCATTCCCGACGGTAAACAAAGCATTAGGAAAAAATGCAAAATGGGGGGGGGAAAGACACCACTCACTCAAGGGTGCTTTTCCCAACAAGGAAAGCAGAAAGGAAAATGATAAAGGGGCCGAAGTAAAAGATTTGGGGAAAAAGCAAGAAAACAAACACGCCCACCTATACACACCCTGCAGAATTTTCTGAGGCTTTTTTCATAATTAAAATGAGAATTTCTAATTCCAAGCCATTGTGATTTGGGGCTCCGAAGGCTTTGGATCCAGGCTCAAGATTATTTGCAAGATGTGAGATTCTTCTTCTTCCTTATTGTGCGACTGAAATATATCTGCAGGTAGGTGTTAAGTTATTAGGAGAACTTCCTGTGTTTCTGTTGCTCGGGTCACAGCCCAAAAGCTAGATTCTCTCAGAATCTGATTATCCAGGTTTACTGAAAGGGGAGAAAAGAGGGGACTATGTTTCACAGATCTTGAAAACTGGGTATTTCCCTCTCAGCGTCTTGAAATGCGGATTCCTTGATCTTCTTGCTAACCATCCTTCTCACACTAAGGGGTTGCTACCCTGACAACGGAAGAATGCACCGACGAGCTACATGTGCAGTATTTTGCCTTCCCCAGGTTCTGAGAAGTCCATGGCAGAAAAGAATATATTCTTAAAAGGAATAACATCAAGAATGTTTGCTAGGCCTTCAAGCCATTTTTTATCCTGCATTCTTTTGCAGAAATCCATTACAAGTAGTCCTCACTTAACAACCATTCATTTAGTGATGGTCCGGACTTACGACGGTGATGAAGAAACTGACTTACAATCGGTACTCACACTTACGACCGTCGCAGCATCCCCATGGTCACATGATCACGATTTGGATGCTTGGCAACCAGTTTGCATTTATGACCGTCACAGCGTCCTGTGGTCACGTGATCGCCATTTTCGACCTTCCCGGCCAGCTTCTGGCAAGCAAAATCAATGGGGAACCGTGTGATTCGCTTAATGACCACATGGTTCGCTGAACCCGTGGTGATTTGCTTAACAATAGCCTCAAAAAAGGTCGTAAAATCAGGTTGAATTCACTTAATGACCACTTGGCTTAGCAACCGAAATTCCAGTCCCAATTGTGGTCGTTAAGCGAGGACTATCTGTAGGGGCCCTTTATTCATCTTGGAACAAATAGGAGTATTCTCTTCCTTTCCAACATCTTCCTTTCTCTTCCCACCTCTTCAACAATAGGCCTAGATTTCTCCCCCCCTCCCAATATTTTGGGCTTTCAAAATTCACAAGGGAAGAAGAAAATAACAACACACTACCCTTCTTGGACATCCTCATCAGTAGAGGAAATGAGGGCATTCTAGAAACACAAGTCTACCGGAAATCTACCCACACTAACCAAGTGCTCCACTACCAAAGCAATAACCCAACCTCCCACAAAAGGAGCTGTGTAAGAACACTATTCAGACGAGCACAAACGCACTGCAGCAACCCACAACACCAGAAAACGGAAACAGACCACTTATATAGCATCTTCCAGAAAAATGGATACCCACGCAACTTTATCAAAAAGTGCCTGACCACTCAACCCACCACAGCAAAACCAACTGAAGCTATGAAAAGGATTACACTGCCATACATCAGAAACATCTCAGAAAATACTAATAGACTGTTACAACCACACGGCATCACCGTAGCACACAAACCAACCAAAACCCTTCAGATCATCGTAAGTAAACCAAAAGACCCAGTAGCCCAAGAAGAAAAAGCAGGAGTTATCTACAACATACAGTGTAAGGACTGTAACAGCCACTATGTAGGACAGACTGGCAGAAGACTAGCAGAACGCATCCACGAACACCAACTAGCAGTCAGAAGACACGATGAAAACTCCTTAATCTCACAACACATGGACAGACTTAACCATACTTTCAACTGGGAAACTGTGAGCATATTAGACCAGGCCAAATCCAAAAATGCTAGAGAATTCCTAGAAGCTTGGCACTCAGACAAAGCAGCCATCAACAGACACATAGAGGTTAACAACATTTACATACCATTCTTAAGAGACAATAGAATAGCCAGAAGACCAGAACACCCCTGGGCCAGCAATCAACAACAAGATATGCATAGATTAACAGCAAGATTAGCAGCAGAGGAGCAATCAAACAACACAATAGACCTTAATCAAGGAACTATTAACTCAGTCAATCACCCAAACAGCACACAACAGCCCAATCAAGGAACTCCTAAGGGGAGAACAACACCCCCACCAACACAGGCAGGACAAGCCAGGGTATATAAACAGACAGCAAGTTCCACTCCCTTTTCGCACTGAAGATGTTGCCTAGCCTGGCAATGAAACGTCTGCAAGAAAACAACAAGGCTCAAAGAGCACCATGGACTCCACAATTCCAGCTTTCCAGGAACCCCTCAGCAACGGTTGCTGAAACATTGTGCTGGGCTGGTTCTCAAGGAACACTTTTGCCAGCCCCAAAAGGGTTTCTAGCCTTCGAGTAATCCAGAATCTGGATTTGTGGCTGGCTGAGCGGCCGAGGCAAAGCATTCTGTCTCAGCCACGCCAAGCTGTGTAGGATGAGCGTGGATCCTGTTAGAGATATCAGGTTTCAACCGAGCACGTCTCACACAAGCTTGAGGGAGGAGGCAGCCTCTGCTGTAACCTAATCTTACTTGCTTTGTGTGGGAGGGGCTGAATCTCGGTTTCCTGTTCCCTTCTCTTTCCTCTTTCTGCTCGAATCTCCTACCAAGGAGGTTGGGCCAGCTATGGCTGCTGCCACATAGCTCATACTTCCATCCAGATGGGCCACATTATAGAAGCATGTGGGTCACGTCAGAACCAATTGCTCGCACGCATGGACCGTTTCTACTAAGGAACTGTTACAATAAAATTGTAAACTCTTTTTTTTTTATGTTACTTTACATTAACGTGTGAAGTGTGTTTATTTTGTGTCTTGAACTGATTAAGCCTTGTGCAAGTTTATGGGAACGCTTCTACTCTGCTACATACTAAGAAGCAGCTGCATAGAGTTCTGGTACTACCATCCCAGAATTCCTACAGATCTAGACTGACTATACATCCCGTTTTGAACGGGACAGTCCCGTTTTTTTAGCATTGTTCAACCGTCCCGTCGTTTTGATAAAAATCTCAATTTTGTCCCGTTTTTTTAAACCCGGCGGGAATGGCGCGGAAGGAGGATCTGAGCCGGAGCTGCCGATTGGAGGTAGCCCGGAAGAGGAAGCCCTCCTGCCTATCAGCACGTGGCAAAGGAGGGTGGAGAGGCGGGCGATTGGCCAGGCGGGAGCCAATCGCACGGACCGGGGGGTGGGGACCCATCTTTTTCATGAATACAGAATATTACATAAGACCCCGTCCCGTTTTGCCATCCCAATGTCCCGTTTTTGTCTCAAGGAAATATGGTCAGCCTGTACAGATCCCACAGTACATCTGAAGGCAGCGTGTTCTTATCGGCCGATCCATCAAATTGCAGCCTGCCCCGAGAGCCCTGTTAGAGCTGAGCGAGTGATGCAAAGAGAGCTCATGAGGGCTAGTCCCTTAACCCGTGCTTTATTACTTCACCGCGGCCCAGGCACTGCTTCCACGTTTCCCAAGAAATTCCCTTTCTCCGTTGCAGGATCCGGTCGGTGGAGCGCTGTCAGAAGCGAAGCGCGATACTTCGACCCGCCAGGAGAGGGCAGCGGAGAGCATCGCTTCGCTTTTCCTGTTTTTTTTTTTTTTGCCACCAGCTACTCGTCCCGCGGTTTTTGCACCCCCGGTTAAGATTTCTGCAAAGCGTGGAAGCGTCCCGTGCTTGAACAAAAAAAAGGGGGGCGTCCCTGATGCAACAGAAACGCTCGATGCCCTCCCTCCCGATATTAAAAGGACAGGAGCGAAATGCATACCGTACTATTATTATCCCATTATTATTATTATTCCCCTCCTCCTCATCATGCCACCGCTGTGCATGCCCTAGCTCTCAATTAAGACGCCGCAACACAACAACACCCCCCCCCCGCTCCTCCTCCGCCCCACCACACGTACCCCGCCCTGATTTCGCAGGGACTAGCGCCTTCGCAGCGAAAAAGAGGCCACGGCTTGGGCAACCCGGCTGCCCTGCAGGCCAAGCCGGATCAGCTGATCGGCGGTCACGTGGCTGGCCTTGTGCAAACGGAGGGGAGGGGAAAACCACTTGCGCGCGCGCGGGGCTTCGCAACGACGTTCCCCGGGGGCGGTTTTCGTTTCGCTTTGTGTGTGCAAAACCGCGGAACAACGCTAGAAAGGGTGGGACGTTTGCAGCTGGGGGAAAGGTACACTTCGGCAGCGAGGGCAGATGCTACATGGGCTTCTTCTGCCCCTCCGCGTCCTTAGCGCCGCATCCTGCGCGCCTGCGGAGGATAGCGCGCGCTCCCCCGCGATCTGCAAGGGGGCGCGTTCCCACGGGTCCCGCGACACCCGGGGAAAGGAGGAGGCGGTTGGGGAGCAATCCTCGCTTTTAATCTGGGGTTTAGCAGCGAGAGGTTCGGCCCGCGGGCTGAGCCGGGTTCCAACACCCATCAGCCCCAGCTGGGGAGAGGAAAGTGCTGGACCGCCATTAAATTGCCTGCCCCTGTTTAAAATCAGTATTGTTCCTCGTTATTATTATTCCTCCTTCCCCTGTTTAAGGCCAGAATGATTGTGATTAAGATTATATTTGCCCCCGTTTAAAATCAGGATTATTAGCCACTGTTATTCCTTTACCAGTCCCCGTTTAAGATCACTTACTATTATTTTACACCTGCCCGTTTCAGATCAGCATTATTAATAATAATTATTTTAACTGCCCCTGTTTAAGATCAGCATTATTAGTCATCATTATTCCTTTACCTGTCCCTGTTTAAGATCACTTATTATCATTATTTTACACCGGCCGTTTAAGATCAGGATTATTAATCATTCTTTTACCTGCCTGTCTATGATCAGGATTATTAATATTAATATATTACTCACCACTACTTAAGATCCTCATTATTATTATCCATCAGAACAGCAGTAGTCCAGAAGGACATGAAGAAAACGGGGTCAGCAGCGCAGAACGGAAAAATTTCCGTTTTCTTGCAGGCTGGTTCTTCCTGACTTCCAGCAGTGTGATTGTGTTCTTGTGGTTAAAAGGGAGTAACTTTAAAGCTCTGGTTCAAGAAAGGTGAGGTGGTGAGGTCAATTATTATAATTATAGATTATAATTTACCTCTTTAAATACGAGCAGATCTATTATCTGGAAGAAACAAAGTCTTCATTGCAGAAATCAACCACAATGATACAAGTAGTCCTCGCTTAACCACAATGGGGACTGCCATTTTGGTTGCTAAGCGAAGCGGTCATTAAGTGAATCCGACCCAATTTTATGACCTTTTTGAGGCGGTCGTTAAGCGAATCACTGTGTGGGTTAAGCGAACCATATGGCTATTAAGCGAATCACACAGCCCCCCATGGATTTTGCTTGCCAGAAGCCAGCCAGGAAGGTCGAAAATGGTGATCGTGTGATCATGGGACACTGCAACTGTCACAAATGCAAACTGTTTGCCAAGCACTGTTGTAAGTCCAAACTCACTAAACGAATGGTCATCAAGTAAGGACTACCTGTATGGTCAGACAACTAATCAATAAAGCGGTGCTTCCCCACTGGCTGGGGAATTCTGGGAGTGGAAGTCCACACATCTCAAAAGTTGCTGAGGTTGAAAAACACTGCAATAAAGGTTCTTGTTGATGCACAAAAAAAAAAGCTGTTTCTTTCATTTTAATGACTTCCGCGATGGGCGTTTGGGGCCAGGTGTGGAGTCTCTGAATTGGTACTTTTACTGATTGGATTCAGTTCAGGATTAACATACAAAACAGCCTGAGCGGGTGTGGGGGGGTGGGGGAAGAGAAACTGGCAGTTACACAACTCTTAATCCTTCCACTGAACAACGGGGTGTTTACGAAATCTGGTTTCCCAATCTGGCAATGAGACACCTAGGATAAGCAGAAGTGGTTTCCCCGGCATCAATGGTGATCCCAGGGCTGCTTCAAAGCCCGGATCGAAAGCCCGTTTGCCAACTCCATTCAACTCTGCAGCCGTCCGGCCCTCTTACTCCTCCGGTTCTAGGTTTGGAATAATTTTTGTTAAAGTTTACAAAGAAAAAACGAATACAAACTAAGAAAATTATTACAGCTGGTCCCCATTGTGGTCGCTAAACGAGGACGACCTGTAGTCTGCTGTAATTTGAAATACTGAATTTTGCTAAAAGCAATGGTTGCAAATGTGTGTGTGTGTGTGTGTGTAAGAAAAATATAAACAGGAAAAGGAAAAAAAGTGCAAAAAAATAAGGAAAAAAGAAGAAAGATCTGTAAAAAAAAAGATACGAGTACAAACAACTTAAGTAACTTATCACCTTCTCTGATATTTCAGTGAAAGATCTCTTCTCCCCATAACTCACCTCTTATCAATAAACAATTTATAAAATCCCGTCATTCAATCCTAATCAGCAAAAGTCCATTAAGAGTTACCAGAAATAATAACATAATATTTTAACCTGAATCAAATCAATCAATTTCATATTCCTTTCCTTTTAACCCAGTAACTTATCACTTTCTCTAGAAATACAGGGGGGGAAAGGGGGGGGGAAATCTCTTCTTCCCATATCTTATGTGTTATCTATAAACATATCTTTAAAGCCTCATCATTTGTTCCAATTAAAAAAAAAATCCATATATATTTCCATATCTATTTTAACCATGATCAAATAAATCCACTTTATAGACCCTAATCAAGGAACTATTAACTCAGTCAATCACCCAAACAGCACACGACAGCCCAATCAAGGTACTACCAAGGAGAGAACAACACCCCCACCAACACAGGCAGGACAAGCCAGGGTATATAAACAGAGAGCAAGTCCATCTCCCTTTTCGCACTGAAGATGTTGCCTAGCCTGGCAATGAAACGTCCGCAAGAAAACAACAAGGCTCAGAGAGCACCAAGGACTCCACATAAATCCACTTTCTCTTCGATTGGTAAATCCACTTTGCCTGCCTTCCGTTTACTTTTAAGAAGCCTGATCTTTAACCCTTTCAAATAATGTCCCCGGTTTAGGTTTGAAGCGCTGCGGGATCCTGATCAACTCTCGTCCCTGGAGAGAACGGGGGAAAAAGAGTTCACCCCACTGCGAAATTTAAAAAGCGTTGGTAACGTTTCCTGCAGACGTTTCGCCCCGCGGGCCAGCGAGGACTCCACAGTGGGACAGTGCAGAAGCGTGTAAGAATCTGTGTAAGATTTGGACTCAGGAAAGATGGTCGGGGATTGGACGGTTTGGGCATGTGTCGATTCATTGGCTGGGAATGGCGGTTTGACTGGTCCACCTCGTCTGCGTGTTGTGTATAATTTGGATCAGGTGATTGACAGGTGGCAGATTTCGCCCAGCCCGCTCATCTGTTAATGGCCCATTTATTCTTGGGCCAGGCTTCCAGGAATCTGGTGTTTCTTCTGTGTTTTCCCAGTCGAGGGTGTGATTTGTATTAAGGGCGTGACTGGCTGTCAAGTACTAGTAATATTTATTCTTTATTGCATTTTTTGGAAATCTTTAATGCAGCTGTTTGTCCTACACTGGCTTAATTGCAATCCTGGCACTTACTTTATACATGGTGTTACTTCTGCCTTGGGGAAGTGTACAGTCTTTTGATTTGCACAGAATTGTTGATCCAGGTAGCCTTCATTTAGCGGCTGCCTCATTTAGCGACCGTTCGCAGTTACGGCAGCGATGGAAAAGTAACTTTTACGACCAATCCTTGTGTTTATGACCTTTGCAGGTCCGTAAAGCGAAGGAACGCTGAAGTCAGATCAGAAGCGCAGTCGGGGTTTCACTTAGCGACTGCTCTGCTTCACAACCAAATTGCCGGTCCCCATTGTGGTCACTAAACGAGGACTACCTGTAGGCTGTTGTAAGTCTGTGGGGCACTGTGATGCCTGGGGTTGCACTAAATCCACTGGTGTGTCCTGAACTATTTTTTTTTATGTACGAGAATGTTGCTGTAATGGTTCTTGGGGTGTTTTTATTTATTTTATTTATTTATTTATAGTGTTATTTATACCCCACCTATCCCCTCCCTAATGGAGGACTCTAGGCGGCTTACATACATATCTATATATACATTTTATCATTATACATTATACAATATCACCAAGTGTAATTCACCCACGCACCAGGAGAGGGGGTAAGGGAACCAGCTCTTCTAAGGCTCTGGACTACAATTCCCAGGATGCCTTGAGCCGGCTGCTGACGTCCTGTTGATGTCACATCCGGGTCTGTCCTCACCGGCACGATTCAATCTTCCTCCGCTCTTTTTCCTCTGGTGGAACAATTCCCGACAGGACGCCAGCACATTTTTCCCATGTAAGGTGGTACCCATGTATCTACTTGCATTAGCTTTCGAACTGTTGGGTTGACAGGAGCTGGGGCAAGTGGCGAGAGCCCACCTCGCCACGCGGAGATTCAAACTGCCAATCTACTGATCAGCAGTCCTACAGCATCAGTGGTTTAACCCACTGAGCTACCGCGCCCCTTTTTTTGTTCTTTTTTGTTCCCTTTTCTGTTCTTTGTTTCATTTCCTAATGCATTTTTAAATGAAATTGGTAGTAGAGGGTTTGACTTTAGGAAAGGCCAAATGGGCCTTGCATGATTGCATCAGCTACAGTGTTCCTGCGATCTGCGAAGAATAATGCCGTTTGATTTGCATCTTGTTCAAGAATTGGTCTGACAGATCGCTCTGCTCCTTGGACCGCATTTCCACAGCCGCCTGTAGGTCTTGGAAATCCCCCCCAAGTGTCCCTAAAATGTGCCACCATCCCATAAGAAGAGCCACAATAAGGGTCGCCTTTCATGCTGGGAAAGAAATTCGTCTGACTGAAGGATGCGATTTCCAGAAACCCCAGCAAGAGCCAACAAGGCATTCGCTCCAAGTGGAACGAAGGACAATGATTTACTTTTTCAGGTCAAAAAGGACAGAGGTCGTCTCAGGGACTTTCTAGAATATAATTTGAACCCGTAACAGAGCCTCTGAGCATGGACAGAGTGTACAGGACAACCCCAACTAGGGGTGGGGAGACCCCGTCTCAAATCTTCACACAGCCATGAATTTCAAATGTATATGATGGAATTTCAAATTTCTGCAGAATCAGTTGCAGAATTGCTAGTCCGGTAAAGGGTTCCCGCAGCAGATGCACATCCTTGGCGGCATCAAGTCAGTTTCTCTTTTATTTAGAACAGAGCTTTCCAAACTGTGTGTCAGGACACGTTAGTGTGTCGGCTGCAGTGTCTGGGTGTGTCACGGCTACCGCTGCCTCCAAGCCCTGCCAGGATTCCGCGCAGGTCCTAGTGCCTGCCTTGTGCCCTGCTGCCTCCAAACCTGCTGTGATTCCGCGCAGGTCCCAGTGCCTGCCTTGTGCCCTGCCGCCTCCAAACCTGCTGTGATTCCGCGCAGGTCCTAGTGCCTGCCTTGTGCCCTGCTGTAAGAGTGCGTCGCGAAATGATGTATGTCTAAAAAATGTGTCACCAACATGAAAAGTTTGGAAAGCTCTGATTTAGAATTAAGGAACATTCAGTCCTCACCCCCTGCACAAACACAGTCACCAACTCTAACATGAAGTGATTGGCGCACCTTTGCATTTAAATAAGCAACACCAGCAGGTTTAGGATATTCATCGGTTTAGATAGATATGGCTTTATTGTCTTTTCTCAGGTGAGTATTTGTGCATCTCAAAGACTGGCAAGGCCAAGGAAGGTTGCCAACTTTCCCCCCTTTGCAGGCATCCTCTGTCTTTCCAAACACAGCGTGGCAGGGAGAGATTTGGCACGGGATACTTCGTGCATCTCCTGGGTTTCACATGCAGGCTTGGTTAAAGAGCAGAGGCACCCAGCGGGTGGGGGGGAATTGGCAATCCTCACCCCCCCCAACTTCCCCCCACATGGAGGAGACAGGAGAGGTGAGAGCGGGATCTTAGCGCATGCGCCCTCCGAAAACTGGGAACCCAAATCGGTTTGGGTCGAGAGCACACGCCAAACGGCAGAAAACCTCTTTTTGGAAACAGAAGTGTCTGGATGTTTCGCCTCCTTTGCAGAATCTCCGAGCAAAAGGCAAAATAGGTGAATGACGGGCCCCAGGACCATCAGAGCTTTCTTATTATGACGGCTGTATGGAACCTCCAGGTTTAGAGGCAGCCTATTGGGGAAAGAGGTTGCCCTCGAACCCTGACCCGAACCCTTTTTGGGTGCTGAGATGCCAGCCTGTGGCAATCTGGGCCCGTTTTTGAGGCGTGTCCTCTCTCCCCAAAGGGATTCCCCAGAATTCAACTGCTCCCCTCCCAGTCCTGGTGGCCTCTCCGAGGGAAGCACCCCAAAAAGGCACAGCGAAAGTGAGGTATCCATAGGAGAGGGGGAAATGCAAGGAACAGATGTGCAAGGGAACAGAACACCAGGACACAGCGAGTGTACCTCGGGGGACGGGAAGACGGAACAGCAGCTCGAGGCAGTGAGTCCGGGATAGAACAAAAGGATTATCAGTTCAGTGGTACATCTAAACCTTTGGATCAGTCTTTCCCCTTGAGACAGATAAGAAACTTGCCCAAGGGGCAGCCCTTTCTTTTCGGTCAGCAGGACGTGCTCGAGTCACAACTGCCGCGCCTGGAGAACCGGGACCCCAGAACGGAGGTCGGTGGAGCCCTTGCAAAACGAAACCCGATTGTCGTGTGCGACAGTGCAGGCCCGCGTCTTCGTCCTCTTAATGTGCCAGCAGAGAGGAGAGCTCTCGTTCCTGACCCCGCACAAGGTCTGCGGCTTTTTTTCTTGGAGATAGCCGTATGGGAGTCCCCACCAGACTCCCCACTTTGGTTTAGAATGAATCCTGAGCAAGGCAGAATAATTTCCAAGCAATGGTATAAGTTGACCTGCAAGGCCGTCCCTGGACAGCACCACACCTTTCCTACGGCGGGAGAGAGGAGACGAGGACGGGATACCCCCGGAGGAGTGTTCCCCGGGATACCCGTCGTGGGCTTGTCGCGCCAAATCCGCCCCCGCGGAGGGCAAGCACCGGAGCTGGTCTTCAGAGATTGCTTTCCCTGACAAGTCCGCTAAGGCTACAGGGACGTCTTTGCTCCAGCCGGCGACCTGACAGCAGGCGCCGCAAGGGAGAGGACGAATTCAGATCTCCGCAGCTCTGCAGATGGATGCCCTCGGCGGGACTCCCCAGCCGTAACACCTGAAAAAGCCAAGGAGGAACGTGAAAACAGATGTGAAACGTAGGCCATTCGAAGGGAGGAAAAGAGATGCTTTGGATAGGTGATACGAGAAAAAATGATCAAGGATCCCTCAGTGTCAGCCTTGCGAGGTAGTTAGGACAAGAAGTACAACCAGGAGTACTAGTTCTAACTTTATTGTAAGGTTACATTAATAGAATCGTGCAAGTCTGAAAGTATTTCTCCCCTCCTCTCCTTTTACTCTCCCGAAAACTCCCTCCTCTTTCGGACTCAAATTTTGTTTATCAGACTGTTGTCTAGGCTGCGCCTCTTCCTCCTGTCTCCCAAGGTCATTCCCACATACCATTATGCTTGAAACGCAAGAAGAACAGACCATTCTATACTAGAACTACAGGTAGTCCTCGCGTAACGACCATTCGTTCAAAATTACAATGGCGCTGAAAGAATGGACTTACGACCTATGCCTGAAATTATGACCGTTGCAGCGCCCCTGTGGTTACATGATCAAAATTCAGGCACTTGGCAGCCCGCCCGAACTTATGACCGCAGGGGCACTTCAAACGGGATGGCTTGGATTGGGGTGGGTGCTCGGCTAACGACCGGTAAAATTATCTTAACGATAGCAAGGGGAATTGGTGGAATTGCCGTCGGTAAGCGAAGCAGTCGTGTGATGTTTCGCTTAGCAACCGTATCGCTTAGCGACATACATTCCAGTCCCAATTGTGGTTGTTAAGCGAGGACTACCTGTAAAATGAAACAGCTCCCAGTAATGCAGGGCTTTCCAAAGTGCCGCCGCTGGCGGCGGCGTGGGGGGGTGTGTGGTGGCGCGCGCGCACGGTGGCGGCGTGGGGGGGGCGTGCGGTGGCGCGCGCACACAGTGGAGGCGCAGGGGGGCGTGCGGCGGCACGCGCACACGGTGGCGGCATGGGGGTGCAGCGGTGCACGTGTGCACGGTGGCGGCGTGGGGGGTGCGGCGGCGCATGCGTGCACGGTGGCGGCGTGGGGGGGCGTGCGGCGGGGCAGGGGCATGCGGCGGCGCACGCGTGCATGGCAGCCGCCGTGCACACGCGCGCCGCCGCTTCCGGGTGGTGTGGCGACACACCACGCTGTGTGTGGCGACACACTTTTGTGTCGCGACACACAGTTTGGAAAGCTCTGCAGTAATGGTTGGATAACCCTGGTAATTACTTCCTATACAATGGTCTTCCTATGAGATTGTTTTCGATGGGGCAGGCAAAGCGAGAGAAATCTATCCGTCTTGGCCACCTTTAAAGGTCATTATACCATCTTGACATGGGCTTGGCTATCCATCGCCTCTTTTTGACCCATCAAATCGCAAGCCACGGCTTGCAACACAAACAACCCCAGACCCACTCCAGTCACACCGTGGCACAACAGTGGCGGAATTTAATTTTGCACGTAGACTGAGACAGTTTCCTCTTATTGAAGGTGACTTACCCTTTGCTTGCTAGCAACCTTAAGAGAGAGGCTTAAATTATTAAATTAATTAAATTAAATTAAATTAAATTATTAAACACTACATAAGAATTTGAAAAATAATGAGGTTTCCATCCAGGCAGGATACTTTAGATTGGAGTCATCTTGGGCAGGGGCACACCAATATTTGGAGAAAAAAATAAAAGGAAATCTGCAATGAAAATATGCCCTGAACTATGTCATCTGAACTAACCAGGTCCTGATGAGGAAATAACTGCAAGACCGAGGAATTTAGATCAAGGAATTCTTTAGAAATCTATGCCATGAAAAACAGGGTCCTTATGAAGCAGTTGATGAATTTCAGAGAGGAGGAATTCATTGCAGAACTCCAATCATTTAAATTCTCTGCCTTCCCTCCCAAGGGCTCTGGTAATTAGAAGTTAATTAGCCAACACAATTAGTTAAGAATGGAGCATTCCAGGCTCAATAGAGGAAACTCTTTTGGCCGGTGGCGGTGTTTTCTTTAATTATTGTCTTTGTTACTGTTCTTTTCTTTCTAATGCTTGGTTCCTTTGTTGGCATTGGTGTTTTAATTAATCAGGACTGAAGGAAAGGAATGGAGTGAGTGGAAAAGAGAGAAAGAGGAAGGAAGCAGCACAAAAGAGTGAAAGAAAAGACAAGCAGAGGAAGGAAGGAAGGAAGGAAGGAAGGAAGGAAGGAAGGAAGGAAGGAAGGAAGGAAGGAAGGAAGGAAAGAGAGAGAGAGAGAGAGAGAGAGAGAGAGAGAGAGAGAGAGAGAGAGAGAGAGAGAGAAAAGGAAGAAAGGCCTGTAATTTCCTTTCTTTGCCGGCTTCCTGCAAGCAAAGTCCATGGGGAAGCCCGCAGGAGGTTGCAAATAGCTTTCTCTTTCTTCCCACCTGCTTCTCCCCATCACTTCCAAGTCTGTTCTACAGAATTCCGAGTTTCGATTATACGGTCCTGGCGGAAGAGACCTAGTTCTGTCCCCGTTTCGTGAATCCACACATCAGCCACAGGCCCTGGTTTGGCTCCCATCATTCCCACTTCATTCCCATTGCCGTGTTTTTGTTCCTACTAAGGTAAGCCCCCTGAACTTTTGAAAGCCCAGCAACCTCATACGGTACCTGCTTGTTACTGCGAGAAGCCATTTCTGCTCCCGGCAATGACAGGTTGCGCTTGGACCGGTGCAGGAAACGGGCCATCAGTCCACGAGTCCCACGGCACACCTTCAGGTCCCCCAAGGAGCGTGTGATAGTCTTTGAGAGGTGATGGGGCACCTTCTGTGGGAGTTCTAGCTTGGCCTTTCCAGCCGAGTGAGCCTGCAAGGGCGGGTCGCAGAGCAATGGGTGCAAGAGGCAGGCCTCCAAACACGGCCCTGAGAAGAGATGCCAGAGAAATTAAGGGGGGGGGGGGGAGTCAGACAGCACATTCTTAACAGTGCCATCAAAACGTATTCATTCATCCACCCAGAATGCATTATACCGAATCTAACCAGAATCTCACGTCTTTCCCATTTCCTCCTAGTGGTAGAGTTGGAGACAGCAGGATTCAAACACAGTGCCCTTGCCATACTAAGCAATTTCCTCAGCTCTTTGGGATCAAAGAGAAACCATTCTCACAAGGGGAGAACCAAACACCTTGATACTCCAAGTTCCCCCCCCATCGGGATTCGCAGCTCGATCACCCTTCGCTTTGTCTCTCTGTTGTCAGATCTTTTTAGGTCCGAATCAACTAACACAGCGATATCGCCCTTTGATCTATCCTGGGTGCTGAAATGCTCGGGGAGACTTTGATAAACATAGTTTGAAGTTCTGTGAATACACCAAACCCCTACTTTACACATCTGGTAGTTTTACTGCCAGGCACCCCCAAACGACCCTGTGAGTTTAACAGAGTAGCGGGATGTTCCTTCCTGGTGCCATGGCAGGATGGCATGGGTGACATCCTGACACCTTCTCATATTTTTGTGCAGAGGTGGGATGTTTGATCTGTCAGGAAAGTGTGTAGGTTCCACTGATAATGATAATTATCTCCCAGTGGGATCTATTTCAACGCTTATTCCAAAACTACATGATTCAAGGAAGTTCCACCCTTATGATAATTAATTCTCAGAAACTCAACATCTTGCAAGCCTGAAAGTACAAATCTCCCCCCCCCCGTCTCCTTCACAGCCCAAGAAAGTAGGGAGGGTCCCTTCCGAGCCTCTTTCTCCGCCCCTTATGCAGCTGCGGGCTAAGCCCTCCCTTATCTGACCATTCCCTAGGCAGCGTCTCTTCACCCCATCTCCCAAGGTCTTTCCCACACCCCATCACAGCAGTACTGCCCTCACCTGTATCAGCTGAGGAATTAGATCCATCATCCCCAGACACTTTAGTGCAGAATACTTCTTGGTAATCGCTTTCTGTGGGGTGGGGGTGGGGGATGAAAACCAGAAGAGAAAGAATTAAAATCTGGGGCAGTCTCCGTAACGGGCAGGCAGAAGGTTGGATTTGGGCTAGGAACAATCCTTAGGGGAAATGCGACCATCGCTTGGAGCCTTGGCTCCACTTCCTCCATTACACGCGGGAAAGGGGTTGCCCATTTCCTCTTTTCCGTGGCTTCTCCACCTACTCACCAGCATCCCCGGGCATGGCAATTCCAGGATCGCTGTGGGACCGCAGCAGGGGACAACGGACCACGGGTGACTGGCAGGACGTTTCGCTGCTCCGGCGCTGTTGTCTGGGCCCTTTGCGTCCTGAGACCGACGTCTTGGCTTTTACTCTCACTTCAGGGAAACAAGGCCCCACGCTACGGCCGAGACCTTCCAGGCGGTGGCAGCTGTGGGTATGAGCGCTACTGACCTCCAGCAGGCCCTCGTACACTGTGCCCGGCGTCGAGCACGAGGAGGAGCGTTCCCCCCGCAGGCGGGCCTGGGGGACATCCTCAAACGGACCCTGAGAATGAAGTCCCCACTGCCCGCAGTCCACACTCAGGCAGTAATCGGCTCTGCTGCGCTGGATGGAGCGGAAGAGAACGTAGTCCACCGAACACACCGATCCGCTCGCTTCCAACAGGCACGAGTCCTCGGACGGGCTGCTGTCCCCAGGGATGTCCACAATTTCCGACATGACCAGGGAGTTACTGTCCACGGAGGCTGCTGTGCGGAAACGAGACCGAAAAGAGGCACACCAATGAAAACAGGTTTGCTGAGTTCTCGGAAATCATACTAACACTGGGTTCTGAGCTGCTCAGAGCCCGTTGCAAGCCCAGGGTCCAGTTTCAGAAGAATCGGACCGACTGGAACTCGGGATCTGTCCCGCTTGATTCTCATGGGACGCAGCCCCTTCAGACCTTCCCAACGGACGATTCCGCAGAAGGCTCCTTTCTAAATGTCCCCCAGGATCGCGTGGAAGCCTGGAAAGATTGCTGGGAAGTGGATCGTAGGGATAAAATGGGACGTCCACACACGAAGCGTCAATTCTCTTCTCAAAGGATGAGAATTTTTCAGCCCTCTAAGAGAGCGGCTAATGGAGGCCATCTTCTGTGCTTCCTTTGACTTACGAGGGACTTGGAGGTGGAACAGCTCCCACAAAAGGGCCCTTTCCAGCTGTGCCTAAAAACAGGTGTGTGTGTGTGTGTCTGTAGCTTGAATCATGTCAACTGGATTTCTATTTTCTCAGTGGAAACGTTTCGCTCCTTATCCAAGGAGCTTCTTCAGTCTGAGCAAAGTTAGTAAGGGAATCCTTAAATATGTTTCTAGGTGGCTGTGTGACCTTGCACCTGGGGCTAGGTCATGGTTATATTGAGATGTTATTTCTAAGTCCCTTTATCATCCAAAGGAGGATCGTTAAGATCCTAGAAATCCACCTAGAAACATATTTAGGATTCCCTTACCAACTTTGCTCAGACTGAAGAAGCTCCTTGGATAAGGAGCGAAACGTTTCCACTGAGAAAATAGAAATCCAGTTGACATGATTCAAGCTACAGACAATTCCACCTGGATGACTGAGAACCTTCATAGACAGTGTGTGTGTGTGTGTTTACCTTCACCGCTAAGCACAACAGAAGGAACCTGGTTGCAAGAACACGGCCCGTGCGACGTGTCCGTAAACTGGGAGTCGAACAGCGTTACCTGCAGAGTTGAGACAGAAAGGGTCCATAAATTTAGCTTTACGGATGACTGCGAAACTCTGTTGGATCAACCCCAGGGGTCAGTCTAATCCTGCATCTAATTTCTCCTGCTGGCCCATAGGAGATTCAGGGACCTAGTGCAGCAAAACTTCCCTGGCAGTTTTCAAGGTATATGCTCTTGTCCTTGGAGGCTCCACAGCGGCCCTAGCTAACCGCTAGTCACAGGATCTACCTCGGTGGATTTGTTTAACCTTCAATATCCTATTTCACCCAGTATCTTCTTTCCTACGGTCCCCTAGTCAGATACCTCTACAAAGCCCATAAGCACAACACCCGGCCAGCCAACTTGTCCTCAGTCACAGATAGACTGCATCTACCGGTGGTGCTCTCATAGAAGTCTGGCGAGTAACATTACTAACCAAACTCTCCTCATCTGTGAAAGTATGCTTTTGTGGCCAAAGCCGTTGACCTTCTTGAATTTAATCCTCTTTCTTGCCACAAACCCAAAATAACGGCCGGGTACGTGGAACGCCAGCCTTTGCTCAACTTAGATCCACTCTGGTTTCAACTCCCTCCCACCGTCTGGGCTTTCAAAGGGTCCCCTTTTAAGAAGAAGGAGTACTTTGCACATGCTCCGTGGTGCTCTGTCCTTCCATTGATTTAAAAAAAAAAACACCTGCCCCTCTACTTGGGTTCAACTGCAGCAAGACCACTTTCAACCATACCTGGCTGTCCCCACGGAGCCCCATAACAGCCTCATAACTTGGAGGGAAGTCGGTGGGATATAGGGGCACGGGACTATCCATGGAACCATTGTAGGTAATGCTAAACAACAATAAAAAAAGATATTATCCGTTAAATGCATTAAATCAATAGGATTTGGGGAACAGCCCAGCAAGGCCAACGCAAACCCTCAAAATTTGTTCTCCTCTTAGCCAAGGTTGCCATGTTCTTCCAAACATGTGCTCCTATGCCCTGAAATAATTTTTTTTAGTCTTCTTCCGTTTTAACCTTCTCGAGGGTCACTTGACAGTTTTGGTTTCATACGGAGCGGGCTGATTGGAATTGTTTCAGATCCAGTGTGCGTTTTGCAGCGCCAGAAAACGGGTTATTTCGGCCATCGAGTTACCAATGTGGGCTGGCCCCACCTTATTATTGTTTCCTTCCCCTTCGGATCGGGGTCTTGTGGCCAGCAAAACCTCCCCGGCCCACTTACGGGGCTTTGAATAATTTTTTTTTCCCATCGAGCCAAAACTTCTTTACGTGCCGTGCGACCCGCATTTTCGGCAGTCTCACCTTTGGGCATCCGTCTCCGAACTGCAGGTATATTCGGGGGGGTAATAAGGAGGTGGTGGAACCGGTGGTACAAACTCATCCAGATCCAACATGTGTTGCAAGAACGTGTCCGGCGGAGAGGTGCAGTCCAGCGTCACGGAGCTTGACCGAGGTGGAGAAAGCTGGAGAAAGGGAGAAAGAACGGATAAATAAATGAAACTTGGGCAGGAAACGGTGAGGAAAAAAATCTCATTCTTCTGCACTGAGGCATCTGCAGCCCACTTTGGGTCATAACTGTGGGACTAGATTTAGGGCTATACTTCCTCTGAACATGGAGGTTCCATCTTACTGTCCTTGAAACTGACTCTATTCAGACAAACCCTTAACCCCAAACGTTATCCCCAGCCCTTGGGTCAGGACTAGATGGCGGACCCCTCTTGGGAGGTTTTGGTTTTTTAAACGCGGGTTGCTCCCCCCCCCCCCCCATGATTTTCACTTCTGATGAACTCAGGCTCCATTTTGCTGGTGTTTTTCGTTTTCGCATTTCGTGAGCCGCCCAGGATCGTATATCAGCTTGGGGCAGCCTCTGAATTGCATAACGAAACGTTGCTAACTTTTCCTTGTAATTCCCAGGGGATGAGCAAAATGGGAAAAAGAATACAAATACAATAATAATATCAGACAGATGGATAGGTAGAGAAAAAGAATAGAAATACAAAAGTAATATCAGATAGAGAGATATAGAAAAAGAATATAAATACAATAATAATAATATCAGATAGAGATATAGGGAAAAAGAATATAAATACAATAATAAAATTAGATAGATTGATAGATAAATAGATTGATAGATGATAGATAGATAAAAAGAATATAAATACAATAATAATATCAGATAGAGAGAGATAGGGAAAAAGAATATAAATACAATAATAAAATCAGATAGATGATAGATAGATAGATAGATAGATAGATAGATAGATAAAAAGAATATAAATACAGTAATAATATCAGGTAGAGAGAGAGAGAGAGAGGGAAAAAGAATATAAATACAATAATAATATCAGATAGATATTGTGTAATCTCTATTGTGTAATCTCTAGAAATTACACACACACACACACACACCAAATCGTATTTTAGAAACCACAATTCTGGCTGGATTTCCAGACGCAAATCCAGACGATCAAGGCTTTTGAGAAACCAAGACCTGCTGATATCCTTTTGCTTCGGTTCTTAGACTAGCTCGAAAATCACCATCTTCTCGGCTATGATCAAAGTCTCTGGCCGTGGGTCGAAGCCCACTGGCGTTTCTCTGCAACTCACCGCGTGGAGGATGTCAACCGAAAATATTTGGATGCAGCACATGATCGCCGAGAGGGTGCAGACAACGATGGAGAAAATGGTTAAGCCGCAGATGCTGAAAAGCAGGTCCTACGGAGAAGAATACGGAGAGTATATCACCACTACTGTGATTTCTCTAATATTGTCCTTTCTAAGAGAATATTTGTAGCTCAGGGTTGAACTGTGGAGTCCTTGGTGCTCTCTGAGCCTTGTTGTTTTCTTGCAGACGTTTCATTGCCAGGCTAGGCAACATCTTCAGTGCGAAAAGGGAGTGGGACTTGCTCTCTGTTTATATACCCTGGCTTGTCCTGCTTATAAACAGAGAGCAAGTCCCACTCCCTTTTCGCACTGAGGATGTTGCCTAGTCTGGCAATGAAACGTCTGCAAGAAAACAACAAGGCTCAGAGAGCACCAAGGACTCCACGCTGTCCTTTCTCTAATCCAGGGTTTTTCAACCTGGGCCACTTTAAGATGTGTGGACTGCAACTCCCAGAATTCCCCAGCCAGCCATTCTGGGAGTTGAAGTCCACCCATCTTAAAGTGGCCCAGGTTGAGAAACCCTGCTCTAATCAAATCCATCCCAGCAAGTTCTCTCAATTTCACCAACCATCCCTCCATGGTGAGTAGTGAAATCTTCTCCCACAACTCACTTTGAGGACCAGAAGAATCCTAGAACAATTCGAATCCGTGTCAGATTTATTGTCGCAGGCGGGAATCCCCGATTCTGAAGGGGAGTAGATGCACTTCTTATACAGAAAACTAGTCTGCAAAGAAAACAGAGACCACGTGGTTGCGGGTTTTGCAGACTTTGGCACAGCCCTTTGTGACTGATTAAACCAGTTTTTCTCAACCTTGGCAGCTTGAAGATGGGTGGACTTCAACTCCCAGAATTCCCCAGCTGCCAAGGTTGAGAAACAGGATTAGACCTGTAACCCTGTAAAGAATGGATATGAGTCGATCCCCACACCTTTTGTTTATTTGATTCTCCACCCACCCTTCCTTGATCTTTCCAGATGGGAAACCCGGAGATTTGGGATACATCAACATCTGGCATGGGAGTGTGCTAATTTTTCAGGGGCCGAACGAAAAATCAAGCAATGACGTGGAATTTAAGAGAGGCAGATCATCTCATTGAGGCGCTTCACTTTTCTACTTGAATATGGCCACGGGTGGGATACAAGCTTTTGGGATCTCTGAGCAGGAGGAGAGGTGGGATATGGGCTTTCGTGCTCTCTAGATGGTGGTAAAAGTGGGATACGGCTTTCGTGCTCTCTGGATGGTGTCAGGAGTGGGATACGGCATCTCGTGCTCTCTGGATGATGTCAGTGGTGGGATATGGCCTTTTGTGCTCTCTGGGTGGTGTTAGCGGTGGGATACGGCCTTTCGTGCTCTCTGGATGGTGTGAAAAGTGGGATACGGCTTTCGTGCTCTCTGGATGGTGTCAGGAGTGGGATACGGCATCTCGTGCTCTCTGGATGATGTCAGTGGTGGGATATGGCCTTTTGTGCTCTCTGGGTGGTGTTAGCGGTGGGATACGGCCTTTCGTGCTCTCTGGATAGTGCCAAGACACCAGGCTGGGAAAAGATGAATAAACTCTTCTTCCCTTCCCCCTGCCCCGAAACCTCGTTCCTCCAAATGTGATTCCTCCCCACCCTCCCCCCATAACCAACCAGCTGTGCCCCCCACCTGGGCTTTCAGGCTCCGTCGCCATCCCAGCTCCTTGGGGATGGAGGATCCGTCTCGCTGTCTTACCCGCTCGCAGGCCTCCAAGGATTTCACCTGCTGGGCGTGTTGGCAGGAGAGGATGGAGCCAGCCAGGGTGAGCATCACCCCCAGGACAGACAGCAGGGTGAAGAAGGTGATCTGCGGGGAAGGGGCGAGAGCGGGTGGTTCAGGGGCGCCCAAGGCTGCCAAAAATGTTCAAAGTGGCTGGAGAAAAAGCCCTAGATCAATGTTTCTCAACCTTGGCAGCTTGAAGCTGGGTGGACTTCAACTCCCAGACTTCCCCAGACCGCAAGAAAGCAAGCAAGGCTGGCTGGGGAATTCTGGGAGTTGAAGTCCACCCAGCTTCAAGCTGCCAAGGTTGAGAAACACAGTCCTAGATTATATCAATCTGCCTTGAAAAATTCAAGTCTTTACTGAGCCTCGGCGATCGAATTATACCGAAGGGTTTCCTCTGTTCCCCTCTGAGGACTAGGATCGTTCCCTGGGATGAAAAAAGCCGGAAAGCAGCATCAGCGCCGTTTTATTTAGAGCAGATGCTTAACGACGCCCAGCACAGCGGACAGCTTCCTATTTCTTCCATTGAGGCATCCCTGGCCTAGCGGAGGGATCGGTTCTATTGGGGAAGATACGCTGCTCCTGCGCATGGAGGTTCCATTGGGAACGCTTGAGGCCAGCGTCACCATTCGTTTCAAAGCAGCACAGAGAGATGTGACTGCATTTGGATTGATTTTGCTCTGGAGATCGGCTTTTTTCGTAGATGCTTCCTCTCTCCCCCCCCCCCCCCCCCCAATTTGGTTAGATACTATTTTGGAAACTGCCTGAAAGAAGTGGATACTGCATCCCTTTTTTGCATGCAAACAATTCTCAGTCGATTATAGGACAATTGTCTCATATCTGCCAGATATTCTGAGTGGAGGAACATTTCATATACTAATTTATGGGACCCCCTTCCCATGTTTTTTCAATGGTTAAGGAAGCTAACCTAAATGAATAATTCCACTTCAAAACAAATGAGCATACATGCATATATATATAAATATAGTCCTTGCTTAGTGACCACAATTGGGACCAGCAACTTGGCCGTTAAGTGAAGCAGTCGCTAAATGAAACCGCGACCGTGCTTATGATCTGACTTCAGCTTTCCTTCGCCTTACAGACCTGCGAAGGCCACAAATGCGAGGATCGGTCGCAAAGTTACTTTTTCATCGCCGTCGTAACTGCGAACATTCGTTAAACGAGGCAGTTGCTAAACGAGGACTGATGATTATATGATTCGTTTTTGTTTAAGTAATGCAGGCTGCTGCACAGTTGTTCCCCCCCTCCCCGCTTCTTTCTCTTTGCCTTTAAAAAATCGTATTTTCCACCATTGTGGGAAAAGAGAGAGATTGCTCAGGGGCTGTGCAGTCTTGCCGGCTCTGAGATGGGCTCTTTCTTGGAGCAAAGGAGAGAGGAACGAGATGGCCCTGTGCAAACTGTGAAAATCTCCAGTTTGCACAAAAAAACATGAAAAGGGGAACAGGGGAAGGTCGCCTGGCCCGGGATCAAACAGCCGCGACGGGATGGACTTTGGTGCTTTTCTGCTTGCAGACGAAGCTCCCCACTTACCACAGGGGTGAAAGGGCGTCTCCATGAAACAATACCGACCACGCCAGAGAACGCCAGCTAGAAACAGAGAAAACAGGGAGAAATGAGAAACTGGCACAGCCCAACAGTGACACAAAGTCGTTTGCCCTCAACTGTTTTTGCAAAGTTGGAAAGAAGGAGGAGGAGGAGGAGGAGGAGGAGGAGGAGGAGGAGGAAAGGTTCCACTGATGATCCTCAAAGTCCATCCGTCCATCAGCTCTCCTGAAAGACGGGGTTGTCCCTCGAGCCGAGGCCTGAGCATGCTTTTTTCCTCTGCCCTCCTCGGCACTTCTTCCTTGCATGTGCTGACTTTTCAATCAGAAGCCAGAGAGAGCAGAGATTGTCTCCTCCTCATCTCTGTAGGCAACTGGGAAAGACTTTGGGCTCAAAGTTCTTCAGGCCAACCAAGAATTAGATGAACAATTATTAATGAAATGAAATGAACACAGTTAGATGAACCTTCCCCACTCCACCTTCCTGGTTCACACAACAGATGATCAAAGAGAGCGTAACAGCCAACAGCTTTTCCCTCTTGACTTTCATTTCAGTTACAACACTAAAACACTTCCCTGATTCCTCTTTTTTCTTTAGACAATTTTCTCATTTTCTTGGGTAGGGCCCCTAACCTGCATTTTGGGTTCCACATTTCAATAAATTAAGGAGACACTGTATGAAGGTCGCTCACAACAGCAACCTTGAATCTGTGACTAGCTTGCATCCTATCACCTCTTCTAGTTTTCGGGAGCCTGGGATGTTGTGTTTTCGTATTCCTGGCCAACTGACCTTAACATCAGCCCTGCTAGGTAGACCAGACCAGGAATTCAACTCCCCAGGAAGGCGAAAATGACTTTTATTGCGATTGGCTCTAATAACCGAATCTTGCAAGTCTGATTGTGCTGTTCCCCACGCCCCACTATACTCCTGTGAATTAGGAAGGTGTCCTGATCCACCTCCCAATGTTATCTGCTTGCTCTGGACTTAAAAAACGCTTCAACCGCTAGATAACAGCTCCATCAAGGTCATTTTCCCAACTCTCTACAAGAATAACCCATCTCCGTTGCTGCCAAGCAACATCTTGGCATGAGCCTGTAATGCAACCCGACGTGCCACCGTGAAAAACGAGATCCCTTCCTGCCGGGGAACGCGACTCCCTGCTAGGCGGGGCTGCCGGATCCGACCGCCTTCACAATCTCCATTTGGGAAGCCCGTGGCTAGGAATACCTGGGGACCAGTTCCTCCCAACAGCATTGCATCTTCCAAACTTCTCCGCTGAGAAGCTAATAAACGCAAGGGCGGGCGTCGCCAGGGACTCTTCCCCTTTTAATGGAACCCTGAAGCCCTGAATTATTTATTATTGCGTCTCGATGCAAGCTGGAGACGTCGTTAATGCAAATGGCTTTGAACTCAGGCAGCGCACCAGCCGCTTTCTGAAAACAGAGCGAGCCAAACACTCTTTCCGTTTCCAGAACCTGCTAAGAGGTCCGGCTTTTGATCTTTCGAGAAAGAAACTCTCAGGAGCCAGGACAACACAACTGGACATGGGTGCAATATTAACCTGGAAAGATTTGTAGCTGCGATTCGCCTGCGTTGGGAATAACATGTTGGCAGAGTGTATTCCATTCTATTTTATTTTATTTATTTTTATTATTTTATTTTATTTTTCACCTAGTCGATCTTTGAGCAAATTCCAGTTGGGCTAAAATAAAGCAAATAAAATAAAAACGACAAGGAGAAATCCTTTTCCTTCTTTAAATAAATCACTCCAATCCATGTAAGGCCATGAAAGACGATTGGTTTGCACATTGTGATATTCTCAGCTTTATCAATATTTTCCGTTTTGTCCTGATCTGGTGTCGGAAAGGCAGTTTGAATGTTTGGAGCCTTGCACAGACAATTCCTAATTGGGTTCACTCATGGGGCCAAGCCATGGTTTATTTAATGCATTGATGGATAAGCCACCATTAATGCATCGATGGATAAGCCACCATTGTCTGGATTCCAACACATCAACCCCTAAACCCTGGTTTAGAAATTGCAACGGCTACATTTATGCAATGTGTTAAAACTGAAGCCACATCGTTGCATTTGAGGTTAGTCCAACATGTCAATCAAACAAAGCTGGTTAAATAGATAGTTATCTGTTTCACTGCCTGTTATACATTGCTGGGATATTCAGCATTTATGACTGGATTTTATACTTCTCTAAATCCAATTTAAAGTTTGGGCCCATGGCCCACAGCCCCTTGGAATTCCGGAAAACAGCGGCTTTTAAAAATCTCTGAGCATCCTTTGAAATATTTCAGGATGTTGTGGGTTTTTTTGGAAAAAAAATCCTTGTTGCAGCAATGGGGATTTTGCCCATCTTTCGCACACACCCCTTCCAAACCAAGCTTTTAGAAGACACTCACCGGAAAGCCAGCCCAGATAGGACAAGAGTTCCCGATGGGGTGTTGGGAAGAGATGGAAGTGGTGACCAGCAAACTCAGCGTCACAATGAGGACGCCCAGGATCATCTGGATGAACCCCAAGAGGAGGATAATTTGCAGCCAAGCTCGCCGGACACGCACGTGGGTAAAACTGTGGGATGTTCGGCCCGTCAGAGAGTAGCTGGAATCGCTGCGAGAGGGCATGTTGACCCCTCAGGAGAGGGGGCGTGAAAGTGGGCCAGGAAACAGCCAAAACAATAAAAAAAAATCCAGTTCCAATCCCCGGATATCAGCTTCCAACCATTATGAGAGACAGTCCATCTTTTGAAGACGAGGACAGCAGTTCACCCCCCTCTCTCCCAATTAAAGGAAGTAAAGTGCCTTTTGGGGGGGGGGGGTCCTTTTTTTTTTTTTTTTAAAGGAAAAAGAATCCCATTCTTTCGACTGCCCCAAATGGAACCCCCATATTGCAGAGAAGAAGAAAAAAAGTGGTGTTTTAGCTGGGACGAGGGCTCATCTTTTGCTAGGGCGCTGGTCCGGAAATCCAGGGAAAGAGTGCCTCTGGGCACGTGCAGAGAGCCGCCAGGCCAAGCTCAGGGGTTCCAGATGAGAAGGCGAGGAAGGAGAAATTAAGCGCCAGCCGCTTTTTATGACCTAGAAGACGGGGCGGTCAGATAAGCTGGGGGATCCTGCAGCAAACGGAGAAAAATATCATTTCCGGAGTGGGATCATCCTGAAAAACAGACCAAAAGAATCCCAAGTCCAAAATAGAAAAGGCTTCCTTCCTAACTCTCCCCAAATGAAATAAATCGTGATAAATATATCCCCAGAAATAATCCTCATAAAAAAAGAACTTTGGTTTGGTGTTTTCAGAACTGGAGGGCCTTGAAAAGGCACCATTTTCTCGCTCAGTGGGGCAAGACTGCATTTGCGCCCCCAGGCAGCCAAGGGATGCTGAAACTGAGCAGTGAAGTTTTGCGCCTTTCGCCTTCCCTTTCCAAGCCCTGGAGCCAGAATGTGGGCTGAAGCTGGCGCTTGCCGGAAAACCACCAAGAAGGGCAGAACCCTGTTGGACCAGAAGTCTTACCCCTGCGGATTCAAACTCGGAAGCCAACCGCAAAGGAAATGATGGCGTTGCAGGCGAACTCAGCAGTTTGAAAAGCACCTTTCTCTGCACCAACCCCTTCTCCTCCTCCTCCTCCCTCCCTCCCTCCCTCCCTCCCTTCCTTCCTTCCAACTCCATCTCCTTCTCCACTACTCCTCTTTCTTCCCTCCCTCCCTCCCTCCCTCCTTCCTTCTCTGATCCATCCCTCCTCCCTTCCTTCCTTTCCCAATCCATCTCCTTCCTTCCTTCCTTCCTTCCTTCCTTCCTTCCTTCCTTCCCCAATCCATCTCCTTCCTTCCTTCCTTCCTTCCTTCCCCCAATCCATCTCTCCTTCCTTCCTTCCCCAATCCATCTCTCCCTTCCTTCCTTCCTTCCTTCCCCAATCCATCTCTCCTTCCTTCCTTCCTTCTCTTCCTTCCTTCCTTCCTTCCTTCCTTCCTTCTTCCTTCTTCCTTCCCCGATCCATCTCTCCTCCCTCCCTCCCTCCCTCCCTCCCTCCCCCATCCATCTTCCTTCTTCCTTCCTTCCTTCCTTCCTTCCTTCCTTCCTTCCTTCCTTCCCTTCCTTCCCCGATCCATCTCTTCTCCCTCCCTCCCTCCCTCCCTCCCTCCCCCATCCATCTTCCTTCCTTCCTTCCTTCCTTCCTTCCTTCCTTCCTTCCTTTCCTTCCTTCCCCAATCCATCTCTCCTTCCTCCCTTCCTTCCTTCCCCAATCCATCTCCTTCCTTCCTTCCTTCCTTCCTTCCTTCCTTCCTTCCTTCCTTCCTTCCTTCCTTCCTTCCTTCCTTCCTTCCTTCCTTCCCCAATCCATCTCTCCTTCCTTCCTTCCCCAATCCATCTCTCCCTTCCTTCCTTCCTTCCTTCCTTCCTTCCTTCCCCAATCCATCTCTCCTTCCTTCCTTCCTTCCTTCCTTCCTTCCTTCCTTCCTTCCTTCCTTCCTTCCTTCCTTCCTTCCTTCCTTCTCCTTCCTTCCTTCCTTCCTTCTACAGCCCTTCCCTCCCTCCCTCCCCCCCTCCCCCCATCCATCCATCCTTCTCTCCTCCCTTCCCTAGTCTCCTTTGCAGCTTCTCCACAAACTCCCAACAGCTCACAAACATCTGTTTGCGGGGGGGGGGGGGGATGTTTGGGGGGGGGTAGGGATGGAAGACAGGTGTGGCAGGCTGCTGCGAGCAAGCTTGCAAATCCCCACTTTGGGCCATCACCCAGAAAAAGTTTGTGGTGCGGATTTTGCGTGGCTGCTGTTCAATTTCCCAAGCTAGCGTGGGAATGTCTTCCCCCCCCTCCCCAAACGTCGGGATGCTTGCGGAGGGAGGGGGCAGACATCCGTGGAGGGGGGGAGCTCTGTTATTTGGACATCCCAGAACTCAGTCCATGTTGGAGACCCAGAACCCAATCCCTCCAGGGGACCACGAATGAAATCGAAGAAAGGCCTAATTTGTGCTCTTCCATCGGGTATCGGCTGACATGGCTCCGTCCTAGAAACTTGGATTCAGCCAGCCCAACCCTGAAATCGCTCCCTTTGCTGCAAAGCCTTGCTACAGAGATCTTTTTCCCCAAGCGGAGAGACCCCAAGCTGCCCGCACCGGCCCTATTTCTGGCTTGCTCCCTGAAAGATTGATTCCCCCCCCCCCCCCGCCCTCCCGTCTCCCCATTTTTCTCTCGGCCCCAAAGAGGAGTTAAAATCGGCTGCAGCCTTACCCAGGATGGGCGGAGCCTCTGCTCAGCTGCAGGACCGCTCCAAGCCAGGATGCTCCAGGCCCCGCCTCCCTCTGCTAGGCGCCCGCCCGCATCCGTCTCTGGTGGATGTGCTTTGGCTGGTCCTGATGCTGCAGGGAGGGGAGAAAAAAAACACACACACACCTGCCCTGCTGCATCTTGGGAGTCGTATGTCTCCAGGCAAAATTCTGATACCCAAACCTTGCCTGTTTCACAAAGCTGGGCAGAAGAACTGGGGTGAGATATAAGCAGAGGAGAATTATTCTTCTGAAGGACTCATCTTGGATGGTGGGGGCGGGGGCTGGATCCAATCTTGGGGTGAGAGCAGCCATTTTTAGGAAGAAATCTATTTTAATTGCCTAAGAAACTTTTTTTTTTTCTTTAACGTGATTCTACAAACTGGCTTAGCTAAGCATGTTATCCGAGGAGCAGGAAGCTTGGTTTAATCGAAGCCCAAGGGTGATTCATCCTGGAAATATCAGCGGGAGGGGCAAATGTCTTTGAGGCCGCCAAGAGCAAAACAAAGGCTTGCAGCACAGTGGTCCAAAGTCCTGTTTAACTCAGCTAATCAGCTAAACTCCCAGCAAATTTTCTTTTTGTGGGTAGGTCCTCAGTCATTTTTAGCCTCCTTCAGTCCTGGTGCTTTTTTGCCTTCCTTCAGTTCGCTTTGCAATCTCACCTCCTCCTTGTTGGGTGTTCAAATTCTGTTTTGCAATGAGAACATTTCAAAAAAAAAAAAAAGCATCTCCAACGGATTCGCGCCTCGTTGAGAGCCCGTTGGCCTGTGCGTCTGAAAACATCTGCAGCTGTGTAAGCAGAGACCTTGGCAGGAATGGTGCCCCCCGTGCTGGGCGGCTCCTGCAATCCTCCTTGGGCAGAGGCAGTCTATCTGCAAAAAATATCCAAAGAGAGGATGGGGGCCTATTAGCACCCTCCTTGTAAGCTTGGAAACAAAATGTTTTGAACAGATGCTTCAATCCATCAGGAGCCAAACCAGAGGAGGAAAATCCAGCTGGGAGAGACGATCCCCGCGAGGCCTCTCAGCTATGGAACGGGACCCGTTGCCAATTTTTCATCTTTTCTGCGCCGCAGCTAAATCCAGCTGGATGGAAATTCCAAACATGCCCAGCAAAGCCGCCTTCTTTTCATGCCCGTCTCGAGCACTTTAGGGCAATGTTTCTTCAACCGTAGTCTGAGGACCCCATAAGGGTCCCTCAAGACCTCCTCCGAGGTCTGTGAAATCAACACGCTTTGGCCAGCTACGGAAGTTATTTGCAAAAATTAAAACCATGTCCCTCTTCTTCGCGATGCTTTTTCATCCGTCAAAAAGATCTAGGGTTTTTCCACGCAAAAGGTGTTATTGAATATCGAGTGGTTTCACACGGTAATTTTTTATTTCAGCTCGATAAATACATGTTCTACAAATGCGTCTATTCTCATCTTTCATACAGTAAATATCGATAAATACAGCCCATACGAACAAAAGCTCCGTACTTTTTGAAAATGGGAAGGGGTCCTTAGAGCAAAGAGTTTCAGAAACGCTGCCTTGGGAAAACCGTTGGGTCAGAGTAACCAAACACAGCAAGACCGTGTTCCCCAGGACAAACGACAGCCCTGTTGCGGCCCCTCGGCCCCCCCATCAGCCCCAAGGCAGCGCTTCCTTTACAGGAAAAAAACAAATAAAATCAACGCACTTGTAGAATATTATTTATTGAATCGTGTCAAAATGGACAGTATTAAACCCGTTCGATAGTAACATAACCCACATCCCTCGATGGCCAGAAAGACTTTGCTTGTAATCGTTGAATGTAATCTCGAAAACACAACATGGAGTTAAAACAGCAAACAGCGGATCAGGCCACGGCTTGTATGCAGCCAGTTTTATATTTCTTAATGGAACGAATCCAACAAATCTCTCTCCTTGTTCTCTATCAATATATGTGTTCAAAATACATCCCCAAAACACTTCAGAAGCCTTTTCCCCCCAAATTTCATTCTGGAGGGTGGTGGATTCCATTGCAATGAATCTGCATTTGTTCCTGATAAACAAGAACAGTGTCCGGGAGGAAAAACGCTTGCTTGTAATTTGTCTGAGTGAATGGGGTTTTTTTCCCCCATTACAAATAGTCCTCGCTTAACAACCATTCGTTTAGTGACAGTTCGGACTTACAACGGTGCTGGAAAAACCAACTTACGACCGTTCCTCACACTTATGACCGTTGCAGCTTCCCCAGAGTCACGTAATCACAATCTGGGCACTTTGGCAACCAGTTCGCATTTATGACCATCGCAGTGTACCATAGTCACGTGATCGCCCATTTTCAACCTTCCTGGCCGGCTTCTGGCAAGCAAAAACAATGGGGAACCGCGTGATTCGCTTAATGACCACATGGTTCGCTTAACCCCTGCAGGGATTCGCTTAACAACCGCCACAAAAATGGTCATAAAATCAGGTCAGATTCACTTAATGACTGCTTCGCTTAGCAACCAAAATGTTGGTCCAATTGTGGTCGTTAAGCAAGGACTACCTGTAGTGATACTTTCCCTGTCCAATTGCTATCATTAACATTTTATTCCATCAGCCTAACTCAAAAACAAGGAACACAGCAGTGAAATAAGGCAAAAAAACAAAAAAAAAAAACTAGAATCAGGAGGTCTTATAACACTCACAATTCAACCTGGCTGCAATTTCATGTCATTTGAGTCTCTTTTAAAAGGCGAGAAAAAAAAAAGTCTTTTTTTTTAACTCAATGATCAATTAAGCCTCGGCCAGAACGCATTTGTGAACGCCACCTTTTTTATCTCCATTCCCCCCCCACCCCAACTACCTTTTCAGCAAAACTAACTTTTGCTCAACTAAATCCAGAATTAAGAAAACTGTTTCTCCGTTTACCTTGCTTCAGCCTGGTTTCCCGGTATTTGGGGGCAGGGTCATTCTGCACACTCATGGCGTCACAAAATCATAACAATGAATTATTCAGCGAGATGGAACATTGTAAGAAAAACAATGTAAGTTAATAATAGAGTAATTTCTTTGACACTTTTGCTATTTAATGCCTCTTTAGCATCCCCAGATCTAAGCATCAGCGCCCTCTGGTAGACTGACAAGCTTCCTGCAGGCTTAACTAAGTTGAGCCAGCATGCTAGCTGGGGAATTCTGGGAGTTGAAGTCCACACATCTTCAAGTTGCCGAAACTGGAAAACACTGTCCTTGTGTATTAAGTACCAGGAAAAAAAAAATGCAACATTTTAAGGCTTCCTTAAATCAAATCAATCTCGGGGGGGGGGGGGGTGCTTTTTAAATGCATTGCCCTCCAAGCAGCTCATTCTCCTGAAGGGCTGATCCTGGTGACCCATCACGATTTGGGGAAGGGGCTGCAAAGCTTTCCCACCACGAGAAACCATCTCCACCCAGCAAAACCATCTCTGGGCGGAGACCACTGAGATAAAAGGTTGTTTATTCCTTAAATAAAGTTCCATCATCCGTTTTGCATTTGGCACAGCAAAATAACAACAACAGGGGGGCGGGGAGGGAGGAGGTATAATTGCACACTTATAGACGTACGGAGAACGACGCGGCTGCCCGACCGACCCCGGGAAGAGAGATGGACAAGGACCTCGAGGAAGAGGGGGAAATATTGGAAAAACAGTAGAGCGTCTGAAACTTCAGATACCAACAAGGGGGAGACGGGGGGGGGGGATCAGATGGGCTTGGAGCAGTGTTTCTTAACCATGGCCACTTTAAGATGGGTGGACTTCAACTCCCAGAATCCCACAGCCAGCAAGACTCACCCATCTTCAAGTGGCCAAGGTTGAGAAACACTGGTTTGGAGGGTAAAACAAAAAAAAAGAGAGGCCCAGAAGGAAGGGAAAAACGTGGAGACAACCACAGACAGGGCAAAAGAGATACCGGGGTGGGGGGGGAGCGGAATTTGGGAGAAATCGATCAACCGCAAATTCATCAAGGGCCCCGTGGCTGCCACATGTGGCGAAATTAAAGCAGGCACAGCATCGCTCGGCCTGCCCTCCTCCCCGCCTTTCGACAGGCTCCGAAAAGGAAAATCGGAGAGCCAAGCGGACTCAAGCTGCCCATTTCTCAAGTTCGTTCGAGGGCGACCGGAGGAGCAAAGTTGCCCGCCAAAGTGTCCTTTCGCTCCGTCTGGGCTGGAGGGCGGAAGCGGAAGGGGCTTTGAAAAAAGAGGGGCGGGGGACGGACCGAGATTTGGAGACTCACCCCCGGCAGCACTAAAACAAAAGGCACCGACGGGGCCAAGAAGCCACTGCAGAGGTCAGAGGGGGCCCCGCCAGGCTCCCGAGCCAAATAAAATCGTTCCTGTTGCTAATAAACCTGCAGAAATTGAACTTGCCTCCCAGCGGCCAGCGCTGGCGGAAGTGATCAAAATTTTAAAAAGGGAGGGGAAAAAAAAAACTCTAGGAGCAAACGGGGCGCGCTCAGCTCGGGAAATCTGCTGAAAATGGGGGTTTGGCTGTAGCAGGGGGCAAAGGTAGCCATCCAGCTTAAATTAACACAGGGAGGGAGGGAAAGACAGAAAGACGGGGAGAAAAGCAGTCCAAATGTTTGGGGCGGTGCCAGAACAAGAGTGAAGGGGAAAGCCCGCCCACTCCTTTCGGACTAGAGAAATCGGGAACGTCACAGGAAGGGAAAAATCGGGGCTCCGTCCTCCGTAGCTCCATGGTGGAGAGAGAGAAAATCCAAGCAGGTTTCAGGGATCAGTATCTTCAGCCCCCAAGTCACGGCAGCGGGGGGGGGGGGGGATCCATCGCGACGCCCGATTCCCTGCTGAGATCGCCGAGCAGAAGCTTCTCAAATCAGCACGAAGGAAGGAGTTCAAGGCAGGGAGGGCAGCACCGTGCGCCGGGGGGGGGGTGTTTCAGTGGAAGGTGCCCCAGCGAGAAGAGGCCGGAGGACCGTTTGCAGCCCATGCGTCGCGGCTCCTTCAGGGGCCCTGGTACGCGTTGGTGGCCACCCCAGCCGCGGCGTTGGCGGCCGCCGTGCGGACAGCCTGGTTGGAGAAGACGCCGGCGGCAAACTCGGCCTGAGCTTTTTGGAAGCTGGCCCCCGTGCGGCGGTAGAGGGAGTGGATCTGCGGGAGAAGAGAAGAAACGTCAGCCAGGGGTGGGAAAGCTCGGTTTCGGGGCCAGGAGCGCGAGAGGAATCAGGGACTCGGCCTGAATGCATCCCCATTCCTTTTTGAAAAGCAGAGATTTACTGTCTGCCCCTTCCCGGGAGGAACTGATCCAAATTCTGCACCAAACGCTGCAGAATTCTGCGACTAGGTTGTTGTTGTTCAGTCGTTTAGTCGTGTCTGACTCTTCGTGACCCCATGGACCACAGCACGCCACGCCTTCCTGTCCTCCACTGTCTCCCGGAGTTTGCTCAAGTTCATGTTCATTGCATCAGTGATGCTATCTAACCATCTCGTCCTCTGCCGTCCCCTTCTCCTTTTGCCTTCAGTCTTTCCCAGTATCAGGGTCTTTTCCAGGGAGTCCTCTCTTCGCATTAGGTGGCCAAAGGGTTTGAGCTTCAGCTTCAGCACCTGTCCTTCCAATGAGCAGTCAGGGTCTAGGATGGCGATGCAAATGGGCCTTGGTTTTGCAGAACGGAGTCGTCTCTTTTCTCCCGCCGGGGATTAAGCCAAAGACCTCAGATACCCAAATGTCACCCGCTTGGGATCTTTTTTCCAGACGTCCCTCCTGACCCAGAATCCCCCTACCCCGCCTCTCCTTGGGATGTCGGCTCCGCCCGAAAGCCACACCCACGAGGAAGCGGGCACCGAGGCTGACCTCCTAAGGAATCTGGAACCGGCTCCGTCCGCCCACCGGGGGTTGCGCGGAGAAACGGAGGAGGTTCCTACTTCCTATGCCACTCACCCGTTTCAGCATGATGATGCCCAGCCCAGCAACTACGGTGAACAAGGTGGCTACTAGAGCCATGAAAATGCCCACGCCGGGGTGCTGCTTCAGGGCTACGAAGCTGATAATCCAACCACTGCAAGACAGAGGGCAAAAAAGGGGAGAAAATGAAACGCCAAGGACCGACGGGCAGCGGGGACGAAGGGCAGGGCCGGCAACGTTGGGTCGGCTCCCGAAACGCAGGATTGGAGGAGAAGAAAAGCATCTCGGATCCGGGGGCCGACCGACATGAACCGATTCGGCTTAGGGCCCCTCCCTACCTGAAGCCCGAACCTGGGATCCCAATGGCCTGCAGGACGTATATCATGTCCTGTGCGAAGAAGATGAAGAAGAAGATGAAGAAGTTGAAAGAGCTGTCGCTCCTGCAAGAGAGAGAAAGAAAGACGGGGGGGGGGGGAATAAACGTTGCCTGCTACACAGACACTGCCCTCCTCGCTCCCCCCAAAGCATGATGGGCTGTCCTGCCACCAGCCAGGCATCTAGGTGTGGTGAAGCAGGGGAAGAGGATGCATTAGGACCACGGGGGGGGGGGGGGGCGGGGACGGACGGACTGATACCTGTAGGAAGGTGCGGCTGCGGCTCAGAAGCGTAGCCATCTCCAACCCGGTGCCCTCTGGATGTGTTGGACTACAATTCCCAGAATGATTTGTGACTCCCAAGACCAACAACCATTGGGAGGGGGGGAGTGTCAGGCTTCCCAGGTAGACCAGACAGGAATCACAACCGGATGAGCTAATTCTACTTTATTATAAAGCTACGTTGACAGAATCTGGCAAGTCTGAAAGCAAAATTCTCCCCGTCTCCTTTGCAGCCCAGGAAACTAGGGAGGGTCCCTTCTGAGCCTCTTTCTCCCCCCATTACACAGCTGAGGGCTAAGCTCCCTCTTATCTGACCGTTCCCTTGGCAGCTTCTCTTTGCCCTGTCTCCAAAGGTCTTTCCCACATACAATTACATCACCCTCCCCTTCAGACTCATCCCCCGTCTCCTTTACAGCCCGAGAAACTAAGGAAGGTCCCTTCTGAGCTTCTTGCCCCACCCACTATGCAGCTGTGGGCCATGCCCTCTCTTATCTGACCGTTCCCTTGGCAGCGTCTCTTCGCCCCGTCTCCCAAGGTCTTTCCCACATCCCATTACAGGGGGGTTGCATCACCCACCTGAAGGAGATCTGGCAGGAACAGCTGCCAAAATCCCACCCAAGGTTTAGGAATGTCGTCGCTTTCCTCCCCACCCAATTTGTCAAACTTTGCTACCTCCACATTCTTCTTCCTCCCCTCAGCCTGACCTAAACAGGGCTGATTTCGGCCCCAGGCCCACCGAGCGAGAACGCTGCGACGCTGACGTGTCCCTTTAGACGCCGTACCGGAAGGCTTTGTACATGGGCCGAAACCAGCACAGGAAGGAGCAGGGCGTGAAAATCAGGGCCCAGAGGATGGAGAGGCCAAATCCGGAACCGCCTGAGGCCTCCACGCAGAACCAGACCAGGGTGGCCAGGAAGTTGAAGAAAAGAGCCACAGCGCTGGCTGTCAAAAAAAGAGAGTGCGGGTCAGCAACTATGAGAAATGGGGGTGCGGCCAGGCCACCAACAAAACTCTCCATGTGCCCGGTTGTTGTTAGTCTGTATTGCAGGAACAACACAGTAACTCTATTAGACTATAGATTAATTATAATTAATATAATTAATTATAGATTGAACACTTGGGGCCTTAGGCCGCACGTTCAAGCACTTCAGAAACTCGAAAGCCCCTCCCTACTTCGACTTATACCTAGCAGAATCAAGGCGGAGAGAGGTTGGTGTCGATCGTCTTCGACTTACCCATCCAGAGGTAGTACATGATAGTGACTGTCCTTTGAAAATCCACGGGAACCTCTACGGAAATATCCTGATAAAAACAGGGCTTCACGGGGCATATGGAAGGCAGCGGTGGCCAGTTGTTCTGCCGGGCTATAAACAGAAAGGAGAATGTTGTGGTCGGCGGTTTTTTTTTTTTTTAAATCCGTTCGATCGTGTCCAATTCTCGGCGACTGCCTGGACAAGTCCCTGCAGTCTCCTTGGAAGCGGTTGGCCATTGGCTCCTTCCTAGGGCTGAGAGAGAGCGGCTGGCCCAAGGTCACCCAGCTGCCTTTCTGCCCAAGGCGGGACTAGAACCCGCGACCTCCCGGTTTCTAGCCTGTTGCCTTAACCACGACACCAAACTGGCTCCCTCGGTCGGCATTTTAGTGGGGAGCGTTTCTGGAGAGACCTCGGGGAAGCGGAAAAGAAATCTGTACCTGATCCGCTGCCAAGGGCGGCGTTCTGCAGCTCTCGCTCCCTTCGGTCCAGCTCCTCGGCTTTCCGATTCAGCTCCTCTTGGCGTTTTAAGAGTTCAGCGGTAGCTGTGGTGGTTGCTTCCTGATCAGAAAGGCAGAAGGAACTATGGAGCCGCAGTGCCACCTACTAGCCGCGCGGCGGTCTAGCCGCACAATGCACTTCAAGGCAGCTTGGCAGTGTTAGACTAACCGCAAAGGATCCAAATGGGAAAATATCAATTTATTGGTGGGCCTGAAGAAAAATTTAATCAGTGCTGCAGGGATGTTTGAGGACATTGCGGCAGCCCAAAGAGGCAGCAATGCATTCTTTAGGCAAAGTACAGGCAGTCCTCGAGTTACGACAATTGGGACCGGGATTTCCATCGTAAGTCACTGCGGTCATAAGTCGAGTCACCACGTGACCAGACCCATTTTATGACCATTTTTACAGCGGTTGTTAAGCAAATCCAGCTGCCCCAATGGGCGTTTTTTGCCGGAAAATGGCAAAAAATGTCACAGAACGCAATCACGTGACCGCGGGACGCTGCAACCGGTTGTAAATGTGAGCTGGTTGCCAAGCACCCGAAATGTAATCATGTGACTGTGGGGAGTGGGGCAACATTTTGCGACGCTCAGAAGTGCACCCATTCTGAGGCCGTCGTAACTTCGAACCGTCGTTAAACAAACGGACGTAACTCGAGGACTACCTGTATGCAACCAGCCACACTATATGGCTGAGTCAACTGGGTGACTAAATTCACCCATGTCCTGGATTCACATAAACAAGTAATCAGACCTCTCCTAGACCCTGGCTAAGCATCTGTCAAACCTATGCTTTGCCATCAGCTCTGGTATTTAAACAAAGAATCAAGCTACTATCCCTCAAGATCAGCTTGAAAGAAGACAGTAAAAAAAAAAAAATCTAAAGCCAAAGCAGAAAAGCCATTTTTAGAGATTTAAACGTGGAACAGAAGAATGCAGATTTTTCCCCCGTGGATTCTAGCCATTTCTCCCAAGACCAAAACACATTTTTACCGTACAAACTTTCCAAAGGGTTAACAAATCTTTGCGAACTTCACATCATTCGCAGCTTTCTGCTTTTCATGGCCCTGATCAAAACACCGTTTTGGAAACTCCAGGTAATCATTAAACACACAAACTGATTTTTTAGCCCTTGTATTTTGGATGAAGAGACGCTTTCAGGCCGCTCTCACCTCTCCTGAACCCGCTGTCTCTCCTTACCTGGGTCCCGTACGAGCCATAATTCCTGGGCTCTGCAGAGATTTGCTTCTTGGGGACCTCTGAGACGGGAGCTGCAGGCATAGCGGGGATTGTGGGAACGGAGGCTGAGGGCTCATACGACGGGGGAAGCTGCCCCAAGAGAAAAAAGAGAAAACTCAGAAGCCCACAGAACGTGGATAAATGCACTAATGGACTTCCGTGCAAGGAATGAGAAACCACAGAATTATACAAACAAATCACACAATAGATGTGCTAATCCCACACAGGACAGCACCACACCCCCTAATCACCACAAAGAACCCTCTCCTAATCTCTTGTAAATGACCCACACCCTCTCAGCAGCTATAAACACCAGCAGGAACACACACCCTCCACTTGGGCACAGAGAGAATCTTCTAGCTGTGCTCCTGTCCTCTGAAGATGCCAGCCACAGTGACTGGCGAAACGTTAGGAACCAAATCTGCCAGAACACGGCCACACAGCCCGGAAAACCCACAACAACCATCGAATGAGATACTAGTAAAGCACGTGGAGGTCCAGAGTTTCAAATTCCCAGTGCTTCCTCTTAAAAAGGATGAAAAAAACAACAAGGTTGCGGTTTCCAAGGTTTTAAAGCATTCTGCACTGAACCCGTAGCTGTGTAAATGGCAGGCTGGACCGTCGGTATTATGCCCATTTTACAGACGGGGAACATCGAGGCTGAGAAAGCAGATTAGGGCCACCTGGTCGTTTCTGAGCAGAACTGAGATTCAAATCAGGGGCTATTCGATTTGCAGCTGTTCCTTAGCCACTGTGGACTGACGCATCCTTAGACGCAGAGCAGACCGAAAGCCATCTTTGGGGGGGGGGGGGAATACAGTTTCTCCTGGAGGAAAAGCCAGCTCATGTTTCCCAATGAAGCAAACCCAGAATGCACATAAAATGCAAACACATCCCCCAATTCCAGAGGCAGTGGAGCAATCTACTCACCCCTGAGTTGTCAAAAGGATTATATACATCCAGGGTGGCATAGTCTGTTTTCGGCCTGTGCTGAGTTATGCCCGGGTCCTGAGAAGAAGAAAAAAGAGATTGTAAAAGAAATGCAAGTTAGATCCTTTATTTACCATTTGCAAATTGGATGCCATGCAAAAAAAAAACACCAAATAAATCTAACTCACAAACAAGGCCAGTCAAAGTTACTCATTGTCTGCTGTTTGTGTAGTAAGATGGGGGATTTTTATTTCAACCCTCCCCGCCACGAAAAAGTGGTCTAGCCCCAAATCTCAGCTGGCTTGCAAATGGGGAAGAAGCAAGCAAGTTGTGGAAAGACTTTTTTTGGCCACGAATATGGCCTCTCCAGAATGAGAGGGTGAAAGTGGGGACAAAAATTTGCCTGGGAAAAAGCTGGAAAGACAGCCAAAATCTTTAAGGAAAAACAGCTTTCTGCTTCGTCTCTCTCTGATAATCAACTACCAAAATACAGTCAGATGAAAAGCTTTTCATTTCAGAGGTTAAACAGGAAATATAAGGCAGCATACACATTTGCTTGTTGTGAACATCTTTCCAGATCCAGGGTATTAAAAAGGAGGCCAAATTAAGGCAGGGACAGATGTAAAAGGCAACATGATTTGAAGGGCCCCTTTTTTCAAAGGCAAAAGTGTGGTTTCCCTGCCCTTCCACCCTTTTAAAAGCACATTTGTATCATCCAGCGAGGGAGCAAAATCCCAAATGGATTTGGAAAAACAAGAGTTTTGTCATTTTGGCCTGATTCATATAAAATTGAGTATCTAATGAATTTAGATAAGGAGACACAGTTGTGGAAATTTGCAAGCTTGGCACCGGCTGCTGCTAAACAGAGATAATATTTTATCAAAAGTTCTTAATGTTTTCTAATATTTTATTTGCTATAACAACACCGTCCTCGCGTTTTTATTGATCTTTGTACATTTTAATCTATTTTATTAATGTTTAGCCACTTTTGTGCAGGTTTTATCTTGTTTGTTATGAGCAGTGGTCAAAACAATAAATTGACTGATTGATTGATTGATTGATTGATTGATTGAACAGAGTTTAACAAAGATACTAGGCCCATGCAGTTAAAGGAATGATTCTGTGATAAACACAAACCCCCTTTTATTTCCTCAGTAACAGGCAAAATCCTGTTAATTCCATTTTTTTTCCTTTTAGTAATGAAGAGGAAGAGAAAAATATCTGATTTCTGTATTTGTTGCTCCCAAACTGAATTGAGCTGAAACCCAGCAAGGCAGAAACAGGCTGCCAACCAAGATTCATACTTTGACCGGCTTGGCTCATCACCTTGAAGGTGGCTTGTGTGGGTTGGGTTCCATCGTGGCTTCCTTGCCAAACTATGATTAAAACAAAGGACAGCAACAAACAAACAGAAAACCCCAAAGCCAAAGGTGTGATGTGGAGAAAGAAAATTAAATCCCTGCTACCTTCAAAGGTCCTTTCATGGGGGACTTGGTTAATTAAGGGGCCGCCGAAAAAAATAAAAATAATAAGGCGAGATGCAAATGAAATCTTGTTCTGTTGGCAAGGCATGACGAGGCTGTCTGAAGGAAGGAAAAGTTTTCTTTCTTTTCGGCTCTAATACCCCTCAGGACACACTTTGATGGGACAAAAAACCCGATCTCATGTTCTTCCTGTTTTAATGCTATTGTCCCACCCACGGAGGACTGGGATTTTCTGCTTTTCATTTTTGCGGGGCGGAGTATTTGATTTCCCTTTTAAAAAGTAGAGCTGGGGCGGTGGCACATAAAAGGGTTGGCCTGGTTTGGATAATATTTGTATAAATAAATAATAGTAAGAAGATGAAGCTAGGTTATTTTTTGTTAGTTTAGCTGGCAGATAGGAGTAAACTATAGTGAAGAAGAAGGTTTGTTAGTTTATTAGGAGAAAAATTATGCTTGAAGGGGTTTTTCTACGTTTTTTAAGAGGGAGGGAAAATTTGTTTTAGAGGGGAATGTTGTGTTGCGAATTGAAATGTTTATAGAAATAATGTCTATTATAGTTTAATTTGGAGCAAGAGTTGATACTGATCTATGTATATTTTTGCTGTAGAAAGAAAAGAAGTAGAAGTCATCCTGTAGTGGATTTCTTTGTATTTCCACCCCTTTTCAGTTTTCCTTCTTTTCCTTTGTAGGTTTTTTGTTCCCCGCCTTTTTGTTTTATTTATATGTTGAAAAAATGTAATAAACTTAAAAAAAAATAAAAGTGTCGGCCTGGGAGCCGAATTTGACTCCGCTCTCAGCCAAAGAAGTTCCTTGGGGGGGGGGGGCGCTTTGGGCCAGCCTCCCTCCATTCTCAGGCCGGCCTACCTCGCAGGGTTGTTGTGGGGGAGGAAATAGGAGGAAGGAAAGCTACGGAAGGAAAGTGGGGGGAGGAATCCGGCCCGTCCCCAGCAGGTTAGCTTTACCTCGGATGATGGGGGGACGCAGCCCGGAGAGAGGAGGAAAGAGTCAGGCTTGGAGTGGGTCACCCCCATATCGTAGGGGTCCAGATGCAGAGAAACAGCCTGGTACCTCGGGAGGGATGAGCAAAGCGAGGTAAGGACCCCTGTTTACCCCGGAGTGAACCCCACCCAAGGCGCCTCTCTTCCCACGCCACGCACCTGGAAGGGATTCCCCGGGTCGCCCTCGAAAGGGTTTCCCCCGCCGTTCTGGGACATGCCTGCCGTTCTCCCTCCCTCCGCGACGGCTTCTCCTACGTCCGCTTCCTCCGCTGCCCGGAGAGAGGCTCAACGCTCATTGGCCGCCCGGGCCCCGCGCGTCATCCACGAGCTGGGTGGGGATTCCCGCGCACGTGACAGGCGGGGCGGCGGCCAGCGTGACATCAAGAGGGCGTCCCGCGCGCGCGGGGCGATGGGAAGCGTAGTCCACAAGCAAAGATTTGTAGTTTTTCTCCATCAATTAGTGGAAAAAAGAAAAAAAAATCCAGGTAACCAGTTTTAATGGGGGCTGGCAATGAAAAGGGAGGCATGCAGACTAACTTTTGCACCCGTTTTCCCGCGGTCCTATTTATATCTGTCTTTAAACTCTTTTTAAATTGTTTTCAATGACTTAATTGTTGTATTATACTGTTGTTTTATCGTTTTATTTATTCAATTTATAGAGCCGCCCTTCTCAAACCAGTGACACGATCCAATTTCTGTGTGTGTGTGTGTGTGTGTGTGTGTGTGTACATATGTGAAATCATTTATATCAGTTTTACCTGCTTTATTGTACGCCGCCCAGTCACGGATGTGAGATAGGCGGCTACACGCATTTAATAAATACGTATGTACATACACAAAAGGCTTAACACGGTTAGTGAATTAATCCATGGCTTAGTCAGACTTGTTTTATCTCGCAATGAGGTTTCCCCCATGAGAGCAAGACTGGTTTTGAGCAGACAACTCGGGTGGGTAACACACACCCTTGCAGCTTTGGAGGTGGGCTAGATAAGCATTTTGGTGGAGACACAGTAAACCATGGTTTATGGAATAAAATGTGAGTGGTGGAGGGCACCCGCTGTACTAAGAACCCCCGCTTACCTAACCTTAATCTTTTTCATAATATTGCAAAGATGTAGACCAGTGTTTTTCAAACTCGGCGACTTTAAGATGTGTGGACTTCAACTCCCAGAATTTCCCAGCCATTATTATTATTATTTGCAGTGAGGGAAGAGAGGACGACAGCGAAGGAACGGGGAAGCATAACACCCACAGAGCAAACGTGGCATTCATCGACATGGTCTTTTTATTTTGTCCCCACAAAGACTGTACAAAAGTCATATAAAATTCTGGCGTTTGAAATGGGATGTGATTTGTTATCCAAAAATAATTGTCCAAGAGCCGTGGAATCCACGCAGGGCGGAACCGGGGTAAGGAAAGAGGCAGGGCACCTGTACAGCGGAAAGAGAGGACAGGAGGGGGCAATGGCCGCATTATTTACAGGGGGAGGGAAATGGCACAAGATACCCTGTGAGTTTTTATATATAATTTATATATGTGTGTGTGTGTATATATATATATATATACACACACACACACACACACATATATATATATTCTATAGAGAGATATATTTACAGACTATTTTACATATCAACAAGCTTTACATGATAACAAAAAGGAAGGAAACCTGAAACACGTGAGGGAGGGAGGGGAAGAACCAAGATTTCTTCTGTAGCCTTCGTCTCTTCTAAAGCACCAAACAACGGAGTTACGCCGTACCAGCCGCCATAGGGGCCAAATGTACGGGGGGGGGGGGAAACATGGGGGTGGGGATTCAGGAAAGGGTCACCGGCTGATGTCCCGGCTCGAATCCCAAGCTTTGGGGCCGGGCGGCAGGTGGAGGACGTCGAAGAAGGGGTGCTTCACGGCCTCGCATAGGGTAAGCCGTTTGGCTGGCTCATATTCCAGCATGCCCTCGAGGAGGTCGAACAGCTGGTGGTGCTCTTCGGCTTCCGATGCCAGGTACCTCTGTAAAGAGAAGCGAAGAGGAAAGGCTCGGAGGGAGCGAGGGAGGGCGGGCTGAAGCAGGGCGCCAATTAAAAATGGTAAGCCGGCGGAACAGGCTGCCGCACGAAGTGGGGAGCTTTCCTTCACTGGGAGGAGAAGCTGGGAGGTCATCCGTCAGAGATGTTCTAGTGCAGGGGTCCCCAACCCCCCGGGGCCACGGGCCGTTACCGGTCCGTGGCCCGTCAGGAACCGGGCCGCACAGCAGGAGGTGAGCAGTGGGCGAGTGAGCGAAGCTTCGTCTGTCTCTACATCCGCTCCCCATCGCTCGTGTTACCGCCTGAGCTCCCCTCCTGTCAGATCAGCGGCATTAGATTCTCATGGAAGCGCGAACCCTACTGTAAACTGCGCATGCGAGGGATCTAGGTTGCGCGCTCCTTATGAAACACCTCCCCCCCGGTCTGTGGAAAAATTGTCTTCCACGAAACCGGTCCCTAGTGCCAAAAAGGTTGGGGACCGCTGTTCTAGTGTACTGCATGGGGCACGGCATTGGACTAGAGAACCGCTAAGGTCCCTCCGTCTACGGTTCTATGATTTTATGGCTCGGGGTGCAGATCGGAGAGAGGCGGCATGAACCAACACCGGGTTCGTGAACCAAACCAGGACAAGCCGAACCACCACGTTTGGGCACCACCAAATGAACGTCTGGATGCAGCCTGAAGAAGACAGGCCAAGGGGCCCGGTTTGTGCAAGGAAGCTGCCGAGGAGAACGCTGCTCTTCCATTCCTCCACAACCTGATCCATCTCTTCTCCCAAATCTAAACGGCAATCCAGACCCACCCACCCACCCAACAAGGCAGAAGCCAGGCCCGGCCTTACCCGCAGCGGCTTGCAATTCTCCCGCACGTAGCGCCCCGCGGAGGTATTCTCATCCCAGTCCAAACGGCCGTGGTAGAAATATTTCTGCTTCCTATCCAGAAAAAAAATGTTACAAGGAACAGTCAGCGGTGTGCCACTCTTTATTTTTATTTTACAAATGTAGACGTGCCTACAAATACGTAACGCTGAAGACACAGGCTCGCTGCAAGATGAATGTATTAATTAAAACTTAAGCTATCCTTCCACCACACAACCAGAAAGCTCACTTCTATCAGCAGTTATCATTCGACGCATGCAATTTATATGACACCATGAAACTCTCCCTAAAGTTTTTGTTCCTTGATTATTATATTCAGGTCCTGGTAGCGAATACTCCAATGTGCCCTTTATACTGTCCCCAACTGGGTCCCTCCAGATCCGTGTTTCCCAATTCGGCCATCTTGACTAGGAATTCTGGGAGTTGAAGTCCACCCATTTCCAAGTTGCCCAGGTTAGGATCTGGCCTATAAAACCCAGAAATGCCAGGGAGAATTAATGCCCTGACGGGTCAAAGTATCTGCTTAAAACCACAGAGACTTGGTTTCGAGGACCTGCCGTACCCTGAAACTTGCCCAGTGACCTGCAAAGATAATTCTCAGGCCTCCTTCGCAGGGAGACAAAAGGCAGGCGGGTTGAACAAGGCTGAGTTTCTGCAAGATGAGGATAAATAGGTACAAAACATTTTTAGAAATTCTCATTCTGCACAGCAACCCTTAACCACTCCTTTCCCCCTGCGACAGCCTGACATATCCCTCTTCTGATATCACAATTTCCAGTCGGTCGCCCGAGATAAATAATTTCTGTTCCTGATCCGAAGTGGGGGTGAAGCCACTTGAGTCACGAGCCTTCTCAGCCTTCCCCGAGGATCATATCCCCCCCTCCGCTGCCCCAAACACTCCACCTGGTTTTTCGGATCATCCGGGATGGGATGGGTCCTAAGATACGCTCCATCATGGCCAGATGTTCGCGATTATCGTGGGTCTACGAGGGGGAAAAAAAAGCTGTTTGGAAAAGAGGATCGAATGAAGGCCTGGAACTGCACGCCTCTTGGGTCTCGGGCTCACCCATCGCTGCCACCTCCAGCGGCTTTGATGCTCTGACAGGCTCACCTGAAACAAGGTGAAGCCCATGTAATACTCAAAGACGATACAGCCGATGCTCCAGACGTCGCACGGTTGGGTCCAGCCGAGTTCTGTGGCAGCAAAGCAAGGAGTTTCAGGCTCTGCGCTTGCGGTAACCAAAGCCCACCCCCGAGCCCGGCGGCACCACGCTACTGACCTAGAATGACCTCAGGGGCCCGATAGTGCCGCGTGGAGACGATGGTGCTGTGATGCTCGTGGTCAAAGGTGGCGCTGCCAAAATCCACCACCCGGATGGCTGTGTTCTTGACGCTTCGTTCGTCTCGCTTCTTGGAGGGGGGGGGGGCGGGGGGGAGTGAAATTGGAGTTAACGGCACAGGGAATATTCTCCCCCCTTCAAATCGTTTGGCCCTGGCCTACAGTGTGAGGGTAGCCTTCCCCACGAGCCACGCTCACCTTCTCCAGGTTGTAAGTCATCTCGTAGTCCGAAATGACGAAGAGGATGTTCTCCGGCTTGAGGTCCGTGTGGGTGAGCTTGTTCTCGTGCAGAACTGAGGTGGGGAGGGGGGAGGGGCGGGGGGCAGGAAGAGCACCTTGACCATTCTTGAAAGCGCCGAAGACAAGAGGAGGGGCATTCCGAGGAGGAAGCAGAGCGTTTGGCGCGTGTTCATACTGCCTCTTGGCCAGGCCCACAGGTTTCCATGCACCTTCCTGCACTCAGGAAGTATTAACCGCCCAGAGTCCCCTCTTCGGGGAGACGGGCGGGGATAAATTTAAATAAAAAATAAAATAATAAAAAAATAAAATAAAATAATAATAAAATAATAATAAAATAAAATAAAATAAAATAAAATAAAATAAAATAAAATAAAATAAAATATAAAATAAAATAATAAAATAAAATAATAAAATAAAATAAAATAAAATAATAAAATAAATAAAATAAATAAAATAAATAAAATAAATAAAATAAAATAAAATAAAATAAAATAAAATAAAATAAAATAAAATAAAATAATAAAATAAAATAAAATAAAATAAAATTAATCTGACCCGTTAGTCCTCAAACTGGGGAGGGGGGGACGGACATCCAGCCCCTGGGACGCTGAGCCTGCCAGCCAGGGAGCTGTGGACCCTTATTCCAACTCAAACGAGTTAGAACGCCGCCCCTCTTCCCTCAGCATTTCTGCCCCCCCCCACCTGCCCTGGACACTCACACCTGACCGCCTGGCACACTTGGTAGGCCATATGCCTTATCTGCTGGAGCGGGTACGGCAGGTAGTTGTTATCCTTCAGGAAATCAAAGGTGCTGAGGCCCAGCAGCTCAAAGGAAATGCACATGTGGCCGTGGTAGTCAAACCAGTCGTACATCTGGACGCACAGGCTGAAAGGGAACCAAGGCAAAGGCGGGGAGGGGTTGGAAAGAGGTGGATTAGCGCTCTGTATTTTACTGGCCCCTGAGAAAAGGCAGGTCAGGTTGGGGCAAAACACGGAGCACAGCTACGGGTAAATGGGACCATAATATGAAGTGTTCTATTCTGCTTCCTGGCCCTGCTGGGTCCACTTTGAGTGTTTCGTGGTCTTCCAAGCTGCCTCTCTTTAATAAAAAAAAAAAAGGGGGGGGGGTAAAGAAGCAATCGCTACAGCCAATAAGGACGCTGAACGTGGGACGGCAAGTTGCAGAGAATCTGTGCACATCACAAGTGGGACCTGGGTGGGCCTTGTATAATTAGAAGGGTGGCGCTAAATGAATGTGCCAGAGACACGGGCAATACTACAGTTCTTTACGTCGTAGAAGGACACATCCTTTTGATCTCCAGCAAGGCTTACCCACAGTAAAACAGTACGATCTCTACGAAGAGCCAATCTTCGGGCACAGGAACCAATCATCCCACGCAAGTCAATGCAGAAGGCCGGGCCTCCCTTGGGCCTGTGCACAAAAACATGCAGCCTCCCTCGCTCCCGGGAGGCTTAAATCCAACTCACTTTTTATTCTCCGGATCTTTCTCGTTAATCTTCTCCAGCACGTTGATCTCCAGGCGAGCGGCTTCTTTATATTTTTCTACGTTCTTGATGATTTTGAGAGCCACACGGGTGTTGCCTCTGAGGAGGGAGAGGGTGGAGGAAAAAGTGAGGTCGGGATCGCAGCCTGGGGAAAGCAGCCAGGGCGTGGGGACTGACACAGCCCTGCTTCTAAATGCGCTTCTCTTCTCGGCTGCTTCTCTGGCATAGTAAATGCCAAGACAGACTAGCTTTGCACATTTTGCTAAACCATAGTTCGCTTAATTGTTTTAGGGCCCTGGCTGGCTGGGGGGCGTGGACGGGGAGTTGCAGTCGTAAGGTATCTGACAAGAGGCCAGACTGGGGAAATCTATTAGAAATCTTTTGTCTTCTGACCTGACTTGATGATTAATCAATTTCACCGAGGATTCCACATACACAGAGGAAATGTTTCACTCTAGAACAGCCTTTCTCAACCTTCTGACCTGGAGGAACCCTTGAAATATTTTCCAGGCCTCGGGGAACCCCTGCACATTCAGGCTCAAATAGAAGCCAGAAGTTACAAAATTATTATATGTGTTTCATGGGTAGGCCTGTATTTTATTTTATTTTATTTTATCAAATTTCTCGGCCACCCATCTCGTACACGACGACTTTGTATAGATGCATTAACAGTGTTCTTAAACTAAAAATAAAGAATGAAACTTACCTCTTTAATGGGAAGTTGCCCGAATATGAAATAATTTTTTAAAATAAATCGTGATCGCCCAGGTAACCCCTAGTGACCTCTCGCGGAACCCTGGTTGAGAAGCCAACACTTTCTAGGCTGGAATCTGTGGTGGCCAGAATGCCACACAGGCCCCGAGCCATCAAGGAAAATCTGCAGCCTGCTTGGCTTCCGTACTAGCTGGAGAAGAAGCAAGCGCCCTTTCTCCACCATCAACTTTTAAGCAGCCCGACGCAAGACTGGTAGTTTCCACTCACCTGCGGTGATCGATGCACTGCGCCACCCGGCCAAAGGTGCCTTCCCCAAGGGTGCTAATGATCTCATCTGCAAAGGGAGGGAGACAGAGATTGGGGGGAGGGAAGACCAGGAGAGGGTGAGAAGAGGGCCGGCATCTGGTTGCCAAACAACACAACATCACCGCAAAAGGCTATCTTGGCCGGCTCCAAAGACCGGCCTCATTCCCTAACGCTTTGGGTATCAATACAGAAAGATATAAAATGGGAGGAGGAAGGGGGGGGCAAAATGGGGGGGGATGCTTAAAAGGAAAAAAAAAGGAGGAGGAAAGGAAAAGACTGTGTTTTGGTCTTTAAAAAAAACAAGAACGAACAGGGAAAGGGAGAAAGCTAAGAACAACCGTGTAACTGCGACGGGAGCTTAACTAGAGACTAGATTATGTTACGATTTCGCAGTACATCTCTCTTGGAGACAGTCGCCGATGCGATAGATGAGGTGCCCTTCCACGTCGTCTTCCACGTTCTTGGCTCTCCTGCTGCCGGGACGACTCTGCTGCCGGGGGGCCCCCAAGCGCAGCGACGGGGCGGAGAGGGGAGGGTGTCATTCATTCATTCATTCCACCCGGCCAATCGGGGCGCGTTTTCAAACCGGCGAAGGGGGAAGCCAGCCAGCCAGCCAAGCGTCACCCGTGGAAACGGTGGGCCCGCCGCGGCAGACATGGAGGAGGAAGGGGGGACGAATTCCAGGTCAATTCATACGGCACAGAGGCGGTATATGTATAAACAATATATAACATATATAAAAATAAGGGGTGTTGCAAGGAGGGGGGGGGAGGTCAACACACACCAGCTCAGGGTCGTCTTAAAAAAAAAAAGAAAAGAACCGTAAATAAAATGTATGGAGAATATCTGCTGCAAAACAGGGGGGCCCCGAGCCCAGCACGAAAGAGCTGAGAAGTGGGCCATTCTGTAATTCCCTTTAAGAGAGGTTCAGTGACCGGAGGACAGAAAGAGACCAGCGTTTCCCCCACCCAACCCGGAGAACTAGCAAATCATCAACACCGTCCAGCATCAGAATCTGGCATGGCTGTTCAAAAACCAGGGGGAGGTTGACGGTGTCTCAGAATGGCCTCACTCGCCAGTCCCTCCCTTATTGCTTCCAGAGGAGAGCAGGCAAGCTGGCAGTTCAAGTCCTGGCTTGGGTTAGGATATCCCCCCACCACCCCATGTCAGAACCCTGAGCCATTCCTAGGAAAGTGGGGTGGATGGCTGAAGACTCAACTAGCATTTTAGAAGACAGCGGGTCCTAGGAGGGACAAAAAAGAAAAAGAAATTCCTGTCTACCACCACCACCAGGGCATAGGGGCTGGGGGGGTGGGGGGGAAGAGAGAGAGCTCCCATCACAATCTGGATTTGTCCCCACGTCAAAGGCAAGCAGAGCTTTTGCTGGCCTGCTAAAGGCCAAATCTCCTAGAGGAGATCCATTCTGACTTCTGGTAAATGCAGGCATGCAAACGAAAGCGTCCTGACAGGTGCCTGCGCAGAGAACAGTGCTAACTTTCCTTAGGGCGTCAGCTAAAACAATCATATTCCCTCGCGGTTATCCCTTCTCAAGGCAGAACGATCCCTCCTTTCAAGGTTTCTAGTCCCCGTGACGGTCAGCTCTGCCTTACTTTTCTCGTACTTGTGGTCCTTCTCTGCATCTTGTTTGTCTGAATTCTCCTTAAAACCTGGTGCCCAGAATTAGACCCCGGCCTTGAGATGGGGCCTGAGCCACACAGACCACAGGCAACTCTGACTTCCTAATTTTTTTTTTTTTAATCCATTCAATTCTCGGAGACAGGCTGGACCAGTCCCTGCAGTCTTCTTGGCAAGGTTTTTCAGAGGTGGTTTGCCATTGCCTCCTTCCTAGGGCTGAGAGCGTGCGACTGGCCCAGAGTCACCCAGCTGGCTTTGTGCCCAAGGCAGGACTCGAACTCACAGCCTCCCGGTTTCTAGCCCGATGCCTTAACCACGACGCCAAACTGGCTCTCATGATTTCTATTAAGGCAGCCTAAAATTGCTCCCTCGGGTTCGGCTTAGGATTAAGTCACATTAGAAGATCCTTTTGACTTGGATTATAACGAAGCCCGTATCTGCCTTTGTCACTATTATTTATTTATTTCTTGCATTTCTTCACTGCCCATCTCGGCAAGCGACTCTGGGCGGTTATTAAACCTCACGTTGTTGTTTACAGCCACATTTCCCATGCATCAAGATCGTTCCAAATTTGGTTTCTGCCATCTAGAGAATCAGCTATCCCAGCCCTCTCTGAAGCGAGAGAGACTCTTAGGAGCTGCCGTTGCCAAAAATAAACCAATATGGTCTAAACAAAGGAAGATAGATGCTTTTGAACTGTGGTGTTGGAGGAAAATTCTGAGAGTGCCTTGGACTGCAAGAAGATCAAACCAGTCCATACTCCAGGAAATAAAGCCAGACTGCTCACTTGAGGGAATGATATTAAAGGCAAAACTGAAGTACTTTGGCCACATAATGAGAAGACAGGATACCCTGGAGAAGCAGCTGATGCTAGGGAAAGTGGAAGGCAAAAGGAAGAGGGGCCGACCAAGGGCAAGATGGATGGATGGTATTCTGGAGGTGACGGACTCAACCATTGGGGAGCTGGGGATGGTGACGGCCGACAGAGGGCTCTGGCGTGGACTGGTCCATGAAGTCACGAAGAGTCAGAAACGACTGAACGAATAAACAACAACATGGTCTAAACAAGCACGTCACCTAATCAACTACCTCACATGGTTGTTGTGGAAGGAAAAAAGGTCGTAGAGTGTGGTTAGGTATAAGTGCATACCGAATAAAAATCCTAAATATCAACTAGTACAAGGCAGAAGACGGCTTCTAGCCCAGGGTCTCTCAACCCGGGTTCCGTGGCACCCGAGGGTTCCGCGAGAGGTCCCTAGGGGTTCCCTGGGAGATCATGATTTATTTTAAAAATTATTTCAAATTCGGGCAACTTCGCATTAAAGAGGCAAGTTTCATTCTTTATTTTTAGCTTAAGAACACTGTTAATGCATCTATACAGGCCTACCCACGAAACAAATGTAATAATTTTGCAACTTCTGGCCTATGTTTGAGCCTGAATGGGCAGGGCTTCCCCGAGGCCTGAGAAATCTTTCAAGGGTTCCTCCAGGGTCAAAAGGTTGAGAAAGGCTGTTCTAGACCAACATTCTTCTACCCCCACCAGGAAAACCAAAAAAATTAATAAAAGATTTCAAAGAGGCCAAAGCATCTGTACCCTGTACAGGTGAGTCTGCCGGCTGTGCCTAGCAAGATTTTGAGGCTCTCTGCTGCCAGCCTGTTCTTGAAGGCAGAGAGTTTTATGACATGAACAGGTACTACTAACCTCAGATCTACCCTTGATATGGAATATATTGTTATTCTTGAATTGAAATGACTTTTATTAACTCTTAGGTTTCATCCAATGTTGTACCGTCCATCCATCCATCCATCCATCCATCCATCCATCCATCCATCCATCCATCCAATGTATCTCTATCTATCCATCCATCCATCCAGTTTATATCTATCCATCCAATGTATGTCTGTCTGTCTGTCTGTCTGTCTGTCTGTCTGTCTGTCTATCTATCTATCTATCTATCTATCTATCATCTACCTACCTACCTACCCATCCATCCATCCATCCATCCATCCAATGTATCTCTATCTATCTATCTATCTATCTATCTATCTATCTATCACCTACCTACCTACCTACCCAACCATCCATCCTTCATCCAATTTATATGGCTGCCCAGCTCACCAAACCAACAATAAGATAATAATTACTAACAACAAAAGAAAACATAGTTCAGGGCCATCAAATCCAACACGCCTCACCCAAGATGGTGACATCTAACAACCCGGTCCAAAAGCTCCAGGGGACAAACCAAGTTTTATAATGCTTTTCAAAAGGTTAACAAGGTTGGACCCAATTAGATTCTTGAGGGGGGGGGGCTTGATCATTCCAAAGGGCAGGTGCTACCACAGATAAGGCTCTGATCAGATTACTGGTCAGAAATGTTTGACTCTGAAATACTTCAAAATAAATCTCTCTCTGCAAGGCTGCGTGCTGCATCTCTGGGATAGTCCCTGCCCCCGCTTTCCATTCAGGAGGCAGGCTCAAAAGAACAACTCTGCTCCCAACACACAGAAAGAAAGCGAGGAATATCAAAACCAAATGCTCTTACGCTTGCAGAATGGAACTGCAAACATTTGGAGGCGTAAGAATCATTTGCGTTTCCCTGTCTAATTCCCTGAAGAGTATGTGTGTTGGGTTAGACACCACTAAGAGCGTGCAAAAGGTTTCCAGGGTGAAATGTTCATGAAATCCCGTTTCGGCTGTTCCAAGCGTACTTCTGAAAGCGTGCCGAGCTCTTAACGGAGCGTTTCAAGGTCGGAACATTTTCTTCCAAACGCAGGGGATGCTTCCAAAGCCCTCAAAACAAGCCATGTTGCACTTGGAGCAGCAGCTGCGCGCTCAGAACAGGACGTCCGCACATTCGAAGGGGTTTGGAACGAAGCGTTTTACGCATCCTTAGATGTTACCGTTAAAACCATGCCTGTTCTGGGGTGGGCCGTGTGACAAGTTATGCCTGGGCAGCTTCTCTGCGAACAAGGCGATGCGGAAAGTTGCATTTCTGCCCTTTTCTCCCCAGAATCATTTGCTTATAGATGAATCACAGCGCTCTCTGCTCCTTCCAAACAACTGCCCTATTCTACCCCATGCGACGCTTCCAAAAGCATGAGATGGATTAAAAAGGCCTCCAATCCAATCCAGATTTTTCTTTTGGTGTCCCATTATTCCTCCTTACCCCCCCAAAAAAATTTTTTTTTAAGGGAGGGAGAGGTCCAGGACTACTGGAGCTATGAAAATCATATCGTGCTTGAGCACACATTTGCCCCTTGCCAGCCTCTCCATCAAGGAAATACATCTTCCCCTAGTATTGTGCAGCAGAAACTTTTGGAAAAATAGAAGGAAATTCAGGGACCCTTTTTGGACTCAAAAGAGAGGGAAATCAGACTTTTCTTTCTTTTTCCAAGCCTCCATTACTACCAGTCACACAAGGGTTTCAATTTCCAATCAACCAAAAAGGGTCATGAATGTCCCTAGGACAGACACTGGGCCCTGCTCCGTGATGCTGACTCCCACATGTCTAGAATGCCGTTTCTAGCAGACAGTGGGTGGAGTCTGGAGAAGGCAGAGAGATCGGAAGAGGCAGAGAATACTCACCGAGGAGGAACGGCTGAAGGAGCGGCTACGGCGCCGTCTCCGCCGCCGTTTCCGCCGGTTGCTCTTGCAGTTCCGGTAACTGGCGTCCCGGGAACGCTGGTACTCGTAGGAATGGTGGTATTCGGGCTCGTAATAAGCATCACCCCGCTCGCTGTACCCGTCTCGCCGGTAATCATCCAAGTATCGCCGGTCGTAGGCACGCTGGTCAGACGAGTGATCGTCGTAACTGGGGGAAGTGCAAAATGGAGGGAGGCGATCTGCTTAGCATCAAGAAAACACAGGTAGTCCTCGCTTAACGACCTCAATTGGGACCAGAATGTCAGTTGCTAAGCGAAGTGGTCATTAAGTGAACCCGACCTGATTTTATGACCTTTTTTGCAGCAGTTGTTAAGTGAATCACTGCACTCATTAAGCGAACCACACTGTTCCCCACTGATTTTGCTTGCCGGAAGCTGGTTGGGAAGGTTGAAAATGGCGATCGCGTGACTTCAGGACACTGCGACAGTCATGAATGCGAGGACCAGTCGTAAGTCAGTTTTTTCAGCACCGTTGTAAGTCCGAACCATCACTAAACAAATGGTCGTTAAGCAAGGACTACCTGTAGCGAAACGTCGTTTCGATTGGCAAACTTTTAGGTTTTGGTTTGCCATTCAAATTTGGCCCCTTGTCCATATTTCCTAGACCCAAAGGCATTGAAGATTCACGACATCCAAGAGGTAACATTTCTAGCGCTTCTTCAACATTGTGATATACAATGCCATAGCACCCTCCAGTTCTGTGGACTTCAGCTCCCAAATCCTCAGTACTGCTCATGCTAGCTGAAGAATTCTGGGTCTCCATGTCGACACATCTGGGCAAGTTTGTTCTGCTGGACCCTCTTTATGGAGCTCTTTATGCAGCTGATGCAGCAAGCTCTGAAGCACCAAAAGCTCAGGCCATATTAGTTCTGCTAATTAAAGTGTCATAGAACCTTTTTACATTTGTCCCAACATATACCATTAATTCAAATCTTTGTCAAGGCAAGCTCAATTCCTAGCAACTTCACAGACTCATCCAAGCAGTTTCTTTTACCAACAGAACCAAAATAATCACTTGCATACACGCCCACGACAAAGGTTTTTGTTTTTTAAAGATCTGTACTTCAAAACTTCAGTGCCGACCACATGAACACAATTTACAGTCCTCGGGGACACATTCACACGGCAGAGTCAAAGAAGCCATTATGTCTCAGCAGCATAGAATGCCCAGCCATTACTCTGCCAACTTCCTAAAGTTAAGAGACAGACAGACAGTGCCCAGTTCCGCCACACTGAAGCAGATTATCTTCATCAATATTGTATCTTCTCCTCGCAGAGTCCGTTTTGGGGACTCACTCACCTCCGGGATCGGACGTGGTAGCTGTCCTCTCTGTGATGCCGTCGCTCGCTGCTACTTGATCGGGAACGACTCCGTCTTCGCTTGTGCTTACGGCTTCTGTAACATTCGCGGTAGCTGCCCCGGCTGCTGCGTTCCGAAGACTGAAACCTTCTAGAACGAGGCATCTGCAAGTGAAGGAAACGAGTTAGGAAACTAACTGAAGCGGCTGGGCCTTAAAGTGCCAGGAAACTGCAAAAAAATAATAATTGGTACTTTAGAAAATGATGGGATACCGCATTTGCCATCATGGTTAGCTGAGCTCTCAATAAGATGCAGATACTAGGAACAGCCTCTCACTCGTCCTTTTTCAATCAAGTCAACAAATATGGAATTTCTATTAGCCAAAAACAACTGAGAAGAGGCTCGATTTTGTCCTGCAATGTAGCCTGAATGTCGAGACTACTTTAATGTTCAATACTTGTTAAAAAAAATTCTCTCTTTAGAGCCAGAGAATATAACCTTTTATAAGGACACTCCTGCTTTACTTGCAGAAGTTAGCATGTCGACTGAAATAATCCAGTTATAAAGTGCAAAAGCTTTAAACTTTCTAAAGTAGTATATCCAAATCCAAGATACAGACTGAACTATGCAGAGTTTTAAAAAATCAGATCAAGATTAAAGAGGACAAACTTGTCTGCTTCCATTACCATATTCTCAAGAAATCTAAGATAACCTTCCCACTTTGAAGTAAATTATTCAACATCCTACCAACATCCTATACCAAGACCGTGTTTTGTATGCTAATGCTGTGATCAGAGAACAGATAAAAAAGTGGGCTGTGGCTGCAAGAATAAAAATGAGGTGTGACAGGCAGGCCAGATCTTGATGGTCGCGTAGATATCTGGGAGATGAGCCACGTCCGGCTTGAAAAGTGATGATCCCACCTTGAATTGGAACCTGGAAGCAAATCAGTAAGTTATGGATCCCTCGACATACAGGTAGTCCTTGTTTAGCGACCACAACTGGGACCAGCAACTCCGTCATTAAGCGAAGCGGTCGCTAAATGAAATCATGACTGTGCTTATGATCTTACTTCGCTTTCCTTTGCTGAAGGTCATAAATGTGAGGATCGGTCGCAAAGTTATTTTTCATCACCATCATAACTGCAAACGATTGCTATCCAAGGCAGTCACTAAAGCGGTTTGCGTTCCCATCTTCCAAAATGTTTCTTCAACTTCCCAGTCTATTGACTCACTGATATCCCACCTGTCACTCAGGAGCAAAAGGCAGCACCCACAGCACCCTCTCCTCCCATTTTTTAACCCCCTACAACAACTCTGTGAGGTAGCCTGGGTTGACAAAGAACGACTAGCTCAAAGTCACTCTGTGGGGTTTGGTGGCCAAGCAGCGATTTAAACCTGGGTCTGCTGGGGCCAATCCAACACCACCACACTGGCTTTCCAAGGCATTCATCCTCCCTATTTATATAGATCAACATGTTGCTTCTTCCGCGTCTTTCCAGCCTCCTCTCACGTCACCACAACCACCCTACGAGGTAGGCCAGGCGGAGAGAAAGGGAGGCAGGTCTGGATCCCAGGATTTCTCGCCCAACCCTTGAATGCCTTCACCGCCCCATCCCTTCAAGAGGAGTACACCTTTCTATACGTTTGCCCTTACGGATAACCCCATTCATCTATCTCTTACCCCTTCCCAAATCCTCCCCACAACCCTGTGAGGTAGGCCGGGCTGAAAGAGAGCGACGGGCCCGAGTCTCCCAGGGAGCTGAGGGGGGCCTCGAACCTGGGTCTCCCCCAAGGCCAGTCCAACACCTTCCCTGTCAGAAGATGTTGCCTAGTCAGGCAATGAAACGTCTGCAAGAAAACAACCAACCTCTGAGAGCAGCAAGGACTCCACCTTCCCTATTAACCCACTTCGGGATTTCCTAGTGGTCCCCCATCCCTCCCGCGAAGAAAGCCACCGAGGGGCCGCAGCCTGGTCCCAGCGGTGAGGCGGCTTCCCCTGCCCCACCCGCAATGAAGCTCCCTGAGGGATTTGGGCGGGCGCCGGCCTACCTGGCAGGGGTGTTGTTCACGAATCGGCTCGTCGGAATCACTTTCGCCTTCTCTGCCGCTCCCCCGGGATGGGGGCCGCGCCGGCTGCCACTCCGGCGCCCCACAGGCGTGACTCGGGCGACTAAGAGCCGCCGCCCCGAGGCCTCCCCTGCCCGGCCCGGCCCCGCCGCGTCCCCTCACCCTCTTGGCCGCCAGCCCGGTGCGCTTGTCCCACAGGAAGTCCGTCTTGGCGGCGGCCCGTCCCCTTCCGGCTCGCTCGCTCGTCGTTTCGCCTCGCCGCCGCCGCCGCCGCCGCCCGGGGTCGCTCTGAGGCACGGGCTGAGGGGACAGGCGTCGCTAACGCGCATGCGCCGACACGCACGGGCGACGGCGGCGCGTCACAGAGCGCCGTGACGTCACTGCGCGCAGAGATAGTAAAACTGTAGAAAGGACCGTTTGTTTACCTGCACTGACAGCTTCTGGGTGCGCTTAGCAAGCCACATCTCCCCCACCTCCGACACGGGTTTATTTTGGTCTTGCAGACCCCTCTATGTGGGGTTGAATATCGCAAGAGCAAGTGAGGTTGCCTTCTGAGCCAGCATATATAAATGCAATCGCCTTCCCCTAGTCTGTGTTGAGCTCACCATCTTTTCTGAACTGGACCACAATTCCCATCACCCCCAGCCCGCATGACAAGCGGCTGCCTCTGTCCTCGGCGCTGCTGGATTGTTTCATTTTAATCGGCCTGCTGCAAGCGGTGCTTCTAAGGTGGCTGTGATTTTCTCGTTTTTGCGGGGGGGGTGATTTTGCTTAAATTTAATACTTTTATAGGAACTTGGATTGAGTTCGCTATGTTTTGCCCGCATGCTTTAGGGGTCTCGCCCTTGAAAGTGGAAATATGAATCTCCAAAAGGAATCCACAGCGATTACAAAAAGCTCAGCCAAGTGCTTCACTTTACTTTCTCTATAGGGTTTCAACCTGGGCACGGAAGACGCATGCGCAGTAGAGAGGGGAACGAGCGGGGGCACGTGATCTCTGCCTTCGCTTTCTCGCGGGCTAAGGAAGCGAGGGGCGGGGAAATGCATGGCCACGCCCCCGGACCACGCCCCCTCACGGGCACCACGTACCACGTGGAAAAATAGCAGAAAATCAATATTTTGACGCGCGGACGGCGCTTCAACTAACTCCTGCCGGACTAATAATAATTATTACAATAAAAGCAATTACTATTGACTTATTAATTATTAGTTGTAAGAATAAGATTGTGCCATCAATGTATATGGCCAGGTGGGTTACACAAAAAACGATCCTGACATTTTGGGGTGGGACCCTTGGAATTGTCAATGCATGCCGTGGGCACCGTGACAAAATGGTGGCCAGGGGGAGTATGACCGAGGCACATCAGAAGGACGACCCCTGAGCTGCAGACAAGCCTTTTTATTTCTGGTTTTGGCGCTCTGCTTTTCTGCCAATTACGTTCGAATTCATTTGGTTTTTGTTAATTAAGAGGATTTTAAGACATCGAATAAGATTGGGCAAGGTGTTGGCTGATGCTCTGTTTTCCTAGACACAGCCAGGATTTACATAATCTATCAACAGACACAACAACTCGGAAAGGAATCCAGAAAAATGACACAAAAGAGGCGGTCCCGTGATGCTTATTAAATGTTTATTTTTAAGCTCACCACACTTTTGCTGGGGAAAAGGGAAAAAAAAGCAGCTTTCCGTGGTTATCTGTAGAATAAGTAACATATTTAGTTTGGGCAAAAATAGTAACTGGAACAACAACGGAAAAAAATTGTAACAGTAGAACAGAACTGTTTACAAGAATAGCCCCAAATATTCAGGATATGTTTGTAAATAGTTATATACTCAATAAGTGATATGGCTTAGTGACGGTTCGGACTTACAACGGTGTTAAAAAAAAGACGACCGGTTCTCACACTTATGACCGTCACAGCGTTCGGTGGTCACATGATTGCCATTTTCAACCTTCCCGGCTGGCTTCTGGCAAGCAAAATCAATGGAGAACCGTGTGATTAGCTTAACAACCACGTGGTTCGCTTAACGCCCACGGTGATTTGCTTAACGGTTGCCGCAAAAAAGGTCGCAAAATTGGGTCACATTCACTTAATGATGGCTTCGCTTAGCAACTGAAATTCTGCTCTCAGTTGTGGTTGTTAAGCGAGGACTACCTGTACAGTGATTTTTTTTTTGCGTTTCCATAACAGCACGTTCTACAGTGTGACTAAATGTCCGCTTGATTGGGTGACTTTCATTTCTGAATAAACTTAAAAAATATTGAAGAATCGAATAAATCCACACATCTTTCTCGTCTTTCTTTTTTTAGCAGCTGTAAGGTCGAGAGCAGAGCTTTCCAAACTTTTCATGTTGGTGACACACTTTTTAGACATGCATCATTTCGCGACACTCTCTTACAGCAGGGCACAAGGCAGGCACTAGGACCTGGCAGGGCTCGGAGGCAGCAACAGCCGCGACACACCCAGACACTGCAGCCAACACACTAATGTGTCCCGACACACAGTTTGGAAAGCTCTGCCTTAAAGGTCTGTAGCTTGAATCATGTCAACTGGATTTCTATTTTCTCAGTGGAAACGTTTCGCTCCTTATCCTTATCCAAGGAAACGTTTCCACTGAGAAAATAGAAATCCAGTTGACATGATTCAAGCTACAGACAATTCCACCTGGATGACTGAGAACCTTCATAGACATTCTGCCTTAAAGGGTTTTTCCATGTCTCTCCAGCTTCCTTGGCTGCTCGTATTTCCTCATCTGAAAGGCCCCTCCCCCTGGGGGGAGTTTCCTTCTGATGTCGTCCCTCAGGATTGGACAGAAGTCTGGGAAGCTAAGGAGGCTGTGGACCACTGGAGAGAGGACGGTGCAAGAAGAATGGGATGGACAGGCCAGCCCCTTGGCCAGCCCTCCATGAAATATTTGGGGTAAATGCTCACTCTGAAAAAAAATAGACTCCGCTGCTTTAAACAGACTGCCAAATGGAACTATTTGCTCATCAGAATGAATGAAAAAGGTAGGGAGAAATGCAGAACACTCTGGCGGGGTTTGGCCCTGGTAGGGGACAGAGGGTTAGGCCGGCACCTGAGAAATTACAGGAAAGGAAAGGAAATATATATAAGTATAAGGGAAAGGAAAGGAAAGGGAAAAAGAAAAGGATCTCATACAAAGGAAAGGAGAGGAGGGTGGGAAAAGGAAGGGGAAGAAAGGAGGTTAGCAGAATGAAAGAAAAAGAGGAGGACACGACAGGACAGGAGGGAAAAGGCAGAGAGAAAGAAGGATGGGTGGGAAACTGAAACAGAGGAAGAAGGAAAGGAATTAAAAGAAAGATGGAAAGGAAATTTGTATGATACAAAGGAAGCATATAATAGGGACGGAGATGGATGGATGGATGGATGGATGGAAGGAAGGAAGGAAGGAAGGAAGGAAGGAAGGAAGGAAGGAAAAGAGAGGGAGGGAGGGAAGGAAGGAAAAGGGAGGGAAGGAAGGGAGGAAGGAATAGAGAGAGAGAGGGAGGGAAGGGAGGGAGGAAGTAATAGAGAGAGGGAGGGAGGGAGGGAAGGAAGGAAAAGAGAGGGAGGGAAGGGAGGGAGGAAGGAATAGAGAGAGAGAGGGAGGGAAGGAAGGGAGGAAGGAAGGAATAGAGAGAGGGAGGGAAGGAAGGGAGGAAGGAATAGAGAGAGGGAGGGAGGGAGGGAAGGAAGGAAGGAAGGAATAGAGAGAGGGAGGGAAGGGAGGAAGGAATAGAGAGAGGGAGGGAAGGAAGGAAGGAAGGAAGGAATAGAGAGAGGGAGGGAAGGGAGGGAGGGAGGAATAGAGGGAGGGAGGGAGGGAAGGAAGGAAGGAAGGAAAGAAATGGAGAGGAGGAGAGGGACATAGATGGGGAAGGGCAGAGGAAGGAATGGAGACTGGCAAAAAGCGAGGAAGGAAGGGTCGTGAGGAAAGAGCAAAGGCCTAAGACTGGGGGAAGGAAAGAATGGAGGTGGGGAAGAGAACGGAGGGAAGCTCCCGACTGAACGAGCGACGACGCTCTGGATATTAATACGGATCAAGAGCCCGACTAGCTCTAGAGGCGCCCCCTCCGGAGAGCATCTCCGTCATCGCCCCCACTCCTCCCCTCCGGACCCCCGTCCCGGCTCTACCGCCCCAATCGGGCACCAGGCAGGCGGGCGTTCGGCGGCTGGCGCACTAGGCGGCGTCTGCCCGCCGCTCGGGCGTGTGCGTGTGCGCGCGTGTGTGCGTGTGTGCAGGAGGGCTCGGCTCGGCTCGGCGCATCAGGGGCGCGGCGCCACTCGCCCGGCCTGCCTGCCTGCGCCCTCGGCGGATGGCTGCCGCTCGCCCTCCCCGCCCCCGGTCGGGCTGAGCGAGGCCTGGCGGGCGGGTGAGCGGGCTCGTCCGGGAGGGGCATGAGCCCCTGCCCGTCCCGGCCCCGCCCCGCCTGGCCCTCGAGGCGCGCCCGCCCCGCCCCGCCGCGCCCTTCCTGGCGCCGGGCCTCCGCGCGGGGCGGCGGGAGGGATGCGCCCGCGGCGCCGGGGGGGCCGCGGCCGGGCAAGGGCGTTTGAAGGAAAGGCGCCCGCTTGAGCGCCATGGACGCCGCCGCCGAGCCCCCGGAGGCTCCGGCCCGCCGGCCCTTCCCGGGCTCCGAGCCCCGCCGCAAGGCGCCTCCGCCCCTGCTGGATGGCGAGGCTGCGGGCCGGCCCCGGCCCGCCGGCCTGCCCAGCGACGGCGCCTCGCTGCCGCCCACTCGGAAAGGATCGGCGTCGGCCAAGGGCGAGATGGCGCCGGCCCGCGTGGCCGAGCAAATCGTGGCCGCCGACCTGGCCGCCGCCGCCGCCGCCGCCGCGGGAACCGACGACCCCGGGGGCACCTTCGTGCAGCGCCAGCTGGGAGCCATGCTCCAGCCGGCCATCAACAAGTTCTCGCTGCGCATGTTTGGGAGCCACAAGGCGGTGGAGATCGAGCAGCAGAGGGTCAAGTCCGCCGGCTACTGGATCATCCACCCCTACAGCGACTTCAGGTAGGGGGAAAGGCTCCCGCCGTCCCGCCCTCCCCGGGGGGACCCGCCGAGGCCCGACCTGCTCCGAGCGGAGAGCGGCGAAAGGGCAACCCGGCGCCGGGCCGGTCCAGCGCGCCCTTGGAGAGTTGGGCGAAAGCGCGGCGGCGGCGGCGGCGCTGTCCGTGGTGCTGAAAGTTCCCTTCTGCGCGCTGCCCGGCCTCCCGCGCGGCGCACTACAATTCCCATGCAGCTCACCTCGGGCAAGCCAACACGCCCTGGCGGGGGACGCCGCCGGGCTGGGGAAAATGATAGTCAGGAAAAAGTTACCCTCCTTATCGCTCCTCCTTCTTCCTCCGGGATGCTCTGCTTTGGGTCAGAACTGCTTACCTGCGCCCTGGATTGTCCTGGGGCAGGCCGGACATGCCTGGTGCCACCATCGCTATGGTTAGGGTGGTTACTTTGCCCATTCCTGTCCCGGAAGTGGGGCATCCTGTATTTAAGCAAGGAATATCCCCTGGTTTTGTTTCAGCTCATTCATTCATTCATTCCATCTTGACCCTCCCCTTCAACAAAGCAGCCAAATTCCTTGTCCTCATTTTTTTTTTTAATTAAAATACACTCGCTGCTTATCAGGGCACTTATGAAATCATTCAGAGGCTCTGTTTTAAGACACACACACACATCCCGGTTGTGAGGTAGAGGCCTACCTTGGAAGGCTCTTAAGAGGATAAAAGTGGGAGTCTTGCCTTCTGACTCCAAACTCTCTGGAGAAAACCCACAATCATTGTTAACCCCAATGAAAAGCACCAGGGTACTATTTGAATCATTACCAATTGCAACTAATATACTGTTAAGATTTTTTTTTTAATCCGTTCAATCGTGTCCGATTCTCGCAGACTGCCTGGATCAGTCCCTGCGGTTTTCTTGGCAAGGTTTTTCAGAAGTGGTTTGCCATTGCCTCCTTCCTAGGGCTGAGAGAGACTGACTGGCCCAGGGTCACCCAGCTGGCTTTGTGCCTAAGGCGGGATTAGAACTCACAGTCTCCCGGTCAACCAACCGGGCTTAAAACCAACCCACCGTGTAGCGTGTATAATGCTTAGCCTTTTTTTAAAAAAGAAGAAAAGATGAGGCAGAAGGTAATGCAAGTCAAGTTTCTCCCTGGAGAAATGTCATTGGTCGCCATAGACTATTATGGGCTGGCAGTGTAGCTCAGCTGCAGGTATAGAAGTTATAGAAACTATCTCCTTTGCTGGAAACCATCACGTGCTTGCTATTACCAGCAAATGCATCCATCTGGTGGCCCTAAGAAAACTTCCACGGAGTCTTATTGCCTTTGTTTTCAGGGTGACCAAATCTTGTTCAATTCAGATTTAATCCAGTATCATAAAGACCTGTGTGTGGTCTGCAAACGTGCCTGAAAATTGCTGTTAATGTGTGTGTGTGTGTGTGTGTGTGTGTCCTATCTGAGCAGATCATGCCAAAAAAAGTGTATTTTGATTCAGTCTCTTGTTGTACTTCCCAGATTTTAACTTTGGAATTTCTTAGGGAAGAATTAAGAGGCTGGGGCAGTGGAGAGAGCGAGAGCGAGAGGAGGAACATAGAAAAATATAGTTTGGGACTTTGCCCAAGCACGCAAGCAAGCATGAGGTCATGAATGTTGGTGGCTTAGAAGCCAAATTTGATCAGTGCCAAATTTTGCACCAGAATGAATGCCCATCTTGTATTTGCAAAACAAATCTGTGGTTCTTCGTGAACGCTTACAGACACAGCATCTTTGATCGGCCTTCTGGCTCTCGCTGGATCCTGCAGAGTTGGGATCTCTCACATCTGTTGCTCCAAGGAGAAAAGATGTACCAACATGGGACTAATATTTGGGAACCTATTACACACCTGGAGTTGATCCAACTTCCAGTCGTACCACTTGGAAATGGGCCAGGGTGAGGCACAGCACTCATTTCATCAGGAAAAAAAATCAACTGACAATCAAAGCTTGTGGTGGCTACCAGAATTCCCGCTCCCGAAACCAAACCAGAGTGTTACAAAATGGTCAGCAAGGCTTTGAATTTTCCAGAACTCTTCCATCAGCCTGAATGTTCGGGGACATACGTTGACTAGCTGTTACTGTTCCTTGCAAAGATGTGGGGTGGTGGTGGTGAGAAGTCCCTGGCAGAAAAGGAATTGAAAAATTAGAAGAGACAGCTGGAAACAATGAAAAGGGTTTGGCTTACAGCAGAAGATAGCCCTGCTTAGATACCGCTTTCTATCGCTCCTTCCCGGTTTTTCCTAACAGGCACTCAGCACTAGATGTTGCCATGCAAGTCTGAAAGTCCAATTCTCCCCCCCCCCGTCTCCTTTACAGCCCGAGAAACTAGGGAGGGTCCCTTCTGAGCCTCTTGCCCCACCCACTATCCAGCTCCAGGCTATGCCCTCTCTTATCTGACCGTTCCCTTGGAAGCGTCTCTTCGCCCCGTCTCCCAAGGTCATTCCCACATACCATTATATCACCCTCCCCTTCAGACTCTTTCCCCCCCTCTTCTTTACAGCCTGAGAAGCTAGGGAGGGTCCCTTCTGAGCCTCTTGCCCTGTCCACTATCCGGCTCCAGGCTATGCCCTCTCTTATCTGACCGTTCCCTTGGCAGCGTCTCTTCGCCCCGTCTCCCAAGGTCATTCCCACAGCCTGGGAGACCAAAATTCTAACCCCCCCTCTGATGTTGGACAAGTCCTCTGTCTCAGCCTGGCCTACCCTACAGGGTTGTTAGGGGGGAAAAGAAGGGGCCACTCCTGAACTAGAGATCTAAGAGGCTCATATATCTACAAAACCTCAGACCAACCCCGGTCAAGGTTTTCGTTCAGGTGAGGCTGACGTCTCCCACCTGCTTCTTGCCTTCCAGGTTTTACTGGGACTTGATCATGTTGCTGCTGATGGTTGGGAATCTGATCATCCTGCCCGTGGGCATCACTTTTTTCAAGGACGAGAACACGCCCCCCTGGATCGTCTTCAATGTCCTCTCGGACACGTTTTTCCTGGCCGACCTGGTGCTGAACTTCCGGACGGGCATCGTGGTGGAAGATAACACCGAGATCATTTTGGATCCCCATACCATTAAGATGAAGTATCTCAGGAGCTGGTTCCTGGTGGATTTCATTTCTTCCATTCCTGTTGATTACATCTTCCTCATTGTAGACCTGGAGACCCAGGTGGATTCTGAAGTGTACAAAACGGCCCGGGCGCTCCGCATCGTCCGTTTCACTAAAATCCTTAGCCTGCTACGCCTCCTTCGGCTGTCTCGGCTCATCCGTTATATTCATCAATGGGAAGAGGTAAACCAGCCAATGTCAAAGAAATCAAGGCCTGCCTTTTGGAGGGCGGCGGGATCAAAAGGCAACGAGAACTTTTAATAGGAGTCTCCTCTCTGATTAGGAGGTGGAAAAGTTTGATTAAAAGGCCCCTTCTAATTAATAATGTGCCTTAAGGAATGAATCATGCTTACTCGTTAACTAATTCTAAAAAAAGTGGTACCTTCGAGTCTGTCTTGACTCCTAGAGTCAAGCAAACAACAGATTGTACAATTTTCTTGGCAACATTTTTTAGAAGGGGTTTGACCTGGTCTACTTCCTAGGCTGAGATAAAACTCCTTAGGCCGGCTTTGTGCCTCAGGCAGGACTAGAACTCATGGTCTCCCAATTTGTAGACCAATGCCTTTAACCACGACTCCAGTCTGCTGGCTCCAATCATTAATATTCCTTATTAATTAATAAGCAATAAGCTAATTAATAACACTAACGTTAAAAGATAGTATTCCCTTTTAATAGTAATGCCCATTAGTACAATCATATCATGGTTAGAAGTAGTCCTCGGTTAATGACAGTAATTGAATTGAATTGAATCCGAATCAGAACTTTAACTGCCATCCTGGATGTTATTTTATATTTTATATTTATATTTATCCGTTATGTAAAATATCTTGTTTTTATTGTATTTTAATCTTTTTAGCTTTATTGTAAACTGCCCAGAGTCCCTCTTTTGGGGGAGATGGGCGATGACAAAATTTGATAAATAAATAAATTAAATAAATAAATTGGGACCGGAATTTCTTCGCTAAGTGATGCGGTCATAAAGCGCGATGTCACACGACCGCATCGCTTATCTGTGGCAATCCTGGCAGTCCCCATTGCCGTCGTTAAGCGAGGATCACGGGTCGTTAAGCGAGGACCTCCTCGCAACTTCCTGCCGGCTTCCAACAAGCAAAGTCAATGGGGAAGCCGGCAGAAAGTCGCGAGTCCTGGGTGGCTCGCAAGGAGGCAGGCAGGTGGGTAAATGGTTACTGCGGTGCGAGCATGGACAGGCGCGGGGTGGGTGCTCCGAAGGGCAAGAGGGCACACGAGTGGCTACCACAGCCCGGCGCAAGTGTGGCCAGGCCAGGGGTGGCTGCTGCTCAGGATGGGAGGGTGCGCAATCAACAGGACTGGGAGCAATTTACAGGAGTGACTTGCGACCTTCCCTGCCGGCTTTCCCATTGACTATTTATTTATTTATTTATTTATTTTATTTATTTATCCAACTTCTATCACCGCCCATCTCCCCCCACAAGGGGGACTTTGCTTGTGGGAAACCAGCAGGGAAGGTCACAAACCACCATCACGTGACCGCAGGATGCTGCCACTGTTACAAGTGCAAGCTGGTTGCTAAGCACCCGGATCGCGATCATGTATCCGCAGGGGCACTGCAACGGCCGGAACTTTGAGAACCGGCCGTAAGTAGCACTCATTCAGGCCGTCGTAATTTGAAAGGTCACTGAACACATGGTCGTTAAGTGAGGACTAGCTGTAGTCAGTGCAAGGAAAGAACATGGGTTTGATCAGCTTACCGCCTCCTCCTTGCATTCCCAGATTTTCCACATGACCTATGACCTGGCGAGCGCTGTGGTCCGGATCTTCAATCTCATCGGTATGATGCTTCTCCTCTGTCACTGGGATGGCTGCTTGCAATTCCTGGTCCCCATGCTGCAAGACTTCCCCGAAGATTGCTGGGTTTCCATCAACCACATGGTGGTAGGTTTATTCTCCCCCAGGGCTTGTTGGACAAAACGGGCCAGGCTGCGCTGGAGAAATTCTAATAATTCTGCAGAGCAGAACAGAGGCAGCCTTGGAACTCTGTGACAACTGTTATGAGAAATCAGCTTCACCCAGAAAAACAGGACAGGGTGAGGAAGAAACTCAAGACTGCCTTGTCTTGATTCTCTATGGCAGCGGTCCCCAACCTTTATGGCACCAGGGACCGGTCGTGGAAAAAAAAATTTCCATGGGCCGGGGGGGCAGGGTTTGCAGGTGGGAGCCAATCGCGTGCACCAGGGGGCGGGGTTTGCAGGAGGGAGCCAATCGCACGCACCAGGGATGTGGGTGGGTCCAAGAGTTTCTATTTCTTCTAAGGCAGGGTTTTTCAAACTTGTCAACTTCAAGATGTGTGGACTTCAACTCCCAGAATTCCCTAGCCAGCAAGTCCCAGAATTCCCCAACCAGCATGCTGGCCGGGGAATTCTGGGAGTTGAAGTCCACACATCTTAAAGTTGCCAAGTTTGAAAAACACCATCCTAGGGGATCCCAAGGCTGTTTGGAAAAACGCTGTGGGCCTTCAAAAAACACACCGGTGAGTTGAAGCCCTTTTTTTTCCTCTGTCCTTTAGAATGACTCTTGGGGAAAGCAATATTCGCATGCCCTGTTCAAAGCCATGAGTCATATGTTATGCATCGGCTATGGGCAGCAGGCCCCCGAGGGCATGACCGACGTCTGGCTGACGATGCTGAGCATGATTGTGGGTGCCACCTGCTATGCCATGTTTATCGGTCATGCCACTGCCCTCATCCAGTCCCTGGACTCTTCTCGGCGCCAATACCAGGAGAAGGTGAGAAGACTTTCACCGCGTGGCCTCTGCCTTGCAAAACAGCGGGGCGTGGCCGTGCCAGCTTCTCCCGGGCGAGATAGACTGCCACGGTTCCTTCCCACCTTGAAGTCCCAGATTCTCTGGGTAGTCTGGTTGAATACTTGGGCAAACTCAGCCATAGGCCAGCTGCCTGCCTGCTCAGCTCCCTGGAAGTAAGAGGACTAGGAACTTAAGCAGGGGCAGACAATGCACAAAGCAGCCCCAAATTTCATGGGGGGGGGGAGGAGGAGAAGACTCCCACCCACAAATTGTCTCTTTCTGGGATGACGTCCTATTCATAGACCCTCTTGGAGAGAGAGAGAGAAAGGAGGATAGATCCAGGATAGACAGATGCAGAGATGGACCTGCTACGGGGAGAGATCTCTCTTGGCTGAATCTAACATTTCCCCGTTCCTCCATTTTCTAGTATAAACAAGTGGAGCAGTATATGTCGTTCCATAAACTACCGGGAGACACGCGCCAGCGGATTCACGAGTATTATGAACACCGATACCAGGGGAAAATGTTTGATGAAGAAAACATCCTAGGAGAGTTGAGCGAACCCCTTAAAGAGGTACAAGCCAGAAAGGAGGAGCAATTACTCTTATTACAACAATAATGTTACAATTATCACTATATGATGGTGGGGTTCCCAGTGTAGCAAAAGCTTGATTTAACAGACTCGTTGGGGGAAGTGTCCTGTTACAGATAGTCCTTGCTTAATGACGGTAATTGGGACCAGAATTTCCATCGCTAAGCGATGCGGCCATAAAGCGCGATGTCACACGATCATGCCGCTTAGCGATGGCAGTCCTGGCAGTCCCTGGTTAATGTCATTAAGCGAGGACCTCGTGATCCCAACTTCTGACTTCCTGCCAGCTTACCCATTGTCTTGGCTTGTGGGAAGCTGGCAGGAAAGGTTGCAAATCATGATCATGTGACCGCAAGGTGTAAGTACGTACAAGGACCGGTTCATGACCATGGGACGCTGCAACAGTCAGAAATCCAGACTGGCTGCTGAGCGCCCGGATTGCAATCATGTGACCGCGGGGACACTGTGATGGCTGGAACTTTGAGGACCGATCGCAAGTACCACTCGTTCAGCACCATTGCAAGCTTGAATGGTCGCTGAAGGAGTGGTCATGAAACAAGGACCACCTGTATATGCAAACGTCTGTTTAAGTATGTTCAGCACGTACATCCTTGATGTGACGGTGTCAAGGGGGCAAACGTAATTTGTGCCGCATTGCATCTTCAGTGGGATGATCAAAGATTTGAAGCGGAAAGAATTGGGAGTTATCCCGGGGGCGGTATCTGACCCAGACGCCCCCAGCTGAGCCCACCTCCTCATTAACCTAGGAGGATTCAAACTCGTTGAGAATATCTCAGTGGGGTTTGCTCAGAACAAGCCTTTTCTCCACTGAATTCCCTCCCATCCTCAGGAGATCATCAATTTCAACTGCCGGAATCTGGTGGACAACATGCCCCTTTTCGCCAATGCCGATCCCAACTTCGTGACGGCGATGCTGACCAAGCTGCGCTTTGAGGTTTTTCAGCCAGGAGACTTCATCATCCGAGAGGGGACGGTGGGGAAGAAGATGTATTTCATCCAACACGGTGTGGTTAGCATCCTGACCCGGGGCTCGAAGGAAATGAAGCTTTCGGATGGATCTTATTTTGGGGGTAGGTTTTTTTTTGGGGGGTCATTATGCACTGCTTCTCCAAGGGGGCTTGTAAAGAGGGTTTGGGCCTTTCCAACGTGAGATATTTATCTATAAATTGGGGGTGTCCTTGCTTTCCTTCGGAAAAGGAGGAAAATATTCTTGCAGGTTATTATTGCAAGGATGTTGTAGAGATAATCACCACCCCACCCCAAATCCCCAAAAATATCTCTCCCCCTGAGTTAGCACAGCCTGAAAGTAACTTTCCGAAGGTAAAACATTGAAAGAAGACCGCTCAATTTCTTTTGCCAAATAATAGGTCAATGCCTGCTTTTCTTTCCATTCCATCTGTTCATTTGGGGTTTAGGGTTGGGTGGGATAAGCAAAGCTTAGAGTCGGAAGTGAGTCCCCATAATATTATTCTTCCCCTTTGCCCCTGCAGAGATCTGCCTTCTGACACGCGGCCGGCGCACCGCCAGCGTCCGTGCCAACACGTACTGCCGCCTGTATTCGCTTTCTGTGGACAATTTTAACGAAGTGCTGGAGGAATACCCAATGATGCGCCGGGCCTTTGAAACCGTTGCCATGGACAGACTGGACCGAATAGGTGAGGGGCGGGGCTGGAGGACTACAATGTCCATGTTGTCTTGCCAGGCCCTTGAGACTCATGTCCCTCACAAATCGGTGAAATCCTAACAAATGAAAGCCACTGCATCTGGGGGTCTTCCAATAGAGGCTGAATGGACATTAGCCGGGGATGTTCAGTCCTGCACTGAGCAAGAGACTTGATGACCTCCGAGATCCTTTCGAATTCTAGGATTCTAATGTCAAAGCTGGTTTTTTTAAGTCCCCAATTTTCCCCTCCAAACCTGTGCAGGTTTGAAAGCATGGATTTTTTCATGCTTGCCAATTTAAGGGAGTTTAAAAAAAGAAGCAGATAGTATTTTCCTATTTATTTATTTAATTTTTATCCCGCCTTTATTATTTTTATAAATAACTCAAGGCAGCGAACATACCTAATACTCTTTCCTCCTCCTATTTTCCCTCCAACAACAACCCTGCAAGGTGGGTTGGGCTGAGAAAGAGAGACTGGCCCAAGGTCACCCAGCTGGCTTTCGTGCCTAAGGTGGGACTAGAACTCTCAGTCCCCTGGTTTGCCATTGGCTCCTTCCTAGGGCTGAGAGAGAGTGACTGAAACCCAGCCGGCTTTCATGCCTAAGGCGGGACTAGAACTCACAGATACCTGGTTCTAGCCCAGCACCTTAACCACTAGACCAAACTGGCTCTTTACCCATCCCTTGGGGGGATGCAAAGGTTGGGTTCTATCCCCTCTTCTCTCGTCCCACCCCTTTGCCAATTTTCTGATCAGTTTTTGTAATGGCATGTATTTAAGCCAGTTTGAGCCAGTTTGGTCTAGTGCAGAGCTTTCCAAACTTTTCATGTTGGTGACACACTTTTTAGACATGCATCATTTCGCGACACACTCTTACAGCAGGGCATCATTTCGCGACACACTCTTACAGCAGGGCACAAGGAAGACACTAGGACCTGCGTGGAATCCTGGCAGGGCAGGTTTGGAGGCAGCAAGGCACAAGGCAGGCACTAGGACCTGAATGGAATCCTGGCAGGGCAGGTTTGGAGGCAGCAAGGCACAAGGCAGGCACTAGGACCTGCGCGGAATCACAGCAGGTTTGGAGGCAGCAGGGCACAAGGCAGGCACTAGGACCTGCGTGGAATCCTGGCAGGGCTCGGAGACAGCAGCAGCCGCAACACACCCAGAGACTGCAGCCGACACACTAACGTGTCCCGACACACAGTTTGGAAAGCTCTGGTCTAGTGGTTAAGGCAACGGGCTAGAAACCAGGAAGGTGAGAGTTCTAGTCCCACCTTCGGCATGAAAGCCGGCTGGGTGACCTTGGGCCAGTCACTCTCTCTCAGCCCTAGGAAGGAGCCAATGGCACACCAGGAGCCTGAGAGTTCTAGTCCCACCTTAGGCATGGAAGCCGGCTGGGTGACCTTAGGCCAGTCACACTCTCTCAGCCCTAGGAAGGAGCCAATGGCACACCAGGAGCCTGAGAGTTCTAGTCCCGCCTTAGGCACGAAAGCCGGCTGGGTGACCTTGGGCCAGTCCCTGTCTCTCAGCCTTAGGAAGGAGCCAATGGCACACCAGGAGCCTGAGAGTTCTAGTCCCGCCTTAGGCACGAAAGGCGGCTGGGTGACCTCGGGCCAGTAACTCTCTCTCAGCCCAGCTCACCTCACAGGGTGGTTGTTGTGGGGAAAATAGGAGGAGGAAGGAGTATTAGGTATGTTCGCCACCTTGAGTTATTTATAAAAATAATAAAGGCAGGATAGAAATTAAATAAATAAAAGTTAAAATAAATAAGCATGCTGGCTGAGGAATTCTGGGAGTTGAAGTCCACACATCTTAAAGTTACCAAGGTTGAGAAACACTGTCTTAGACATAGGAAAAGATCTCCTCCTCCGTCTCAGCTCTCTAGAACAGAGCTTTCCAAAGTTTTCCCGCGGCGACACACCAACCGCCGTTGGTGTGTCGCCGCGGGAAAACCTGGAAGTGCCGCCGTTGCGGCAGCGCGCAAAAACCCGGAAGCGCTGCTGCCGTTTTCAAGTTTTTGCGCACCACCGTTGGTGTGTCGCCGCGGGAAAACCCGGAAGTGCTGCCGTTGCGGCAGCGCGCAAAAACCCGGAAGCGCTGCTGCCGTTTTCAAGTTTTTGCGCGCCGCCGTTGGTGTGTCGCCGCGGGAAAACCCGGAAGTGCCGCCATTGCGGCAGCGCGCAAAAACCCGGAAGCGCTGCTGCCGTTTTCAAGTTTTTGCGCGCCGCCGTTGGTGTGTCGCCGCGGGAAACCCGGAAGTGCCGCCATTGCGGCAGCGTGCAAAAACCCGGAAGCGCTGCTGCCGTTTTCAAGTTTTTGCGTGCTGCCGTTGGTGTGTCGCCGCGGGAAAACCCGGAAGTGCCGCCGTTGCGGCAGCGCGCAAAAACCCGGAAGCGCTGCTGCCGTTTTCAAGTTTTTGCGCGCCGCCGTTGGTGTGTCGCCGCGGGAAAACCCGGAAGTGCCGCCATTGCGGCAGCGCGCAAAAACCCGGAAGCGCTGCTGCCGTTTTCAAGTTTTTGCGCGCCGCCGTTGGTGTGTCGCCGCGGGAAAACCCGGAAGCGCTGATGATGATCAGCGCTTCCGGGTTGTGTGGCGACACACCAGACTGTGTGTGGCGACACACTTTTGTGTCGCGACACACAGTTTGGAAAGCTCTGCTCTAGAAACATAAATCATCAAAGGGATATTAGAGGGCACCTAGTCCAACCCTCAATCTTTGGCATCTCCAGACATGGTTGAGAAAGACCCCACCTGTCCTGGTGAACTGCTATCCAAGGTTAGGGATGCTTTAAGCCATGCAGACGTCGTTCCACTTCGTATCCCGCAGTTCCCTAAGTTTTTCCCGCACTTCAGGGTGGCTGCTGACCCTGTTTTACTTCCATCGGGCAGGGAAGAAGAACTCCATCCTTCTGCGGAAGAGGGCAGAGCACAGCTCCAGCACCGTGAACAACGAGATCATCCAGCAGATCGTCAAGCATGACCAAGACATGGCGCACGCCATCCAGGACCTCCAGCCCGTGACTGCTGGGCGGGAGCTGAGTGGCAAACCGGTGATCTGGGAGCCCCTCGTCCACGCGCCGCTGCAGACTGCCGCCGCCACCACCAGCGTGGCCATCGCGTTGACACACCAGCAGAGTCTGGCGACGCACATCTTCCTTCCCCCTTCTTCCATCTCCAGCCCACTCTCTCCCGACTCGGCTGCTCTCCTGCGCCATCCCCGCCGCTCCCAACCCAGCCTGGGGGGGTCCCGCCCGTCCTCCGTCAGCTCGCCCGCCTCGGGGGCGCAGTCCCACTTACAGACGCCCGCAGCCGGCTCCCCGTGTTCTCCCGTGGTTCAGTGCACATCCCCCTTGGAAAGCACGGGGTGCAAAGGACAAGTCCTTCCCCGGCCGATTCAGAAGGGGGAACCCATCCCTGGAACAAGCCAGCCTCAGCTCTCCAAAACCCGGGGTACGTCGGTCTCCACGTCTCTTTTGCAGCAGCCAGCAAACAGCACATCCGTCCCGCCTGGGCGAACTCTGCATTACAGTCTCTCTCGGGCCACCGGCTCCCATATTTCTCTGTTCTTGCAGCCTCAGCAGATGGTCAAACACCGGAGCTCCCAGGGCCTTTCGGTGGGACGTCTCACCCAGGACGTCCGGCCGCTTTCAGCCTCCCAGCCTTCTTTGCCAAACCGGCTCACCCAGCACTCGGACATGGGCTCTTCCCAGCAGGCGCGGACGTCAGCCAGGAACGCCACGTACCGTTCCTCTCCTTCGGTCCCGGGTCTCCTCGGAAAACCAAGCGCAGGGGCCACCGGCCAGCCTGCTTCCCCCCAGCAGGCCCCTTCAGGTTCCAGCCGGTCAGTGAGTGGGGCCAGTACCCCCCAGTCCCCCGCCTCAGTTCCCCGGCACAGCGCCACCCCTTCCCGTAAGGGTTCCGTAGCATTCAGCCCCGATGTCAACACTGGAAAACCGAAGCTGACATCCCATATGTGAAGCCGTGGTAAGAACAGGGCTGCTCCCTTCCTGGGCAGGGGGAAAGCAGGCCTCGGGGCGAGGAAAGAGAGACTCGGCACAATCACCACTGCAGGGCAGGGGGCCAGGCCCAAAGGAAGTCTGCTGGAGAGGGGAAAGGAACTGTTTCCACAAGGAGATCCTTTGCTATCCAGGGGCTGAAGGGAAAGCAGAAACCATCAGACACCCAAGATCTCTTGATCCTCAACGTTGGGTTCTTTGGATAGGAAACTGCGCTGGGTGAAGGGAAGGCTGACTTATCCGTCATCGGCTTTGTATCGTTTGCCTCACAAGTGTATTTATTTGAACCCTTCCCCGAGGGGCCTTCTGCCTACGAGTTAAGTCAACCTCGACAGTGAACTCCTTCACGACCCATCCTGAGACTCCAACCGAGGGGAAGAAGCCCGAGACGTGAGCCGGAAGATCTTTGATGCGTCTTGTTTTCAACCGCACCGAAATGGTCTCCCCATAACTTTGCGGACGCTCCAAGATGAGTGCTTCCCTCCGACCCCCACCTTTTCCCTGCCTTTAGGAATATTTTTTAACGACAAGATAATTTATCTAGCAACCTCTCTCTCCGCTCCTCTCGCCCAGATTTGTGCAATATTCATCTCAAGATGTCTTGTGCGAGTGTGCGTAACTGTAGAAGCCCCGGTTCCGAGAGAGAGAGGGAGGGGCACGTCGGCTTGGTTTCCCCCATCCCCAAATCTCTTTCGACCCCCAGGCCATCTTTCTACTAGAGGCCTCCGCAATGGAGGGCAAGGGACAAAAACGCGCATTGCAATGCAAGTATGAGAGGGCGGAGCTTGCATTATGACATCACAATGCACCTTTCATTCTTGTGGCACTATCGTGGTGAGGAACAGATGCCCGTGGCCATAAGCTCAGCTTTTGCACTGAGCCGGACTGAATGTCCCCTACTACCTAGCAGGTTTTGGTTTCCCAAAACCCCTGGCTCAGGTAACACCCTTACTTGAAAGTGTCTGAATGCCAACTGCCCTGGTACAATTTCAGAAACCGTTGTGATCTTGACCTGCCATTCTAGGTTTCCGCCCGCCAAAGGGTTTTTTTAAATGAAAGCGAAAAAGCGAGAAGACGACTAGCTATCCTTTCGGAGTTCCAAAGCTGGTTAAAGTATATTGAGGGGGCTTTCCCAGTCTCCTACTTAGCTTGCATTCTTGGAACATCTCCTGAAGGCCAGTGGTGCAATAAAGGGTAGGAAATAATCGTGAAACTGCCTCAAAGAAGGGAGTCAATAGCCCCAAGACCTCTGTGTTACTTCTGTGTTGCGGCAAGACATGGTTGGCAAAAACAAAACAACCTTAGCCTTTTGAAGGGCAGCCTTTAAACCATCTTGCTAAGGAATAGCCACAATCAAGTTAAAAGGCAGTATGAACCCCATTTTTAAGAAAGTTTATGCTTAGTTCTTTTCTAGTTCTCTAACTTCCTGTCTGCTAATAGGTTGTAACTGTAACCAAATTGGGAGACCTTGCTAACTCCTACACCAGAAGTAATTTACCAGCAGGGGTCCCCAACCTTTTTGGCACCAGGGACCAGTCGTGGACAATTTTTCCACAGACCGGGGGGGCGGGGTTTGCAGGTGGGAGCCAATCGCATGCACCGGGGGGCGGGGTTTGCAGGCGGGAGCCAATCGCGCGGACCACCACCGCTCACCTGCTGTGCAGCCCACTTCCTAACAGGTTGGGGACCCCTGATTTACCAGAACAAGGAAGGTCCGTGCATCCTAGCAAACAATGTCACGGCGTCTGCTTTAAAACAAGAGTTCTCCAGTGACATTCCGCCACTGTGCGAGGCCATTTAAAGCTCTCTTAATATACTTACCTCTTTGCTTTGCGAACTCATTTGTAAGTGCACCAAAAGGGGAGCAGGATCTGCTTCACCTCGCAGTCATGTTTACGGGCCTAGTGCAATTCTACAGGAGCATCAACCCTTCCGAAACGGGGAAAAGAATACGGTGTTTATTCCTAGATTAACCCCGCCACAGAGGAAGTACTCCTCCTTCGAGAGGTCCAGCAATCTTTCGTCTCAGACAACGGCCCCCACTTTCGAGAGACTCCTTCTTTGAATGACGCCCCGGAGTCTTGAAGTCCAAGAGAAGTTTACTTGTGTTTCAAAGTGTATTTGAACCAATTGTCCATCAGCTACTGTTTGGTGGGTTCCGTGCTGCACGTTGGTCCGTGCCGTGAGCTACAGTATGTGCCATTGAAGGAGAAGTGCAAGATACCCCTGTGAGTGGTCCCAACGTTATTCCTGTCCACTTATATCCTGGGGGAGCTTTCCCAAGATTCACCAGCCACGAAGGGTCATAATAGAGTAGCTAATTCTCCCTCCTTGTGCCTAAACACTATCAGGGTTGGTCAGTCCTCCAAAACCACCTGCACCCAATCTCCCTCCTCTTCCAGGAGGCGAGTCCCAGACCCCTCCGCGATCCAGCTGTCCTCTCCAGGAACCGTAGTTTGTGATGTGCATTCCGTGTGGGCTCTGCCCAAGCAGCCAAATTTGGTGTGACCAATGTTGCTTTCTGATCCAGCCAAGTTACCGATTTAGGGTAGAGTAGCTGGCCGGGACTTTTTCGATTTCTCTCTGATTTTTCTTTCCTCTCGTAGCAAGCGCCACTGCCAGTCTTATCCCTCATGCTGTAAAATGCTTTTCATTTTTAGTACCTGGTGCTGTCGGGGAGGGGGGTTTCAAAGGAGGGACAGGAGGCACGCGGTGGCGTTGGCCCGTCTTCTCCAGCCAGGGAAGGGATCTTGGGCATCATCTCCAACAGGACCGGCCCCTCCCTTTCCAGATTGCTGTTAGAAAAGACAACCGTGTGGAGAAACGCTGCCATGCGTCTAAGGCAACTCATGGTGCTTCTCTTGCTGCTCGGGGACGCCGTCCCTGCTAGGTGGATCACTGCCAGCTTGGACCAACCTAGCAGACACCTTTGTGCTGTGAACTGCCTTCCTGGCCCTTTACTCTTCAGCCCTTAGTCTCCTCTGGTAGGAGTGCCCAGTTCAATCGCGTAGGTTCAAAACATTCCAAAAGTTCTTGTTTACACTTGATCGGGTAGAGCCATCTGTAGCTGCTGTTCCCCATAGATATGCAGTTGGGGGGAGGGAGAAAGGGGTGCCTCCATTTTGTCTCAGTGGGCCTAGGGTGCAATAGGCTGTGGTCGTGTCCTCACTTGGATCTCTCCGGTGACGGTTAGCCCCTTGGCAAGGATAACGCCCATCCATCAGAACGGGAGACTGAAAACCACGCTCCCTTCTGGTTCGCCTTCGAAGTCCCACGGAAACTCCCCACAGAGCTCCCTCTCCATTGGGTTTCTTTTCGTGTGGATGCTGGCGAGGGGAGCCCGTGCGGCCAAACAAGCATCTGTATCCAATGGGTCACAAGGGAGCTCCAAAGAGGGAAGAATCCGGTGTGGGGCACGCCCTTGCGAGCGGGCCCTTCTGAGCTTGAGTGCATGTGTGCATTTGCGCGCCTGTCTCTGTGGCATGAGCCGTGCGTGCCTGCGTCTGGATGTGTGTGCGATCTAGGCACCAAAGACCATGAGTTCACCACCTTTGCACTCCGCGTCGCTCGGTGTACGGAGCTTGTAGGTTTCATATCACGAGAACATTTTAAAGCTGTTTGGGTTTGGGTTTTCTTTTTTTAATTAAGTTCAATTTAGTTTGGTCATTGTACCTAAGAGTTTTCAATAATAAAGAGAGACTCGAAGCCATGGCTTTTGTGCGTTTGTTAAGAACAGCTAAAGCAGGTGACAGGTCCACTGTGTCTTAGTAGTCAAGAAATATGTAAAAAAAAAAAAAAACCAGGAATATATTCTGAAATAGTCCCTTTTCTGGCGGGGTGGAGTCATAAACCTCCTAGTATGAGGGCACGTCATAAAATAAAAGTTTGATCTCTCAGTTTGAGAGATCAAGGAAGGAAGGCGTATAAGGTAAAGGTAAAGGTTCCCCCCACACGTTTGTGCAGTCGTGTCCGACTCTAGGGGCCGGTGCTCATCTCCGTTTCTTAGCCGAAGAGCCAGCGTTGTCCGAAGACGCTTCTGTGGTCACGTGGCCGGCATGACACACGTGGAACGCTGTTACCTTCCCACCGAAGTGGTACCTATTAATCTACTTGCATTTGCATGCTTTCTAATTGCTAGGTTGGCAAGAGCTGGGGCTAGTGCGGGAGCTCACTCCGTCACGCGGGGCTAGGGATTCGAACCTCCGAACTTGCAATCTTCCCATCGACAAGCCTGGCGTCTTACCCACTGAGCCACCACGCCCCTAAGGAAGGTGTATACCACTCATGAAAGTCAAGGAGCAGAGTTTAAAAAGAGGGTTTCCCACCTTTTCTATGGCTCTAGCAAGCCAACAGGGCCTCCCTCCTTCTTTCCTAATAGTTTAATCCACAGCATTTGCCTTCCCTTTTTTAATCAATCAGCGGTTGGAAAGCAGCCACCGCCGTGTTTTTCTGTTCGAGGAAATGACTTCCTGCATTAAGATGATGGCTTCAAGGTCAGGCAAGGAGCGAAGCAGACAAAGCCCCCCCCCCCCCTTCTCTCAGGAAGGATCATCAGCTGCTCTCCAGCTGTTTCCTTTCGGTCCCTCGCCATCTTGCTCTCCAAGGGCCCAGCCCTGGCACACTGGAAGAGCAGAAAATACCTTCCCCTAAATACATGCATAAAAGGAGCAAAAGCTGGATTCTCCACCCAAGGGAAGAATGTACAGGTAGTCCTCGACTTACGACCACAATTGGGACCAGAAATTCCGTTGCTAAGCGAGGCGGTTGTTAAGTGAGTCATGCCTGATTTTACGATTTTAAAAAATTTTACAAATTTTTCCGGTCCATCAGCATCATTCAGCCTCTTGTCAAAGACCTATTGCCAACCTGAATTCCATATGGAGTTGTCACTTCCAAAGCTACAAAAAGCCGCAGTGCAATTCCACCTTTGTCAGGTTCAAATAGCTATTTGAAAGAGCTTTTTTCCCCCCTGCCTCTTGCTTCAGTCTCCTGAAGGGTCTTTGCAGGTCTTTGTATTTTTATGCGCCCCCCCCTCCCCTTGGGTTTCTGAATGGGGCCAAACAATTCTACCTGGCACATTGCAGGTCCTTGGCCGGGCAGAGAGGAGATTTGAAGCTGTAGATTAAAATTGGATTAGGGGGGTTATGGGCTCAGAGCAGATCAGCCAGGCTGGCAATCAACAGAAGGAAGGAAGGAAGGAGGGAAGGTTGCAGGAAAGAGCAAGGAAGAGAAGGAGGAGAGAAAGGAAAAAAGGAAGGATAGTGAGAAAGAATGAAGGGGAGGAGAAAGGAAGGGAGGGAGGGAGGGAGGGAGGGAGGAGGGAAGGAAGGAAGGAAGGAAGGAAGGAAGGAAGGAAGGAAGGAAGGAAGGAAGGAAGGAAGGAAGGAAGGAAGGGATAGAGAAGGAAGGGATAAGGGAGGGAGGGAGGAAGGAAAAGATAGAGAAAGAAGAAGGGAAGGTAGGAAAAGAGGGAAGGAAGGAAGGAGGGAGGGAGGGAGGGAGGGAGGGAGGGAGGGAGGGAGGAAAACATGGAGAAGGAAGGAAGGAAGGAAGGATGGAAGGAAGGAAGGAAGGAAGGAAGGGAGTGTGATCATCCCTGGTGTGCAACTACACAAGACCATAAATAAATGTAGACTAGAAATAATTCTAAACTAATTATAAAAACCCTGCCAGAGCTGCTCTACTATGTATCCAGCCCAGCCTTCCTCTGGAAAGCAGCCACTCTGGTCCATTTTACCCTGGAGACAGATTGACGGACAAGGGTGCTTTCCATGTACATCTTTAAGCAAAAGGCTGAAGCCGCTCGGGGCTTCCCAACGCAAGCAGCTACGGGGCCAACGACGCAATTCCAGCACGCAGAGCACAGCCTTCAGCAACATGGGAGGAAAATGGGGGCGGGCATGAGCCGTGAGCCTCGTCCGCTGCAGCACCCGGCGGGATCATCACGGCACCTGTTGCACTCTCATGATGTTGGTGAAGCCAGTCCCGGGCCTCCAGCCGGTCACGACGATAACCACGTCTTCCGAGTGCAAGAAACCTCGCACTCGGCCTGGGATGGGGACAGAGGAAAGAGATTTAGACAAGCCCATCACAAAAAGGGAAGGGGTGCAGTTGACACAGCGTGACACTCTCTTCAAGCGAGAATGCAGGGCAAAAAATGGCTGGATTCGCATCATTCCCCCTCCCCCAGCGGCCTCAATAAATAAAACATATGGTGGCTGAACAGCCGTCTTTTAGCAGGTTGTGCAAATCCAGACAAGAGTTTGTGACTCTTCCCCGGCTACACAGCACACAGAAGGGGCTGTACCAGTGGGATATCTGCCCGCCATAGAAGTAATAAAAAGCCCAAGAGTCTCTGAGGGCAGAAAGAGTTCTTGGAAAGAACAAAACGGGGGGTTGGAGCTCACCAATCTCAATCCCAAACTGCACCCGGCGATCCACATCTTCCGCCCAGACGTCCTGCTCAGCGCTGCGCCACACGACCGGGAAAACACCCCGGCTGAGGTGAGCCTGGTGGGCCACCTGTTCATTGCGGGTCACGGCGATAATGAGAGCCCGGGGCCGGTAGCGGGAGAGGATCTGGGCCGACCTGAATCGGGGGAAGATCCAGAGCGAAAGTGAACCGGAATCACCACAGCTAAATTTGTGGGCAATTCGAACCCGGGACTTTGTAGCTGTCTTCTCGCTGGCTCTTTGGGTAGGGATGGGAAAACGGGGGGGGGGGCCGCTGGAAGGATTCTTGGGCCCCCACTCCCATGATCATGGGGATGATTGAATTGCCGCTGAATCTCTGTCCCTGCTTTAGCAATTGGGCCGTGCTATTAAAGACTGAAGGGATTCATCTGGACTGTAAGATGGTGGGTCGACCAGATGAGCGGTCAGCAGAGCCCCTGCGGACATCAAATGTGCCAGCAAACACCCCCTCTGGCTCTGAGCTTCCCTTGATACCATTCCATTTCAAAGATTTGTTTTGATTCAACAGGAAGCTTCTTTAAAGGCATTTTACGATTTCCTGGGATTGCGCGGCAAACCGATACTCCGTGAGCATGCTGCGCAGTCGCCACTGGAAGTCAGTGGAACACCTCGATAGCATCCTGACTGCTCCACCATGACAGCCCCATCTATCAACAGGCGAACACCCACCTCCATCATAGCAGCCATTTTGAAAGGCTGCCAACAGCCCAAGGGGAACACCCACCCCGGTCCAACAAGCAGGAGACCCCTAATCTTTGTCCCACCACTCTTCTCACCTGCCAGATGTGGTGAGAACAATAATGGCAGCTGCGCAACATTTGAAAGAGGCCTCCACAGCACCGATGGCGGTCACCTCCGTCGGATCTTGGCTCAGGGGCGTCAGGCGACGCAACTCCTGAAAGAGCTGCTGGTGATACATCGCGGCCTCAGCCTCTCGGGCGATCTGCGCGTAAGGAGAGAAAAACATAGGAAGCACATTTCCACCGTCTTGTCTACTTGCCATCATGAACCTCAACAGCCTCTAAAACTCCTGGCTTCCTGGGCTCGATTTTTGTTTTCCTCTTCCCTCCTCCTCCCTTCTTCCTCTTCTGTCATGGCAATGCTCATACCAACATTTTGCAAGTTGGCTTCCGATTCCAAAAGGGAAGGGCCGCCTTACCGCATGCTGCATCCGCACAGCCTCCACCACGTAGGCCCCCTTGGCTGTCTCCCCAGACAGCATGATGCAGTCAGCCCCATCCAAAACCGCGTTGGCCACATCGCTGCTTTCTGCCCTTGTAGGACGGGGTTTTTTGATCATGCTCTCCAACATCTGTCAAAAGGAAGTGGTTTGTCAGCTCCTCCTCTCATGCAACTCCTTGGTATCAGAGTAGGGGGTCTCCCTACACCAGATTCCACTTTTCATGTTGGTGACACACTTTTTAGACATGCATCATTTTGCGACACACTCTTACAGCAGGGCACAAGGCAGGCACTAGGACCTGCGCGGAATCCTGGCAGGGCAGGTTTGGAGGCAGCAAGGCACAAGGCAGGCACTAGGACCTGCGCAGAATCACAGCAGGTTTGGAGGCAGCAGGGCACAAGGCAGGCACTAGGACCTGCGCGGAATCCTGGCAGGGCAGGTTTGGAGGCAGCAAGGCACAAGGCAGGCACTAGGACCTGCGCAGAATCACAGCAGGTTTGGAGGCAGCAGGGCACAAGGCAGGCACTAGGACCTGCGCGGAATCCTGGCAGGGCAGGTTTGGAGGCAGCAGCAACCGCGACACACCCAGACACTGCAGCCGACACACTAACGTGTCCCGACAGAGAGTTTGGAAAGCTCTGCCCTACACCAAGGGGAAGTAAGAAAACCCAATTCACCGCTCAAACCTTTCACGGTTCATTGCAGGACCAATTGGAGACAATTATCTCTATTTGCCTCCAATTATTTCTACTCGCCCCAGGAGATCAGATACAGAGGACATGCTTTTGAGTCCCTTCTATGAAACAGCGTCACCTGGGGGGACCCAGGAAGTGTTTGTCAAAGCGCCTGCCCTAAAGAGCGGCATTTCCCCCAAAGTTTGGAGGTCCTCGATCGGGATGGCCTTCTGTAAGATACCCAAAACCTAGTGTTTCCCTGGGCCAGAGTATGAGAGGAACCCATCCAAAATGAATAAATTATAATACAGGTAGTCCTCGACTTACGACCGTTCGTTTAACAATGGTTCAAAGTTACAACAGCCTCGGGAAAAGTGCTTTACAATTTGTACTCGCACTTACGACCGTCGTACCACCCCCGCGGTCATGTGATTGCAATTTGGGCGCTTGGCAACCGGCTCGCATTTACGACTGGCTGCAGCGTTCTGTAGTCACATGATCGCAATTTGTGACCTTTGGTTTCTGGCAAAATAATGGCAAAAATGTCCATTGGGGAAGGTGGATTTGCTTAACGACCATCATAAAAATAGTCGTAAAATCAGGTCCAGTCATGTGGTGAGTCAACTTATAACCGCAACAACTTACGACGGAAATTCTGGTCCTAATTCTGGTCATAAGTTGAGGACTACCTCTAATGTTTCTCAACCTTGGCAAATTTAAGGTGTGTGGACTTCAAATCCCAGAATTCACCAGCCAGCAAGCTGGCTGGGGAATTCTGGGAGTTGAAGTCTACACATTTTAAAGTTTCCAAGGTTGAGAAGCACTGGACTATAAAATGGCTAGCCTTGGTTATTTGATTATCCTCCTCCTTTGTTATTTTATGTTTCACTTCTGGATGCTGGCTGGGATTTTTTTAGTGCCTTTGTTTTATTATGCTTCTATCCAATCGTAAGCCATCCAGAGTTGCTTCTGGAAATCAGGAGACCATGCGCATCAAATGAATAAACAAACAAACAAACAAACTCCCTACTCAAGGCATGATCCAGTCAAGCATCTCTGACAGAAAGCCAGCCAACTTCTGTTGGACGATCTCTAGTGAACAAGAAGTCATGTGGCCGGTTGTTCCACTGGCTCACTACCCATGCAGATTGAAGGATCCTAACCCCCCAGGTGCAGCGCTTTCTGCAACTCACCTGTGTGGCACAGATAACGGGTTTCCCCACACGGTTGCAACGGCCGATCATCATCTTCTGAGCCAGAAAAACCTTCTCCGTGGGGATTTCGATGCCCAGGTCCCCACGGGCCACCATGATGCCGTCACTGGCTTCCAGAATCTCATCAAACCTCAAGGCAAGAACAAAGGATACAGCCTGGCCCAACCTGCTGGACGGCTAGTCTTTGGTCTGACTTGGTGACAGGCTACTCCTGCAAGGAGAAATCTAGCCTCTCTAGAATTAGACCAGACTGGAATTAAGCCAGGCTTCCTGGCTTTGGACAACTAGTCCCATCAGCCCCGCCTGTTGTGATCAGTGGCAAGTGGTTGTGGGAGTTGTAGTTCAAAGTTAGATTAAATTCTATGGGCTAATTTAGTTTTTCAGCCTGTTTTAACCCTGAGACCCATATGTTCTCTGTAAATGTTATGCCAGGGGTCACACTCCCAAAAGTTGGGAAGGGAGGGACAAAGAAGTAGGTGAAGATGAATAATTGGGTTGAATTTAATTAAAATTAATCCGTCAAGAAGGATCCAGTTTGGAAAAAGATAAGGCAGGCTGAGAAGAGAGATGCCTGTGTTTCTTTCTCCTTTGGTTAAAGACCTGTAATGAGATGCGGGAATGACCTTGGGAGACAGGAGGAAGAGCCGCAGACTAGGCAACAGTCAGATAAGAGGCAGCTGAGCCCGCAGAAGGAACGGGGGTGTGGAAAACGTCTCAGAAGGGCCCCTTCCCTAGTTTCTTGGGCTGTAAAGGCGACAGGGAGAGATGTACTTTCAAACTGGCAAGATTCTGTGAACGTCACCTTACGATAAAATAGAATGAGTTCATCTGGGCTTCCGGTCTGGACTACCTTGCCAGTCTGCCAGAACCAGAACCAGACCAAAAAGAAGCATCTGAAGACTACCTTTTGACCCCTTCGTGGTTTTCGATCTTGCTGATGATTTTGATCTGGCGGCCGCGCTCCCCCAGCGCCTTCCGGATGGCAGCCACGTCGCTGGCCTTGCGGATGAAGGAGGCAAACACGATATCAACCCCCTGCTCCACGCCGAACTCCAGGTCCCGTCTGTCCTGCTGCGACACGGCCGGCAAGTCCACCTTGGCCCCCGGCAAGTTGACTCCCTTCCGGCTACACAGCATCCCGCCGTTTTCCACCTCGACCACACAACCGTCGGGGCCTAGAGATTGGTGGGCAGAGCAGGTTGGGGTGAGGGACACACGACAGAGAGTCGAGATTTCGATTGGCAGGACTCTGGAAGAGCGATGCCAGTGCCCACTGCAGCCTTGCGCCTTTTTAAAAACGGGCATCCAGCCAGCATTTTTAAGAAAACTCTTGACCCCGATCTCAGGCGATTGCTCAAGGTTGCACGATTTCCCCAGGGTTGGCAAAGTCTCGAACAAGATGTGAGGTGCCCCTCGTGAAATGCACAACGTTTCTCTAAAAAAAGACTTCAGCTCTTTTAATCAGCAGTAAACGTTTTATTTCAACACTAGGGTAAGCATTAGTCAAAGGCAAGAATGGCGGCCAGAGTCCTGGGTTGGCTTTTTATACTCTCCCGCCTGAGCACCCAAACCCCTCCCCGTTGCAGGCTTCACTCCGGTCCGCCGGTCTGGTGTCACTGTTCTCGAACGTTGACGCGTTCGTCAGCAGAGGGGCATGACGGGTGTTGGCCGCGCTCGTGAGTGGCGGGACCCTGGGGCCATGCCAGGGTTCTGACACAAGAATGCAGAGAAGGGTTGAAAGAAAAGGGTAGAAATGTTGCAAGGGAGAAAATGAAGAGAGAGAAAGAGAAGGGAAAAAAGAAGGCAGAGATACTCTAACCATCAAACACAAGTAGGAATGTCAGTCTTTTTGGATCCAAAGCCAAAAAGGAGCTTTGGAGCAGAAGTGGGCCCCACCGGTCTTCTTAAAGAAGCTACCAGAGATGTGTACAGGTAGTCCTCGACTTACGACCACAATAGGGACCAGAAAATTTGTCATTAAGTGGTGCGGTCATTAAGCGAGGCATCACATGACCGCACCCAATTTTACAACATTGTTTGCAACAGCTGTTAAGCGAGTCACGTGGTCATTAAGCGAACCACACGGTTGTTAAGTGAATCATGCAATTCCCCATTGATTTTGCTTGTTGGAAGCCGGCTGGGAAGGTTGCAAATGGCGATCACGTGACCCTGGGACGCTGCAACCGTCATAAATATTTGCCGGTTGCCAAGCGCCCGAATTTTGATCACGTGACCATGGGGACACTGCAATGGTCATAAGTGCGAGGACCGGTCGTAACTTTTTTCAGCGCCATCATAACTTTGGTCGCTAAACGAATGGTTGTAAGTCAAGGACTACCTTTAACTCCCCCAAAATACCCATTTGGAGACACCATATTTCCTTGAGATTCCAGAACTATACATGGGCCCCCAGGAAAAGATGCTGTTTCATTAAGAAGGCGCAAACAAGTGCGGTGAATGTGCCCATGTCCGTGCCAAAGCATTGTATATCTGTATTTTCTGTATTTCTGAGGATAAAAGCCAAGAATCCAGGACGCTAAATCGATCACAGGTACAGGCAGCAAAGCAGGGCAAACTATGGCAAGCTCCGCCCCATGACCTCACCAAGCCCCTCCTTTATATGGCTGTGTTGTGATGTCACTGCAAGGCGGGGCTCTGCATAACAATGTCACTCCACGTGGTCAGGTGTCACAAAGGCAAATCTTGCTCCTTGCTTGCCAGCAAAAAACAGGGCAGCCAGCCCAGCCGGCTTGTTTTCTGCTGGTAAGTGTTAATACTGGCCAAGAGCAGGCCTGTTTTTTGCTGGCAAGGAATAACGAAAGCCCCGTTTCTTTTTCTTTTTGCCACCCTCTGCTTGGTTCATTCTCTTTTTAAAAAAATTCTGGGAATCAAGTTGCATCCACTGACTTCATTGGCAAATGTGTGGATTCTGATAACAAAGTGCAGGAAGTATTTACTCAGGATAGTGAACTTTTAGATACGGTTAGGATATGGAACTCACTCACAGTCTAAGGAGAGAAAGAGATCCTCCACACAGAGGTAAGCAGGATGGGGGGGGGGGGGTAGAGATCCAGCCTAACAATGGGAAAAAACTTACGGAGTTCCTTGACCAGTAAGGAGATGAGCCCATCGTCAATGAAGATCCGCCCGCCAACGTTAACAACTTTTGGTAAGTTGGCGTAATCCATCCAAATAGTGTGCGAATCGCATTGCTCCCGGAATGCCAGATCGGAGGTCACAATCAAGCGGGATCCTTTGACCAGTTCCACTTCTTTGTCCTCGCCCTGGAGAAAGATCGCGAGCTGGATGCAAGGAAGTATTATTCCCCTAACAAAGTTAATACAGATAGTCCTTGCTTAACGATGCTAATTGGGACCGGAAACTCCATCGTTAAGCAACCTGGTCGTAAGTCGAAAAACTGTGAGACTGTGCTGCTTAGCAATGGCAGTTCTGGCAGTCCCGGCTGCTGTTGTTAAGCGAGGACCGCGTGGGTTGTTAAGCGAGGATCTCACGTGAGCACAACTTGCGACTGCCTGCCGGCTTCCCCATTGACTTTGCTTGTCGGAAGCTGGCAGGGAAGATTGCAAATCGTGATCACATGACCGCAGGATGCTGCGACGGCTCCAAGTACGAGGACCGGTTGTAACTACCACTCCTTCGGCACCGTTGTAAGTTTGACAGTCGCTGAATGAGTGGTCGTTAAACGAGGACCGCCGGTATTTTATTGGCTATTGAGTCATTGCTTCGATCGAGGTAAGCTGCATGGACACCTTTCAAGGCTCACCACCGTCCTCTCAATTTGCAGACTTCTGGCTGGACGTTTAAATAAAACAAATCTGCTGAATTCACCAACTAGTTAAAGCATTTTTTATCTTCCCGTTCTCTTGTTTTCAGTCAAGCTCCAAGGTGAAACAGCTATGATTGGTTGGTGAAGATTTCTTTAACGGGGGAGAAGTTTCAGATTTATCCCTGGTACCCAATCTTACCCCTTTAATCAAACCCGTCCGGATTTCAGGACCTTTGGTGTCCAAGGCGATGCCCACGGGCCGGTAGAAAAGAGGATTGGTGGCAAAGCTCTGGGTCGCTTCCCGGATATTTGCAATGGACTTTGCGTGGTACTGAAATGAAAGGAAATCGAATCCAAGTTAGGAAGGGTCTGCAGCGCTCAGTCCGGCTTTCTGTCTCCATTCCACTGCCATCTTGGGAAGCTATTGCTTTCGAGAGAGGGGTAAGCCACAGAAAAGCGAGCTGTGCATTCTCTCTGTCAGCCTTGCGAGGTAGTCCAGGCAGGAAAATACGCCCAGCTGAACTGATTCTACTTTATTGTAAGGTTACAGTAACAGAATCTTGCACGTCTGAAAGTATTTCTCCCGTCCTCTCCTTTTAGTAAAGGTAAAGGTTCCCCCCACACATTTGTGCAGTCGTGTCCGACTCTAGGGGCCGGTGCTCATCTCCGTTTGTTAGCCGAAGAGCCAGCGTTGTCCGAAGACGCTTCCACGGTCATGTGGCTGGCATAACGCACGTGGAACGCTGTTACCTACCCACCGAAGTGGTACCTATTCATCTACTTGCATTTGCATGCTTTCGAATTGCTAGGTTGGCAAGAGCTGGGGCGAGTGCGGGAGCTCACTCCGCACGCAGGGCTAGGGATTCGAACCTCCGAACTTGCGATCGGCAAGCCTGGCGTCTCACCCGCTGAGCCACCACGCCCCTATCACTTTTACTCTCCATAAAACTAGGGAGGGTCCTTTCTGAGATGCTTCCCACATCCCCTTTTCTTCTGCGGGCTCAGCTGCCTCTTATCTGACCATTGCCCTGGCTGTGGCTCTTCTCCCTGTCTCCCAAGGTCATTCCCACATCCCATTACACTCTCTGAGTAAGATACATGAAAGAGCCCTTAGTCAGGCTTCTTCCCTTCTTCCCTGAGCGGGGGGAGGGGAGCAGATGCTCTTGGGCAGGATTGGGACACGGTAACTCCCCCGTTTTGTGCTTGAAAGGTTATGGACGGGGTGTAACACTGATCTGGTTTCTTGGATTGTTGGGCCTTTGGACTTCCCTGTCCCTCTGCCAGTCCTCGAGGAGCCCTGATTTCCCCCACCCTCTTTGGACAGTGATGCCTCCCCCCCTTCCTTCCTCCCCTCCCCCTTCCCTTCTTGGCACCTCGTGCGACCCGTGCGAGAAGTTCAACCGTGCGACGTTCATGCCGGCTTTGATCATTTCACGCAGCATCTCCACTGACTGCGATGCAGGACCTAGAATGGAGGGGGGGAGAAACTGTTTTCTGGGGGCCTCTTCAAGGGCCCCTGCGAGGCAAGGCCCCCAAATGCTACAGCATTTTTTCCTCTCTCCACTGATTTTGCCCAAAGCAGCTTTCTTGCAAAATGAGACAGGGACCGAGGGATGTGTGCACGTGGCCCTGTCATTCACTGCCTGTCCTCCCCACTTCCACTCATCCCCCCCTTCCCATAATGCAGGGGTGGGGAACCTTTTTTCTGCCAAGGGCCATTTGGATATTTATAACCGGGGACCGGGGGGGCGGGGTTTCTGGGATTTCCGCGGACCAGGGGCCAGAGTTTGCGGGCGGGAGCCAATGACAAGCACTGGGGGTTGGGGTTTGCGGGCGGGAGCCAATCGCATGGAAGGGGTGGGGTTTGCGGGCAGGAGCCCCGCGGGCCTTAGGCGGGAGCCCCGCAGGCCTTATATGGCCCACGGGCCTGACGTTGCCCACCCCTGCCATAATGCATCCCGCATCAAACCCATGCCTCACCAATGGTGCAGACGATGCTGGTGCTCCGGGCGCTGATGGGCTCCGAGTCGATGTCCAGCAGGCAGAGGTGCTCCAAAAAGGTGTCGGCCATGGAGGCGGGGAGCTGCTGGCGTTGGAAGAAAGCCGTGCCCAGCTCCTGGGTAAGGGCAGCCATGTCGTGGGGTGGGATCCCGGCACCTGCTGGCGAGGAAGCGGAAGGACGAAGCCAGGCTCGCTTACCGAGCAACCCACTAACTGTGGCTCCATGCACAAGGTGCTCCTTTCCAGTCACCCCCTTGGGAGCAATTGAGACACCCCCCACCCCTTTCCCCAGGCCCAGCTTGTGACGCACCGTCCATCTTCCTCCTCTCGCTGCCTTCTAAAGCTTTTTGCCTCCAAGTTCATCCAGACGCTCCTGGTTAAACAATTACCAGCTAAGGCCCAAGTTCACGGCACACCTGCGGTGGCGCTCCAAGCCGGTCCCTCTCAAAAGAGCCTTTATTACAACGTAGCCCAACCCTGCGGTGGCGCTCCAAGCCGGTCCCTCTCAAAAGAGCCTTACAACGTAGCCCAACCACATCGATCCTAATTGTTGTGTACCTCGGGCGGGGGGGGGGGGGGGCATTTCTCCTTTCCTCCTGAAGCTGCAGGCAGCAGACCCCACGGGGATTCCCCTCCCCCTTTTATCCTCACCAGAACCCTCGGAGGGGGGTCAACCAAGGGAGAACACCCCTTATCCGTTTCCACGGGAAAGGAAAAGGAGAAAAATCTGGAGAAGGGGAGGGAATATGATGCAAAGGAAAGACAAGGCCACAGAAGGAAAAGGGCAGGAAAAGAGAAGCAAGAGGTTATAATTTGGGAAGGGAAGGGAGGAAGGAAGGAAAAGAGAGAGGAAAAAGAAAGAAAGAGAAAGGGGAAAGGGGAGGAAGGGAAGGGAAGGGAAGGGAAGGGAAGGGAAGGGAAGGGAAGGGAGGAAGGGAGGAAGGACAAGGGAGAGGAAAAAGAAAGAGAAAGGGGAAAGGGGAGGAAGGGAGGCGGGGAAGGAGAGAGATAGAGAAGGAAGGAGGGAGGGGGGGAGAAAAAGAGAAAAAAGGGAAAGGGAACGGAAGGAAGGGAAGGAAGGAAGGAAAGAGAAAGAGAAAGCAAAAGAAGGAGAAGGGAGGGAGGGAAAAAAGGAGGGAGGGAGAAAAAGAGAAAGAGAGGAAAGGAGAAAGTAAGACCTTTTAAACAAACAAACAAACCAACCGGGGGTGAATTTCAAAAGAATCGTCTTGGTACAGAGTATCAAAATCAGCAATGTTACACATATCTTCCCACCCTTGAGGCTTCTACGAACTCCCTGCTTCTCTTCTCCCGGCATCACACGCTTGAGGGGCGGATGGGCAACCTGCTGGCCTAACCCCACTTTGACACCTCACCCCACTGCTGTGGGTCTCGGGTCCCCGAGGTGCCCAACTCCCTGGATTCAATTCTCTTGTTGCTTTTTTAAAATAATAATAATAATAATAACAACAACAACAACAATAACAGTGCAAGCCTCAGAAAATCTATTACAGTAATGTTAGTATTGCAGCAAACCTCTCCCCGTTTTCTTTCTTTCCTCTCTATTCCTCATTTTCTATTTTTGTTCCTGTTTGGTTTGTATATTTTACTACATTGAAAAATCCTAATGAGAGAGAGAGGGGGGGAGGGGGGGAATCAGGACCAAAAAAATAAATCTTAATCAGAATTTTTAAAAAAAATCCTAATAAACGATAAGAGAGAGCATGAATGAGCATCAGAAGGCGTAGTGCCCAGGGAAACATTCCCAACTGAGTTTCCTGCAGCCTCCGGCCCAATTTTGCAACCTCTCGGAAAGTGCTCTGTGCAGATCTGAATAGGAATCGTTTTTCCTCCTCTCCCCTGCAGTTTGCAGCTTCCACACTGTGCAAAGCTCACCAGATCGGGCCCTCGCTGCAAAGGTCAAAATAGTCGGGCCAGCTTTGGGCCCCAGGACTTCCCCACCCACCCCGTGTCGCAACTCGAGCCAGCTGCCAAAGGCCCGGGGTCAGGCCGAGGAACCCTCGGTTGAGCCTGGGGCGGAGATCCGAGCCCGCCCCCGTCCCCCGTCTCCGCGCGGGACAGCCTTCCCCAAGCCCTGGCTGAGAAGATAAAGGAGTCATACAGGCCTGTTGGGGTCTCTTTTCTGACTTTTCTGCTTTCTCGGGACTGCTGTGAAGAGCAAGACGGGCGGGCGGAAAGGATGGCTGTTGCAACAACTGATTTCCACCCCTGGCACAAAACCCCGCAACCCCACCCAGCCGGAGCTGGGAGCTGCCGTTTCCTCCTCCCCAAAACTCACATTCCTCGCTGGTGCTGCAGTTAAAAAGCAGGAGCTCAAATATCGGCCAGAAGTTATAAAATTATGATGTTAATTTCCTGGGTCGGCCTATCTAGATGCATTCAGTGTTCTTAAACTAAACATAAAGAAGGAAACTTGTTTCCTTAATGTGAAGTTGCCTGAATTTGAAATTACTTTTTAGATAAATCGGGATCTTCCATGGGGGATCCCTAGGGACCTCTCGGGGAACCCTGGTTGAGAAACCCTGTCCCCACAAACAAAGAAAGCGCGCGATGGGTGTGTATGTTTAATAGCCCTGAAGCTAATTGTTTGCCCGTGTTGCCCAAACCCATTCAAGGTTGGTCAATCAAAGCTGGGGCTTTGAAAAAGAAACTGCTTAATGCCCCATGAAAATCAAGCCGTCTTTCCGGGCGGCCTGGAAGTTTACTTTTGAGTTTGTTTTCTGCCTCCCTTGGCATGTGAGACTGCACCTCTTGCGGGCAGGGTGTTAATGGTAAACCAAGCTATTTCCTCTGGTAATCTGCAGCGGTCTCTTGGCATGCCTTTTATGGGAAGGCAGAGGAAAGGGAAAGGAAAGGCAATTTATTTATTTATCATATAAACATGATGATAGATAGATAGAAAGATAGAGAGAGAGAGAGAGAGAGAGAGAGAGAGATAGATAGATAGATAGATAGATAGATAGATAGATGATAGATAGATAGAAAGATATAGATAGATAGATAGATAGATAGATAGATAGATAGATAGATAGATGATAGATAATAGATAATAGATAGATAGAGATAGATAGATAGATAGATAGATAGATAGATAGATAGATGATAGATAGATAATAGATAGATAGAGATAGATAGATAGATAGATAGATAGATAGATAGATAGATAGATGATAGATAGATAGATAATAGATAGATAGAGATAGATAGATAGATAGATAGATAGATAGATAGATAGATAAGATAGATAGATATAGATAGATAAGAGATAGATAGATATAGATAGATAGATAGATAGATAGATAGATGATAGATAGATAATAGATAGAGATAGATAGATAGATAGATAGATAGATGATAGATAGATAGATAGATAATAGATAGATAGATAGATAGATAGATAGATAGAGATAGATAGATAGATGATAGATAGATAGATAATAGATAGATAGATAGATAGATAGATGATAGATAGATAGATAATAGATAGATAGATAGATAGAGATAGATAGATAGATAAGATAGATAGATAGATATAGATAGATAAGAGATAGATATAGATAGATAGATAGATAATAGATAGATAGATAGATAATAGATAGATAATAGATAGAGATAGATATATAGATAGATAGATAGATATAGATGATAGATATAGATAGATGATAGATGATAGATTTATTTATTTATTTGTTCAACTTATATCACCACCCATCTCCCCCCACAAGGGGACTCTGATAGATGATAGATGATAGATGATAGATGATGATAGATGATAGATGATAGATGATAGATAGATGATAGATGGATGGATGGATGGATGGATGGATGGATGGATGGATGGATGGATGGATGGATGGATGGATGGATGGATGATAGGGAGGGAGGGAGGGAAGGGGAGATGAAGGAATGAAGGAAAAAGAATTGGAGGGCAAGGAAGCAAGGAAGCAAGGAAGGGGAAGGGGAGAGGAAAGAAGGAAGGATTGGAGGGGACCCGCCTTTTCCCCCCCTGATTGACAATTAAAGTGATCAAAAAGTTTTAACCAGGAAGCCTCTAAGTTTCGCCGCTTTGCAAAAAAAATAGAGAAAGAAACAATATTGCACCATCCATGCACTTTCTAATTCTTTCCCCGCCCTATAGGGTTAATCTATTCAGAGGTGGCACGAGGAATACGCCCCATCTTCCAACCCCACCCTTTTTTCCTTATGAGCCAATCCCCAACTCTTTTGGGCTTCGAGCTCCTCCTCTCCCTGCTTCTGATTGGTTTTTATCTCCATGGCCCGTCTTCATACGATGGAGAAGGCCAATCAAGAACGTGGCGCTGCTATGGTCTATTCTTACCTCGGCCGCCTCTTTTTTTTTGCGAGGCTCTGTGGGTGTTGTAGTCCTCGGATCGGCGGACCTGCGTTCTTTCCGCGGAGTTCTGATAACGCGAGGACTACGAAGCCCAGAAAGTATTTCGGCGCAATAGGAATTCTAACCATACAGGGGACAATCTCTGTTTATTGCTCGAGATAAGCTTACGGCAATAGGAAGGGTGAGTGTTGTGGTATAACAGTTGTCTGTATTATTTTGGATTTTGATTATTTTTGCTGGTGTTAAGAGTTCCTGCCTCCTTTGCAAAAGGGGACGTTGTCAGAATAGCCTTGCAAACAAATTTAGATGAAGTTGCTAGTCCGCATGATACTTTTACTGTCTGCTTTCTTAAACGTTCACTTGTTCTATAGGTGATGGTGGTGATGATGATAATAATGGTAATAATAATAATGCACGTATGTGGATTTTGAAATCTTAGGAGTGAATTGCAAACGTTGCCTTCTAATTTCTGGATTAGGGTTTCGGAGGACCCTTTTGGAAGCTCCAATCATCCACAAAAGTTTCCTTCCGCCCTTTCCTACCTTGCAGGGCAGTTGTTGGTATTTCAGCAAGGCCGATCTTCCCCAATTTTTCCTGCAAAGGAGGTAGGTAGCCTCTCCTGATTCTTTCAATTTCCTACAGAAGGATAAGGAAGTCTCTGGATTTATATACCACCAGGAGTCTTTGTAAAATACAGCAAGATATAAGACCAATAGATAAAGTGTAGAATAACAAGAGCTTTCTTTAATAAGTGTTAAGGCCTTTGATAGCCCAGCATTCAAGGGAGCGATGAAATAAAAGCGTTGGGAATTTATCATACAGAGTGGGAAGGGACCTCAGAGGTCAACTAGCCAACCCCTCCTCACGGCAGGATCCACTGCAGCAGCTTGGGAAGATGGCCAGCCCCTGTTTGAAGACCTCCAGTGAAGGCTTTATGCTAACACTGCAAATTCTGATGGTGCCCCTTTATTCCCATGATGACAATTTGATTGTCATGCAAAACAGCCTCTTATTCTAGTTTCTGAAAGGTTTAGCGATGGGCCAACTTTGAGATTTAGCGAGCAGAAACTCTTTTTTTAAAAAAAATAGTTGAAGAAGCTACAGCTGCTTCTAGTTCGAATTCGCCATCCCTTTACTGTAATTTGATTTTTTTTAAAAATGGAAATGTGGATGCTCGCCCCTGATGTAAAACGTGTATGTTGGCTCAGAGTTTACTTTCCTAAGAAAAAGTGTGGGTGGATAAGATTTAGACCAATGAAAGTGTCATAGGCCAGGAAGACGGGTGTGAGCGGTTTGAACACAACCCTTTTCTTTCGGTAGGTCTGCGTTCGAGGAAGAGGATGAGCGAAGGTGGAAAACACGGGTCCGCGGCTACAGACAAGGAAGAATTTGTGAGTTTCTTCCCCCAGATTGTCAGGGATCTGACAGAAGACGAGATTCACCCGCCCGAACTGGCTGATGCTATCACCAGGCTGAAAAAGGTGAGGGTCCAAACCATCTTTGCCCTGGTTTGCAATTTATACAGAATCGTGGTTTGCTAAATAAGCCACCATTCAGGGCACCCACAATACCCTGACCATGTTTTAGAAAGGTGGGATCCAGCAAAACTGGGGTCAGTTCTTAGCCACGATCACTGCACTGCCATTTTCATCCATAGGTGCTGGAATATAATGCCGTTGGCGGGAAATATAACCGTGGGCTAACCGTGGTGGCTGCTTTTCGGGAACTAGCAAAACCAGATCAGCTTGATCCGAAGAGTCTCTGCATTGCCCTCGTTGTGGGCTGGTGTGTTGAACTGGTAAATTCCTTTGTGACTTTTGCCTGAGCACATCTGCAACACGTATGTGGATTTTCTGAGCTGCCTTTCCTCTTGAGTTTTGGGGAGGGGAATCGCTCTTCCCTCTGTACCTCAATCTTCTCATGTGACTAGTCCTCAATGTTGTGGCTTCCCAATTAGGTTCCAGTTTGCCGCAGTCGATTGTACGCCCTCTGGAGCAGGGAATGCCCATTCTTTAGCAAAGCATCAGCCACAGAGCTGGCGTGGTTCAAGTCAACGCTTGTTACAATATTTATGGAATAAAGTTCTTCCGCTCTATTGTCTGTGCAATCTCAAAATTTATGGGTTGCGCTGTAGGTTCTCAAAGTTTTTAGAAATGTGAAATGATGTAACAATGTTGTGATTCATCCAACGTTGTAATTTAGTTATTGGACGGATTAGAAATATACGGATGACGATGACTTGCATCTGTTCATCCTTCCTCTTCCTAGCTTACGTCACTACACCCTAAACAACCATTCATTTAGTGACAGTTCAGACTTAGGAAGGTACTAAAAAAACTGACAACCAGTCCTCACACTTACAACCATCGCAGCGTCCCTGTGGTCATGTGATCACGATTTGGGCGCTTGGCAGCCAGTTTGCATTTATGATCACCACAGTGTCCCGTGGTCACATGATCGCCATTTTCGACCTTCCCGGCCAGCTTCTGGCAAGCAAAATCAATGGGGAACCGCGTGATTCACTTAGCGACCACTTGGTTCGCTTAATGCCCACGGTGATTTGCTTAATGACCACTGCAAAAAAGGTCGTAAAATCAGGTCGGATTTGCTTAATGACCGCTTTGCTTAGCAATGGAAATTCCAGTCCCAATTGAGGTTGTTAAGCGAGGACTACCTGTATAGAAAAAGGAATTGCTCTTCTCTCGCTACGTGGAAAAGGATGGCATCTGATTTTATTGCAGCTCCAGGCCGTTTTCCTAATTGCGGATGATATCATGGACTACTCGGTGACTCGCCGGGGCCGACCCTGCTGGTACAAACAGGTAATCTGAAAAGATCTCAAAACCCTTGCTGCAAAAGTTTGGGAAGTACACCTATTTTCCTCCTTCTGGTTGCCAATTTCGCCTTGGGATAATTCTGATTTTTATTGGCTCTTGAGAGGAGTTGCAAAACACATCTGCCTCCCTAGAGCTGTGCTGTGTGTCCTAAACAGGCAGATAACCTTGGATTTTGTCCTGAAGCTTTGGGACCAGGGACCGTGCGCTGATCCGTCCAGCATCTGGAGATTAAGTGGTTGGGTTTATGTCGCGCCCTTAATTTGATCCTTGAATTAATCCGTTGCGGGGGCCTTCAACCATAGATTAAGTCGTAAGCGAACCCAAAGAAAGATTCAGCCCTCAAAAAGAAGTTGACATTAAACAAGCCTTGAATGTGCACAGGGTATCCATGGAGATATCATTTCCCCTATTCGGGGAGATGGGCGGGGATAAATTTAAATAAATAAATAAATTTAAATTACATAGCCATTTCTCCAATCTGGTCTCCTTTGGTAGAATCGGGCTACAGCGGATGGAATTTGTGCTAGCTGGGAATTTGTGAGTTGTGCCCCAGGTTGTGCAGAAATACAGAGAGCAGAATCTTTCCGCAGCGGGGAACGTCAAGGATGGCTTGACTTGAATTCACAGATCTCTACAAGATTTTGTCTCGGGGGCCAAAATCTTGCCCAGCCCACGAACCCAGAGATGGCTGGAGCAGAATCCCAGCTTTGGGGACCGGTGGGGGTGAATGATGGCACTCTGTGTATGCTCAGACGCCCCTTTGTTATTTGCAAGGAAGTTAAAAATAGGATTAAGGGGGCGCTTGATGACCCGTCTTGATCCTCCAGCAGTTCCTTATTTTGCTTGTTCCCCTGTAGGAAGGGATTGGCTTGGACGCCGTGAACGACGCCTTTTTGGTGGAGGCCAGCGTTTACCAGCTGTTGAAACGGCACTGCCGAGATCAGCCGTACTATCTGAATTTGCTGGAGCTTTTCCACCAGGTGAGCCTCTTCCAGAACAGCAGGTCCCGATAAAGCAGGCCTATTCCTTTTCCTCCTCTTAATCTGGCTGAGTTTTATTCGGCGGTCCAGAAGGCCCCAGAGAGGCCGCGGGGGGGGGGGGGGGGGCAAGGCGGAACTTTATGGCATTGTGGTTCGAGGGCGTGGAATCGAAGAATCCGACACGATGGAAACTTTCACGGTCTGTTGTGGATCTGGCAGAAAGTCAGAGAAAACCGACCAGATTAAATGCCCGGGTGGTGTAGTAGGGAAGGTGCTGGGCTCAGAATGGGGAGACCCGGATTCGAGTCCTCCCTCGTTCACGGACGTTCCCTGGGAGACTTTGAGCCATTCTCTCAGCCCAGCCCAGCCCAGCCCTACCTTGCAGGACTGTTGTGGAGCAGAGGAGGAGGGGAGGAATGGTATGTAGACCGCCCTGAGCTCTTGAACACGAAGGCTGGGGTGTAAATCTAATAAATCAATGAATAAGAAAGCCAAAACAGGATAATGTTTCTTGCCTTTCTGATGATGATGATCTTCTCTGTCCTGTTTTACCCCAGATGTCCTACCAGACAGAGCTGGGACAAGCATTAGACCTTTTTCAGATCGATTTGAATTGCTTCACTGAAGAAAGGTGAGAAGCCGTTGGGATACAGGTAGTCCTCGCTTAACAACCACAATTGGGACTGGAATTTCAGTTGCTAAGCGAAACAGTCATTAAGCGAATCCGACCTGATTTTACAACCTTTTTTGCGGCAGTCGTTAAGCGAATCAGTGCGGGCGTTAAGCGCCCCCTGTGGTTGTTAAGTGAATTACGTGGTTACCCATTGATTTTGCTTGCCAGAAGCTGGCCAGGAAGGTCAAAAATGGCAATCATGTGACCACGGGATTCTGTGACGGTCATAAATGTGAACCGGTGGCCAAGGGCCCAAATTGTGATCACGTGACTGTGGGGACGCTGTGACAGTCGTAAGTGAGAAGACCGGTTGCAAGTTGGTTTTTTCAGCACCTTCGTAAGTCTGAACTGTCACTAAATGAATGGTTGCTAAGCGAGGACTACCTGTAATGTAGAAAGACGGGACTTTGGAAAGCCCAAAGCTTGCATTTTCAAAAAAAGTCCCACTGTTTAAAGAAGAGAAGGCCTGGCTGGCTGGAATCGGGTACAGCGGGACCCCATAAGAAACCCACTCTTTGCATCAATTTGTGGGTACTGCAGAGCTGGGGGGTCCTCACTTAAAACCCTGCCCCTGAAAGCATTGAGGGTCACCCTGGATCCCTTCTAAAACGGTGGCAAGGAGTCATTTTTCTCCAAAGCGCTCACGCCGTTCTGCTTTGTTCGGCAGGTACAAGGCGATTGTGAAGCACAAGACGGCGTATTATTCGTTTTATTTACCGGTGGCGGCTGCTTTGTATATGGTGAGTCCAGGGCTCCACGTTAGCTGAGCCCCCGTGAAAGAGAGGTGGAAAATGTTCAGATGCGTCCCTGTTGATAAGCTGGTGTGGTTAGTCCTGAACAAAACACTTTTTGGGGCTTTCGGTGCACTGATCTCCGTTCGTCTTAATTGTCAATTTTAGTTGACCAGGATCCGTACGGAGCTGTGCAACTTTGAAAAATGCCTTAGGGGAAATGGAGGACTCTGTTCACGGCCTCTGACGGAGAAGCATTCTCACAAAGCTGCGGGTTAAGAGTCAGGAAAACAGCGCCAGGGTTTCTACCATCCGCCCAAACCCTCCAAAATTAAACTCGGCTACTGCAGAAAGAAATGAACTTACGATACATGGTTTTACAGGAAAAAAAATGAACTTAGGATAGATGGTTTTGATGATCAGGAAAAAAAATAGATTGTAGAAAAAATGGAAGCCGTGCTGTAACCATGGATTTACACTTATAACTGCTGTAAAATAAATGGGAAGTTACTTCTTTATATATTCTTTTTTTCTGCACTTTTGGCTTTGTCCCTCCCTCCCTCCCTTCCTCCCTTCCTTTATTCTAAATATTAGTTTTTCTTAGTTTTTTTTATCTTTCCTGTTTAAAATCTTAAAGTTATTTTAAAAATAAATAAATAAAAATAAATAAAATGGCTGCCATCCCAGCTCAGGGCGACGAAAAAGGCAAATATACTGGGAACTGTAGTTTACTTATAGCTCAGTGTAAAGTTTATCCATGTAGTTTGTGTTTAATTTTTCTTTCTCTGCTTCCTCTTCACCTAGGCTGGCATTGACAATGAAGAAGAACACGCACACGCCAAGGCCATCCTTCTCGAGATGGGGGAATTCTTTCAAATCCAGGTACTATTTTTTTGCAGCCTTTCGCCAAGGATCTAGGGATGGCTTACAAGTAGTCCTCACTTAACAACCATTCATTTAGTGATGGTTCGGACTTACGACGGTGCTGGAAAAAACGACTTATGCCGGTCCTCACACTTATGACCGTTGCAGCATCCCCAGATTTTGGATTAAAGCAACATTTGCCTAACTGGGGAAAAGGGGAGAAAAACAGACAATTTTTGCAGGGAAGCTGATAAAATGGTTTGGGTTGATTCGGTTTGCAAAATTTCCTGCTTTTCTTGCGTTTTCCCCAGTTAGGCAAATGTTAAATGATTAACCCAGGAATTAAAAGCACCTGGATTTTCAGTGTCGGTTGCCCTTGCAGATGGGAACTGCAAAAACCCTGCCACGTGAAATACTTTGAGTCCCCTCCTGGATGACCGCGAAGCTGGTGCTTGGGAAATTCCAGAAATTAACATCAGTCACGTTTCTCCCTGCAGGATGATTTCCTCGACAATTTCGGGGACCCCCAAGTCACCGGCAAGATAGGGACAGATATTCAGGACAACAAGTGCAGCTGGCTGGTGGTCCAGAGCCTCAAACAGGCATCGCCGGAGCAGAGGAAGATTTTGGAGGTATCCTGGCTAGCAAGACGATGCTCAGGGAACGGGGTTTCCCAACTGCCACTGAATCAACCCCAGCGAACGCCACCCCAGCCCTTGACGCTTCAGCCAAACCAACGTGGTTTGGGAAGCCGGTTAGCCTAGGCTGAACTCAGATTCGCTTTTGAAGGGCTCGGCGCGTGCTAGCCCTGCGAGGTAGCCCACCCAAGGAGCACCACCAGGACTAGCAGCTCTATTATTCTATTAGAGCAGAGTAGAATTTTTATTACGGTCCCTGACCAGAATCGCAAACAGAAACGGGCTAAACATAAAGTAAAAACGAAAGAGGATAAAATATTATTGGTGGGGGAGTTCATCAGTGGACATCGATCTCTATTGTTTGGTGCCATGAACAGAATCTTGCAAGAGTGGAAATATTTCTCCTCTCCTTTCCTTTTACTCCGGAAAAATAGGGAGGGTCCCTCCTCAGATGCTTCCCACACCCTCCCTCCTTCGGTGGGCCGAGAAATCTTTTACACGCCGGTCGTCCCATCTGCGGCTCTCCCTCCGTCTCCCAAGATCATTCCCGCAGAGCATTACAGCAACTGGCCCAAAGGCAGACTATTTCTGGAAGCCGTGATTCAGGGCTTCTGCCAGCTCAGAAAAGGGGTTAATTCCTGAATTGATTTGTGCAAATGCAGCCCGAGAGGGATGTTAGATCTTACACCAGTGTTTCTCAACCTCAGCAACTTTAAGATGTGTGGACTTCAACTCCCAGAATTCCCCAGCTAGCATGCTGGCTAAACTTAGTTAAGCCTGCAGGAAGCTTGTCAGTCCACCAGAGGGCACTGGCTGGGGAATTCTGGGAGTTGAAGTCCACACCTCTTAAAGCGTGCTGGCTGGGGAATTCTGGGAGTTGAAGGCCACAGCTTTTAAAGCATGCTGGCTGGGGAATTCTGGGAGTTGAAGGCCACACCTCTTAAAGTTGCCAAGGTTGAGAAACACTGTCTTAAACTGTCCAAACTTCGTCTTTTCAATCCCTTAGGAGAACTACGGCCAAAAGGATCCGGCGAAAGTGGCTCGCGTGAAGGCACTTTACGAGGAACAGGACCTCAAAGCCGTTTACGAAGCCTACGAAGAGAGGAGTTACCAACAGCTCTTGGCTTCAGTCGCCCGGCACGCCGTTCGCTTGCCGAGCCAGATCTTCCTCGCTTTGGCCGAAAAAATCTACAAGAGGCAAAAGTGATTGCTGAAGGAGAAGAAACCTGCCTCGAACCACAGATGGCTTTTTAATCCGGTTTTCTTTTTTTCAGCTGGGACTTGAGATAAAAAATTCCTTAGAACTTTTGGAGGGTAATTCACAAGGGGTAAGACACGCTGCGGGTGCTGAGAGATGAACAGGAAGAGAAGGAATATTTTCCTGCCTCCTGTTAGAACCCCCCCCGTGGGATTTTTTTTTTCTCCGATAGGTGCGCTATTTAGGAAGGCTGATAGATTTAGTTTTCCTTGTTTCCAAGGCGAGAGAAAAACCCAGCCGTATTTCTAAGGGATGCAGGCTGCCTTTTCCCATTTCTTCATCCTCCCCAACATCGGACAGGGCCGTGAAGCCTTGCCGCCAGGGCCGGCGGTGGGGGACAATGGGAATTGTAGTCCAGGAACATTTAGGAAGTGGACGAGTTGCTGCTTGGGCGTTAACGATGCCCGTCTTCGATGCAGTGGGAGGGTTGCTACGCTGGGACCTGTATTGGGTGAAGCGGAAGGGCCGGCTGAAAGACTTGGTACCAATAAATTATTTCCAAATAATCAGATTTTGCGTGGCTGTGGCTTTTCCCCCAGGTTCGTCTTCGTTCCGAAACGGAGGTATCTGGATCCTGTCTGTTCCTAATGTTTATCAAACTGAATTTTACTGTGGCCTCCAAGGAGCCGGATTTTTAAAGAAAAGCGAGGGCCCCGGAGTCGAATCCTTTCAAAGGGCTTGCTAAATGATTGCTAAATGATAGCTAAAGGAATCCTCTCCCCGCCCCTGAAGAGAGTGGACTGTGAAAGATAGAAATCTTTTTTTTTTCCCCTAATGGCCTAGTTGAGAATTTTCTAAGAGCATTTTGAGGAATCCTGCAAGTTGGATTCAGTGGATAAGCAGGGAAACAGATTTGCTTATATGTGCTCTGTGGGTGAAGATAGACGATCTTGAAATCTTGCCTTCTACAACTATTTCTAAGAATTGGAAACAGTTTGCATAGCCATCCACTATCCAATATAGCTATAAAAAAAGGTAAAGGTTCCCCCGCACATTTGTGCAGTCGTGTCCGACTCTAGAGGCCGGTGCTCATCTCCGTTTGTTAGCCGAAGAGCCAGCGTTGTCCGAAGACGCTTCCGCGGTCATGTGGCCGGCATGACGCACCCGGTATGCTGTTATATAGCTATAGAAATCAAATAAATAAATAAATATTCCTAGCAGTCTACGACATCCTGCTGTCATACGGTGGTGCTTAAAAGTTGGTGAACCCTTTTGAATTTTCACTATTTCTGCCTAAATATGACCTAAAATGTGATCTCTTCCACATACACCAATATCTCGCTTTGGATCATTTTCCCCAATAAATCAATGAACGTGTATAATGTTTTTGACTCATTTGTTTAATTGGATTCTCTTTATCTAGTTTTAGGACTTGTGTGGAGAACAGATCATGTTTCAGGTCATATTTAGGCAGAAATAGTGAAAATTCACCAACTGAAGCACCATGGTACCACCCAGCCTTTCCATCATGAGGGCTAGAACCTTACTTACCACATTGGAATTGTCGAGAGCTGAATTCCCTGCTAGGCATAGTTGTTGATGTTAGTTTATATCTGTGGTGTTGCCATCTGACGCACCTACTGCAAATGGAGAAATATTTCCTGACTAGGATACATTTATTTTTAAAGGATGTGTGTGTGAGAGATGCCTAGAATTATTACACACACAAACTGAGTGGTGTGGATAAGCTGCAAGGGGCATATGTGTGTGTAGCATTAAAAATAAATAATACAATACAACACAATACAATACAATACAATACAATACAATACAAAATATAAAATATAAAATATAAAATATAAAATATAAAATATAAAATAAAATAATTAAATATAAATATAAATATAAATATAAATAATATAAATATAAATATAAATAAATGCACATTAGTGTTTCAGGGACTAAAAGGGGGATCTAGCCTTAATGATTTAGTGGAATCTCCGGAGGAAACAAAAGATTGGAAGCTCAGGGGTGGATGCTTAAATCCAAACCGCAGTATGGCTAAGCCATGGCTTGTCTTAAACTCGGTTTATCAAATCACGACGGCTCACCATAAACTTTATGCCCTGACCAAAGCTCAAGTAAACCACAATGGGACCCCAAACCCCATATGTTGGTTCAGTATTGGCCAGAACCAAGTGATGGGTGTGTGTGTGTGTGTGTGTGTGTGTGTGTGTGTGTGAAGGGGTTGCTCCTCTGAGTTAAATCCGCCCCCCCACAGGAGGAGCCTGAATTGCTCAGAATCGGAGATGGCGGATCTTCAAGCCGAAGCCAGAACTGGGCCGGGCTCAATCCGATACCAAACGGGAGGTCGAGCTGGATGATCTCCAGGGACCCCTTTGCGTCTCTGCATTGGAAGCGCCTCTAAGTTTAGCATTGCAAGGGTTAAAGATTGGGGGGGGATGCAATGCAAGATGGCTTTAGCTCCTCCTCCTCCTCCTCCCTTGTCGGGGGGGGGGGGCAAAACCAGGGAGGGTTCGCTCGCCACAGCTGGGCTGGGCTGGATCAAACCCTGCAGCAGAATCAGGAAAGGAGAGAGGGACGGACGGACGGACAGACAGGCAGAGCCGGGCGCAGGTGAGTGTCCTTGAGGCTGACGCGCGGGAGCAACAGCCCCTGCCCCAAAAGAAAGGCTGGCTATGTGCCTGGGTGGATGGATGGATGGATGGATGGATGGGTGGTGGATAGATAAATAAACGGGCGGACATTTGCTTCTCTTCTGCGTAAAGAGAGGCTGGGCTTGCAGACATCCTATGATGCAGCCTGGAAGACTCGAACATCCTTCAGGTATGCCCCACCTTTTATTCAACACAACATAACGCACCCCCTCCCCAGATCAGGGATGGAACTAGGGTCTGTGTCACCCGGGGCAAACATGGATCCTGCCCCCCCCCCACCATGGATTGTTTTGTCATTTTGGCGCGCCCCCCCCCCCCCAGCGCGGCGCCCGGGGCACATGCCCCGTTTGCCCTGCCCCAGATGTGCGCGCATCTGCATTGCTGTCCAACGCTCCTCTTCAAGCCCTCTTCTCCAAGTCTGTTTGTTTGGGGGGGGGCGAAGCCTGTGCAGTCCGGACACACCCCAAGTGTCCCCCCCCCGCCCCCCTCCTTTCCAAGGGGCAACCCTGAGATCGGGAGGCGTCTACGGGGCGCCCCACGCCTTCTCCGCCATGTCTCCTCCTGGTTTTGTTGACGGGGCAGGGATGGTGGGGGAGGGGGACACCCTCCCTTGTTTTTTACCAGCTGGAAGGCTGGCAGCAATGCAATCCCTCTGCAGTGCTTTGACACTGCCCGCAGCAAAGATGGCCTGGGTGGGTCCGAAAGCAAGAAGAACAGCTGGCAGATGTCTAAGCCGGCCAATTCTGGCTGATGTTTCCCTGGGAGTGATGGGGGGGGGGGGAGCTGTGCAGCTTAGTGGTCCCCAGCTTGGAGCTGGGTTCAAATTGTCTAACAGCTCCAAGCTGCCATTTTATTCCCCCAGTGTGGTTGCCCCAAGGCTAATGGTGCGACCCAGCGAAGGCGCTTAGAGCCTGTAGCCTCAGAACCAAACCAAGAACAAGAGGCCTCTGGGCTCGTGCAGAGTGTCTTTCTGGGGCTTTGTTGGGGGCGGGGTTAAAAATCCCAAGGGGGTCTATAGTTGTGTTAGCACAAGATCTTTAGCTGAAGCAGGATTTACTCGGCTGACCCGATCATCTGGATTCATACAGAGCCAGAAATGGATAACCGCTTCAGGGATTCAGACTTGGCTGAAATGTGATGGGCTGCGTAGGGCTGAAATGCCATTTTACCCCCTTCTCTGCTCTGCAAAGCAGAAAGGTGGTGGAACTCCAATTCCCAGCATCCCCAGCCGAGTTCCCCAGCAATCTGGATTTTCCACCTTGGCATTAATGCTAGAGCAGTGTTTCTCAACCTTAGCAACTGGAAGATGTCTGGATTTCAACTCCCAGAATTGCTAAGGTTGAGAAACACTGCACTGGAGAATAGCTTTTCTTTTCTAGAAGGCCCTTGAAGGATATTATTAAAAGACTATTTGCTTTTCTAGCCAATTAAGATAATCCTCATCCGGATAGCCAGGGCAGCTTTTAGCAAAATAAAAACCCAGAATGTAAACCCATTCATGCCTCCATTGCAAAGCCATCGTTAAGGCAGACCCAGCGACAGAAATAGCTAAGTGGAAGAAAATTAACACAAGCTTCCTTCTCTGTTTGCAAAGCGAGCCGATTAAGAAATCAGCTTCAATCCGATATGACCGAAAGCCAGACAGAATGGAGGCCAGAATTATTTTTCAGGCTGCACTGGGTGCAAAAGGTTTTGGGAATAGTTGCAGACAGTTTTTCCCTTCTTGATTTTGGGTTTTATATTTCTGCTTTTGCTGGGGGGGGGGGGCACTGGAGGGGCTGAAGAGGGAGAAGTCTGCCACATGGCAGCTCTGTTGTCATGAGAACCCCAATTCCTCTTCTTGAATTTTTGGGGGTTCGACAAGGGAAGGGACGACACGCCAAAGAACAGTCTTTCTACCATCTGCACTGTTGGAAGAGACAAAGCATACTCTGCCTTGGAATTATTCTAAATCATTATCTACTCTACCCCCCTCTCATCACACACACACACACACACACCAATTTGCAGCTTTGAGGGACGATAAGTAGAGCCTCCACAGCCAAGAGCAGTCTACCTGGGAAATAAAACAAACATCAATTTGCAGCTTTGAGAGACCATCGATAAGTAGAGACTCCACAGCCAAGACCAGTCGGCCTGGGAAATGGGGATTGGCGATCCTTGTGCCTTATGGGGCTCGAAAAGCAGTCTTTTATTTTTTTAAAAAAAAAGGCTTTACATACCTTATTTATACATTATTGTTTTGATGTTCTGTATGATAGCATTATTATCGTGATGCATTGTGGGGGGTGGAATAGCTTTGGAAAGGAAACGGTGATGGTGAACAAGCCTGGCTTAGAAAGGGCTTGCAAACAGTAACAGGCTGATGAATAATAGAGGAGGAACATCTTAGAACACCTGCTATTCCCGACATTCAGATTGCATCTGCCGATATTTAAGCCGGAAATGTGGGGTGGGGGGTTTGGGGGGGACACTACAAGTGGGGAGGAATGAGCTCATGGAAATCTTGGTGAAAAGAAATGGAGAGTGGGAAGGAAGGAAGGAAGGAAGGAAGGAAGGAAGGAAGGAAGGAAGGAAGGAGGGAAGGGGGGAAGGGGGGAAGGGGGGAAGGGGGGAAGGGGAAGGAAGGGGGGGAAGGGGAAGGAGAAGGAGAAGGAGAAAGAAAAAAAGAAAAAGAAAAAAGGGAGGGAGGGAGGGAAATAAAGAAAGAAAAGGGGAAGGAAGGCTGGCTGCCTATAACACTGAATCCAGATGTTTTTTTTCAGAGGCGGGTCCTCAGTTGCAACAGGGCCGGCCTCCATTGTGGGGAGATGGAAAGTAGACCAAGCGGTCACCGTGTGTGAGTTGGGCGGCCTTATAAATTTGTATATATATTTTTTCTCCGCCGGCATTCTCCCCGCCTGCTTTTCCGACCCGTTTCTTTTCTTCTTGATCGCCCGACCCTCCGATCTTCCCTTTCACAGGAACTTGGGTGGAATCGACAGACGGGGTAGTGGGCCCTACGCCCTCTCTCTCCTTGTGCCCAGGAACCATGCAGTCTCCCAAAAAGGGTTTGATTTGCAACTTGAACCACGTCCACTTGCAACACGTCTCCTTGGGGGTCCACCTTTCACGCCACCCGGAACTTCAGGGAGAGGCCCGCACCGTGGTGCCGTCAAGGGAACAAGCGGGCTGCCACGAATGCCAGCAGCATGCTGGGAACGTGGTCCCCGAGCTGCTGGACGCCAATTCGAACAACCCAGCCTTGCCGTGCCAGTGTTGTGAGGCTCACTCTGTGTCATCAGAGGTCAAACGGGGCCTCCAGACCCAAACTTCCTTGAATAACTGCCCAACTGTGAACCACAAGGAGAAGGAAGAAGAGGAGGAGGAGGAGGAGGAGGAAGAAGAGGAGGAAGGTTCTCCTTCAGATCCAACTTCTTCCTCCATCAGCAGCTGCTCGGACCTCAGCCTGGACGAGTCTCCTGTCTCGGTGTACTGCAAGCCGTTCCCTGCTGAACAGGCCCCAAGTCCAGAAAGCCAACCAAATATTGTACCCTTGGAGGACACGCAGAATGTCCTTTCCCTGGCCAACCACAAAGATGGAGGTTCAAAGCTTAAAGTCCAAAGGGGTGGATGTCCAGAGACCCACGCCTGGGATAGCCCAGACAGCTTGTACAGCAGCAGCTCGCTGGAATCCCCATCGGACGCCACTCCTCCCTGCCCGGAAAGTCTGGTTGGGTCATCCCACGCTGGGTCCCCCAGAGGTCCCCCAGTGGTCCCGCCCCCCGTCCGCCCCTGCAGGGCACCCCCTGCTGTGCCGGTAGCCCCGCCCCTCGGCCCGGAACTGGATTCCAACTGCAATGCTCTCCCGGCCCACGAGGTCAAGTCCAACAACATCTCCTCGGGGCAGGTGGACATCAACTCCAACCGAGCCATGCCGGCGGGGTCCCGCTTTGGAAGAGAGCCTCCCCCGGTGCCCCCCAGGACCAAGCGGGGGCTTCAGGGGCTGAGAAGAAGCGAAGGAGGGAAACCATCCTCAGAAGTGGCTGCTTCTGCACCCGTTGATTACCGGTTCCACCCCGGTGAACCCCAAGGCAAAGCCTCCAAGAAGACGGTCACCTCCTTCCAGGAGTTGGCGCAGAAGCGGAAGAAGGTTGCAGCCGCGCCGCCCGTTCGCCAGGCCAAGAAGGACCAAAGCGATTGGCTGATTGTCTTTTCCCCCGATACCGAGATGCCTCCATCTCATGAGCTCTCCTGGTCAAACAGGCAGGAGGCCCCCGGCCCCCTGAGCAACCCAGCGGCACCGTCCCACCCGACCAGCGGCCTCCAACGAGGGATCGTCACGTTCAAGGACCTTCGTCACCGCAAGCGGAGCGGCCAACTCGCCGCCAAGGTGGGCAACCCAGCGCATCCCCGGGCAATTCCTGGGCAAGGGGGACCCGATGGCCACGCTGCGCAAGAGACGAGCGACCCGGAGCCGACGCCGAACGGACATTTCTGGGGCTCGAAGGACATCCCGCCTCGGAGGAAGGTGTCTCGGCCGGGCCTGCAGCCGATTGTGGAAGGAGGTTCTGAAGATGGGGGGGACGGAGAAGCCAAGCAGAAGCAGCTTGAAAGAACCTCGGAGACCCAGCTCCAGGCGAGGCGGGGTCCTGACACTAGCAGGAAAGCAGAGCAAGGAGACAGGAGGGTCACTGAGGGTAAGACCTTCCCCCTTGTATTGATCGATCGATCGATAGCGTTCGTTAGAAGGAAGACTGGAGTTATAACCCAAGTATTCCAGCAAGGATTCTGATGTCAATAGAGACTGCTATATATAGGCAATTGAGGGCAGCGAAACTCTTACAGGTAGTCCTCACTTAACGACGGTCCGTTTAACGACGTCCGAAGTTACGACGGCCTCGGAAAAAGCGGTTTATGACCTGTACTCACACTTACGCAAAACGTCACACCGCCCCCGCAATCACGTGATCACAATTTGGGCACTTGGCAGCCGGCTTGCATTTACGACCAGTTGCAGCGTCCCGTGGTCACGTGATCGTGATTTGCAAAACGTCCATTGGGGAAGCTGGATTTGCTTAACGACCCATGATTCACTTAACGACTGCGGTGATTCGCTTAACAACCATTGTAAAAATGGTTGTAAAAGGGGTCCGGTCACGTGGTAACTCACTTCATGACCGCACCGCTTAACAACCAGTTTTCCAATCCCTATTGTGGTCGTTAAGTGAGGACTACCTGTGTTTATTTACTTACCCTTTCCCTCTTGGGGCTGGGGGAAGTTAGAAGCTTGTCTGCGTGCTGAAGTTGAGGCAGTTTGCATCTGTCCCCTATTTTAAGAATGTGTGAAAAGAATCTGTGCGGCCCACTTTTGCCCAGTCCGTCCGATCAGTAGGTGAGGTACCAAGTTTCTGAATGTTGGGGTACATTAAGGCCTGCGAGGTTCCCTTCAACTCAACGATTCTTGACTCAGTGGGAAGTTTTCTCGTTGAATTCATTGCAAGCAGGCGTGGGGCTTAATCTGGGATTCAGGAATAATCAGGAACTGAATCAGGAACTCTAAAAACGAGCAGACAGAGCCGGCTTTGATTTCCCTTCTTTTCTGCTTATTTAGCATTAAATACAGTGAGTCTGACTGGACTCTCTCTGGCTTATTTATTTCCTGCCTTTTATTCAGTCAGACCGGAGTCAAAGGTTTAAGGTAGCCCCAGATAAATCCGATCGTCCAGAGAGCCGAGCAAAGTGCGAAAAGGAAATTCTTTGGGCTTTTAAAAATCTTTCCTCCGTCTCTTCCCATGCCTTCATTTCATTCCCTGCTGATGCTCCCTGCATGTGATCCTTTCCCATTCCTTGTCGTTTGTCGTCTAGAAGAGCCTCGGTGAGTGTGGTGTGTTGGGGGCCAAATTGTGAGGAATCCTGAATGCAAAGTCTGGCTCAGATCAGAAGCTGAGTGTACCTCGCAGGGTTATGAGACAATCCAAGGATGTTTGATTGCCCATCCTCACGTCGAAGGAGGGTTAGAAATTCGGAAGAGAAGCAGAGTCTTGCTTCCCCGCATCCAAACGCAGCAATTTAACGGCTGCCCCGCCCAGCGATGGGCGAAAAGGGTTTCTAGTCCCTATGCTCTCATTCCTAATAAAGATGCCGTACATCTTCTGCACTAACACTTGAAAAGAAAAGAAAAAATCCCCATCGGAGATGCGATAGCTTCCTCTGCATGCCAACAGATTAATTTTTTCATTTTGACCCTCTTTCTTTCCTAAACACCTGCAGCTGCGAACAGGGTGGCCAGATTCAAAAGCCTCTGCTGAGCATCGCCCTCCTGCACAATGATTAAAAACGAATTTTAAAACAGGCTTCTGATCTGCAGCTGGCCTCTCAAAATACAAATCGACCTTCCAACGGGGGGGGGGGGGGGGGGGGGGGAGGGAATTATCTCAAGCTGTTCCGGATTTGAAAGCTTCCTGATCGAATAAAAGAGCCCCAAATGAGCTCTCCTTGCCTTCTAATGCGCACCTTAAATCATATTACCTGTAAAAAACAGGAAATTTGCTTGCGATTGGCTAACTGATCCGGAAAGGCGGGTTTCCACTTCCCTTCTTTTTTGCTTCCTTAATACTCCTCCCCCCACCCCCTGCAAACAAATTAAATATGGAAATCACTTTCTCTTTTGTCCCATTCCCCCCCTTCCATGTTTCCCTTTTCTGCAAACCAACCGGATTCTTGCAAGCTCCCTTCCTTCAAACGGCCCCTTGGGAGGAGGGCAGGCAGACCCCGAATTAAGGAATCTGCATTAGCTGCCTTTCCTGTTCGGAAAACAGAGAAAGTTTTTCCCGAAAGGTAATCTGGGCTTAGCGTCGCTCATCAGCAGGAGAACAGTTTAACCGGGGTTTGGCTCTTCTCCCGGTGATCCTCAGGGGTATGTGAGGTCAGAGGTCAGAGGCCACCCTCCTTGCATGGGGGGGGCTGTTTTCGGCTCCATCCGCTGCATGGAGCCCCCCCACAATTTCTGCCTTTCACTGCAGACCACGATAAAGAACCCGTACAGCAGAGGCGGAGAAGGCCAAGGATGAGGGGGATTGTAGTCCAAATTCCGGCAGCCGTGAGGGATGCAACGGTGCAGAGCTTCCAAGTGGGGGGGGGTATTGGATTTGTGGGGGGGGTTGTTCCTCACCCCCGTTATATGTGTGTTTTATTGTCTGTGGTGGCGTCCAGAATTAACGTTTTTTCTTCTCGTATTCTCTCTCCCCCCCCTCCTGTCTCTCCAACCTTCACCCCGCTTTCGGACCTCGATTCCCTTCCCTGCTGCTGTTCTCCTCCCCCCCCCCCCCCGTGCCATCCACGTGTCGTTCTCCGGTTCCCCAACACCTCCCTCCCCCCCCCCACTTTCATCTTGTTCTCTAACCCTTGCTGCTTTCTTTCGGGATGCTGGTACGGCTTCTTCCCTCTCTGCACGTCTCGTCCTTCCACCCCGCCGCCTGCAGCCCACCAGGTCCCTCCGATTCCCCGCCGGCCTCAGCCACTCCTCATCCGTTTCTCCCCCCCAGCAAAGGGGCAGGGGGCTGAACCTTCCTCCCCCCTGTCCAGGGGTCCCGGATTGGAGAGTGTGGCGCTCGCGCCCCCTGACCCCCCGGGTCCGGCCTTTTGCCCAAGACTGAAGACCCTCTCCTGCGAAGACGTTTGCTTGCTGGCCGGCCAGCAGGGACCACTTTTCGACGCGCTGTCCCCGAACGAGCTGCTGCCTGTCCGCCTCTCGCCCATCGGGGCCTATTCCCCCCCAGCCAGGAGCATCCTCCCCTTTCTCAGCAGCCCCGATCTGGCCGTGCTGTTTTCCCCTTTCTTCCCCTCCAGCAAAACCTTCCCCATCTTAGCTTTTCCGACCCACCAGGTGCCCGAGCTGCCACTTGGAGGCCGAGATCCCCCGGGAAACCAGGTTGGAAGGGGTCCCCGGGGCACAGTGTCTTGTGACACTATGAGAGCCAAGGATTCAGGAGTTTCCCAGCAACGTAAGCCTCCCCTTTCTCAATGCCCCCTTTCGGTTTGGCCATTCCCAAACGGGGTTCCATCGGTTTGAGGGGGGGAGCAGCTGAAAACGCGGAAGAAGCCGGGCCAGAGAGGTGGGTGGCTGCGGCGAGGCGGCAGGAAATTAAAAATCAGCCTTCCTCGATTTAATAAGTTGCATTGGAAAAACCCACCGAGGTAAACTCATGAGCCTTTTAGATGCTCATCCCGTCCCCAGTAGTGCAAGATTTAAAACATCAGCGTGGTGTTGCATTTCACTGAGAAATAGCAGAGGGCTCAGAGTTTACATTGGGGAAGTCGCCTGGAATTAACCTGGATCGCCGTAGAGGAGCAGACGCACGCTAGGCCTAACCTACATCTTCCTTTTCTATGGATCTGGCGAAGTTTTAAAAATAAACAAAGAGGAGGATTAGCCTTATCCTGAGATGAAGAAAGAGCATAAACGGGGTGGGGGTGGGGAATGCTAAATCAATCAATCAATCAATCAATCAATCAATCATACTGCGCATGCCAATGCCCACAGAGGAGCAAGTGTACCTATTAATGCAGGTTAATTCGCATTTTCTCCACTTCCCCCCCCCCCCAGTTCGACATTCTCAATCCTTTGGTGGCATCCCACTCCGAGGATGCCTGTGGAGGACAGAGGTGGGCCAAGTCTCGACACAGCTGCAACAACAGAAAAAAGGTAAGATCATAGATAGGTGATGATAGATAGATGTTAGATAATGCTAGAGATGATAGATGATAGGTAGGTATAGATAAAGATGAAAGATAGATAGAGATGAAAAAGAGAGAGATAAAGAAAGATGAAAGATAGAGATGAAAGAGATAGATAAAGAAACATGGGATAGATAAGTAAAGATGATAGATATAGATAGATAAATATAGAGGATAGATAGATAAAATGAAAGATAGATTATGATAGAGATGGAGATGATAGAGATGATAGATGATAAAGATGAATGATAATGAGATAGATATCTATGATGAAAGATAAAGATGAAAGAAAGATAGATAGATGATAGAGAAGACAGAGAGAGACAGAGAATGATAATAGATAACAGCAAAATCAATGGGGAAGTGCGTGATTCACTTAACGACCATCGCAAAAATAATAGTAAAATTGGGTCGGATTCGCTTAATGACTGCTTCACTTAGCAACCAAATTCTGGTCTCAATTGTGGTCGTTAAGTGAGGACTACCTGTAAGGGGGGGGGGGTTTTCCCAGTCCACAATAAACGTAGATATTGTCTGCTTCTTTTTAGCTCTGCTTGTGGCAGTCAGCGCCTCCGTGGACAAAATCGTGGCTCATTTCAGCACCGCCAGGAACCTCGTTCAAAAGGTCGGTTTTGGCGCATCGGGTTCTTGCACCGCCTTCAGATCCTCCCTCATCCCCCTGAGTGTGCCCCCCCCCCCAGTTTATCTGCACAACCACCCTGCGGAGTAGGCGAAGCTGAAAAATATCCTGGGGACATCAAGGGGGGGGGCTTTCCATCCGTTCAACCAGCTGGAGGTTGAGCTCAACGCAATCCTGGGCGGTGTGATTCAGCTGCACCATTCTCCATAACAGAGGGGGAATTATAAGTCGGGCAGAATAGCATCTCACTTGGAAACATTCGCCTTGAGCATACGCACACGGTGGCATTTTATTTCTCCCTTTTGGCTGCTTGGCTGGAAGCCAAGGAAGGACAGTTTCCCTGCTTTATTTGGTGGGGCTAAATTAGGAAACGCTAATTACCAATTAGCCAAGGGAGGGTGGGTTATTTGGTCTTCCCCAGCTGCCAACGGCTGGCACAGTCCTTTCCGCCCTGCACAGGCTCAGCTGGGGGACAGTCAGCTCACCCCGGAAGTGGGGTATTTGGTGCTCAATACCCTCTGCCCTGCCTTGCATGCCCTGGTGGGTGACGGCCTGAAGCCTTTTCAGAAGGACGTCATCACAGGACACAGGCCCAGTTCTCCGTGGAGCGTCATCGAAGCCTCTGCCAGGCCTGGTAGGTGGTGCTGGGGATGGGCGGTAGAGAAGTAGTGAATGGAGCAGAAGGAACCATTTTACTTGGATTGTGGTGTGTGGGTGTGTGGGTGTGTATGTTGGAGAAGAATCAAATCACTTCCATTCTGTTTCCACTCTGCATCAAATTAACGCCACATTTGGTAGATCCGATGAATGGTCCAAGCTCATAAAATAATAAAGCAACATAAAATAACTTTTGCCCATACCCTGAATCTACATTTGTGCAATTAGGCTAAACTGGTGCAAGCTTAAGACCAGGAGACTCTGGCAGAATGGCTTGAATCCCTATCCCTTGAGGGTGGGATTTGCACAACAAACTCAGCCAGGACAGTTCAAGGCCAAGTGGGTTGGCTTTCATCTTGGTTAATTTGTTGACTTTAATCTTGGTTAATTTGGGGGCCGGGGGGGCAGGCTTAGAATGTGGCGGAAACCCAGCCGGTTCGTTAGTCTAGGATTCAAACCCAGAAAACTGTTTAATTCAGCAACCAATTTAGGCATGTCGAGGGGCTCCCCTGAACAGCCTCAAAGCACTCTTCCCAGTCTTGAGGACTAGAAGCTTAGAATGAGTAGTTTTAGCTCTTCTTCTAAAAATCAGATTCTGGGGAAATTTCCCCATGGGGTTCCCATATTATGCCAAACCACAGTTGTTTGGGTTCACACAAGACCCTTGTTCACCCAAGGATGCTGCGATCTGCCTTTCCTCTCCAGGTCCCCACCCCCGATCCTTTACCGCACTGTACTGGCGGGTGTCTCGGCTGGCCCCGCTCCGGAGCAACCCCCAGCGTTTCCACGCTTTCGTCCTGGGCCTGCTGAAGTGAGTCGGCGTGTAAGGCGGAAGAACAAAGCAAAGTCTGCCAGAAAGATCTGGCAGACTTCGGAGACTGGGAACTTCATTTCAGAAGCCGCCTGCAGCTCCTGATTTGGCACAACGGTGCCTGTCTCTCTTATGCCAGTAAAAAAAAAAAGGGGGGGGGGGTCAGGAAAAGGGAAGATGAAAAAGAAGAGGGCTGGAAACAAGCGTGCAAACAAGAGAATGAAAGGATGGAACTCTGCTGGCGCATGGCTCAGACCTCAGTCAGGCCTGGCGCATGGCCAGTTGGCACATCGTGGCTGTTCCAGCCGCAAGCCGGGCTAGAAACTCCCTCCTGGGTCCGATGCCCCCTTTTCTTCCCATTGGGGTTTGTTATCTCTGCCATCTTGGCTGGGTGGTTTTCTGGTTTTTCAACGCTTTTCACCATGTGTGAACCGCCCAGCGTCGCTGGGAGTCGGGGGGCCCCATCAGTGTAATAAATGATGATGATACTGCCAAGCGGCAGCAGACAGACACGATGGTGGGGCGTTGAGACTTGGGGTGCTACGTGGCCCCAAACCGATGTGCTCACCCCCGTTTGAACACGGCCCTGCCTTTGAGAAGGATTGGGGATTGGGGCATCGGGCTAAATTGGGGCATCGGGCTAAAACCTCCCTCTCTTCTCTCCTCTTTAGCCTGAAGCAAGTCGAAGAATGGTTTGCGCAGCTCCAAAGGAACTCAGGTAATTCGGGGGCACAGAGACCCCCTTTCCCAGAAAGGGGGTGTTTAGCTGAATGCTCAGTTCGTAGTCTCCAGAGTCCCGGTAGCAAAGCCATGATTATTATTGGCTAAATTAATGCGCTGTTTCGAAGGCACGCTCCAGGCCAGAGCTTTCCAAACTGTGTGTCGCGACACAAAAGTGTGTCGCCACACACAGTCTGGTGTGTCGCCACACAACCCGGAAGCGCTGATCATCATCAGCGCTTCCGGGTTTTCCTGCGGCGACAGACCAACGGTGGTGCACAAAAACTGAAAGCGGCAGCAGCGCTTCTGGGTTTTTGCGCGCTGCCGCAACGGCGGTACTTCCGGGTTTTCCCGCGGCGACACACCAACGGTGGTTGGTGTGTCGCCGTGGGAAAACTTTGGAAAGCCCTGCTCCAGGCTATCCTTTCCCAGTTCCCCCAGTCCCTGAAAACCTTACCTCTTGGCCTCCCTAAGGACTAGGAGCTTGATTCCGGTTAAAACACCCCGTGGCCCTGTTCTGTGTCTTTTGTCCTTCCTGCGCTCTCCCCGAATCATCGTATCATTTAGGATGCTCTTCTCTGCTCGTGTTTCTGACCGGTTTGTGCAATCCCCCCCCCCCCCCAAAACAGAGCTGATCTCGGCCCTGTACCTGCCCACCGCTTTCCTGCTGCTCAGCCAGAGGCACTGCCGCCGTTGGACCGAGGAGTTGCTTCTCTTGCTGCAGCCTCTTTCGGTGCTCAGCTTTCAACTGGACCTGCTGTTCGAGCACCGCCATCTGCCCCTCAGCGTCCGGCCGATGCCCTCGCCAAGCGCCACCCCTCCCGAGCCGGGTGCCGGCACGTGGGAAAGCTCCGGGCTGAGCCCGCCGGATTTATCCAAGCCCCCGATTCCTTTCGCCCACCTGGAAGATGGCTTTTTGGCTCCGTGCGGCCCCTTGCAGGATTTACCTCTGCCTCGGAGATCGCTGGGGTGGAAAGATCGGCTTGCCAGCACGCTGCGCAGCCGCGGAAGCCCACTCCGTGCCCTGCCTGGCGGGGAGGAAAGCCAAGACAAGGTGCCAAGCTGGTGGAAGCCGCTGGGCTGGATATCCAGCATCCAGGCTCCGGAAGAGGACGCTTCCCTCCACTCGCAGCGGGCCAAGGTACGGATGGCCCTGGGGGAGGCCAGCAAGGAGAGCCGAGCTGTGGCCGGAGATACCGGCGCCAAAGCAGAAGAACGTCCCAAACTGTCCAGCTTTGGGAAACATAACTCCGAGACGGAAAAACCACCATCTGTCTGCCAGGGCGAAGGCTCAGCTGCAGCGACCCCCAAGCTGGGAATGGCTCCTCCCAAGGCAGGAGAAGTCTATCTGGAAGAAAGCCAGGAGGCCGACGAGGATTCCGAGGCTGGAAGTGGGAAAGAAAAGTGGCTCGGGTGGCTGTTTGGAGCCAATTCCCCAGTGGCTCCTAATGAGACGGATTCAAGTCTACCCAGGTCCAGGTACGTGGTGGGCATGGCCTTTCGTTCGTGCCCTTTAAATTCTGGGAGTTGAAGTCCACACGCCTTAATATGGACAAGGTTGAGAAAATTAACCCAAGGGGCAATTTCCAAAAGAATTGGCATTTAACGACGACCCCTCTTCCCTTCCCATCCATGCCTCCCTCCCAGCAGGCGTCCCTCCAGATGGCTGTGCCCCACCCTTAACGCGCTGACCCTCGTGAAGAAGGGCGGACCGACCGAGAAATGCTGGCAAGATGATGGGGGGGAGCAGATTCCCCCAGACCCATCGCAGACCTACAAGTAAGTGGGCGCCTGGCTGGGACCCAGTGTGGGGCACGCCTTAGCGGATCACGAATAAAATCTTTGGTCAGGCTGGCGCCCGGACTGCCAGCCAGTGAATCATACCCTTTTTGAAGCACCCCATTACGCACATCCGCCCTCCTGAGGTCCAGCCATGATTTGGCAGCTGCCGATCGAGGGGGAGGGGTGTGTTTTTAGAGAGGCCTCTCCAGTTTTATTCCACTTCTGCAAATTCCACTCTTCCCCACTCCCCTGGCACTTTTGTGGCAGCAGAAGCCACCGAGCTGGATTCGCTTTGCACCCTGAAGGATTTAAAACCAGATTAAAGGGCAACATTGTCCCATTTGGGGCCTTATTTTCCCCCTGTGCTGCCCCCCCCCAGCCCCTCAAAGCAGCTCAGTTAGCAATCCAGCAACGTGCAAATCGGGCGGAGAAAGTTACTGTGGGTTACTTTTGAAAGAAATCTTTTTAAGCACCCAGGAAATTGAGTTAAAACATCTGTTCCCTGATCTGAATCCGGCTGCTTGGGAACCTGGCCGTGGTTCGGCTTTCCTTGAAGGTTCCTGTCTGTTGAGGCTACAGGTAGTCCTCACTTAACAACCATTTGTTTAGTGACAGTTTGGACTTAAGATGATGCTGAAAAAAACGACTTACAACCGGTTCTCACACGGCTGCCACAGTGTCCCCACCGTCACGTGATCACGATTTGGGTGCTTGGCAACCGATTTGCATTTACGACCGTCGCAGTGTCTTGTGGTCACGCAATTGCCATTTTCAACCTTCCCAGCCAGTTTCTGGCAAGCAAAATCAATAGGGAACCACGTGATTCGCTGAACGACGACGTCGTTCGCTTAACGGCCATGTGATTCGCTTAACGGCCACCACACAAAGGTGGTAAAATCGGGTTGGATTCGCTTAATGACTGCTTCGCTTAGCAACCGAAAGCCCGGTCCCAATCATGGTCGTTAAGTGAGGACTACCTGTACATATTTCACCCCGTACGAACTTCAGGCTGATGCCCACACATCCCGCCAGGCCCATTTCCATGCCACCCCCCGAGATCTCGCCAGTAACTTTGGCCCCGTTTGTCTCCCTCCTTCCAGAGCGGTGCGGGCGCTCTGCGACCACGCGGGGAGTGAAGCCGGGCAGCTGGCCTTCCGCAAAGGCGACATCCTGCAGGTGATGGAGACGGTGGATGAGGACTGGCTCAAATGCTTCTCCGGAGACCGCCAGGGCCTCGTCCCGGTGGGCTACACTTCCCTCATCTTGTGAATGGTGGGACAGGCAAGGAGGAACGAGGACGCCGGCTGAGCTCCAAACTGTTAAAAAAAACTAGCAGCAAGTTACAAAGCAGCGCGGCATCACGGACGAAGGTTCCTTGTCCAGCAAAAGCATCACCAGGGGTTACTTTGCAGCTGGGCGCGGTTTCTACCACTGTCAAGATTTACATCAGCTCGGCTCGGCTTTCTCGAACCTCCGAAGCTGGCTGGGGACGATGGGGGAATCAATACCCCAGGACCCCGAGGGTGCCCGGACCAGTTTCCACGCTCTCTGCCTGGAACGCGATTTTTATTTGCCACTCGCATCCGCTGCCGGCGGCCGTGCACCCCACCAAAGGAGCATTTTCCTGTAATGTGTATATTGAATATATCTGTGTACATATATATAGATTGATATATATATATATATATATATATATATATATGTATGTATATAATTTAATCTTTTCTGCTGGTTCGGTCTGACGTCTGCTGCTTCTAAGGCCAGAGTAAATGTCCTTTGCATCGATCAGGGTTAAGTGGAAGAGATGTCAATATCGCCTTTCCTTTTTTTTTCTTCCTGCTGCACCCACTTCCCAAATGATCTGTCCATTCATTCCTTCCGAAATCAGCCCCCTCCGCTTTCTAGGGGATGCCGTGTACATTGGAGGGGGTAATAAAAACCTTGTTGAGACGCAACCGACCAGCTGGCTCTTGTGCATCTTAATTAATTAATTAATTAATTAATTAATTTAACTTATATGACCTGCTACGGTCCAAAGCCAAGAGGCACGGGGAGCAACCAATTAGCCAGTTGCCCATCCAACTCCGTCGCTAGGAATCAGCCGCGGCCTCTTTTGAGAATTTTGCCTTTTATTCCTCTTTTCCAATGTTTGTTTATTTTGACAAATAGTCAAATCCTATTGATGGTTTCAAAGGCCATCACCTTCGACTCCCCCTGGTGTTGCAGGATGGAAATGGCACCTTTTTAAAATAACGCCTAGTGAAGGGAAGCTTTTCATTTTAAGCGCAAATCAAGCCGAGGTGTTATTCTTTTATTAAGGAAAAAGATGAAGAACTGGGGGGGGGGGGGGGGGGGCCTTTGTCGTGTTTTTTATCAACTTTTTTTTAAAAAAGGGATGTTGTTCCTTCAAACGATTGCTTTCTTTTCAATCTTCTTTTTAAAATTTCTGTGAAGCTGCCCAGAGTCCTTCGGCCCTCGGGGGGCCTAGCAATGTGATAAACCAACAAATAAATAATATAAATGCAAGGCCTCGGGATGGATGCTGAGAATTTGGAGCTGGGGCGGAGAAGGGGAGCCTCCAGGGTCAGGAGCAGCCTATCTGGGGACAAACACCAGGGGATCTTTTGGAAATCAGCCGCGGAGCCAGTTCTTGACTGCTGCAAAGCACTGTAGGTCGGTCGGTCGGTCGGTCGGCAAAAAGATCTTTTCACCTTCACCCTCACCAGAGGCCTATTGAAAAGGCCAACGCGGCCTTTAGCCGACGTTTAGCAACGGTGGGCAGAACAGCAATGCCTGGGATTGGGGCACCCAGCATTTCTGCCCCTGAAAGATGATTTGTGCATTAACACGGCTGGGCCCGAATTGAACCCGAGTGTGAGACGGCCTTAATCTCACGACCACAAACCCAAGCCGGGTGACGCCCTCAAAGCAAGTTGGCAAAAGGACTGGTTTTACCCCAGCAGATTCTGCATGAAAATCGCATTAGATCGATGGCAGTTCCCCTCCTGCTGGAAACCCCCCCCCCCCCCCCGTTTACAATTCTGTCTCTTTAATCTGTAATTCAGTGTTTCTCAACCTTTGCAACTTTAAGACGGGTGGACTTCAACTCCCAGAATTCCCCAGCCAGCACGCTTTAAGATGTGTGGACTTCAACTCCCAGAATTCCCCAGCCAGCACGCTTTAAGATGTGTGGACTTCAACTCCCAGAATTCCCCAGCCAGCACACTGGCTGGGGAATTCTGGGAGTTGAGGTCCACCTGTCTTAAAAGTTGCAAAGGTTGAGAAACACTGCTCTTATTGAACAGAAAACGCAGTGACATTTATCACGGTTGGCTGAATTCAGCATTTCTCACCTTAGCAACTGTAAGATGGATGGACTTCAACTCCCAGAATTCCCCAGGGGTCCAGTTCAACCCCCCCAAAATCCACACATCCCGACCAGCTGCCCCCCCAGCAGCAGAGGCTTTAACATTTAGGATAACCCAGCTGAATAAATCACAGCTTCATCTTCAAGCCTGAGCTGTGAGAGGCTTCGCTAATTAAGAAACAAACTCTTCCTGAAAGTAGAAAGCGAGCACATCAGGACTGAATATCAGTCTCTCCCTGCAATGCTAGCTTTCCAGTTCCGAGGTTTTAAAAACAGACATTAAAATAGGCTTCTTGTGGTTCCACTATAAAAACCTCTCCTTTCTACCACCTTCTTCTGACTGCCTGTGAAATCCAGCGTCAGGAAAAGTCTCCACAATTTCGTGAATGAAGGGAAAGGCATGTTGGCTTAACGTGCTTATATTCACCTCCAGGATCTGATCTGCACACCAGGTTGAATTTTTCTGCCACAAGTTTTACTTTTGGGGATGGGGGGCACAAAACCAAGCAAACATACACTTGTTGAAGGATAATGTGGAAAAAGGAAGAATGATTGTGCCGGCTGGCAGGGATCAGCAAACTTGAAAGGAGGGGCCACCAGCTTGCCCTGTGCAAGGTTGGGGCCAGCCGATGTCCTAATGGGCTGAAATAATTATTCCCTACAACTAGAAATTTAACTCCCAAAGGCCTGGGTTGTGTGTGGGGGGGTGGAAACTGGAAAATCACACACTGCGACTCCAGGGGCCAGGAAAATCAAAAAGTCCCGTACCCTTTCCCCATATCCTGGATATTTAGTGCAAAGCTGTGCTGTTAATTGGGGTGTGTGTGTGTGGCAACCGATTGTTGGTGGGGGCTCACAAAATCCAAAAGTTGGGCAGATCTGTAGGAGACCAGCATGGTGGAGCCATTTCCGCCCAAATTCTTCCAGCCAAAGGAACCCACCATTTCCCTTTGATTGACAGCTCTAACCACTAGCCAGAGCCACCTAATCCGCAACGGGTCTCAGTTTCACTCTCTGGAATCTCCCAGTTCCTCCGATATTTGAAGACCATCACCCCTTGGTCCCCCTTCCAACCATTCCTGGGAGGATCCAGGTTCCCGCTGAATTACGTTTTAATGCAGCATCCAATGGAAAGACAAAAATTGGGGCCAAACAGCACCTAAAATTGGGGGGGGGGGGGGGGAGAGAGGAACAAACGATGAAAAAGAAAACCCTGAAACTGTAAATAAGAAACATGTTTTTTTTCCATTTAATACTAGAATCTCTCAATATTTGAGACGCAGGCTTTTTTTTTATGCAATTACATCCAATGTTAAAATTGGTAATACATAATTTACAAAGATTAACATCAAAACAATGGTCTATTTAGATATGCTTTTGTAAAAAGGAAATATATTAGCAGCATTTCTTCTCAGCAACCACACGGCCTATCCCATGCAGACTAAAAAGAGTTTGTATCTAGAGTTTGCCACAAACGTAGTGCGAGATGCTTTTTCTTCGTTTTCCTGGGCTTCTATCAGTAATCGGGTGAAACATGGTCTGTCTCCTTTAGTTAATACAAAATAACATTCCCCCCCCACACCCCACAATCCCGATTTTTCCCCCCTCGTAAAAAGTCAGTAATTCTCTACACCAGTAAGAAAACAAAGCCAAAAAACTTTTTTTTTTAAAAAAAGAGGGAAAAAAAAGCCAACACAAATTCTTCGCGCTTATCTAGAATTTGATTGTCTAAAAATCATCGGCTTTATTTATTTATTTACTTGCTCTTTCAACAAAAGAAAGATAAAATGGCAAAGTTAGTGTCTCAACTCACTTCTGGGCACACTTTTCATCATCATCATCATCATTATTCTCTTCATCATCATCATCATCAACATCATCATCATCATTTTCTCTTTAAAAAGGACTTTTTAATCTCTCTTTTTAGTGTTTAACACCATTTTGAGACAATTCCCACCCGCTCCCCTTTTGAACTAATTGGCGCAACTCAAAACAGGTTTTTTTTCCCCTTTTTTAAACATGCGATTTTTTTTTCTGCCCACCCCATCCCCACCCCATGACACAAGCGGAGTATTATATACTCTGGCTTCTTCTATACAATGCTTCTCTCTACAGTAAGAAAATATTCCAAACAATTTTCTTATTTGTCTTTTTGTTTTTTTAATAAAATAATTTTTTTTCCTCAAAGGGCTTTGAGATTTCCTCCCCGGTTTTCACCCTTAACCCACCCCTCTCTCTTCCCCCCCCCACCCCGTTTAAATCATCAGGTAAGATCTGAATGGAATGGCGCCTTTTTTTTTTCCTGTCGTCGTTTCAAACTAAGATTAAAACAAGAATTATATAGTCAACAAGAATGTACAGTGGTGGACAAGCTTGGTCCGTCCGGAAGGAACATGGAGAGAGAGTTACCATATTGCTTTACAATCACGCAAGAAAAGGAAGGTTAAGATATATACAACTTGGCACATTTAAAAACAGGATTCGTTTATAAGGACACCGAAAACAGGACCATAATATGCATATGAACGCCGAAGAGAGACAGAGCGTAAAGCCGCGTTAAAGAGCCAGTGCAGGACTCCGACCTGTCTGCGGCTAGGGAAGGCGGCAGATTTGCAGAAAGTCCCGTCTTCCCTGCCTTAAAAGTCCGGGCTGATGTGGGGCTTTGCATCAAACCAGGAAAAACGGTTCCTTTCTTCCAGCCGAGAAACAGACAGTACGAAATACACTGCCTCTTTAAGAGACAGATGCTTTTAAGCTGTACAGTTTTCTTTTAAAAGAAAAAAAAATTAAAACACAAGTAGTGTTATCAGTGGATAACTGTCTACAGTTTCGCAACAAATACTCGTTCAGAAATACTGTTCGACGGTTCATGTAGTGAAAGGGATTCCCCCACCTTTTGCTGTTGGGAGTTTTTTTTCTTCTCCCCCCCCCAAATTTTCACGATACACCGGACGCACGAGAACGACAGCTCATTACAAAAAAGGGCGGGAGGGGAGAGATATTAAAAACAAAATAATAATAAGGAAGCAAGAGTCAAAAAAGAAGAAGAGAAACCAACCGGGTGCCGTTAGGACTGGACCTGCTTTAGAAAAATTCTCTGCAGCGGAAAGAGGAAATTGAAAAAAAAAATAGAAATAGAAATAAAGGAAACATCACCTTTCCCCATCCCACCTCAAGTTGCACGACGTGGAACCAAGTGCTTCTGAAAAACCAACCGCGGTTTCCTTGGGGCATCCGTATGAACGGGACGCATCCTGTGCAAAATGTACAGCCGCAAAGTTCTTCCTCCATCGCGTCTGGCGCCCACCAGAGACTGGTTTGCAAAGGCTCTGGATGCCGGACCCCTTAACACCCCCCCATCCGGCTGCCCGTTGGGAGGCGGGCAGGGCCAGGAGCAATGAGGTGTACGGGGAGGAGAGCAGATCCAAACACGGCGCTCTGCCGCTGCCCCCCCTCCAGGGTACGCTTCATTTTCCTTCCTCTGAACGTGGCCGTCAGAGCGGGGCAGGGCGGGGGGGGAATAATAAATTAAATTAAACTGTGACTGTCCCCGGGACAAAGAGCCCAAGGTTTTCCTTTAGTACCATTAACAGGGACGAGAAGGCGTGCCCGGCCCCCCACGCATCCCGCCGAACGGTCCTGGGGGGAGGGAGGTGGCTTGCCCGCCCGGGCGCAGGGTCTAAGTGCTACAGAACCGTTTCGCCAGTTTCCTTCTGCTCCGCCGCCCCGTCCAAACGCACTGAAAAGCGCAGGAAGGCAGGCAGGCGGTCGGTCGAGGCCTTGCCCAGCTGTCAGTCTCACGCCCGGCCATGCCGGAGAACTCCGAACCGCGCCCTGCTCCGGGGCCGCGGGCTCACTTCCTGCAGCTGCTCTCCGGGAGGATCAGGGTGCGCCGTCGCAGCTTCCGCCCCGATCCTTCCTCCAGCAGGTACGTGACGTCGATGGCTGCGTGGGAAGCAGAGAGACAAACCGGGAATGCTAAGAGTGCTTCCGAAGCCGGGAGGGTTCTCGGGAGCCTTCTGGCTTAGCCGGACCACAGCAACGATCTTCCAGGGCTTTTCCCGGGCCGGAAACAGGAGCAGCCCAGGTGGAATTCTGAAACCATTTTTGGAGCAGCATTCCTCCAAAAACGGTTGGGAGGGAGGGGAGGAGCTGGTTAACTTGGCTCAATTGCAAAGAAACTTAAAAAAAAAGAAAAAGTGAGGTGGTGGGTCATGGAACCCAGTAGACCCCAAGGGAGGGACACAGATATTTGGGGGGGGGGGTGTTCCAAAGTCCAACGGGGACTTCAGGCATGGGGGCTGCAAGGAAAGGAAGGAAACAAGGGGGAGGAACGCCGGCAAGGTGATTGTTTTCAAACGGGGCAGCGGGAAAGTTTACCATTTTTTCCTGGGATTTTCTCTAGGAGGGTGAGAAGTATTTGGTTCAGCCGTTCCCGCTGCATGTGCCGGCGTTCTTCCGGGGTGCAAGGTGCTGTGGGCACGGGGCTGCCGTCCTCCCCCTTTCTATCCACCTCGCCGCTTTCCTGGGGAGGGGCCTCCTTCTCGGGCTCCTCGGGGTGGGCCGGCTGCTCGCCCGGAGTCGGCTCGGGGTTGGCGACCACCTCTTCCAGGAGGGGAAGAGGCTCGTCCTCCGGAGCCAGCTCTTTATTTTGGGACTTGGAACGGTGGGACTTCCAAGATGACCTGGGAAGGAGAACGCGGAGAGGTGAGTCCGGAGGGCCTCCGAGAGTGGGGGGCTTTCTCTGCGGAGGACGGAGGGTATGCGCGGCCTCCCCAGGGCAGTCTGCACGGTGACCCTGAAGGTGCGCCGGACAGCGAGGGGAATCTGAACCTGAAAGCCTTGGAGCAGTGTTTCTCAACCTTGTCAACTTTAAGACGGGTGGACTTCAACTCCCAGAATTCCCCAGCCAGCACACTGGCTGGGGAATTCTGGGAGTTGAAGTCCACCCATCTTAAAGTTGACAAGGTTGAGAAACACTGCCTTGGAGGAACGAGATGGGAGGAAGATGTGGCATGAAGAGACACAGCCCTCCATAAAACAGATGTCACGGCGGTGAGAATGACCCTGGGAGATAGGAGGAACAGCCGCAGCCTAAACGCCCTGATAAGAGACATTTGAGTCCAAGGGGGTGGGGAAAGCATCTCAGAATTGGGCTCCCTGGTCTGGACTGCCTCGCAGGGCACAACCTTCAAGGGACTCACCTGCCTCCGTTCCGCTTGTAGTTGTCCGGTACGTAATGAGGCTGAAACGGAAAAAGCGAATCCCGGTAAACCTCCTTGGAGCCTCGAGGTCCATCATTCAAAGAGGGGTCATCCCAGGGAGGGGAGGCCCGGGGAGACCGAGGCAGGGCTGGGGAAAGCTCTGGTCGCAGACCAAGGAGCCTCCCTGCCAGCGACAGGCCTTCCAAACATGGAGGAAAATCCCAACAAGGGCTGGTTTTTAAAGGAAGAAATTCAGACCCATCAAGGGAGACAGTCAAAGGGCCCGGCGGCTCCCTCGCCGAGGGCCACGCTGCACGTCACAGGAGGGCGTTCCTTACCGAGAAGTCTCTCTTCGGCGTCAGCCTTTTCGGGAAGTGGTCGAAGGCGTACGATTTGGTGCACACCGGGTAGCGGTTGCGGTGGATCTTGTAGAAGAGGTGGGCCGACTTGTCGAGGCGGTAATCGCAGATGTACACGTCCTGCTCCTTCGTGCCTTTTGGTCTTCCTGCAGGGAGAAGGCCCAAGATCGTCTCAGCCCCGGGGACCACGGGGCACCGTTTCAAGCCCCTCCTTCTACCGGTAGGTAGGAAGAAGCTTTTTGGCAGGCTACAGAGTTTTAAGTGCTAGACTCGTATCTGCTTTCCCTCCAAGGCAGTGTGTCTCAACCTTGTCAACGTTAAGATGCGTGGACTTCAACTCCCAGAATTCCCGCTGGCTGGGGAATTCTGGGAGCTGGAGTCCACGCATCTTAACGTTGACAAGGTTGAGACACACTGCTCCAAGGACTTATGGGAGCTTCCTCAACCTTGGTTTGCCACAACGGCGACTTTAGGAGGTAGGCTGCAACGAGAGAGACAGGTGGCCAGCCCCGCCTCCCCAGGTTACTGTGGCTAAGGGTGGTCTTCGACCAGGTATCCTAGTCTGGCACTTTAAACCCTCCACCAGCACTTCTCCAGCGACAGGGCCGGAAGGACCCTGATAAGCAACGGGCAGCCTTGGGCGAGGCAGGCTGGGGGCGGGCGCGGGTTGGAGAAAGCCGCACCCGTGGCTCGGCTGACTTGCCTTTGCAGTAGGTGTAAAGGTCCAGCACGCAGCAGGTCCCCACCACAGCCTCCAGAGGGATGATCTCGTAGAGCGGCACCCGGAAGAGTTCGTTGTGGTAGAACTTCCGGGAAGGGGAATGATGGGTTTCGTGCGGGCGGAAGTAGTGGTGGCCGAAAGCGAACCGTTCCCCCCTGCAGGAAGGCGAGAAGCAGAGGAAATGTCCCCCCCGTAAAGCTGCTGCACTCTAAGACGAGGCTCCTTTGCACAACCAACACTGGTCTTGGAGACTGGCTGGCTGGCTGGGGAATTCTGGGAGTTGAAGTCCACACATCTTACAGTTGCCAAGGCTGAGAAACACTGCTCTAAGGGATGAGGGCAAATCGTCTATTGAGGGAAGATTTTAGATCGTCAAGAACTGCTATCTGCTGGCCGAAAGTAACAGGGAAAATCCTCCACGTTGGCCGTGAATCAGGTGGTGTCCGCCGCAACCAACTCCCGGCACGGTGGAGAGGCCAGCTATCTGACCCCTTTTCCGGCAGGAGGGGGCCAAACTCACTTCTCATTTTTCCAGAGCTTCTCGATGCGGAAGATATCGAGCCTCTCGCGGTTGATGTGGGACAGCAGGCGATACGACTGCCGGACGGGGTGGCCGTCGGGGGTCCTTCGGCTGTCTCGCATCAGGTACACGCAGTCTCCTGCAGGCAGGGAACAGAGAAGAGCCTCAGTGCTCTGGCCCAGGCATAAAAAAGAAAAATAAAAGGGAAAGAGCGAGACATAACCCGGATGGGAACAGACTACGGCTCCACCTAGCCGAGGAAGAAGGGGACCGCCTTCCCCACACTGCGTCCGTGGGGCTGAATGTGGGGACGCAATTTACTTCTGTCCAATTCTGGTTCTCCCATGTCAAAAGGGCCTCCCCTCCTGTACAAGAGGGAGGCCTCGGAGAAAAAGCGTGGGTGGGGAAAAGGAAAGAAACGGACAGTCAAAAGAGAAACCGCCAAAAAGGAGAGACGCAGCCATTGCGTTGCCCAGATAAATAATTTCTTGGCTCAGGCTACCTGGCCTCGCACCACACGCTTATCTAGGTAAGCTGAGGACACGTTGGCGCCACAGACTAAACTTAGTTTCAAGGCGCTGCTCCAGCAGCCGAACCAGAAAACCGAGGAACGCTCCGAGCGGGCAAGTCCCAAGGCGGGGGCCGGCCCGGTGCTCCAGGGCACCCTGTTAGAGGCAGCTTCATATTTACCTGTGCTTGGACACCCTCACCAGTGACCGAGAGAGGCTCAAGACCCGAACACCCTGGGCAGAAGGACAAGAGCTATCTCAAAGCCCTCCTGGCTGCCTCTCACTCCCCGAGGGGCAGACACCCACCTTGGCGTAGCAAGAGATCATCCCGTAACAGACAGATGAAGTAAACGCAGCCAGGCTGGGCATAATGAGGCCGGGGAATCATCGGCACCTCCTGAAGGGAGACAGGTACGAGAAAGGGCCGGTGAAGAAGTCTCCGTTTTCCCACCCCGCAGAATTAAGATGTTTCAAGAGAGGGCCAGACGGTTCACAGCCCTGCAGCAGGAGGCAGGTCAAGTGCCGGACCAGCGAAGAGAAGTTCCGGGCCACTTTTAGGAAGCTCTGGGGCGAATCCAACAGAGCAGGCCTCTGTGCTCTCTAACCAAGTCAGGCTGATATTCAGCAACTGTGCCTAGAAGGGGCCCCAAGGGCCACATGGCTTGGGGCTGCTTTGGACGTCTGTCCAACGGAAGGGCGGCCTCTCCCCTGGCCCCCCCAAAGACCCCAGGGACGGCCATCTTGGGAAGCCTCCTCCAGCAGGCAGACATTTACAATTCTTAGTTGTGAATTCTTAAGAGGAAAAAGCTGTTGGATGATCTGGGCCCCTGGTGGTTCTCCAACAGCACAGGTGAAGCAGGAGGGCGAGGTGATGCTGACGGCCCCCTTGGCGAGCCGGGATGGCTGAAGACCGCTTACCCTATCCACCGTGCGCGGTTCACACTGTTCGCACAAGTAGTGCTCGACGTCCGAGTTCACTCCCATGCAGTCGCAGTGCTGCCAAACCTACGAGAGAAAGGGAGGGATCGGGAGAAGCTGAGAAAGCAAGCTCGCCTCTCTAAAGGGTTGGCGTGAAAGCCACACTGAAGGTCGGCCCCTCTTCCTGCTCCATTCCAAAGCCAGACTTCCCAGGCAGAGGGAGAAAAAAATATAGGAAGAATAGCAGTCATCTCCCTGCTCAGAAGCCTGGAATACTTCAGGCTAATTTCAGCCAAAGCTGGTAGTACAGGTAGTCCTTGCTTAACGACCACAACTGGGACCAGAATTTTGGTTGCTAAGCGAAGCGGTCATTAAGCGAATCGGTCATTAAGCGAATCCAACCCAATTTTACGACCTTTTTGCAGCGGCCATTAAGCGAATTGCCGCAGGCGTTATGTGAACCACGCGATTCCCCACTGATTTTGCTTGACAGAAGCCGGCCGGGAAGGTCGAAAATGGCAATCACTTGACCATGGGACGCTGCGATGGTCGTTAAGTGTGAGGATTGGTCGCAAGTCGGTTTTTCAGCACTGTCGTAAGTCCGAACCATCACTAAACGAATGGTCGTTAAGCGAGGACTACCTGTACTGACCTAGCCAGAGCAATGAAAAAGCTGCTTCGATTATGGAAGGGTACTGCATCTTGCAAGAAGCTCAAAAGAGATTCCCACCAAAGAGGGTTCTGCCAACTCCTGTATTTCGGAGCAGGAGATCCAAATCCAGTGGGGGTGGAATCCTGGGGGCTGTTCTCTCTTTGGAGATCTACAGTGGGACGTCTGCCCCTCTCCCGAGGGCCCGGGGAGGGCCGAAGCTCCTCGATCCCCTCACCATGCACTTGTCACACTGGATCATGAGCCCTTCGTCTTTGTACAAGCCGCAGATGCAGCGGATGACGTCCTCGTCTTTCTCGTGCCCGCTCTCCTTCTCGCACATGGAGGTCTCGCTGCTGTCCGCCTCGCTCGCCGTCTCTCCCACGATCTCGTCGATCTGAGCGGCGGCTTCGTGGCGGGCATTGTAGTAGGCCTTCCGCAGCCGGCAGACGTCCCGCCCGATCGGGGACTTCCGGCCATAGTATTTCTGCCGCAAAACAAAAAGGCAACGGTCGTCTCCTCCATGGGAAGGGATTTCCAAGTTCCCGGGTTTCCTTGCTGGGAAGTTCTGGGGGTGCCCCTTGTCATGCTAGACCAGTGTTTCCCAACCTTGGGAACTTTAAGATGCGTGGACTTCAACTCCCTGAATTCCCCAGCCAGCCACGCTGGCTGGAGAATTCTGGCAGTTGAAGTCCACACATCTTAAAGTTCCCAAGGTTGAGAAACATTACGCTGGACTCTGTTCCTGGGTCCAATGTAATTCCTAGCCCTGAAGTAAAATCTTCCTGGCTCTGTCGGCATGGGAACAAAAGGAACTTTGGGAACGGAAGTTCTGGAGGAAGGGGGAGCAAATGCCTTCAGGCCACCCAGCTGCCACCCACCTCGGCGTTGCGGAAGACCTTCAGCATGTCCCCGTCAAAAGCTTCCACCGTTTTGTAATAGCCCGTCAGGATCTGCTTCTCGATGGTGGTGAGATCGAGGGGATCCGAGATCTTCTCGTAGTAATCAGCGTTTCTGAACCAGAGAGAGGTCGGAAACACCGAACGTGACCCCCGGCCCGCTTGGGGCACTCTGTTCCACGTGAACGGCGAGCCCGCCCACCCCCAGTCACCCTTCGGCAAGAAGGCAAGAGGACTTACTTTTTTTTCGGGGGAAGAATCAGCAGAGGAGTTGCCAGGACTTGCCTGGAGGAGTCTGGAAGTCAGAAAGAAAGAAGGCCGTGAGGATGTTGGAGAAGAACAAAGCCTCTGAGATGGCATTAGCCGGCGTTCCTCTGAATGCCATGGGACTGGAACTCCTGTTTAGTGGGGCCAACGACTGGGGATGGAAGACATAATCTGAACCATGTTGGGGAGGGACGGAGGAACAGCCGCTTCAGCCCGGATTTAGAACCTTCTACCAGGAAAACATTCTGCAAAGAGCAGCTCCCTTGAGAAGTCTACAATGCGGGAAAAGGTGGAAGGGAAGAGGAGAAAAGGACGACCAGCAGCAAGGGGGACGGATTCAACCACAGTGGCGGCGGGGGCACCCTCGGAGGACCTGACGGAGCAGGCTGGGGAAAGATCATCCAGCCCCAGATCCTGATGATGCCGCACAGTCACTCGGTATTTATAAGGAAGGGTAAAGCTAAGGCTGGGATGGAGAAAATAGCGTGCGTTGCCCAGAAGCCATCAGCAGCAAACGAAGGAGAGAACCTGACCCCACAACTACGTAAATTAGTAATCTGGATTTCACAGCTCCAGAAGGAAAGTACAGAGTTACAACACCAAACACCCCTGAAACTCAACCGGTCCCTTCCTGTTCCACGCCCTGGGGAACCTGTCCTGGGCTCAGGGAGACTTGGGTTCGACCTCGGGTCCTCAGCTGCCGTCACCTTTGTATGCCATGATGCCGTCGCAAATCTCCTTGAAGATCTGCGCAAGGCGGGCTGCCCGGGCAACTTCTAGGTTTTCTTCGGCGGCCGCCAACCGCCGTGTCCTCACCGAGCGGGCTGTCTGCAGGGCGGAGAACTGGGTCATGAAGACATCTGGAAAACGGGGAGAGAGAAATGGCGACGTAGGGAGCCAGTTCACACTGAAACAGGACCCTCCCCGGGTTTCTGACAGCATCACAGCGGTTCAGCCTTGGGGGGGGGGAAAGGACGGGGTTTGACAACACACCAAGCCATTGCTTGTTTTAACTGCAATTAAACAAGCAATTGGCTGTATTCATTCAGCACAGTAAGACGTGCACTGTGATACAGCACGTTTTATTGTATTTGTATCATTCTGCATTGGCTCCCCGCTGCTACTCTTGCGCACTGCTGGCAATCGAAGAAGCCGGTCCATTTCGTCAGTAAAATAACAACAAGTAGTAACAACTGTGATTTGCAAGCCACAATAGCTGGGCTGGCCCAACATGCCAAAGCAAGACACTAACCAGACTCTGGTTTAGTACAAAGAGCCTCATTTAGCAAACGGGCCGCGATGGAAAGAGCACTGTGTTTTACTTCTGAAAAGCCCCTTTTTGGGGGGAAGCGGCTGTGAGGCACTCGAGGAAGGGGGTTCAGAGGGCTGACCCTCACCGGATTTGATGTTGCCGTCGTCTCGACACATCCCATTCCAGCGGGTGTACAGCGAGGGCGAGTGCAGGTTGTCGCTGACGTGCTTGACCTCCTCCTGCTTCTGCCGGATCTTATCCCAATTGCGTACCAGGAAAACGTGGTGCTTCAGCACGAAATTCCTGGAAATGGGGAGAAAAAAAAGTGAGGCAGTGGAAAGAAGGATTTCCTGAGAAGCGGCGGGAGCGGGGAAAACCTTGGGATTAGGCAGGGAGAAAAATTCAGGCTGGGGAGCGTTGGCGGCCAGGCACAAAGACAAGTTGAATTGTTTCCTTTTAAAACAGCCTTTCTCAACCTTTTGACCCTGGAGGAACCCCTGAAATGTTTTCCAGGCCTCGGGGAACCCCTGCACAGTCAGGCTCAAATACAGGCCAGAAGTTGCAAAATCATTATATGCGTTTCATGGCGAACATACCTAATACTCCTTCCTCCTCCTATTTTCCCCACAACAACCACCCTGTGAGGTGAGCTGGGTTGAGACACAGGGACTGGCCCAAGGTCACCCAGCCGGCTTTCGTGCCTAAGGCGGGACTAGAACTCTCAGTCTCCTGGTTTGCCATTGGCTCCTTCCTAGGGCTGAGAGACAGGGACAGGCCCAAGGTCACCCAGCTGGCTTTCGTGCCTAAGGCGGGACTAGAACTCTCAGTCTCCTGGTTTGCCACTGGCTCCTTCCTAGGGCTGAGAGAATGTGATTGGCTCAGGGTCACCCAGCCGGCTTTCATGCCTCAGGTGGGACTAGAACTCACAGCCTCCTGGTTTCTAGTCCCACCCAACCAACCAGGTTTTCCCCTGCTGGATAGTTAAGCTGTTGCCAACCGGGGCTTGTCCATTCTGAGGCTGGTTAGTTCCTTAACCCATAGAACTGTTGCAAGACACACAAACTAAATGGCAATACAGCCCTGACGAAGGATTTGCTCACACTTGAGGCTGGAAAGAGCCGAGGCTGAGGAAAAGCAGCCCTTCCTTTCTCCTCACCTTTCCCTGTTGGACATGGGCTTCATCTGCAGTTGGGGAGTCAACCGAGTCGGGGGGCTTGAGTTTTCGCTGGGCTCTTCAGGAACGTGCCCCTTCTGAAAAACAAGAGCAATTTCTCTTTGAGGAGGGAATCTCGGGGGGGGGGGAAGAATCTCAAGGTCTAGAGAGCTAAATTTGGGGCGCCCAGGTTCAAAACTCCATCTGGCTACGGATTTACTATGCTATGAAGGAAACAGCAGCTTTGGGGAACTTCTGAAAAGTTGATGGGGGCAGTTGTTGATCGAAGAGGACGACAGAATTGCCAGTGGAAGCTTCCCTACGCTGGCTCCTAATTCTAGCCACGACTGGGATGGTACTCAAGTGCAAATCTGTCCCCCGTCAGTCGTTTGGACTGGACAAAGCAACGCAAGGAAGAGGCACACATGTTCACTGCAGGCCCATCTGCCCCCTTCCACAAAGCAGGAGAAAGGTCTCTCCGCTGCGCTGGCCAACCAGGACCACGATCTCCTGCGATCTGTTGGCGAGACGTTCATACAGCGAAGGATTTAAGATTTAAGGACGGAGCCAGGTCGAAGGAAGGTGTGAATTATGCACTCGCGGGAAGCCCATTTGCTAAGAAGTATCTTTCTCCACCCTGCTTTCTGAAATGCTTTTGGGGTGGAACTGGAGACATTCGATCGGCACGCTGGGACAGGGTTCCTGAACCTCACGCGCCTCCGGCCGAAGCTAAAACCGCCCCGGTGAACGTTCGGCGCACACTCACCCTCTTTTTCAACTTGTGCTTGGATTTCCTCTTCTCTTTGGACCGGCTCGGCCGCCTCTGTGCTGTGACCGTCTGGTTGGCTTTGCTGAGCAGGCCGTTCACCCGTTGGCTCTTGCCTCCGATGATCCCCCGGCACTTGTCGAAGCCACACTTGCAGAGTTGCTTGGGGAAGAGAAACGTCGCCCGCGTTTAAGCACGTTGCCCTCCGCAAAACAGGGGGCCCGGGGAGCCCCAAGCAATAAGCAAGACCAAACTGCACCCGTCCCACTCGTGCATTTTACCTAATCCACTTGTAGCCCTTTTGCCACCTTTGGATTTCAAATTCAGGTAAAAAATTATTGACGAACCACTGTTGCGGTTTATCATCAGATTACAGGTAGTCCTCGCAATTGGGATCGGAATTTCAGTTGCTAAGCGAAGTGGTCATTAAGCGAATCTGACCCAATTTTACAACCAGTTTTGCAGCGGCCGTTAAGCAAATCGCCACGGGCGTCAAGCAAACCACGTGGTCGTTAAGCGAGTCACATGGTTCCCCATTGATTTTGCTTGCCAGAAGCCGACCAGGAAGGTTGAAAATGGCAATCACGTGACCACAGGATGCTGCGATGGTCGTAAATTCGAACTGGTTGCCAAGCACCCAAATCGTGATCATGTGACTGTGGGGATGCTGCAACAGTCGTAAGTGAGAGGACTGGTCATAAGTTGGGTTTTTTTGCACCGTCTTAAGTCCAAACCATCACTAAACGAATGGTTGTTAAGCGAGGACTATCTGTAGATATTTTTTTCCCTTGCCACATTTCTTGGTGGAATGCTTTGGGTGTCGTGAGTTTGCCTTTGCTTTGTTGCCAGCTTCCTTTTGGAAGAAGACACGGGAGGTGAGTGAGATGAAATGACTGTGGGCTAAAATTGCTTAATTTCCTTCAACTGGAGACCCTGCAGAATCAGGAAGCATCCTTAAGGACGATCACTAGAGAAGAGTTTAGGATTTTTTTTGGGGGGGGGGGGAGAAAGGGAAGGTCAAAGGCTGGTTTCCACTTGCATGTAATTCCCCATCGCTACGGCTTCTCCATACGTACGTGGTTAACTAGAGGCTCGCATTTACAATTTTCAAAGAATTTTGGAAGGGCTTCAATTTGGTGCAAGGATCGGCGTGGCAACCTCAGGGCAGGCAGAAGACGACCCCGAACGGAGACCCCAAGCCCTTTCCCCTCACCTGCTTCTCCACGTTGAAGGAGTGGAAGTTGTAGTCGTAGGTCAGCTCGGTGCCAGCAGGCATGTCCTTCAAAGCGTAGAGTCCAATCCGGTAAACGCCATTGACGGACCTCGAGGGAAAGGGAGGAGAAAATGGACGGGCCGTTAAAAAACAAACTAACTACAGGTAGTCCTCGCTTAACGACCACAATTGGGATCGGAATTTCAGTTGCTAAGTGAAGCGGTCATTAAGAGAATCTGACCCATTTTTACGATCTTTTTTTGCGGCTGTCGTTAAGTGAATCACTGCGGGTGTTAAGTGAACCACGTGGTTGTTAAGCGAATCACGCAGTTCCCCACTGATTTTGCTTGCCAGGAGCCAGCCGGGAAGGTAAAAAACGGTGATCACGTGACCACAGGACGCTGCGACGGTCATAAATGTGAACCGGTTGCCAACCACCCAACTCGCGATCATGTGACGGTGTGGACGCTGCGACGGTCGTAAGTGTGAGGACCGGTCGCAAGTCGGTTTTCCCAGCACCGTCATAAGTCTGAACCGTCACTAAACGAATGGTTGTTAAGCGAGGACTACCTGTAATGCGTTTTAGTGCATCTCTTTGCCAGCTTTCAAGCGGAAAGCTCGGATTCGCACTTCAATCCGCTTTCTGGAGTGCTCCGAGACGGGACACAGTTTCTGATGGCAGCCATGGTGTGCTTACCATTTCTGCATCTCGCAGTTCGGGTTGCAGCTGTGGTTGATGAAGCGGGCCTCGTTGCCCATGCGATAGCTGTCGATCACCATCCCGCTGTCCAGGTTGAGGCAGTAGTGATCGCTGTGGTTGTGGTATTGCTCGATCATCCGGTTCCTGAAAAGCCGACAGACTCGGCAGGGGCGGCCCGGGCATTTCTCCCGCCTTCCTTTGCTACGCAGGATGGCTCCAAAAGGATCCCCCGTGCCCTCAACCAGCTCCTCTTACCTGAACTCCTGCTCGCTGACCACCTCTCCCAAGTACTCAATGATAAACTGCCCGGCTTTCAGGGACTCCTTGGTGCGGATGCCCCAACCTTTCTCCTCGGCCCGGAAGCGTTCGAGGCACTGCACCCACTCGTGCCTCTGAATCCGCTGGTTGCAGCACTGCTCCCCACAGGGACACGTATTGGGGGAACACTCAGCAAAGATCATCCTGAGGGCAGAGAGACGGGTCAGGGAAGGCAGGCACCTTGGGGAATGCCTGCGGGGGGCGGGGGGGGGGGCTATCCAACACCTGGAGCGTAAGTCCGGCTTCCAGTTTCCTCTTACGAATTTTTAAATATACAGTGTGTGTGTGTGTGTGTGTGTGTGTATGTGTGTGTGTGTGTGTGTATGTATGTATGTATGTATGTATGTATATATATATATATATATATATATATATATATATATATATATTAAAAATATAAATAAACAAACAAACAAACAAACAAACTGGATATAAAAATCCAGTTTAAGGCCTTGAGAAACTGAGAACCAACGGGCAGACGTGGTTCTCTAGAACAGTGATTCTCCACTTTAAGATGGGTGGACTTCAACTCCCAGAATTCCCCAGCCAGCATGGGAGGGGAAAGCATTCTGGGAGTTGAAGTCCACCCAGCTTAAAGTTGCAGAGGTTGAGAAACACTACTCTAGAGTCCGTCGAGAAAGCTTATGCCTTTAAATAAAAAAATTTTAGTTAGAAAAGGTGCTACCAGGTCCCTCCTAATTTGCAATTAATCCGGTCAATTTTCCAGCCAATCCCAAACTCATTTAACTGGTAAAAACAAGTCCCGTGTTAGAGTCCAGAGCTCTACCTGTTCAAGCAGTCGTCCAAGCACCCGCTTTTCCTACTGTCTTCGGGTTCTTTGCAGTTGCAAGTGGTGGCTTCATAACCAGACAAAGGCTTCACGTCCACGTAAACATCTGCAGATGAGAAAAAAGGCGACGGGAGGGAGAGATCCTAAATCAGTCCCAGGACGGAAGGCTTCCAATCTAGAAGGGGTCTCCCCCCCCCAAATCTCAAGCCACCCCCCCCACAGACAGCCTGACATGACGTCAGCGGGGCCTCTGCCCGTAGGTCAAGGGGTGTGGGTTCAAGTGACGCGAGGGGGCCAACACGCTCCCTGCTTCTGCAGACCCCCGAAAGCCGTTATAAACACAAGCGGACTTACTCGAGCGGATTTTTTTATAAAGCGGGACGTCTGGCTTTTTATACAGCTGAAACAAAAAAGAAGAAAGGCTCGTTATTGCATCGAAGGAGAAGGGCCTCCGTAGAAAAGATGATTTTGAAAAAGGAAAGCGGTTTGCGTTTTTCGTAAGGGGGGGACTGGACCGCGGCCAGAGCACCTAATGCGTCGGTTGAGATACAGAGCCCGGATTTTTGCTGCCGTCTGTCAAAAAGCTAAAACAAATACAGATTTGGATAAGCTCGAGGAAGGGGAAGGAGAAAAGGTCTTTGGCCCGGCCGGTATATTCATATACAAGAGCTGGTGGAAGATTTCCTGCCCTGCATAGGTAAATGCGTCTCGCTTTGCGTTACAGGAAGCGAATTTGGGTGTGTAAAGGCAGAAGGCGGGATCTCAAAAAAAGCTCGGGAGTGATGACATTTTTCTTGTGCAAGACCAACACAGCTTGCTCCACCCAGTGCGGTTAACATAAACCAGGGTTTGCTGCAACGTACAACTACAATCCTCGTTGTGTGGATTTGATCCATGGCTGTAGCCACACATGACAGTAAACCCTGGTTTACGTTAACCATGCCGTGTGAACACAGCTAACAGGGGTGTCTGTCACCAACCAGGCTAAGCCAACAACAGCTTGGCTGAATGGGCAAACCCAATTCCAAGCTACCTAGGGCTACCACATACAGGTAGTCCTCACTTAACCACCGTTTGTTTAATGATGGTCCGAAGTTACGACGGCCTCAGGAAAAGTACTTTACGACTTGTATTCACATGACCATCGCAAAATGTTGTACCACCTCCGCAGTCATGTGATCGCAATTAGGGCACTTGGCAACTGGCTCGCATTTACAACCAGCTGCAGCATCCTACATTCACGTGATCACGATTTGCTACTTTTGCCTGTTTCTGGCAAAAAACGTCCATTGGGGAAGCTGGATTAGCTTAACGAGAGTCGTAAAAATGGCCGTAAAATCAGGTCCAGTCACGTGGTGATTCACTTAATGACCACGCCGCTTAACCACCAGTTTTCCGGTCCCTACTGTGGTCGGTAAGTGAGGACTACCTGTATATGGTTTAATACACAGCTGGGTCTGCTTACCCAAAGGACACACATGGATGTACCCTATCATCCCTGGATCTGGTGACCTTCAACTGTGTTGAGATTGCTGGCTGGAAATTCTGGGAATCACAGCCCCAACGTATTTGGAGAGAGCCAGCTTGAGGAAAACTGAGAGAAGCCATCATGATTCTAATTTTGCCGTGAATTATCCAAGGGAGAAGCAGCTCCACACTCATTTTCTTTCCAGCAATGCTGCAACATCTGCTGGCTGCAAGTGAGCCATTTGATTCCCCCGGCAACGGGCGGGAAAGGACAGCAACAGAAAGCAGGCTGGGCAACGCAACGTCTTCGGGATATAAAGTTCCCCCCCCCCTTCGCGTATGGACCACCGAGGAGGGTTCTGAATCAACGCGGGAGGAGCTGCTTTGCACGCTCCTTCTCCTTTCGAAAGAAAACTTGGGCTTTAAGGTGGAATAAATAAAATTAGGAAAATGGAAGGAAAAAAAAAAGAAAGAAAAGCCAGCCCTTTCTGCTTGGGACTGGATCCAAGAAAAATAAGGTCTGAAATTTTTCAGGGCTGTTGGCAGAACATCTGAATTCTCCAGAGGGGTGTCACACACTCTCTCTCTCTCACACACACACACCCTTGCAGAAAGTGCTATCAGAATAAAAGTCCCCAGCAGGATTAAGAGCCGACATGTTTGCCAGGCGAACAACTGCTACTCTGCGTGGGAGTCAGGCGGAAACGGGCAGAGGGAGGCATGGCAAGAGGTGATGGAAATTGTTTGTGTTCAATACCTATCTTCAGGATCTTCCCCTCCTCCTCGTTTTTCATCACTACCATTAACAAAAGACTTCTGGACATCCGGCTGAGTCCAGGGCAGACCCAGCGGAAGCCAGGTGGCCCTGCACGCTTCTCAAAACGCAAGGCGCACCTGTGACATTTTAAACACACACCGGTCCCTTACCTGATTATGTTTCCACTGCCAGAGAATGTCATAAGGCAACTGGAAGTCTATTCGCTTTTGGCGAAGGTACTTTCCTGCAAGAGGGGAGCGAAGAAATGCATCCAATCATTTTTTGTTTTGTTTTGCAAACACGGTATGCTTTTTCTCTTCTCTCTCTCTCTCCCTCGCACATGCACACAGACACGGAGCTACAAGCAGATCTGCTCTCGGAAAGATCTTTGCAACCTTCTTCCTTGCATGATCTACTGATAGTGGCGCACCAGCAGCCAGGAAAGTGTTCCTGGGCGCGCTGCACCGAAACCCACAATTCTTTCATCGTAGGAAGGGTCTGTTTAAACAACCTTGCTACTCCCTCCGTGGTAGGTGCCTTCTTCCTGGCCCCTCGGACTCCCGAGGCTGCTGGCCAAAAGTGGACGCTTGCCAGGATGAGGAGGAACCAAGAATGTGCCACACATTGCTGAATTAAAATCCCAGAAGCCCCAGCCAGGGAGACCTCACCGAGAGGAAAACGAGGAACTGTACTTGGGCCACAGCTGCTCTACTCCTGATTTACACCAAGCCTGGACAATGGAGAGGTTTAAGGACTAAGACGCATTCTTACTCCTTTCCCACCGTCCCTGCAAATGGCTCTGAAATTGTGAATGCGTGTCCGAATCCCGCCCTTGGACTAGGCGCTTCAACCCCAGCACGTGTTGCGGAATTACCCAGCTGCCACCAAGTCTCCAGAGAAAGTTTCGTTGCAACTTGGCACTGATTCAACAGGCAGCTGTTCCACAGCCGTCACTTTATTTCGTTTTAGCCAGAGGACTGAAGTCGGATAGGCGCCTTTAAACCGGGCGCCTTGCACTTAACGGTTCCCAGAATTCCCCAAACTAACTGGCCGTGGCTGAGGATTCTGGGAATCGACGCCCAGACATCTGGAAGGCGGCGGAGTCATAGAGAGGAGCGAGGATCGCCGAGCGGGAAGGCAAACAGGAGGAGGGAGAGCAGCTGACATGTTGTCTTTACAACTTGCTCTTAAAATTTGCTCTTATTTTTCAAAGCCTCAAGTTGTGCTTGGCGAGTTCCAGGAAGCAGTCAAGTCCGCTGGGAATCTGTTTTCACTTCTATGACCTCACTGGATGAAACAAAAGGCTCTTTCAAGCGCCTGGCAGCAGGCCCGGAGAGCAGGGAACGCTCCCTTTTGCCCTCAGTAAAGGAGCCACCCAGACAAGCTGGCCAGGCAGAGAAATAATCCTTGTAACGTGATTCGGGGAGGCGAGACAGGACGGCTGTTACGCCAGGCAGAGCAGCTCATTAAAACTGCCTTATCTTTTGAGGGTCTCCAGTGAACGGCAGGCTGTTGCCAGATGAGAGGGAGGGGAAAGAGGCCCATCGTTGCCTCCCTCCCCCCAATTCACAAAACCACACACGGGGAATTCTCAAACAGGCTGCTTAAGCACAAGGGGGCAAAGAAATGGCATCCGATCTCCTTGCCTCGGTCTTCTCGCTCCTGCAAACGGGGGACCGCCTGGCTTCGTTCGTCAAAGCCTTACCAAGGCCAGCACAGGCAAGATTGCTCAGGGGAACCGTCACGCGCTGGACCTCGATGTCAGAGGACGGGGAGAAGCAGTGGGGAAAAACCTGCTCTTTCTCTCGCCGAAGCTGTTAATTTCGGGGAAGGGAATGAAGCTCGTGGGACCGTGCGGGGCAGTGTCTCGGCCGGCGGAGAGGAACCTCACTGGTGTCCAGGCCGTGCCTCCGCCGTGGCCCCGTTCCAGGTTATTGTTATCGTTGGCACCGCGCCTCCGTGCTGTAACTACAAACCTGGTGGAGGGTGCTTTCCATAATTGGGGAAGAAAACTGGCTGGGTGGAAACGTCCCCCCCCCCTCCACTGCAGGGAAAAGTCATGCCCGCACCCACTTCTGGAACGCAAACTCAGGACAAACTTCCTCTCTCTTCCCGGCTGCAAACCCTTTAAGGAAAATTTCACTGGAGTCAACCAAGCCTTGCACCGCTGGGGTTGGAAGTGGCCAGCCAGGAAAGAGGGGGCTTGCTTCACCACCCAGCCTGCCCTGCTGGACTCAAAAACTCGCCTATCTCCCACCCTGCTGCCTGGGCATGATGAAAGTTTCGAGTTCCAAACACCTGGCGCGTGCCAGATTGGAGCAGAATGTCTTTTCTGCCTGGAAATACAGCAGCAAGGGAAGGGTTTCGTGACCTTGGGGCCCCTGCCCTCTGCTAATTCCTGAACCCGCCAGCTGCCTCCTTCACAAGACCCGGGCCCCATGCTCCGAAGAAAGCTGGATACCGCCTTGTAGCTTGTAACTCCTCTAGAGCGGAGTCAGAGGCGGCGGCCTTCCACCGAAAGCGACAGCGATGGTGGTTCTCACTCACCTACGTGGATAGGCGCAGGGAACAATCCGTACTCGTGTTCTCCGGGCGTGTACTCCAGTTTCTCCTTCTTTAACTGGATCAGACGGCTTTTGGGGCTGAGGAGGAGAGTGGGTGCGTGAGAGAGAGAGGGAGAGAACGGGGGATGACCCCCAACTCTACAAGTGAGACAGGCATGTTGCTGGCGAGCCCCCCGTCGGACATTTCTTCGGGTGGCGTTAGGAAAAGACCCAACTAGGTGAGGGGCGCCTGGCTGTCGCAGCAGGAGCCAGACTCTCTCCCCAAAGCTAGTTTATAAACACACTGATACATTTTACGGTCAATATTTTGCGAGACTTCCGTAACTGGACCCAGATGCTCCCACAGGCAATCTCACAAGATTTCAGAGATTCGCATTTTTAAAAAGGATTATTATACCGTTTGCACTGGCCAATCCCTGACCTAGATGTTAATTTGTTAGCGTTCATGCTCTAGGCTAGATTATCAATCAATCTGTCAATCAATCAATCAATCAATCATGGAGGGATTTTCATCATTTGCAAGATGTTGAGGTCTTTTTCTGCCTAGCTACGTTCCTACAAAAATCCCCCACTGTAAGATGTCAATCAATTATCACTGTTCTTTAAGGCAAACAAAATGTCCCTGCTTCAGATACTTCCGTTTCACTGAAAACTGCCCCTCCTCTTAGGCTTTTTTAATTTTTAAAATCAATTAAGGCAATCAAATTAGCTTTAAACTGTGCCCTAAGCATCTCTTTCGTGGGCATCTGAGGAGTGTTGTAAGGAGCACTTTGGACATCATCCATAAGATGACAAAATATGCAAAGGCTCGAACCAGAAGCATTGTCACTAGTGAGTTAACACAGCCAGCAAGGCTAAACTGGTCCACTCGAGGTTTGATTCAGGAAGTCCTTCTGACGGCTTTTTCTTATAAAGAGATGGACATGCCATCAAATGGTTCCCAGAAATGCAAGACAGAAGGGCCATTTGCACTAGAGCATATTAAGATTTTGCCAAGGATGTGAAGTTCTGTTCGCACTTCTCGGTAACAGATAACGCGCCACAGTGGAGTCGACACTGACTTGACTGCACACGATCAGTCAATTAAAAAGATTGTACCACGTCTACCAGCAGCAATCCAGCACTTTTATGGTATCAGATCTGCAGGCTTAATCCACTATACAGAACTATATTTTCAAGGGCAACCCTGCTGTCTTTCTGCTCTCTCCCGACCAACTTTCAATGGCCCATTCGCAATTAGTGGTGCAATTAATTGTACTGCCACTAGAGGGCACGCTGCCACAGCAACAAGTATATGCACGCACACTCGCCCAGTAGTCTTGTGCAACTAGCACCACCAGCTACTGCTGGTAAGACAAAGGAATGCATTGCACTAGGATCACTTAATAGGGGTCACAGCCCTACATCTGTTATTTCTGTTCCCACCAGGCTTCCACTGTAAAAAGTTCCAGACAGCTGCTACATTCACGCTCTGAACGCTTTTCGGAACTAAATCCCGAGGGCTGCGCAGTGATAGTCTGCTATACAGGTAGTCCTCGCTTAACAACCATTTGTTTAGTGACGGTTCGGACTTACGATGGTGCTGAAAAAACTGACTTAAGACTGGTTCTCACACTTACAACCATTGCGTCACCGTGGTCACATGATCACAATTTGGGCGCTTGGCAACTGGTTTGCATTTATGACCGTTGCGGTGTCCCGTGATTGCCGTTCTCAACCTTCCCAGCTGGCTTCTGCCAAGCAAAATCAATGGGGAACCGTGCGATTCGCTTAACGACCACGTGGTTCACTTAACGCCCGCAGTGATTTGCTTAACCACTGCAAAAAAAGGTCGTAAAATTGGGTGATTCGCTTAATGACCGCTTCGCCTAGCAACTGAAATTTGGTCCCAATTGTGGTCGTTAAGTGAGGACTACCTGTACCACAGTAACCTTGTCCTGGAAGATTTGCTTCCAGAATGCTCCTGAACCAGCCCTACGTTTATGCATTTCTGGAGAAGAGAACAGTTCCACTCCCAGAACAGTGAGCTTTGTACTCGATGGTTTTTTTTGTGTGTGTGTGTGTGGGGGGGTTATCTGCCTGTGAGCCTTCGAATCAGTCTTGGCTTCTGGCAACTGCCTAGACAAGCCCCTGAAGTTTTCTTGGCAAGATGTTTGGAAGTGGTTTGCCCTTGCCTGCTTCCCAGGGCTCAAAAACAGGGACTGGCTCAAAGTCACAGGCTGGCTTCTGTGCCTAGGGCGGGATTAACACTGGTTTCTATCTCAGGGCCTTGAACCACTGCACCAAACTGCCTCCCACTCAACTGTCAGACCTGGAAAAAGGGCTGGGGAAAAAAACAACCAGCCCACTGTTTCCTATGGCATTGCTGCCCAGTGCCACCCTCTCGACTCTTCAGCTGCTCCAAGGGAGCGAATTGCAATGCCCAGCCTTGCAAACAGCGCTCGGCTCAGAGGTAGCTAGATCGGTAACAGCTTAAGCATTTCAACCGAGAGCCTTTTCCGAGGTCTTCTTGGGCACACTGAGGCTCTCCCAACAGAACCGTGTCGACGCAATGCTCGGGAAGGGTTCCACGCTTCCCCGAAGGAAGAAAAACCTCACAATCATTCTTCTGAAGGAGCTGGAAACACACGGCTGCGAGCTCTCTCTGCCCCGCCTCTATGGGAGGACGTGTATTTCAAACACCGTGAGCTGGAATGATTCTTCCAGCAGCCATTTAGGAAATGGTGGTGAAGGAAACAGAAGGTAGCAAATGTTCCGCAAGTGGATTCCACAAAATGCACGGGCCTTTAAGGGGTTGTCCCAACGCCCTCCTGTCAACAGAAGCGACTTTGAAGCCTACGGATGATTAAAAACACAACAGCTACAGCCCCAAGCTGCTCCGATGAAGCCGCCGTATCCAGAAAGAGGCTATTACATTCTGGAGCAGACGCCACACAGAGGCTTTTGTGTGTTCCGTTTCGGAGAGGGAAAAAAAAAATCCAACTCTGCTTTAACTTGTTTCACTTCGCGGCACGCGGCACCCCTCCCTCCCCGAAAACCACATCGCTGCCAAGGAGTAATCAGAGGCCGCGTGATAAACCTCTTCCTCACTCGGGGGAACTTCTTTATATGAAGGAAACATTCCTGAAAATAAATGGCTCTCTGGTCCTCAAGGAGGGGCTTTGGATCTATCCTTGAAAGTCAAGAGGGGCGGAGGGGAGATGAAATCCAGTAGGAAACGCTGATGAGTCACACATCTTGTGAGCAGAGTCTTCTTTAACTTGGATGCAGCTCAGGAATTGTGTGTGTGGGCTCCAGAGAAGATGGCAAGTTGCATCCAATGGCACTGCCGTGCAAGAGCATGTCTACACTCGATGTCCCCCCCCCCCCCAGTGGGCTAACAGGGGTTTTGGGGAGGGGGAACCCAACAAATTCCAAATTGACTGTACAAAACCAGCAAATGGAAACTGCATGCTAAATGCTCCACATCTGATTATCTATTATACTGCATCCTTTTCATTCTACAAAGTCTATCAGGCTGTCTTGGCACGGTGGAAACAAGACTTATGTAAAGTCTGGGGCCGTAACCAGCCGCCTCTTTTGGAATCGTATTTCATGCTGAAAATGCAGGGCGCAAAAAAGCATAAGTAAATGAAACAACAAAATCAGCCTCTGTGATTGCATCAGAATAATTCTGCAACTAGGAGCGATAGACTTGGGCAGAAACTAGCCACCGAATGCAGCTTTTCTTCGGTTAGTTTTGCTTTAGCTGTATTTTACGCACGGAATGTTATATGGAGTGTTTTCTATGGAAGCATGTTTAATTGTGAATATAAATTTGGTTAATGAAAGGAATGGGAAGACAGAAGTTACAGAATGGTAGAACTAAAGACTTAAATATTGATGGAAACTATTAGAACTGAATATATTTTGCGAAGAAAGAGTTAGTTACAGGAAGTCAAAATCCACTATCCCTCTGTGAACAACCCAGATCTCATTAAGAGCATTAACAGATCCTGAGGAATGGTTGATCTCTACTTCATTTAATAATGAGGGACCCTCATCCATGTTAACACATACTTGAGCATGACAGATTTTCCTGAAGGCCTTAAAACAATTCTGGGATTGGGGATTTGACAATGATGCAGTTCCCTGATGTTTCCCATGACACAGAACAGCTTTTCTATCAATTTCACCAGGAACTGACCACGAAAGAGAAATTTACAGATAGTACTGGGCGCCGCTAACATTAGGCAATAGCAATTGTCACCTTTCTGGATTGTATTGGCGGGCAGGTGAGCAGATGGGAACATGCTAACTTCTTAATCAACAAGTCAATGGAAAAGCGAGGTTCAGGGGAGTAAGCCACTGACACAGCATTGTGATGAGACATTGGCAGATCCAACTTACTCGGTGGTCTTGTACACGTCAGAATACAGCCCGGCCTTCTGGTACTTCTTTTTTGGAGGACGCGGAGCTTTCTTCTCACGCTGGACGAGGGGGGCCGAAGGCTGTTCCACACTCTCCGGCTCATGTGGCTTCCCAGCAGCCTCCACAGGGGGAGAAGGGGGAGGAAGGGGAGGAGGGGGAGGAGGAAGGGGAGGAGGGGTGGGAGGGGGGTCGGGTGCAGCTTCTGAAAAGCTAGAAGAGGACGTTTGGGGAAAGATCAGGCGCTGGAGATCAGTTCCTAGGAATCTGGTGCCTACCCATCAGCTCCTGCAAGCCTCTGCCAGGTACCTGTGTGTGCGCGTGTGCGAGAGTTGTTATAATCCAGCCCCTCTAGAAAGCTGCCCACGCATGAGAAACAGAAGCCCAGTCAGAAGGAGTCAATCTGCTGCACTGCACTGCCGGTATTTCCGTTCAAAAGGGACCCACCTGGCGGTACCGGCCAAAGCCACTGGGTCTGATGCTGGGGGTCCCAATCACGAGGACCACACACTCTTTCCCCCCCGCCTCCCACAATTCTATCCCCTGGCCGCCTTCACGTCCCAAAGGCTCACCTTTTATGGCTCTCCTGCTCATCGCTGGGGAGAGGCTTCTGCTTCTTCCGAGCCTGCTCCTCTTCCAACCACCGCTTCCGCTTCGAGCCTTTCACGGTCACCCCCTGCACCACCGATTCGATGGCATCGGTGACCGTGTCGGGGCCGTGGTGGTGGAGGCAGCCCGCTTCCCTGCCGCCGAGCTCTGGGCTGATGAATCGCCTCGCCTGGAGCACGTGCGCAGAGACCCCCGGCGCCGAGGGGTACTTCCTGGGCCTCCCGGGTCTGCGCTTCACAAAGTTATTGCCAGTCCGTGATTGTCGCTGGAGTTTCTTGGCCTTGAGGATTTTGTTCACGTGGTCCAGGTTCTTCTTCGTGGCCAAGATCTTGTCGTAATTGCACATCTTCCGGGCCTGGCACTGCATGGCTTCCACCACGCTCCTCTTGAGGTGGTGTGGGGAGCAGCCGCTCGGCAACCGGCTGGAAAGGAGCGAGATGCCGTCGCTGACCGAATTCCCAGAGATCAAGAGCTCGCTCGACTTCTCCCGGCCGGGGCTTCGGCTAGGGCTGTCCGAGGGCAGGGCCGGCGCGTTAGCCATGACGGACTCGAGGGTCTTCTCCAACGCCCCCTGGCTCTCGTGGTGACTCATGCGCTGCAGAAGATTATCCACAGGATCCTCCAAGCCGGGGCCGAGTCTTGTACTCCGTGCTGGCATCCCAACTACTGGAAAGAGAAAGGAACTGTAAGGAAAGGTACATGGGTTTGATTCTGGTTTAATAAACCCCTTCGCCGGGTTTCTCTCTTTAGCAAACGTTTGCGGTGGCTCCCCGTTAAGGACCAAACTGCTAGGAATACAGGAGTTTTGAAGGACATCCCCACAAGACTTCAGCTAGAAGAGCAACACAAGCCAAGACTTCTCCAAATCTCCTTCCCCGCGTGACAAAAAGCAGCAGAATGGGGCCAGGTGGGCCTACCTGGAGAAAGCATCGCACAACGGTCACTGAAAGAACCTGCCGTCTTGTACCCAACACCAGAGGAGAGGTAAGCAAGGAAGGAAAAGCAGTATTTCCGACAGGGAGCTAAGTATATCAATGAAACGAAATCCAGGGGGACGTCGCAGGATAAAAAGTGCGAACAGCACCAGCCAAAGTCAGGACTTTGAATTAGTTCAGGAAACCAACAAACGAGCAGTGAAGATGGCACTTAAGAAATTAAGCTCCCGTTCTGATTGCTGGCAAGCGGCATTTTGGGGCAACTGGACAAAAATGGACAGCACATTGGGACAGTATCTCTAACCCAGTGTTTCTCAACCTTGGGAACTTTAAGATGCATGGACTTCAACTCCCAGAATTCTGGGAGTTGAAGTCCACGCGTCTTAAAGTTCCCAAGGTTGAGAAACACTGCTCTAACCTCTCACTACACTCCCTGAGGGTGAAACAGTTTGGGATTCTTTGCGGGCACACCATCTGTTGAGGAAACAGAGCTCCCCAACAGCTGCACGAGAGGATGACAGTCTTGCTGCACAATGCTAGGGGCGGGGAAGGGCAGGAGCTGCTGTTGGGGCAGTGCAGCGTGTGGCCGGTTCGTCCTTGAACAGATGCACCGATTCTTGGAAACGATCCAAGAGCATCAGGCAACTGAAGCCACAGCTGTGGCTGGACCTGGGCACAGCCAGCAGGCCGCGTCATCCAAAAGAGAGGAGGACCGGGATCCGCCAGGGCCCAGTCTTGTACTTTGTGCTGGCATCCGAGAGAGAGAGAGAGAGAGAGAGAGAGAGAGAGAGAGAGAGAGAGAGAGAGATGCAAGGGAATGAGGCAGTATGAAGAAGCCAAGGAAGAGAGTGGCTAATTATCTGGGAGGAATGATGCTTGGCATGTGTGGACTTGAGGCAATTCACCTGTTGATCTGAGAGCAGCAGCAGCAGCAACAGCAGACGTGGCTGCTCCGACCTTCCTCTTCCTCCCTCCTCTTTAAGGCTAACCAAGGTTTGAACCTGGCTGGCAAGAAGAGGGCCAAAACTTAGCCCATCTGTCACTTCTTAAAGTGAAGACAGGAAATCCAGCCCAAACGGGATTCATTGGGAGGCAGCCCGCTGTCGAAAACCCCTCTCTAGTGAGGTCCGGTGCCTGTTTCTCCTTTTTGCACAAGGGAAGGACGTTTTTATTTTCTCAGGCCTTTTCATTTGCTAGTTCTGCAACGTTGCGTTTCTTAAACACTTTTATCCATCGGGCCTTTTGACGTGTGTGCTAGTCCCTGCTGCTTTCTACAAATTGCTATTTTCACACCGCTTGCTCAATTAATTGTCCTGATTCTACCTGTATTATTATTGTATATGATTCTGAACATTTTTTTGTTCCTCATTTTGGGGTGGTGTTGACTTTCTTTACTGTGACAAAGGAGTCAGTAATTTCCTGACATTAGAATTCCTTTCCTGGTTTCCCTGATTGGAAGACAAAACCAAATTAGTTCATACTGAAAATCAACCGGGGAAAAAAGAACCACAGAATTTACAGTGCCTGTAAAACCCACTGATAATTAATCTTATATCAAATCAGGAGGAGTCCGGTGGCACCTTTTCCAATTAACACATTTTATTAATTTTGTTTTATTAGTTTTGCCGTTACAAGCTAACCTTACTCTTGCAGAGTTTCACTCAAAGGTGCCGAGCTTAAGACAATCACTGCTGATCAAAACAACTCCTCTGCAGCTACTTGATTTCATGCTTTCCCTATTCTGCAATCCCGTTGCACTTTCGTTCTATCCAATGCCAACGCTGATCTCTCGTGAACCAGATTCTGTCAAAAAGCTCCCCAAATTGGAACTGATCGACAAAAGCTCAACTCCAGCTCAAACGTTGCTTTTGACACTCTCCTGCCGGCCGACACTCTCCTGCCGGCCACTGCTGGGTTAGTTTATAGCAGTGTTTCTCAACCTGCATACAGGCTGGGGAATTCTGGGAGTTGAAGTCCACACGTTGTAAACTTGCTGAGGTTGAGAAACACTGCTTTACAGGTAGTCCTCGCTTAACAACCATTTGTTTAGTGATGGTTCGGACTTACAACAGTGCTGGAAAAACTGACTTATGACCAGTTCTCACACTTACAACCGTTGCAGCGTCCCTGCAGTCACATGATCATGATTTAGGCGCTTGGCAACTGGTTCGCATTTATGACCGCCGCAGCGTCCCGTGGTCATGTGATCGCCATTGTCGACCTTCCCAGCCGTCTGGCACGCAAAATCAATGGGGAACCGCGTAATTCGCTTAACAACCACGTGGTTTGCTTAATGCCCGTGGCGATTCGCTTAACGACCGCTGCCATAAAGGTCGTAAAATTGGGTCAGATTCACTTAATGACCGCTTCACTTAGCAACCGAAATTCCGGTCCCAATTGTGGTCATTAAGCGAGGGCTACCTGTTTAGTTCTAGTTCAGTGACATCTGAAGGGCTTCCTAAGCCGATGTTAGAAAAGAAATGAGATCTACCTGTGGAAGATGTGCTCTCGGATGAAGACCTCTTCCTGGAAGGGCTGGAACTGGCGCCCTCCACTGGTCTCTGAGAGAGCTTTTCCTGAACTGGAAGTGTGCCTGGCGAAGAAAAAAGACAGGTCAAAAAAAAAAAGGGGGGGAGGCAGCCGGGGGGAGTTTGCTCTGCTGGTCAACCGGCAGAGAGGAAGGTGCAGATGGAGATTCCAAACGACCGTCACCTGTGCCGTCTCAACCACCACCAACGGGAGAAACATCCCACGCCGAAAGACGGCTCTCTCCGGGGATGGATCCTACCCAGATTCTAACGTCATCTGCCAATGGACGAGGCTGGAGGTCCGAGTGGTGGTTGAACAAAAGGAACCGAAAGGAATTGGGAGAGCCAGCTCCACCTTGGAGGGACACCAAGCCAAGGGCCCTTCTTGAGCAAGCAGGCGGTGGTGGTCTTACTCAGGGAGAGCTGGCGAGCCAGCGCAGCCGGAGCAACGGGAAAGCCGCATCCCGAAACACGTCATGCCTCACAGAGCGCGCGCCACAGGGCAGAAGGAAGACCTTTCGTCCCTCAATCTCTTCCGGGCCCTGCTTCTGAGCCCCTGTAACTCACAGTGCGCCCCAAGTCTATCCTTATCCAGGTGGTGAAGGTGGAGGTGGGCACCGTGGGAAGCTCATAATCAGGGAATGCGTGCCAGTTGGCAAGTACAGAAGTTCAGGGCTAAAGGTCGAGCAACAGCCAGCATCTGGGGCACCTTGTGCCCAGCTACTGCTGGGTCTCTGCTTGACCTTTCCTGGTAAATCCGTTTCTCTCTCTCTCATTATTCTAGGTTTCCGGTTCTCATCCTTGATCCTAACCAGATCTAGCTCAGATCTTGGGTTGCCTCCGTACTGCGTGCCCAGCTTTCGCGTCTGCTGTTATTCCAGCCTGTTTTTCCCTCCAATCAATCACACGGCAGCTGAGTGCGCCCTTACTTCATTTTCAAACGCTCGGACCCCTTGGCCTGCGCAGCCAAATGGGCAGCGCGCGCCAGATGGCTTGGGAGTCTCCCTCGGGGACATTTGGGGAGATTAAAATACCAGGTGTCTTCACCACCCAGCTGACTAGCCTTTGAAAGATCTCTGCTGGGGCGTCAAGGCCTTGGCACCTGTCCAAGGATTCTGCCCACGGATGCCACCTCTATAGGCAGGGAATAGCTGCACGACCACGGCCTCTCCCCGATGAGCGACCACTTCCATATTCCACAGTCAACTTAATCAAAGGTCGTGCTGTTGAAGGAGAGGGAGACGGCCAGGTCGGGGAAGGCTGCAATATATCTGCATTGCCAAGGAAATGCAGGAAAATCCCTCCTCGTTCAGGGATTCTGCATCCAGGCTTTCGCTGCTGATCGAGGACCTGTCAGGCTACCAGGCCCTTGAGAGGATCGGCACCAGCAGGGTCAGCGTAACTTAAGCCTTTTAACTTAGCAGGTGCTTCGGGAGGTGCCCCATTGAGTTGCATTCACAACTCAAGAAAAAAGACAACCCACTGAAGCCTCCTGGCCACCAGAAAACAGCGGTGGTGGTTTTGCCAAGCGTAGCAGCCACTAATGATGAAAAGGTGCAACTGGCCACCAAAAACCCAATCAGAGGAACAGCCTGGAGGAGCCTTGCAGATCCAGCCAGGCGGAAACAGCTCTGAATTCTTTTCTTCGGGGGCAATGAGAGTGAGAACGCGCTGAGGAAGCCCCCGCGGACGTAGCTGCAGTCCCACGCGGATCAGGGAGTCCTCTGCTGAGAACTTCAGGATAAAACACAGGGCTTTTACCTAATCAAATGATTGATGCTCTGCTGGTAGCAGCGTTTTAAAGCCCAAGGCAGAGAAAAGCCTTCCCTTTCCCCTGCTCCATAAATATTTATTTATATTTTGTTCCAACCTAGATGCAGGGAACCTGGGGTCTTCTGCATATAAACTCAGAGTCCTGACCTGGGGCTGGAGTTCTTTTGCACATGCCCACTTCCCATTGCAATCATTCGGTGAAGCCTTTTGGCTTCTGGCCCAGTGAAGCGGAAACCCCAATACATATTAATAGCTACTGTTTACAATCAGTTCCCTTGCCCCTTGGACCATTTCTTGCTCCCTCTCAGCCTTTAAATGCCAGCCAACCAGCTTCCAAGTAATTAAGCACCTGCCTCTCTTGACGCCTCCTTTTCCACATTTTGGTTGCCATGTCTTTTCCCACTGAAATCAATGCCTGCCATATTTAATATGTTACCGGCCCCTCAGCTCTCTTTTGGGGAGGCTCCTTCACGGGCTAGGTCAGAGGAACCCGTGGCCCTTCAGGTGATGTTGAACTACTGTTGCCAACATCCCTTGGTTGCTGGGAGTTGCATTGAGCAATCTGTAGAGCAGAGCTTTCCAAGCTTTTCACGTTGGTGACACACTTTTTAGACATGCATCATTTTGCGACACACTCTTACAGCAGGGCACAAGGCAGGCACTAGGACCTGCGCGGAATCCTGGCAGGGCTCGGAGGCAGCAGCGGCAGCCGCGACACACCCAGACACTGCAGCCGACACACTAACGTGTCGCGACGCACAGTTTGGAAAGCTCTGCTGTAGAGGGTCCAAGGCTCCCCTCCCATCTGAGCCGGGTCAAGACACCCCAGCTTCCTTTCACTCAAACTGTTTGTCTTTCCTAAAAAAAAAGAAAAGAAAAAAAGGGGGGGGGGAGGCTCACTAAGCTATCGCTCAATTATACATACAAGGAAAGCAGCCCTGAAGAGATGCAGCACGGGAATAAGAAATCTGGCCCATTTCCTTCATTTGTGAACATTGTTTTCAACATCTGGAGAGCCAGCCCCAGTAACGGAAGAGGCAGCCACTGTTCTCGCTTGGCTGCGTGCCCCGCCCCGCCCCGCCCCCTTCACGTGTACGGCAGGGCCTAGCAGAGTCTGTTTTTATTTTTATTCTTTTTGCAACGAAGGGGGAGGGATGAGGGGGAGGGACAGCTGCAACCCCTTCTTCCCCCTCTCAGGCAGGTTTCTTCCATACCTGTTCTGTTATCTGAGAGGAGTCAGGCGGGGCTGAAAAATGCCTGCACTGATGGAACATAAGGAAGAGTAGAGATGGGAAGGTGGGAGAAAGGGGTTCAGCTCTCTTCACGTGAAGTGACTTATTTTGGCTAGGGAAAATCAGATCAGCCCAGCCTCTAGATGAGCAAACAAAAACATGGCTGCAGCCAGAACATGAAGCCAAGTGTTGGGTTTTTTTTTCTCCCATAGACATGAAAGGCAGCTTTCTTGCTGGAGAACCCAGCAACTTCAACGACATTTTAGAGTCTACCCCGACTTTTGTGGATGGGGAAATATGCCTGGAGGCCTCAAAGCTGGGAAAAGTCAAGATCCCAAACTCGCAATCTGGAGGTTTGGCTTTCTTTTGTTGGGGTAAAAAGGGATAAACCAGGGATGGGCAATCAGTTGCCATCCAGAAGTCCAGTCACCGTCCCCAATTCCCTGGGCTGGCCAGTGTGACACAGGCGTGGCCAACCTAGTAGGTCACTTCTTGCGTTCTGGCCTTGACCACCCCAAGCTAAGGCAACCAACGGCTGCAGGCGTTGTGCAAAATGAATCTAGAGTTCCAGAGGGGAGACTTTTAAGCCCTTCCTGCACAACGTGCTCGAGATGTGGCAAGGGACGGGAAGGGATAAAGTGCAGGGCTAAAACAGCGTTTCTGCTCTAAGAGAACAGATGGTTCCAATTGCTGGGGGGGGGGGAGAGGACGCTTACTGAAAGGCGATACATTTTCATCTGACTCACCAATTAAATGTGCTAGCAGAGAGGCAGTGATTCAGGGATGGCACTCGGTGGTCTAGAGCCTGAAAAATCTCTGTTTTCTTTCTAATTAGGGCTGTTTCTCATCAAACCCAAGTCCACTCACTCATGCTAATGGAATTCCGCAGGAAATTCCCAGAACTCTACTAACCAAGGCAACCTGTTTTCTCCCCCCCGCTTTCCCATTTATTTATTTATTATTTATTTTTATTATTTGGATTTATCCATCTCACCCATCTCTACCGTGGCAGACCCATTTAACCCGTTGGGGATGTCACACTCTGCAACACCAGTACAGGTGTGAGGGGGGGTGTATTTATTTATTTGCACAGCCACCCTTCTTGAACAAGGGATCTCCAGGCTGGATACCCAAGGAGTACTAAAAAAGAAAAGACCGCAATAAAGCTGTGTCCCTTTCTTCTTTTCTTAAAAAGGCACCATAATAACTCTAGCAAGGCTGGCAAATTCCACACAGGTAGCTGTCTTAAGTCTGTTATATCAAGGACAAAAAGAGAGAGGGAGAGAGAGACAGAGCACCTTCGGCGCACACAGATTTATGACAACATAAAGGTACCTGTGGGCTACAGCCATGAAAAGTTATGCCCCGGTAAATCTGAGCAGCCTTTTTTAATAGAAATGTGAGCAACAGGGGTCAAAAAGGGACCGGTGGGACTGATGAGAGCCGCTGGCGTGTGGCTCTAACAGCTAAACTCCCTGCGTTTAAAAAAAAAAAAAAAAAGCTAACCGAAGTTGCTCGGCCTGCCAAACCAGAAAGCTGTCTGGAAAAAAAAGGACAATAGATTGCAAAGCTGAAGGAATAACTGCCAAGGAGCCAGCATCCAACGCCTAGGTGCCTCGGACATTAACACACACAGCAGTCAAGGCTGGATCCCTAAAGGCAGGGGGGCACCCCCGCCTTCACCGAACACCCTGGTACTGTATAGTCAGTGTGCAAGCACTGGGCTTGTGTGACAGGCCAGCGGAGAGGCAGGGTAGACAGCAAGGGGCTGGATGACCAACAGCTAATCTTGCACACTAAGACAAGAAACATGAAGCCTTTGGATTGGCTAGACCAGGCCTAGACAACCTGGTAGGTTGAATTTTCTGGTTCTGGGGGCTCCTGGGTTGCCGATTCCCAGGCAGACACTCAGATCTCGACCGTTGCCCCTTGCCTGATCAATACAGCCGCATCCTCTGCTTAATTAATGAGGTTCCAACTCATTTAGCAACAGCAATTGGGGGGCACGGTTTCTTTGTTTTAGCTCAAGCTCCTTAGTGTTGGATTTTTAACTTTAAATTAAGAATTTTTGGTTGCTCAGCCATAGCTCGCTCCAAAACTCTAGGTTAATGGGACAAGCAACAAATACAACAGACGCCGTTCAAGTTTCCTGGCACTGATCCATGGGGATCGTCTGCCACAAAACACTCTCCTTTAATCTAGATTTATGTTTGGCTGTCTGGAAACCCAGCCTGCTCCTGAAGACTTCCCTCCCAAGTAGGAAAAGCCACCTCACCCCAAGAAACCAGCTTAGAAAGCGTGTTTCATTCAGCTTCTGAAGGCAGGGGTTGCGAAAGTGGTCTCTTACCTGAAAGGCCTTGCACGGCCTTCTCGAGAGGAGGTAAGGCCTCCTTCCGCAGGGGTCGGCCGAGTGATGCTTCTTGGGGGCCGAAAAGTCCCGAGCTCTCCGACAGTTTCTTACGCCCGCCGGCACTGGCCGAGCTGGTGGGACGGCAGCTGCCTATTGCACTGGTGAAAAGGTTGGTGTGTTCGTCGCTGCTAGCTGGCTCGGAGCTTGGAGTGAACCTCCCCAACGGCAGGTTGGAGGGAGAATCCGAACAGTCTATCTGCAAAGGTGTCTGTAGTCCCAAGGTAAGGGGGGAGGTTTCCGCCGGCTCCCTTCGGGCCCACTGTTCCTCCCTGCCGAGCAGACCCTTTGCAGGGGACAGGTGCGGGCAAGTCAGGGGGCAGCGATGCTTCTCCTTATGTTTGTACCTCTCGCCCACGGCCTCCTTCCCGAACCGGTAACGCTTCAGGGACTCCAGGACAGTCCGCGAAGAGCCCGCGGGGGCCAAGGCGTCGATGGAGACCTGGGGCTGCTCCGAGGAGCGGTGCTCCCGGTGCTTGTGACGGTGACGGTGCTTGTGCTCCAGCATCCAGCTGTAGGCCATCTCAGGCGGGACGCTGGGGTGGTAGGTGCTCATGGAGAGGAGTGGGGCCCGGCTGGCCGTGAGGAAGGCCTCCTGGCGCAGCAGCTTGTGTTTCTTCTTGTGGTACTTGGCAGGGTTGAGCAGCAGATGGCCCGCGTGCATGTAAGACGGCGGAGGGAGCGGGGTGGTGAAAGAGGGGGAGGGGGGAGGGGGGTAGATGGTCGGGGGGTACCGTCCGTAATAGCCCAAGCCGATGGGGGCAGCGAGGGGCGAAGGAGAGTAAGGCATTCCGTAGGAGGGGTAGAAGCCGGTGCTGGAAAGCGGGAAGCTGAGGCTATGCATGAAGGGCATTTCCGCCACGGCTTCCCGCATTTTGGGGGGGCGGCCCCTCTTCTTCTTCAGGTCGGGCTTCCGGATGTAGTGCAAAGGATCCAGGGAGAAGCTGGGGTGGGTGTAGATGCTGTTGAAGTTGATGCGGAAGATGGTGGGCAGCAGGTCCCGGGGGATGAAATGGTGGCTCCGGTGGGTGATCCGGATCTCGCTCAGGCGGCCGATCAGGTCCTCCAGCTCTGCGAGGAAGTCGGGGTCCTGCCGGCCCCGCAGCTGGGGGAACTTTTTCTTCCGCTTGCGCCGCTTCAGCTTCTCGTAGGCCAGGTAGTCGTGGCTCCGGCGCTTGCACTTGTGCTTGTGCTTCTCCTTCAGGCCGCTCAGGACGGCCGAGGCCTCCGGGGGCGCCAGGGAGACGTGGTCGAAGGCGTGCCGGCGCCTTTTCGGGCCGCAGAACTTCTCGGCCCGGTCCGACGTGCTGTTGTTGTCCGTCCCGATCCCGCTGTCGCTGGGGACGGTCTCGTCGCTGTGGGACTCGCTGATGGGCGACGGCGTGGCCTCCTTCAGGGAGCCGGGCTCGCTCATGTGGGGGGGGGAGTTGGGGAGGAGGGTGGGCGGGGAGAGCCTCCTCCTGGCGCGGGAGGCCTTCCGCATCGCCAAGGTCTGAATCACGCCGCCTGGCCTGCTGTGGAGGTGCGGGTACGGCACGGAATTGGGCTCCGCGAAGCTCATGTCGCTGCCGATGGGGCTCTGCCCCCCGCTTGTGCCCGAAGACTGGGAACAGACAGGCGAAGGAAGAACCTCAGAGTTATTACTGGGGCCAGAAGGCAGCAGTGGGGGCCCGGCTTGTCCTAGCATCCCTCCGGTGGCCTGTTGGGCCGATTTGTCGAGAACGGCGAAACCGGCAGAGCTGGCGGCCAGGAGGCTGTTCAGGCTGGCTTTCGGCTTCCTGCCCCGCCTCTTCCCTATGTAGATCGTTCCTTTCTTGCTCACGTTGATCTGCTGGCCCAGTTTGGTGCTGAACGTGGCCGCGAGGGTTGAGACCGTCGTGTGGAGCCTGGATTGCACTTTCCCCTTATTTGGCTCCGCCGCCGTCGACGAAAGGATTTGATTCAGGATCTTCTTCCTTTTCAGCGTCTTCATCTTGTTGATTTTCCGGATGATGGTTTTCATGAGCTGCCCATTGTGGCGCTTGGCCCCCTTACAGTCCGGCTCTCCCTCGTGGTCGGTCACGCTCCCGGTACTCGATTCTCCGTTTTCCTCGGGACCGCCCAGCTGGCTCGACATTCCGAAGAAGCCTTCGCCGGGCGGCTGGTCGATCGTGGCCTCCATCTTGTCTGCGCTCTCCACAGTGACGAAAGGGGCCGCGGAGAGGACGGGGGGCTTCATCTTGACCCCCAACCGGATCTGCCGTTTGGGCCGGCCCCTCTTCTTCGGGAAAGCCTGCCCCACGAGGCTCTGCCGAAGGGAAGGGATTTCGACTTCGGGATGCAACACAGGAGGCTCCTGCTCTTCCTTCGACTGCACCGAAAAGACCTTGGAGGCCGGGATCTTCAGGGTCCGCTTGGGGGGTCCTTCCAGCTGGGGCATCTCTTTCGGCTTGGACCGGCCCCTTTTGGACTTGTACATTTCGGGGAACAGGTCGTCTGAAAGGCACCCCATGGAAGTCTGCATATGGGGGCTGTAAAATTTACTGGACTCCTTCTCCATGCTACTGAGCAGGGAGAGGGACTGCATGCCGCCGGTTTTGCTCAGCTTGGGCAAGTGGCGCTTGAGGAACTCGTGCTGGGCAAAGGAGGGCGGGCTGGCGCTTTCGAAGAGCTTGGCCTGATCCAGGCTGCTGTTGGACAGCGCGCCGCAAGACATGCTTTTTAAAAGCTCGGGCCTTCCCAACTCGAGGTCTTTGGGAGACCGACAGGCGCTCCTGGAGACCACTTTGGTCCAACGCGGCTTCCTCCCTTTCCTCTTCTTCAAGGGCTTGCTCTGGGAGTCGGTGCTGCTGCTGCTGCTCCGAAGGGCCTCCATGCCTGGCCTCGGCTTCCCTAAGGAGCTCACAGCTCCCATCTTCAGGAAGGGCTTGTTGTTGAACAAGCTGGAGAAGCTGACCACCGACGGGGCGATGGAAACGTGGACGCTTGATTCAGCGACCGTGCTGGCTTTTCGGCCTACGGCGGGACCCAGCTTGGAATCCTCCGTGCAGACGGAGCTAGAGTTGCCGGACTCCCTACCGACCCCTTTGCTGGTCGCGTACAACCCGGGATTCACCAGCCTGTTCGTGCCGGAGCGCGCGCCGTCAGAGGCCGACGGGGTCCTGCTGCTCTGCTCAGAAAGGCTGTCTAAGAGCTCGGGCGCATTGTTTGAATGCAACGGGTTGGAAGCCACCTGAGGCAAAGTCGTGGCAGGGCCGTGGGTTAAAGTAGCGACAGACGCGGTTGGGGAGGGGGACGGGAGACCCCCCTCCCCGACAGCACTGAACGGAGACTTGGCAGTGGAGATATCCGACGCGCCTCCCGCCGTCCTGAACTCAGGAGAAGTGCAATACACCGGGAGATGTTTCTCTTGCTTCGACAATTCGCTGGAGGAGCTGTCCTGCTGGCTGCAGACCCCTTCTTTGCCTCCGCCGGAAACCTCTCGGTGTACCGGCAACTTTTCGGGGACGCTGTCTTTATTCTGCCTCGCCACGTGCTTTTCAAAAGGTTTACTGCCAGCCCCGTCCTTCAGAAGGCCTGCAGGGATATGGCTTTCCAGGGTTACCAAGTTGCTGCCGCAACACCGCTTATAGGGCTCTGCGGGAGGGTTAGCGGTGTCGGCTTTCAGGGCCCCCAAGTCCTTGCTGGCTAGCCCACACAAGTGGGCGCTCCCCGCCAATTTCTTCCCAGAGTCCTTCGAAGTCAAAGAGACCATAATGCCCACCCCCAAGGGCTTCTTGCCAGACTCTTTAACCATCAACCCGATTGGGCCCCCGGCCCCCAATGGCTTCTTTCCAGAGTCTTTGTTAATCAATCCGCTCGAGGTACCAAAACTTGGCGGCTTCTTTCCAGAGTCCTTGCTAACTGATCCAACTGGGCTGTCAGACCCCAGGTGTCTCTTTGCAACGTCCTTATTAAATAATCCAACGGTGCTCCCTGGTAACGGAAGCTTTTTTACTGAGTCTTTACTCATCAATCCGGGTGGACTGACAACGCCTGGCAATTTTTTCCCGGGATCCTTGTTAACCAATCCAATTGGACTGCTGGTCCCAAGCAGCCTTTTCCCAGAGTCTTTGCCGGCCATTCCAACTGGCATGCTGGTCACAAGGGGTTTCCTGCCACCTTCCTTGCTGACCAGTCCCACTGGACAGCTAAGGAGTGGAGGCTTTTTCCCACAATCCTTGTTAACGAGCCCAGCCATGCTTGGGCAGGGCCCTAGCTGCTTTCTGCTCCCATTTTCCTTACTAATTAAACCACCACCACCACCAGTCCCTGGTGGTTTCTTTGCAAACTCCTTGTTACCCAAATCTAGGCCGATCACGCCACTTCCAGGTGGTTTCTTTAGGAAGCCCTTGCTAACCGAAGCCGCGGCGGCCCCAAGCGTTGGCAGCTTCTTTCCGGAATCCTTAGCAAATCCAGACACAATGGTCATGGGTGGCTTCTTCTGCTTTGGTGTGGAAGACTTCGCTGGAGGGCAGGTTGCTATAAGCTGGGCCAGTTTCTCTGTTACTGTCGGCGCTCCGTTTCCCTGGGCTCTCTCTTTCGAGTCTGGATCGCAGCTACCGACCGGCGTAGAGAGGGCTGAATTCCCATACTCTATGCCCTCCGAACGCAGCGGGGAAAGCGTCTTCAAAGCCGGGCTGCTTTCTCTTGCTCTGCTATCGGCAAGCAAGCTTTCAACCGTTGCGCCGGCTTCTCCGCTTTTCTTGTACAGCTTTGACGGGTCCTATGAAATAAAATAAAATTTAAAAAAAATTAAAGCATCCAAGTAATGAAGAAAAAATGTATGCGTTATCAGGTTTCTTTTAGGCGGGTGGAACAGCAGAAAATGTCCAATATTGCAGGGCCAGAAAACATGTATGTCACACAGACAGCATTAGGGATTTTTGCAAACCAAGCGATTGACAACGTGAACACAGGTCTTGTTCACAAATACTGTAAGACTGGAGACTGTGGCCAAGGAGAAGAGAAAAGGACCCTGCCATGGCAGGGACTGAAAGCAGAGAATGAAGAGAAAGACCTACTGTGACAGAAAATATGGTTTTACATTTTTTTAAAAAAGACAAAAGCTTTAAGCATGATTTCTCAGGGTTAATGAGAAAAGGAGGACAGAAACAAAAATCCTATTCCTAGAATGCAGTAGAGAACCAAAGATTGCTCAGAAAAAATATATACAATACTTCAGTGTTTCTCAACCTTGGCTACTTGAAGATGTGTGGCTTCCCCATGCTGGCTGGGGAATTCTGGGAGTTGAAGTCCACACATCTTCAAGTTGCTAAGGTTGAGAAACACTGCAATCCTTGTTATGCATTAGCAGTAAAGGGTAGCTGGATAACTGGAGGCCTCGTATCAAAAGTGGCATGCAACAAAGCCCAAGGTTAAAACTCTACCGGAAAGCAAGTGATTCCCTACCACTTTGTAGGAAAAAGAGGGAGGGGGCAATCGTACGCCCTCAACCCCTCTCCCAGCAAAACCAGTTGCTGGACAGGCCTACAAGGAGTTTGAAAACCAGGTACTTGGGATTTTTTCCAATGCTTACGTTTGCTCCTCTTTTCAAAGATCTCTCTCTCCCTATTTAAGAACACACCTACATGGCATAGCCAAGATTGTCCAATTACTGACTCAAAGGAATCCCCTCACTTACCCATGTTGCTAATTAATATTTCATTCATAGGTCCTTGAGCCTGCTGGGGGATTTCCAGAACAGAGGAAAAAATAGGATCCGACTATTTAACTGGAGACATAATTTAGTGTGTGCAAGGAGATGTAATTAGGGAAGGAAAGGAAGCACAAAACATACACACACACACACACACACACACACTACTGGAGCTGGGCCATAAATGCTCTACAGTGAGCCACAAGGCTTAACAGCAGCCCCTACATGCTGGTAGGCAGACAAGGCACCAATAGAGCAAGTAAACTCTGACCAATGGAACAGAAACCATGAAAAAAGAGATTTACAGTAGTTCCTCGCCAAACCAGAGCCAAAACTATGTGGACTAGGAAAACAAAACAAGCGGCTAGCAGAGGAAGCTTGTTTTCATTTACTTAAAATATTTATTTCTCATCCTTTCAGCCACAATCAAGCTTCTCAAAAGGCTTACACCAAATGATAAAACAATCAGTTACAACCACAAAGAGAGAACATAAGCAAATAACATGTCCAGAAACCAAAATAAACATCGAGCTCTTGGGGAAAGAAACGTATTTTCAATAGGGACCTATCTGATGGGAAGACACAGAAAGATTTGAGGTATTTGGGGTGTTCTGAGCCTGAAGGCCACAACAGAAAAGGCCTTTCCGGTATTAGCGATGCACCTCACTTCGAAAAGACAAGGAGCTCTGGAAAGATAGCCTCATATACAAGCAAAGTCTTCGACAGCTTGCCAAAACGTCAAATTCTAACTCTTGCCAGAATTCACACCAGGCACAGCAATAAACCTGAACTATCCAGACACTTGCTTTCGAGCTGTGGTGCTGGAGAAGACTCTTGAGAGTCCCCTGGACTGCAAGGAGGTCAAATCAGTCAATCCTAAAGGAAATCAACCCTGACTGCTCATTGGAAGGACAGATGCTGAAGCTGAAGCTCAAATACTGTGGCCACCTAATGCGAAGAGAGGACTCCCTGGAAAAGACCCTGACGCTGGGAAAGACTGAAGGCAAAACGAGAAGGGGACGGCAGAGGATGAGATGGTTAGATAGCATCACCGATGTAATGAACATGAATTTGAGTAAACTCCGGGAGACAGTGGAGGACAGGAAGGCCTGGTGTGCTATGGTCCATGGGGTCACGAAGAGTCGGACACGACTAAACGACTGAACAACAAATCCAGACACTTCACCCTGTATTTTAGAACTTACAGAAGCTTCACAGACACAACACAGTTAAATAAGTTGTTTAACTGCAGACAAGATGTAAGCCATATACATGCTGAAGATCTGATGCCGCAGAACACAAAATCAAGCCTTCCATATATGCCTGCTGTAGGGTTTAAATTCTAGGCCCTTACTTCCTGCCTTGTCAATTCCACAGAAATGCAACCATTCTCTTCCTGGCCTTGAGATTGCAAGCTCCATGCCTTTCTGTCTGGCCTGAAAACCTCCGGTTCCCGCCTTACAGCTTCAGCCCTTACCCTGCCTAGATTACTGCCCGGTGTAGCTATGTCAAAAACATGGGTGTATGCTGGAAAAATATGGGACTAGGAAGTTCTGATGGCGTCCCAAGCATTTCGTCTCCCAGGCAGTGGCAACGCTGTGGTAGCAATCATGATTTGGCTTTGTTTACTCCCAGATTTTCTTGAAAAAGTAAAAGGCAGCAGAAAGACAGCTACCTACATCAGAATGCCAAAAGCAAGATCTGAATTTCTACTTTTAAACCACATACAGATTGTGTATAAAATCAGATGTAAACAGATAACCAGAACCATTATATACAGATACCAGAAAGTGTGAAAAGGAAGAAAAACAAATGGATGAGCAGACAGGAAATAAAGCAAACTGAAAGCCTGGCCATGCAGAGAGATCTCAACTGCCTGCTTAATAAGACTAACAAACACAACAACAAATGGGTTAAAAAAAAATGAAGAACCACCAAAGCAATCACTTCTTTACTTAGGCCAATCTAATGTTATCTGTGGGGTTAAAAGTAGGGGCCTTAAATACTTTAAAAAATAAATGCCTGGGGTCAGAACTACGGGCAACCAGCTTGGAAAATCAGAAGCGATTACCTGCATGGAAGTTTGCCTGCACGCTGGACAGGCCTCTCTCTCAAGTTCCCCCGGCCGAATATCACACCGGCCAAAGAACAGGAGCTCCTGTTTAGAGCAGGAAAAGCAATCTGAGGCAGTCCAGATATCGATGGAGTTCAGGCCCCTAAAGATCTCACTACTGCCCTTGCTTCACAGCCGCAGGTTACCGCAGACGACCTGCCCCTAACTGTAGAGCATTCAAAGCGCTTCCTGTTGTAATCTTTATATTTATATTACAGCAGCCCGCAGAGATAAGCCGCTCTTAAAACGCCTAGTTTTTCAGATGGTGAGCCGAGCCTGAGAAAGCAGGCAGCTTTCCAAAGGGCACCCTTCAAACTAAGGTTCAGGTGGGAGGCTGCCAACGGGTGCCACAGCTTTAGCCACTATGTCACACCATCTTTCAATTAGTTCAGAATCGTGGGCTCTACCTGGCAAACGTTGATCTCTCCCTCAGCTTCCTTTCTCATCTCACCCAAACTTGCCCTGAATCCCAAACAGACTCAGTTGCAAACTCTAGGCCCTGCTGCGACAGACAAGAGGTAGATGCCTCGCGGTCCCACTCTTGTTTATTTTGAAAGCTTTTGGCACTGGAGAGGTTTTGTGGGGGGGGGGGGAAGAGGCGAGTCTGGCATTCAGCCGAGCTCGCAGTGGCAGCTGCTACACTATGCAAATTTTCATCAGAACCCTACAGTTGCAGAGACTGTGATGGCTCTCCTTTCTTTGCGCGCACATATGGAGCTGGCAGCTGAAGAGACGGCCACAATCTGCCCTGTGGCACCCGAGTTGAGACGACAAGCCCGTGCACGTTCCCAAAATAGGCACCCAGACTGCTCCGGGCTCCCTTACATGGCCAAGGGAACAACTTTCAAGCTGGCATCTTGGCCTGGCCCAGCGAGGCACTCTCTCAAGGGACAAAACATTACTCTGTGCTCCAGAGCTGGTTTGGCCGGGTTTTTTTAATTCTTCCGTGGTGCTATCAGCTGCACTCTCTCAGCCTGTGGCTTTCATTTTCTCCTTCCAAACTACAGAGGGGCCACGGGCAGAAGGTATCATATTTTACTTCCTCTTGGTGCGGTTGGGTGGAGAAGAGGAAGCAGCCTTAGCCATCACTGGCATGGCAACGTCTCTGGAAATTATACCCAGCCCTCCTGAAAGTCATCAGCAACTCACTCAAGGACCCCTGTCAAAAAGGAGCAGATAGAAACGGGGTGGGGGGTGGGACCTGCATACGCCGCTTCTTTAGCTTATCAATGAAATCCTGAAAGTCTCTATGCACTCAGGATGCAGTCTCTTTTTTTAATTTATACACACACACACACACACACACACACAAAACATTATAGCCTCGCCTCGCAGTGGCAGCTGCTACAGTATGCAAAGCACATAGCAGACATACAGACCAGCTACAAGTACCTTGGTACCCCACAGTCACATGGGAACCACGATGAGGAGGCAAGGAAGACAGCAACATCCAAGCGCCACCAAAGGGTAAGACAGGCCCTGAAGAGCCAGCTCAATGGGAAGAACAAGATCCACGCCATCAACATGTATGCCCTGCCAGTCATTAGATACCCTGCTGGTATAGCGAGCTGCCCAAAGAAGGACATGGAGGCTGCCGATGTGAAGACACAGAAGCTCCTCACAATGTACGGAGGCTTCCACCCCAAGTCCAACACCCAGAGACTGTACACCAGGCGGAAAGAGGGCGGGCGGGGTCCGGTGAGTGTCAAAGCCGCTGTCCTGGATGAGACCCAGAGTATCCAGGAGTACATCAGTAAGATGGCACCTAAAGATGAGCTGCTGAGAGAATGCCTGACAATGCATGGCAAGACAAGGCCCTGCACGGGATGTACCATCGACAGATAGCGGAGGTGGCTGACCTTGGGAAATCCTGCCAGTGGCTGGAAAGGGCTGGACTAAAAGACAGCGCTGAGGCACTGATCATAGCAGCACAAGAACAGGCACTAAGCACCAGATCCATAGAAGCAGGGGTCTACCACACTAGACAGGACTCAAGGTGCAGACTGTGCAGAGAGGCCTCAGAGACAGTCCAACACATAGTTGTAGGGTGTAAGGTACAGGCAGGAACAGCAGACACTGAACGGCACAACCAAGTAGCTGGCATTGTGTACAGGAACATCTGCACAGCGTATGGGCTAGACCCTCCCAAGTCCAGATGGGAGATTCCACAGAAGGTCGTGGAGAATGACAGGGCTAAGATCCTGTGGGACGTCCAGATCCAGACGGACAGGCAGGTACTGGCCAATCAACCAGACATTGTGGTGGTACACAAGGACTAGAAGATGGCAGTGGTGATAGATGTAGCGGTGCCAAGTGGCAGCAACAGCAGGAAGAAGGAGTATGAGAAGCTGGAGAAGTCCCAGGGCCCGAAGGAGGAACTAGAGAGGATGTGGAAAGTGAAGGCCCAAGTGGTCCCAGTGGTGGTAGGGGCATTCGGGGCTGTGACTCCCAAGCTGGGAGAGGAGCTCCAACAGATCCCAGGAGCCACATCAGAGCTCTCTGTCCAGAAGAGTGCAGTGCTAGGAACAGCTAAGATCCTGCACAGAACCCTCAAACTCCCAGGCCTCTGGTAGAGGACCCGAGGTTGAGGAAGACACGTACCACCCGTATGGGTGAGAAGGGAATTATTTAAATATAATTTGTATTAAAGATTTTCACATAAGTAAAAGATAAACATGAAATTATACAGAGTGAAATTAAGAAAAAAAGATAAAAGGTAAAAGAAGAAGTAGAAAAGACAGTGCAGGTAGAAAAACGATATAGAAAGAAGCGACTTCCAATCTTCTTTACAGTAGTTACAAACAAATTTCATTACCTCTCCTCCCTCTTTAAAGTTACAACATGGTTCTCTTCTTCCCATATTCAACCCTTTTTAAGCAGCAAACCACCTAGGATGCAGCCTCAACCTGGCTGCAACTCGTCAGGCGCTCCCTTAAGGGACAGATCCTGACTCACCAAGCTCCAAGCGGCCCTAGCCTCAATGCTGTTTGCAGTCGAGGCAACTTCTCTCCAAAGCCTAAATTCCAATCCTTCTTCTCAATGGCTACGCTGGAATGCTTGTTCTGCTTCTGATCCTTTTAATCCCAAATTGTTGCCACGGAGTTTGATCTCTGGTTAGGCCCGTGTCCCATCTTTGGAACTGCTGGGGCTGCCTGCAAGTCGCCCAACCCCATCTCCCAGTTCCAGAACCGAAACCTTGCTGAGGCCCAACCTTACCTCTTCTCCATACCTGTAATTATGGGAACGGATTACTTAGATACCTTTCAAAAACAGATTAGAGAAGATAATGGAGAAAAGATCTGTTACTCGTGGACAGGAAAATAAGCACGTCTTCATGCAAAAATCGTTTTCTTTTGAGTTCCAGCTACCGAATGAAAATCAAAGAGGGTGGGCCTCGCCTCTTCTGCTCCCTCAAAGACTGGCCACCTCAGAAACAGCGGTCCAGCAGATCGTCCCTGCCCTGCCCCTGAGGCCAAAGTTGGGAGGAAGGCAGAAATTGTATGGGAATTCCCAATGTTTGGGAAATTGTATGGCTCTATAATCTGACTGCCCATTGGGAGGACAGATGCTGAAGCTGAAGCTGAGTTTGGCCACCTAATGCGAAGAGAGGACTCCCTGGAAAAGACCCTGATGCTGGGAAGGACTGAAGGCAAAAGGAGAAGGGGACGGCAGAGGATGAGATGGTTAGATAGCATCACCGATGTAACGAACATGAACTTGAGCAAACTCCGGGAGGCAGTGGAGGACAGGAAGGCCTGGCGTGCTGTGGTCCATGGGGTCACGAAGAGTCGGACACAACTAAACAACTGAACAACAATGGCTCTATAAACCATTTCATTCTCAAAGGAGCAACTGGCGATTAACAAATCTGACCTATCTTTCAAATCTGCCATAAAATATGGGGTGACAACTGTAATACACCCAGCAGGATGGCACCAATTAACGAAGGGTAAGCTTCTTTCGCCAACTAACTTTATGCCTAGATTATCTATTTAGATTTTAAAACATTTAAATCCATCAGCGGGAAGCCGGCGGGTTACAAAGCAGCTATACCAGTCAAGACGGCTCACGAGTCCCCACAGAGATTCCTACAAAATAAAACTGGGGGTGTCTGAGGCATAACAGTTTGTTCCGTGACAAAAAATGATATGCTGGGTGACGGGACAGATAGGGAGATCGATGGCTTGGACTGGCCTCCTGTACCAGGGCAGCCATTTTGTGAAGACAGAAGCTTCTCCCGTGGCTATGCTCTGAACATTCCAAATGCATCCACCAACCCAAAAAGGAGCGCAGAGACCGGAAATAAAGCAAATTTTTAATTCTGCAAAATGCAACTGCAGCACCTGCGTGCTTCTCTGGCGGAATTTCCCACAAGCAGGCACTACTCCTTTCCCGTGAATCCAGGGAAAAACTTTATGTGGCTGTCTGGGAACGAGAAGCAAATGAGCCGAGACCCTCACGAGCTTCTGACAGGCGTCTGCTTCAACGCAACTCAACTCTTGACTTATGCCAATGTAGCTTAAATTAGTGTTACCGAAGGGCAAGGGCGGGGGTGCAGGGTTGCTTACTATCGGCACAGCAGCAGCGTGGATGGTGTGAAATCCAGACTGCGCTATCAGAAGATGAGACACGCCTGACTCAGAATTTTTCCTGCCCAAGTTGCTTTATGTATTACTAAGTAACGCCTTTGGAGCCCTTTCTGGGAGACTGGTACTTCTCAGCTGGTGTGTGTTTTACCCTCTGCTCCTCTTCACCCTGAAACGTCTACGTAGACTGCTCCGTGGAAAACTGAGGCAGCCTCAGAATCTAGAGCATTTGCAAATAATAATACTGTTTCTTCTTCTTTAGGGATTAGCTTCTCGCCCAAGCCTATGGCCTCCCCCACAACTCGCTTGGAATGTATAGATATGAAACGGAGGCAGGTAGACACGCGGACACACCCTACTGAATGTACTGTATCTTTGTTAGGTGATCTGACAGAACGTTGGCTCTAAAGAAAAGTCTCACATGGTATTTTTCTCAATAGCTAGTAAAGCTGAAGGAGAGCCCACAGCAGGGACGGGGGGGGGGGGCGTTCACCTGCATTATCCAAGGACGTTGCAGGAACTGGAAAGATACCTGCGTTCAGCAGTTTCTCGGGGAAACAAGGAGACCTAAGAGAACAGAAGCAGGTTCCATCTTGTTTCGCTGCTTCAAATTGCATCACGTTACAGCTGTCAGCGCAGCGCTGGCTGCTGTCACCTTCGGGCCTCCATATCATCCCAGAGACCGGAATAGTCTCCGCACGGCTGGGCTATAAATAGGTGGAATATTCCAGTGACTCTGCGTTTGCCCATCTGTGCCTAAAGCAGCTCGCTGCTCTGCCGCAGCTCCTGGATCGTGATTTCCCAAGGAAGCAAATCCACCAAGCACGGCTGAGCACGTTACTAACGAAGACAAAGGAGGCAAAAACCGGTGAGGCCTTGGTCAGATGCATTGGTATGCAGACAGCAAGCAGCTGATGTGGGTCGTAATGAAAGCCCAGCCAGGGTGAGCATGGGAGCAATTGTGTGCAAGAGTCAGAGGGGAGGCAAATTTCGAGCCGGTTTTGTTCTGCGTTTCCTGGAGGGCAAACTTCTAGCCCTTGTGGTTGAAGAACTGCACCAGAAGCGCTGCAGCGACCTTGTGCTGCCCTGGCTCTTCTCTCCAGCTCCTACCCCAGGGCCCTGGCTTAATTTGAAACAGGGCCCAGCCCTGGAGGGCCCCCTTCACTGAGAGAGCGCTTCTGAGGACATCCAAAGTTCTGTCCCTTGGGAGGAATGCTAAGCAGCCGGTATCATATCCGTGACCAGACTGAGGCACTTCGAGAGAGAGGGTACAGCTAGAATCCAGCTTGACCAGGGCAGCTACCAATTGAGAAATAAAAGCAGGAAAAGCAAGATGATTTGTAGTAGGCGACATCTGAAAAAAATGCCTGAGACTTTCAGGATTACACATTGTATTGCTGTATGCTGCCACCTCCAGTAGTAAAAAGCAGGAAGGAGAGGAAATTACTGTAATTTGCGGACAGCTGGCGTGGTGTAGTGGTCGAGAAGTTGGACTAAAACTATGGAAACTCAGGTTCAGGCCTACCCTCAGCCAGGGCAGCTTCCTGGCTGACTTGGAGCCAGTCAGTACCTGTTAAGCCCGGCCCACCTCGTAGGATTGTCTCACGGGGATAATGAGGAAAAGGGCTGAACAGGACGTCAAACTTCGTCACAATAATTTGACCCATCCCTGTGTCAACTGTCGTACCTATCTACTTGACCGATCATACCAAACCAATAACCCACCCACAAAATTCCACACAGCATTTGAAAAGCTACTCCTGGTATACTCATGTATAACATCTGGCACGAATCGATTCGGTATGGCCCACTTCCCCTCTCTCCCCCCGGCCTCTCAGATGCCCACCCTTTACTCTTTTCAATGCACCCGAAGGCTGGGACTTTCCTCCCTGTGGAAGACACTCCCTTCAAAGCTGAAAGAGACCTATGCTAATCCATCAAGCCCTGTTGCATCACCCAAGCTCCAGATTCTACTTTTAGCTCCATCACAGACTTGCTCATCCTTAGCAAATGCCACTTCAGGCTAGCCAAATAAATAAATAAATAAATAAATTCAAAAGGAGCCCCAGGGATAAATTAATAATTCCGACAAAACAGTTGGACAACTTACTGCCCTATTATGCCACACTAAATCCTCAGCCGGAGGCAGCTTTCTTATTCCTTGGCGTTGTAGCAGCACACCTGCATTTCCCACACTTTGCCGCTTATGCTGCAAATGGCTGCACTTTGCAATTTATGCATGCATCTTGCAGTGATATCCTGCATAAGCCAGTCTTTTACCTGTGCTGGGACTACAATCTACATCATTCCAGTGGCGAATGAGACCTATAGTCCCCTATATTCGGACAGCCCCTGACAAGGAGAACTTATTTATTTATTATTTAAATTTATATGACCGTCCATCTCCCCCAATCGGGGGACTCTGGGCGGCTTACAATAAAAACGTATGTTAAGAGATTTGGAAGCATTCTGGGTGTTACACTCAAAAGATAATTTCGCTTTTAGTCAAAGACTCCACTTATGCCAATATCCCCAACTTTCGTATTAAAATCCTTTGTTATATCTTGCATTAACTTATACAGCACTTCTAAAAATAGCAAGCAGACGACAACGGGAAGTTGCTGCCCCTGAGGCTCACAACACAGGGAACAAGCATCCTGAAAATAGCACTGAAGTGCGAGATGACCAGAACGTTACCTGTGAACCATCCTTTGCAAAGAAAGAATTTTTTAAAATTATTTAACCTTCCTCCGCTCTTCAAATTTCAACGCTGACCATGGCTAACTGTGATTTAGAGGAGGAAACATCCCGATGAACTGTTTGTTGTGAAGCATCCCTGGAAGAGAAATTTGCTCACCAGAGGGGGCCATACAAATAATGGTAAGTGGTGTGTAGGAAACAACAACAGTAGAAACTGTAGCATCCTGTTTGGCAAACTTATTCCCTGAGATGCTTGCTTAGCTGCTACTCTTATTACTCTTTAGGTATCAACCAACCCTTTTTTTCTTTTCTTTCAGGCATATTAGATCTCAGCCTGCTAGTTTTATTAACTGTTTGGGTTTATAACGACAGTCTTCATGCTTTTCCTAAAATGTCTATGCTAGACACTATGATATCTCTTTGATGAGGGCTATGCATACATTCCTTAAATCTCCCTTTCTCCCATAAACGTACACGCCAAATCATCATGGAGGAGGTCCATTTATATGCAACCAACAAGAGGTATCAAGAAAATCACACTGTTAATGTTTTGATCTGACAGACGGTTATAATTTTGGAAGAGGCTTTCCTCTTGGCGAGTGAGTGGGAGAAGAAGACACCACTCCTCCCCTAAAATGGCTCTTGCCATGTACAAGTACAGCAGCTCCGCCAAAACAGACACTGCTCAGGGATAACAGGTGGTGACCATCTCACAACATCTGGAGAACGATGGGTTTCCTCTCCTTGCTCTGCAAAATAATGAAGAGAAAGACAGGCCCCCGTCTCCACAGGCAGGCAATATAAATATTTATAGAGAGTGAAGGAACTGGGGGGGGGGGGGGAAAGGATGAATGCAAGTATTTTGCCCTTTTCTACAGAATTCCTATTTTGATGTCACTATCCTTAAAGGACAAGTTCTTTTGGCTGGGGGACTTAGATACTGACACGGCAACAGCTGTGGAACCAGAGAGTTTCGCTCTTTGCCTTCCTACAATAGCCCCGTTACAGGTACAGAAGATAAATCATTCTGCTAATTTTAGCCTAGCTACGTATTGCAGCAGGGTTTGAAGACTGCCTGCTAGCAGCACCGGGCCAGCTTATATGGAGAAATGTCAGCTAGAGGCATGAATTATGGAAAGCAATCAAACAAAAATTTGTCTCTGGAGTCACAAGAAGCTGGTGGGCACATTTGATCAGGTTGTTCAGTTCTGGAATTAAAACATCTGGATTTTCTGATGTTTTCTATACTCACTGAAAATCACAGAACACTGTTGTGTCCTAGCAAAGTTACCAAGGTATGTTTAAAGCACAAACAATTGCATGGATTCAAAACTGCTCGCACAATTAAGCTGTTCCGAGAAAAGGAACACAAATATATGTATTTTAAAAAACAAATAGCATTTTCCAATGGGGCTGGCTTTGTCATCGACATATACTTGGAAACTAACTTTTTATTTTGCATGATCGAAGACTCATTAAAAGCTCAAAGAAGCCTGGCGATTTAGGAATGTGTGGCTCAGACAACGTCCTCTCAGACTCCATCTCCAATCTTTATAATGGGAACATTAACTTTTAAAGCATTTCACAGTGATTTTGAAGTATGAAAAACATTTTAAGCTCACAAATGAAAGCATTAGATAAATGCCACCAGGGGATTACTTTGACAAAAATAAATTGATGAGCACAGAAAGCAGGGCGAGATAAATTCTAGTCCAATCAGAATGCATCACAGGAACTCATTTACCAATGCATCTGAAATCCAGGTTTTCAAAGACATGGATATTTTGGCGAGGCCAGAATGAACATGGGCGGAGTCCTGGAGGTGAACCAATGTCACTTGGGAGAAAGGTCAGAATGGAGTTTTAAACATTGCCACATACATATGCACACTCAACCTCTACAAGACAATTTCCCATTGACCTTCAAAATACAATGTTCAGAATATGGGCTTTCAGAATCTCCGATCCCCAGAGAAACGATCTCTATCTCTAGTCGACTACCAAAACACTCCCGCAGTTCACAATGAATGGATACACGCTGCGTCATCCCGGTCTTCTTTACACTTCATTTCTCCTCTTACAATTCCCACCTGCTCTAATCACACATACATACACACTTGCCACTGCGGTCCACCGTTTATGCACCTTATCTGGTGGCATTTAGAAAACAAATGTGCATCATAAGAAGCATCTGTCTTTAAACTAGGTCTCGTTGCTTATCAATAGTTATGAGCACAGCAGGGTGTGCAGAGTTTGTATCAAGAAAAGCAGAACATAAATTTAATAAAGAAAGGTTATCTTAGGTCTTCAAACAGCATGCTTGTTTTCTCTGGGTGAATGTTTCAGATGCAACTGGACATCGTAGACAACTGTCTGAGAGAGACAACTATCAACTATTAATTGGGTTTCTTATCAACCAAACCCTGATAAAATTGCAAAGATCTGGGGCTACATAATATAATGGTTAAGAGCCTGAGCGACAAATCAAGAATTTGTCCCGTTTAAATCTCATCTTTCTCCTGCACTTAGGAAATCAGCCTTTCCTCAGGTGCTGCATTTTCATCCACAATACTGGGAAAATGCCAATCAACCATACAATGTTAGAAAGACCGCAAGAAGATAAATGCAGGGCAAACACATTTAACCCTCAAAACCCCTTGCTCTTGTTGCTATTGCTAAGAATGGGACTCTTGGAGTGGCAGAACTGGGTTGCAGGCCGGTCTAAAGCACAACATAGCACAGCCAACATCAATTTGTTGTAACCCGCCCAGAGTCCCTTGTATGGGAGATGGGCGGGGAATAAATTGAACTAATAAATAAATAAATAAATAATAAAATTTGTCACTTGCTGAGATGGGCGGCTATAGAAATCAAATAAAATAAAATAAAATCAAATCAAATCAAATCAAATCAAATCAAATCAAATCAAATCAAATCAAATCAATAAAAATTTTGGTTTTTTGAAAGAGAAACAATCACGACAAGGGGAGGAGGGATACTAAAGAAGGGGAGAGAGAAACGGAAAGCTAGTCCTGTATCATAAAAAAAAAAAAGCCCTAAAGCCGATCCCATCCTGCAAACTAGAAATTAAACGGAAGCACAAACTCACTTGCTTTGCAGATCCAGGATCGTTCTTCTCCTCACTCATCTTCACGACTTTCTGCACCCTCCTGGGCTGTTTAATAGTGGTTTTTATGGCAGGGCGACAGACATAATTTTCCAAATTCTTGGGCGGTTTTTTAGTTCTCTTAGCCTGGAGGCCAATTTTCAGTTTTAAGTTCCCTTCGGAAAAGTTTGTTTCCTTCACAGAAAATTGCTGCTGGGCATCTGACAGGTTTCCGTCCTTGCCAACCTCCTCGCTGCCGCTCTTCTCACGACTCCGCTTCTTCTCCTCCTCTTCCTCCTTCGCGTTACCATCTAGCTCTGTTTCTCTCCTGACTCCCGTGGCACCAGCAGAGGGGCTTTTCCCAGAAAACCCTTCAGAGCCAGAGCCCAACCCTAACATAGCAGTATTCTGAGGGTCCATCACAGCATGTGCCGTTGCAATGTTTCTCTTCTTAAAAGACAGCAGGCACGCGGTCCGTAGGTAATTCTTCCCAGGGGTTCATAGCCAGCATCTTCTCACTGTGAACAGAAAGGCAGCACAGAGAATAATTTTCCTTCAAAGAACAGAGGTTCAGAATTATTTGAGGGCAGAACTGAGAAAAATGGACCCAAAGCTTATGTGCACTCTTAAAATGTCAAAAAAATGCTTAAAGACAAACGTCTTGCCCTCATAATTCTGGAAGTATGCTTTGAGAGGGGGAAGATGCAGGCAATGCTCGCATGAAGACCCTCATGTCCCGCATTTATAATTGTTTTCCTCCGCACAGGCTTCCCTGTTGCACATAATTCTATGTTGAACTATTGATGCTGACACTGACTTGCTTCTCTTCTACTTAAAGCCTATTTTATTTAGACAGGTATCAATCAGGTTAGCCAGACTTTTTTTTTTTAATGCACAAATGCCATTGGGAATGTTAATACAGCTGGAGTTACAATGCTGTTTCCTAAGTGGTGTATTCGTTGTGAAATGCTTGGGTCACCCCCCCTTCATTCAGTCAGATGGAGATCTGATCTTGCTATTGCCCTCTAGTGGTTTGGTGTTAGGGCACTGTCTCTCAGCAGGTGAATCATTCGTGTTACAGCACAAGGAGGATGGTCCCAGTCTCTAAAAGCCTTCCAGCTGTACACCCCCATTCAAAAGCTGTGAGACACTTTCCCTGTCTCTCCTCCACTCCCAACAGCTGAAATAGCTGGGGATTCTGGGAATTTTACCCCTAATAGTTCTGGAGGGCCACAGTCCATAAGGTGACAAGTCTGCTTCTGATAGTCTATTAACAAGAGATAAAGGTAGTTAAGTTTTATAACATATCATATATTGAACTCTAACTAATAGGATGTCTGGGAAAGATAGGTAATCATAGCCCATCCCATCTGGAATTCCCCAAGCTGGAGAAGGCTGGCTTTTTATTCTGTCCAAAAAGATTACAAAACCACAAAAAATAAATCAAACTCTGAACAATTCAACAGGAAGTGAAGCATAGTATGAGCGATAAGTAATATAGATCCAAAGGTAATGAACGAAGGGATGAAAGTTAACACACATCAAAGGAAAACAAGGAGAATCCTTATACATGATGATGATGGTATCAACAACAAAACAACACCTCTTAGCTGTAAAGTTTTGTTTCAGGGACAAACAGAAGGCAAGCTATTTACTCCCACTAGATGAACAAAAAGCCGCACATGGTTACCAGGCTTGATAGCTATATTTTATTCCCAAGTAATATAATGAGATGACAATCCTGCTTTCCCCTCTGGTTAGCCATTGCAGGACATGGGATACTGAATATACTTTTAAGTCTTACACAGCACAGCTTTTCTCCTATTTCTTACACAGCCCAAAATGATCTGCAAAAAGAACAGGCCGATGGCAGCTTACGTTTTGTGGCTTACTAAAACAGAAATTGTTAACAATCTTCATAAAACTGTCTGCTCAGGATCTGTACCTCTCTCCAGGGCAATTCTAAACAGATAACCTGATTGTCAAGAATCTCTTTCGCCATATGGGAGCCAAAGGCTACATTTAAATAAAAAATTAGCATGCAAAGCACATGTAATCTGTCATGTGTGATGATCTATTGTGGTGTGTGGACATGCTGGGAAGCAGTGATTGGCTGAGAGTTTTCCAACATTTGTATATTGAACAAAACACGTGTGTGTTTATGCATGAGAGTGTGCACATCACACACTATGCTACTTCCTACAAATGAAATATATTTTATGCGGGATATATGGCAATTCTGAGGTGGCTCCAAGGAATCAATCTTCAGCTTGTACATACAGATCAAGCTAGGAGCACCCAGCAATAGTTCCTGGAGATCAAGTTTACCTAGCAAACCTCTATCATAGTTTCCAACTATGGAAATGAGTGGTCAAGAGCCCCCCCCCTTTAAAAAGCTCAACCATCTGAATTCCCATCTTATTGATGACCAAAAAGAATTTTTCTAAATAAATTTACCCAATACCTAGAAGTAGAAGTCTACACATAGACATACGGTTAAACAAACAAGCACACACAAATACCTCACAATTAAGAGGAAGACTTCATCGGGAAATCAAGAATTCTGAGATCATATCAAAGCCTCCCATGTAAACAATGAGGATCCATCCCATTCAACACATCCACACCCACTCACCTATGATGAGGCTGCAAGAATCTGACAACACAAACCCCAATACCGAGGGAATCCCGCAAGGATTCCATGTGTAACCCCCCCCATTGCACCATACCCCACCTTGCCCCAAAAGCTGTAAAAAGCAAGCACAAGTGTGTGAGCAAAAATCCAAAAAGTAAGACATACAAAATAAAGCTGGGAAGCTGCCGCCGACTCAGCCAAACTCCCCAAAACAAGGTAGCCAGGAAGCCTCCACACCACAACAGCAGGTGACAAGTCTCCCCCCCAAGATCCTTTGCCAGAATAAGGAGCCTCCCTGCCCCCCCCCCCCGTCCCCCAAGTAGAAGTCAAGGAGCTCCCTTAAGCAACCATCTCTGATATATGTAGTTGTGGTGGGGATATTTTGTGCACGCAGGTGTATAGGTATACACCCATGCACATATAAATGCAGACACACTCCCATGCACATATATCATTCGAAGTACTCTCACACATGCATAGATAAACATAACACACACACACACACAATACACACCCCATAAACGTGTGCACACACAAACGTAACACACACACAGATAATACACCCCCATTAACGTGTGCACGCACAGACATAATATACTCACATGAACGTGTGCACACACACATAATGCACACTCAAATAAACGTGTGCACACAGACACAGAGGCAGGCACCTCACACACGGGGCGTGCTTAGATACCAACCCTGCACTTTAAAACAGCAACAAGCAAAACCGGGGCAAATCCAGGATCTTCCTCGAGGGTTCCACCCCTTCCTCCCCCCCACCCCCAAATGGGATTTTTTCCTCCCTATTCCGCCTCTGCAGGGAGCCCCCTTTCTCCTCCCCCCCAAGCCGAAAGGGGCCTACGGGCTGGGGAAGCGGGTCCTCCCTCCCTCGCCGCGGAGAGTCTGTCAAGGAGCCTCCCCGCCTTGGCCCAGGCAGGGGCCTAGCTGTCAGGGCGGTGGCAGGGACCCCGCCGCCGCCGCCGCCGCCTCGGCTTGCCCTCACTCACCGTATCACGGCGAGGCCCGGCTCGCGTGCCTCAGCGCCGCCTCATCCCGCAGGCCGGGCCCCCCGCCCGGATGGCTGCTTGACGCTAGCCTGCCCGCTCGGCGGTCGGGCGAGGCCAGAGCGAGGGCGACTCGCGCTCCGGCAGGGGCGGCGGCGGCCTTGGCTGGCTGGCTGGCTTGCCCCTCACTCTGCGCCGAGGGCGGCCGCGGATCCAAAATGGCGGCAGCGAGCGGGGACGGCGGCGGCGGCGGCCGCTTTGAGGACGACGGCGGCGGCGGCGGCGGCGGCGGCAGCAGCGACGACGGCGGCGGCGCTCTTGCCTCAGCGCGCGCGTGCGCGCCCCTGCCCCGCGCTCGAGCGCGCCCTGGCCACGCCCACGCCTCCCTCCCTCCCTCCAATTTTTTTTTAACCCCCCCTCCTCCTCTCGCTCAACGCCCCCTGCGCTGGATGTCGCCCTGCCTCCCCGTCTCGGAGAGGAGGGGAAGGGCGGGGCGCGGGCACCTGCCAATCAACGCCGGGCGCCCGCCGGACGGGCCCGCCCCCCTGCCTCAGCCGCCAACCGACGTTGCCTGCCAGGAGAGCGGAGGCCGTCTTTCTGGGGGAGGCGCGCTCGCGCTCGCGCGGGGGAAAAAAAAAGGTGCTGGACGGAGGCTTCGTGTCCCTTCAGAGGACCCGTCGCTCGAACGCGAAGACGCCGTTCGTCTCTCGCGCGCGGCGGGCTGAGATGGCGGCGCCCAGGAAGGCGGAAAGCTCCTGAGGGGACGGCGGAGTTTTTAAACCTTAACGGCGAACCAGCACGTCGGTTGGCTTCCTTTCCTTTTTGGGGGGCTCTGTTTCGCCTTTCGCGCAAGGCGGGGCCGGCCAGTCCTTTCTTCGGAGCTGTTTGGCTTTCACTCCACAGTCTCTCCTCAGCGTTTCTCCTCGGTCGATGGGAGGTTTGGGGGCCACAGAATTAGACACCCCCGCCCGTCCGTCCTATCGCTCCATCCAATGTATAGATACGAACGCGCGAGCGACGAATGTCCCGTCCTTGAGCCAGTTGCTCTTCTCTCGACCTAGCCTACCTCGCAGGGTTGTTGTGCAGCCGTTCCCAACTTGGGGTCCTCCAGATGGGGGCAGGCTGCTGGCTGTAGTAGCTAGGAAGTGGGGAGGGGGCAGCTTTCTGTATTCTGCCCAGAAGTACTGGGAGGAATGGCATGGTGCCCTGACGGTGGGTCTTTAGTTGGCTGTCTTCACCCAACTTTAGCAATGAAAATGCTGGATTGGCCCAGCTGCAGGGCCAGCCTCAGCCATGGCTGCTCACGGGTGACTTTGGACCAGTTGCCTTTTTTCAGCCTAAACAACCTCACAGGGATGATGTTACAGGGAAAAAAGAGATGAGGGAACACTATATATGGTGCCTTGAGCTTCTGAATGAAAAGTGGGTTATATATATATATAAGAAATCAATAAAATAAAATAGCCTGGGCATGCTGACTTGATTTGCACAATACCCTGGCTGAGTGTTAAAGGGTTACTCAACTGCAATGATACCATATGCTGAATTTGGCTAGTTTTCACCTTGGGATTGTTTAAGGTGGTTTAGCTTGTTGTGTGAATCTCACCCGGTAGGTTAGTTTATGATCCAGTATGTTGTGTGAACCCTGAAAATGAGTTAACCCAATTATCAAATTAATGCCTCCCTTGAGCCACAGATAAGCTAAACCCATTTTCACTTGCATCCCTGATGATCAGCTATTGTTTCTATTATTCCGGTTGCACACCCCAGTTGAAACAGGAAAAGTCTGTACTTGGGCTCTATTCACACAACACCTCTATTCATGACAGGATTTACTCGGCTAACTCAGCCTTGCACAGTACATTCAGCCATGAACTAACCATAGGCCAGATTCCCATAACTCACCAAGCTAAAATGTGGCTGGCTGTTTTGTGGTTCTGTAACTTGCATTAAACATTGCAAGTTTTGTTCTTGGAAGCTATGCAGCAGTTGCTGTTTTTGTTGGTTGCATTTACAGGAGATGAGGAATAATACATTGCAAATGTTCTAATCTGTCTTCAGATAATGAAGTTTAAGCAAGTTTGTGGTGTTCCAGATATAAACTAGTGGGGTGTTTAAAACGGGCAAATTTAAACTTCTCCACCTCTTTGACAAAACAGACGTGTAAAGCATATTGTCAAAGTTCCTTCTGGCAAGTTTGCACTCAGGTTGAATCCATTCATTTTTTGCTCTTTGTAGGACTGATCCTGCTTTAACAAGTAATCATGTTTTATTTCTTCCATTATAGGTACATATATATAACTTTAAAAAAAATTCTAGTCCTTAAAAGGTTAGTAACTTCAAAACTAAAAACTTGGAACTGGGTTTATTTGAACAAGAAAATGCTTTGGGTTGTTCTCTCTCTCTGTTTTTGCTGTGTAAGTGAATGCTGGAAAGGGTGTCAGGATTTGGAATTCACTGCCACAGAAAGTGAACTTAAAATGTGCTCCTTTAAAATATATATGAAAACAGAGCTAAGAGTAGACTCCTAAAGTTCCACGCATAAGAGGAAGGTAACCTCAGAGATTGCAGAAAAAACAAACTTGAGGGGGAAAAACTGCATTAAACAATCCAGCAAGAACCAAGTATGTTTAGTGCTGCAGGTTGGAAGGCAAAAACACTGAAAATTGGGAGTTAAGCTTCTTGGAAAAGGCACCGTTGAATGGGAGCAGTGCAGTATTTTCTTGGAAAACCCATTAAAAACAAAAACTAAGTTTTTTTATAAAACGTTGTGATGATTAAAGGCAATGAAGGAAGACAACTGCTTTTGTCTATTACTTAACTGTTTTTTAGAGGTAGTTTGCTGGTCTCTAGTAGATATGGAAACTGACTTTTTCACTTATGCCATCAAGGGCGTTTTATAACTACTTGTCAGTACTTGGCTTTCAGGAGATTAAAAAGTGAAATGCTGCTTAAAATACAGTAAATGTTTCACTACCTTTTGTTCAAAATAATTGCTGTTATTATTGGCAGGGACAATGCTGAGGAGTTTGAGAAAACTCATCCCTCGGGGACGCAAGGTGAGTTCACCCACCCGTCTGTGATTTTGGCACAAGGGGTGGCTTTTGGGGGAGAGGACATATCCTGACTGAAAGGGATCAGAATCATGCAGTTCTTTTAGCTGTTCTGCAGCTGGAAAAACAGGAAATCTTGGTTTCTTGTGAGTGGCTGCCTAAATCAGGTGGCTAATGAGGAATGTAGATCCCCTGTGAAAAGAGCTCCACCTTATGGGCTTTTGGATTCTTAAGGAATTCTCTGTTTCAGAGTCCGCTTGCTTTTGTTTGGAATGTAGGCCCAGTTCTTGGCAGCTGCATGAGATGTTCCTTCCATCAAAAGCAATCTATCTCTTGCCCTGAAGAATAGGATGGGGTCCAGGGAGAGAGAAAAAAGGTAGACCTGCCAGCTGGTAGCTCTGGACCCATCCATAATAGATAACTTCTGAGATAATGTAACCTTCAGTTAGGCAGCGGAAAAAACTCTTTTTCTGCTCTATTTGAATGCCCCCCCCCCCCCCCGAGAAGAAAAATCTAACCTGTACTCTCTGTGAAACAGCTGTTACCTTAACAAAAAACTCCTGCTCTAATGCAGGGTCTGGGAATTGATTTTTATCTTGTTCTCTAGAGCAGAGCTTTCCAAACTGTGTGTCGCGACACAAAAGTGTGTCGCCACACACAGTCTGGTGTGTCGCCACACAACCCGGAAGCGCTGATCATCATCAGCGCTTCCGGGTTTTCCCGCGGCGACACACCAGCTGCAGCGTGCAAAACCCGAAAGCAGCAGCAGCGCTTCCGGGTCTTTGCGCGCTGCCGCACTTCCGGGTTTTCCCGCGGCGACACACCAACGCCGGTTGGTGTGTCGCCGCGGGAAAAACTTTGGAAAGCCCTGCTTTAAGGGATGAGTGCAAATTGCCTATCTATTGGGGGAAGACTTTATATCTTCAAGGGCTTCTATCTGCTGGCCAAAAGAAACAGTCCACGCATCTTAAAGTTGATGAGGTTGAGAAACACTATAGAGAATAAGTCTGTCCCAACTTCTGCATGGCAATCCGCACATTTTAAGACTATCCTGTTGCCTCCCCTTGACCTTTTCTTCTTCAGGATAAGCATACGGAACTACTCTTTTGTTTTTAAACGTGCCACTTTATTTTTTTAAGGAACTGGCGGCTCCCTTTTCCTGTTACAGCTGTCCTTTTGCAAGGCAAGGAGATCTTCAGTGAGAACCCCGCCTTACTAAGGGAGAATTCCTTCTTCCCACTCACGCTGGGCTCTTTCTCTCCTTAGCTGGAACAGGATGGCTTTCTTTATCCCAGGACCTGGCAGAGGACAGTGACAACCCAGGATGCCCAGCTTCAAGCAGAAAAGCTCCGAGCTACCTTCCTTACCAGTGAGAATGACCCAGTGAGTTAACATTAGGAGGCGTGGAAGCCTGGAAGGGGCGTGTCCGATAGTTTGTGGACTCCGCAAGGATTGGAGCCAAGCCAAGCAGAATATTTATAGTTTGACGGAGCCCCCGTGGATTTGGGAAGGTGGTTGAGCCCAGACTGGGTTGTATTTGTACAGAAGGATCTGGCGTAATCCAGCGATCCTTTTAGATTGCATGTAAGCAGCCGTGGGCTTAATTGCTTATCCTTTTCTCCAGCACTTTCTTAGCTTGGGTTGCTGGGGTGGGGGTGTCAGCCCTGTGAGGTAAACCAGAACAGGAAACGCCCAAAGACGTGCAAGGTTCTGTTACTATTTTCTGAGTCATTATGTGCCCTCGAGTCGTTTTTGACTCCTAGCGACCACATAGATAGGTTTTCTCCATGAAGATCTCCCCTTAACCTGGTCTTTCAAGTCTCCCAACAGTGCCCCCATCGCCACTGTAACTGAGTCCATCCCCTTTTCTGCTGGCCCTCCTCCTCTTCTCCTCTTTCCTTCCACCTTTCCCAGCATTAGAGCCTTTTCCAAAGAGCTGAGTCTTCGCATAATATGTCCGAATCTGTTGTTATACCCTACCAAGAAAGTAGAGTTCTAGTCCTCCTGTGGAGTTGATTTTCGGTTCGGGGCTGCCTTGTAGGGCTGACCCACAGCCTCCAGAGGGTTTGCCTGGGATCACAAGTCCTCCCCCCACCTGTAAGAAAGCTGCCAACATCCCTTAAAAAAATCTGGAGTTAAGTTACAGGTAGTCCTCAACTTACGACCACAATTGGGACCGGAACTTCCGTCACTAAGCGAGATGGTTGTTAAGTGAGTCGTGCCCGATTTTACCACCTTTTTGCCACAGTCGTTAAGTGAATCACATCATTAAGTGAGTCTGGCTTCCCCCATTGACTTTGCTTGTTGGAAGCCGGCTGGGAAGGTCTTAAATGGCGATCACATGACCCCAGGATGTTGCAACCATCGCAAATACATGCCAGTTGCCAAGCACCTGAATTTTGATCACGATGCTGCGATGGTCGTAACTGTGAGGACCAGTCACAAGTCACTTTTTTCAGCCCTGTCCTAACTTCAAACGGTCGCTAAACGAATGGTCGTAAGTCAAGGACTACAGTCCTTGACTTACGACCATTCGTTTAGCGACCGTTTGAAGTTACGACAGGGCTGAAAAAAGTGACTTGCAGATTTTTAAAAAGTAAAACCGTGTGGTCCTGTAACAGCCATTCACCCATGATGTCACTTCTGCGGCTGCAAAAATAATCAAACAGCCCTGCAGTTAAAAAGGAACACATCCCAAAAATCAGAGGCTCCCCTTAGGTGTATTTCTGTGGGGGAGATGATGTCTCTGTCACCTTCATTTTTACAATGTGAGCTGCGGCAACACGGAATGTGGCGGGCAAAACTGTCCTCGGGAGGTTTTATCGCTGCCTCTGCCATTGGGAGTGGTTTTTTTTTCCCCTGCTGAATCTTCTGGGGGTCTCCATGGAAACTGCAACAGGCAGGCAGACCCTGTCGCGTAACACACGCACGCACACACACACACACCCTCCCAGCATCTGCAGAAGCACAGGGGCAGCCCCTGCCATCCGGAGTCTATCAGTTGCCAGGCAACTGATCTTTGCATGTTGCTTGGAACAAATAAACCCAATGTGGGCACAGGCCCCCAAAGCTGATGCTGGAAACGGATTTAAACCCGTTTTTTCTCAGCTCAAGATTGCCGACGCACCGAGAGGCAACTCCCGGAGGTCGTAGCCCGCTGGGCGAAAGGCATCCTCGATCCCACGTCTTTTGTACCCCAAGACAGGAGGAATAATTGGATTACGGCTCTGTGGCTCACCTCCCCTGTCCGCTCTCTAGACACCCCTGCCTTGTGGGAAAATGACAAGGTGTATTCTTTTTGTAGCAACACATTCCAGCCATGCGTAATTCCTTCATGCGGTTCTCCTAGCTCCCGGGAGGATTTCATTGTCATTTACAAAACAAAAGGACCAGAAAACATTTTGGCTTGATGAGCAACGTGGACGGATTCCAGCATCACGTGTCCTCCTCTCAATCCTGCAGGCCAAACACAGCGAAGAGCACGTAGGCCACTATTACAGCATCTCTCCAGAGGAGGTGAAGGAGACTTTCCCCCATGGGCTGCCGTCCCGCTTCAAGATGCAGGTGACATGCCGTCCTCTTCAAAATTTCAAGGGCAGCCCCAAGGGTTACCTGCTCCTCCCTTGGGCCAAAAGTTTACATTTTCTTTGCTGAAATGATCTTCTCTCTGAAGGGCTTGACCGTCTCTATTTTCCCTTCTCCCCCGACAGATGAAAACCTTCAACGAAACTTGCATCATGATTCGACAGCCAGCTGTAGAACTCATTAGCTACTTGAAACACACCAACTTGGCTCACCCAGCCATCCGATATCTCATCTGTATCCTTTGGAACAGAGCCGTGTCCCTACTGTGCGTCTTGTTGCTGTTCTTATCTGAATGAGATCGTGCAAGTTTCTTGTCCTCATGATAAAGTAGTTAGACTGAGTGGTCTCCAGGATCCCTTCCAGTTCTAAAGTTCTGTGATCCAATAGCCATGGTTCTGGGTGGAGCACTCAGCTGTCCTCACCCTGAACCATGGGCAAGAGGCTTATCTGTGCACACACCACAGATAACATTACATTCCCTCTCTGCCCTCCGGCCTGAGAATAACATGCACCATCCAGCCCACAATGCTTTAGCAGTAGCCAACTGTAGTGGTACATGGGAATGACCTTGGGAGACAGGAGGAAGAGATGCAGACTAGACAACTGGCATGCAAAAGGTATCTCAGCCCACAGAAGGAAAAGACATGGGAAGCATCTCGGGAGGGATCCTCCCTAGTTTTCTGGAAAGTAAAAGTAAAGGAGGGGAGAAGTGCTTTCAGATTTGCAAGATTCTGTTCCTGTAACCTTACAATAAAGGTAGGATTAGTAGTCATGGTTTGTGCTTCTTGTCTGGACTACCTTGAAGGGCTGACATCACCTTTGAAATAGTTGTCTGGAGTCACTTCTGGTTTTCCGGTTCACTGAGAAGATAAAAACATACAGTAGGCGCAGGTGGAGTGAAACACAGACTGGCAGAGTAGTTCAGCTTTACCACCACCCTTTGACGTGGCTCTGTCTGGAAGCCAGAAGGGAAATTAACTTGGTTAAGCCCACTTTACAGTTCAGATAACGAGGGACAACATCCAGCATATGTAAACCTAAATCCTAAATATTATTGTGAACCGCCCAGAGTCCCAGGTGTGGAGGAGATGGGCGGTGATACAAATTTAAATAATAAATAAATAAATAAATAAATCAAGCCGAGGTTTTCAATTGTGATTAAAGCTCTTCCCATGATCAAGGCCCAAATTACGCACTTCGGGCTAACCACAGCATGACTTAATGGGGAGGGGGGAGCCAGAGCCAGAGCCCCCAAGCATCCATTTTTTTTAAAAAAAAATTAAAAATAGCCACTGTTTTATGAGATCTTGTGAGATTTCAGTCCTTTTTCACTGTTGCCATCTTGAAAGTTTTGAAGCATTTTATTTTCTGATGCTCGTTTATATTGGCCATTCGTAGATAGAGCTGGATGCTGGAAAACTAATGGCCAATCCTTGATAATACAGCCCAGGAACGTACCCTGCGCAGATCATTCTATGCTCCGCATTACCCCTAATGTTGACAGGAGCCTCTCTCATTTCAAACTGCATGCACAGATGATGGGTACAGCTATGCCTTCCTTAACAGCTTGTTCTTGAAGATGGGGAGAAGAGTACAGGGAAGACCATGGTTCTCTGCCACGCCGTCCATTACTGCGCAAGGCAGAACTGGGTCGTCGTTCACATTCCAGACAGTAAGAGCAGCGCATCCATCTCAAGCCCTCCCTTGCTTGAGCTCCACTTTCCCCCTTCCAACTCCCACCGGGGCAGAGAATTGTAGCTTTAACAATAATAAGTTTTTAGTAAGTGATGCAGCAGGGGTTTTTCCTCTCATATTAAAGTCGACCCGGCTCTCCTTTTCCTCTGCATTTTGATACTTTGGCGATGTACCTATCAATCAATTAATCGATGGACATTAAGAGTAACTTCCAGAGGGGAATATATCTCTCAGAGTGTATTTGGTCCATGCCAATATCCAGTTAAGTCAATTCCACTCGGGCTTTGCAGTGATCTCTGCAGGTAAACAGATAATCCTCCTTCCCCTGAGCCTGGGTATTCCAGCTCCCTAAGACTGGTGGGGGTAACAGCAAACTGCTTAAACCCACCGTCTTTAGGTGCACTTGATTCCCTCTCTCTCTCTCTCTCTGCTTTTCCTGGTGCCTCTGCTGTCAGCATCATGAACTCAAACAGACCTGCTAAGGCTGTCATCTGCCCTCCCTTTTTAAAGTTTGGGAGGGATCCTTGAGAACAGAGTCCTGACGAAATCAAGGGGAAGGTTCCTTAAAAAGAAGGCCATTTCAGTCAGGGATGCTTCAACAGGATTGCGGTATTTTCTGCCGATGTGTGGCAGAAGCTGGGCATCTGATATTGGAAGGAGACACTTGGGATGTTGGTTTGCTCCACGGCCTGTCTCCCTCGTTCTGCTGCAGCTCACCTCTGGGTGAAGAACTGTACAGAATTGCTGCCGTCTTCCTACAATAACGAGCGGTTTGACCAACCTATGGAAGCTGCAAACTGGCTGAAGAATTTCAGAATCACCAACAGACGGATCTTGACCCAGGTTGGCAGAATCTCTGTTAAGCTTCCGGGAGTGAGGGAGATCCCCCCCCTTCACTTCCCATTTATTACATTCAGCCTGATTATATCCCCACCGCCTTTCACGACCCAAAGGGGGATTTTCCTAACAGCAGCTTTTTGTGATACATCTGTAATCTTAAACTCACATTCTTCCTTTTTCATTTCTGACTTTTACTGGAGCAAAAAAAAACAAAACTCTCCTCCCTAAGAGGAGATACCTGGTGAGCAGGTATCTAAATTTAGATAACAAAAAATGTAAGGAAAAAAAAAGATTCCTTCTGCTTCTGCCCTAAGATTGTTTGATTCTATCAGCTGCTTTTTGGAAAACTATACGGAGCCTCCAGGTGCAGGTGCGATATATTTCTGGATATCTATTGTTTTCATGTCCTGCTTGTGGGCTTCTCAATACAGGTAGTCCTCACTTAACAACCATTCGTTTAGGGATGGTTCGGACGTACAACGGTGCTGGAAAAAATGACTTATGACCTGTCCTCACACTTATGACCATTGCAGTGTCCCCACGGTCACGTGATCACAATTTGGGCGCTTGGCAACCAGTTTGCATTTATGACCGTCGCAGCATCCCATGGTCATGTGATCACCATTTTCTACCTCCCCGGCTGACTTCTGGCAAGCAAAATCTGGGGAACTGTGTGATTCGCTTAACGACCAAGTGGTTCGCTTAACACCTGTAGTGATTCACTTAACGGCCACCGCAAAAAAGGTCATAAAATCAGGTCAGATTTGCTTAATGACCGCTTTGCTTAGCAACTGAAATTCTGGGCCCAATTGTGGTTGTTAAGCGAGTACTACCTGTAGCAACTCTCGCTCCAACATTAGTTGCTTCACAATCAGAATTCAATTTCATTTAGTGAGGGTCTTTTTAATTGTCTCTCTGCACTGCAGATCAAAACACAACAGAAGTACACGTGGGGCAAGCAAGATGTCACAGAAGAAGGCTGTCCCCTGATAGACTTGACTGAGAAGGTGAGGTGCACATTAAAAGGGGAGGAAAGGTGGGATTCATTTACTGTGGAATTACATCAACTGCCTGTGGATGTAAGGTGGAATTTATTTAAAATACTTCCATCTTTCCTGTCAAACCGTGCAACTCCTAGCTGGGTACAGTTAAAAAATAAGAAAATGGACAAATTATAAAATGGGCCTAAGTGTATGGAATTAAACAAATAACGTGCTATAACATACAAAAATAAAATGCCACACAATACAGCAATAAATATAAAGCACATGGTATAACACTGACCATAATTATGCAGCACCATCGGGGGTCTCAAATAGGAAAGTTTTCAGCATGAGGCTTAAACAGTAAGAGAATTGGGGCGTTTTGAGATGTTCTTGGAGAAGGCGCAAGAGCCAAGAAGGGGCTTTTTTTATTTATTTGTGCCACCTTTTATACAACCAACTAGTTCAGAGTGACCCCAGGAGGGTTATTGGTTGGGGTTTGACATAGAGAAGCTATACTTCAGAGGTTCTGCTAAACAAGGAACCTGCTTTAACAAGAACAAATAAAAGGAGGATTTTTATTTATTTCTTATTTCTATTTATTAGTTTTGCACGGCCGCCGGTCTCGTCTCAGCGACTCTGGACGGCTAACAGCATTTAAAAGCAATTTAAAAAATAAACACAAGCAACAATATACTGTAGGGTAGCTTATTGTTAACTGGGGTGACCATTAATCATGGCTGTTTTACTTCAAAGGTCTCTGAGGGGCTTTACAGATTTCCTAAAATGTTAAAAAGAGAGCCAGTTTGTTTTAGTGGTTATGGGGCTGGATTAGAAACTGGGAGAGTGTGAGTTCTAGTCACGCCTCAGGCATGAAAGCCGGCTGGGTGGCCTTGGGCCAGTCCCTCTCTCTCAGCCCTAGGAAGGAGCCAATGGGAACCCAGGAGACTGAGAGTTCTAGTCACGCCTCAGGCATGAAAGCCGGCTGGGTGGCCTTGGGCCAGTCCCTCTCTCTCAGCCCTAGGAAGGAGCCAATGGGAACCCAGGAGACTGAGAGTTCTAGTCACGCCTCAGGCATGAAAGCCGGCTGGGTGGCCTTGGGTCAGTCACTCTCTCTCAGCCCCACCCACCTCACAGGGTTGTTGTGGGGAGAATAGGAGGCGGGAGCATTTTGGAAGCCACCTTGAGTTCTACAAAATAAAGGCGGGATTTCATCATCATCCTAGAAGCAATGGAGGCATGAGTTTGTAGCACAGTTTTTGTGCTGGATGGCAAGATGGCCCACCTGTTTCCCTTCCTCCTCCTCCTCAGGGCTTGGCTTGGGTGAAATATGCCAGCGATACCGTTGGGGTGATCTTGAAAGAGCTGAAGCAGCAGTGTGGACAGGGATCTTTCCGAATGCTTGTGGCTGTGGACGGAATCAACTCTCTCTGGGGAAGGACGGCGTTTGGAAAAAACAAGCAGAACGTAGGTTCCCTGGTTGACCTGGCCTGTACGTCGCACGAAGCGACGTTTGGTTGAAGCGTGGCTTGGGCCCTAATTCCCCAATTCTTACCTCAGCAGCCAAGTTGTGATCCAGGAATAGCTGGCTGGAAAGCCCACTTGGTTAGGTTGAAACGTTTGAAACAGCAATCAGCTTGGCGGGTTGAAAGTCGAAGGGATGACAGTGTGAGTTTGGGGGTGAATGTCTAACCCGGTGTTTCTCAACCTTAGCAACTTTAAGATGTGTGGACTTCAACTCCCAGAATTCAGCAAAGCTGGCTGGGGAATTCTGGGAGTTGAACTCCACACATCTTAAAGTTGCTAAGGTTGAGAAACACTGGTTTAACCAATATACTACAGCAAACAGACTTGGTTTCTACCGTTACTTGGAGAATTAAGGAAATTCCCTCCCTTTTTTAAAAAAATTCTTACCTGCCACTCTCAATATCCATCCATGCAGCCTCCCAGACTTCAGTGTGGAGTCCTTAGAGTGGTGTAGCATCTTTTTCCAAAGTTACAATCTTGCTGAAAGTATGGGACTTCCCCCCCCCCTCTCTCTCTGTTCCTCTTCAGGTCTCCGTGGAGGAGCTGACGCTGATCCACCATCTAAGGAAGATGGTGGCCAACGACTGGGTGAGGAAGGGCCCTTCATTTTGGGGGATAGCATCTTCCTACCAGGAAGCTAAGAGAATACGGAGCCAAGGGAGAGGCCACAGCTTTTAGGACGCTGACCACGGGTGGACGTGCGGCTCTGACGTGTTGTTTCCAATGTGTTTTCAGACAGGCGGGGCCATCGTGGCCACTCTCAGCCAAACAGGATCACCCTTCACGCCCCGCCGACTTTATTTGCCCCATGAACTGCTGGGACAGGTGAGTCGGGGGCTGGTTTGCCTTCATGGTGGCAAAGGGGGTGAGTTGGAAACCAGCTCTTACCGGAGTCCAGCTCTCATCAGCCTAATCGGCCCGGCTAATGTTGGAGTCAAGCAATAGCTGGAGAGTGGTGGGTTTCGCCTTCAAGTTAATTCCACTCAGAGAGAATCCCAACTCTCTGATCTCAGGGTATCCAGTCATCCTGACTCTTCCCATTCTTTTCCAAACTCCAGAAAGGCTTCGCCGCCCTGGATCCTTTCGTTCCTATCCAGGTTTCCAACTACACCGATCTGGAGTTTGAGAGCTGTTACCAATACTACCTGGAACGCAAGTGGCTGCAACATGAAAAAAGTGAGTTAATTATTTTCAGAACCAAGCCGTCAGTTTGCTCCACTTTCAATTTCCTGCCTGGTTAAAAGGGTAGATTTGTTCACCTCTGCACAAAGCGACATTTCATGTATGCATGTATGTATTTCAAATTTTGTCACCGCCCATCTGACTCAAGAGTGACTCTGGACGGTTTGCAATAATCTAAAATAAATACAGGTTAAAATACAATAAAAACAGTACTCTTAAATAGCAATATAAATATAAAATCCAAGATAGGGGTGTTAAAAAGTTCTTAATTAAATTCATGTAATTCATGGGGGTGTCTTCAAGGTGCTTACCACCCCCAGGATTGATTACCCCCACCCCAAGCGAGATGGCAGAGCCAGGTCTTCACCCCCTTCCGAAAGGCCAGGGGAGTGGGGGCCTGCCTCACCTCTGGGGGAAGGGGGCCACAGCAGAGAAGGCTCGCTTCCTGGGCCCCGCCAATCGACAAGTCTCTCATGGATGGGGTCCGTAGCATGCCTTCTCTGCCTGACCTCTCATGCTTGTATGATGGTATTTTTTCTGTTTATTCAGGAGCCCATTCCTAACCTAACCTTTTTTCTTTCTCTTATATTCAACTCTTCCGCGCGGAAATAGCCAGCACCAATGAGGGTCAGATGGAACTTCGCTTTCTCACTGGACGCAACCCTGGACAGTTTGATCGAATCAGCTCCTTCTTGTAGCAGAGCGTCCCCCGCCAACACACCAACCTCGCGGCTTTTATTAGAAATTCCCTTCTAATAAATGTTTTAAAAGCTTCCGCTTTGGCACGTGCTGTTTGTACACTAACCGGGATTTTAAAAAGGAGGCTGGGGCCAAGTTCTGTTTCTTGGCTTAGAAAAGTTATGCCCTTTTTTATCAAGTGAATTCAGACTTGTTTGCAGACACCGCCTCATAAGTACATTAAATCCATAAAATTCAACTGAGTGCATTAAGAAGTGGCTGAAGCAAAGTTCAATTATAAGAGGATGGTGTTTCCTCATTTATTTTTATGTTCCTTTTTTCCTGTCTCCTAATTCTGTTGGATGTTGTTGGCCAGAGAAGGAAATTAATCTTAGTCACCAATAAAATAGATATTAGGTGATGATGATGATGGTGGTGATATAATAATAATAATAGGTAATAATTAACTAATGATACTCCTTAGGTTAAAAAAAATAAGTTTCACTTTGTTACATCAGAAAGTATGAGGATAATGGCTCTATCGGGCTTTAGACTGATCATTATCGAGTCTAGCTGCTCATTATACCTAATATTTAATATTGGGACCTGATGTATTGTCGAAGGCTTTCACGGCCGGAGTTCAATGGCTGTTGTGGGTCTTCACGGCCACACAGCCCGGAAGACCCACAACAGCCATTGGGACCTGAGTTTTTCCTTTTCCCTCCTGGTATTTCTTCCTTTGGGTGGGTTGTTTTAAATCGTGGGCTTGCTGAGAGGAGCTGATTTGTCACTGAACATATTCAGTGTATTCCAGGAGCACTTTTGAGTAAATAATGGAATAAGCATCGTATTGTCGAAGGCTTTCACGGCCGGAGTTCGATGGTTGTTGTGGGTCTTCCGGGCTGTGGCCGTGAAGATGCTGGCCACAGATGCTGGCGAAATGTTAGGAACCACAACTTCCAGAACACGGCCACACAGCCCGGAAGACCCACAACAACCATGGAATAAGCATCCTTTATTAAATTTGCAATGTGTTCTATCAAAAACTCCACTCTGTTACCAGCCTAAGCCGCGCCTGAAATCCAATTCGTTCCATTTTAGTGCCCTGGGACTATCATAAAGTTGCTAAGGGGCAGAGCGGCTCTCTGCCTTTACAAGGACGAAAGTCATAGGGGACGGCTTGTCCTCACCGGAAGTGTGACTCAAGTTCCCGTTCCTAACCACTTAACCAATGTTTATGCCTGAGGGCAGCTGTGGGAAGTGACGAAGGCGCTCGTGGGCGGCTCCCTACGGATTGGTGGCCGGTCAGAGCCAATAAGAACATCGCGTTGCTTTTCTCCCCCTTTCGGACGCGCGCGGCGGACGGATCACCGTCTGCTTTTGCGCCTGCGCAGACAGGGTTTTTTTTTTAATCCTTCCCCCCGCCCTTTTCCGACGGCCGTTCTGCTTATGTCGCCACCTTCATAATTGGAGTACGGAACAAAGCGACAGGGGGATGTCGAGGGTCCGCGAGGTGGTGACACTTCAGCTGGGCCACTACGCGGGGAACGTGGGCGCCCACTGGTGGGGCCTTCAGGTAAACGGAGGGAACGGGAGACGGTGCGCGCATGCGCCGGGAGGGCCGGGGGACGGCGTTGATGGCGTCATTCCAAGGGAAATGCGTGATTGGGCTGAAGTCCGCACGGTGGGCGGGGCTTATATATTTGCGCGAGAATCTCATTAGGGAAACTTAGCAGCAAATGTACGAGTGGGAGGCCAGTATTTGCACACGCACGCATGTTATACACACGCACATGTATTATATCTTCCACCAATTAGTTTAAGGTGGCATGCATGGCTTTTTTCCAGCCCACCCGTTTTATCCTCCTAACACCCCTGCAAGGTAATCCACAATAGGCTTGCCTAGGATAATAGGGCTACCTGATCTGGGCTGCAAAAGTCCAGGCGGCCACTAGATAGCTTTGGCTGGGGAATTCTGGGAGTTGAAGTCCACACAGCCTGACGTTCCCAAGGTTGAGAAGCACTGCATAAATCGATCTGTTGCAATAACAGAGACTATATCTCAGATTGGGAGCCATACATGTGGCTTACTAACGTCTTATCCTTCCTTTTTACCTTCCGCTTTCTAGGAAGCTTTGTTCTTATCCAATTCCCCTGCTTCAAACTTAGATGAAGGAATTCACCACGATGTCCTGTTCCGAACTGGGAAGCCCTTGCAGGGACTGGAGACATTTACGCCCCGCCTCATCCTTATGGACCTCAAAGGTGGTAGGTGGAGCTGTTCCTTCCATTCAGAAGCGAGCATGCCTTGGGGGGGATTTTCCTTCCTTTTAACAATTAACCTGAGGGGTTAGGGTTAGACTGCCTTTTCTCCCCTTTTGAGAAGAAATCTAGATAGCCCTATAAAACAAGCCTTCTCTAGGAATTCTGTCTCCATCCCTTATTCTACCACCACCCCCTTCAGGACTTGTGTTTGAAAAGCGGGGGGGGGGGGGGGGGGCTGAATTAGTCCCCAGCCAATTCTTTAGTGCCTCCAACTTACCTTCTGCAGATAGTTGCTGTTTAACTCCAGTCTCCTAATTTCCTTTGCAGCAGCTGGGAGGATTAAAATGGGCCGCTCTGGTGTTGACTGCATCACCAGAGATAGCATGTCAGTCCATTAACCAGGAAAGTGGTTAACTGGGTCAGCCACGTGATGAGAACATTGTTGTTGTTGTTGTTGTTGTTCAGTCGTTTAGTCGTGTCCGACTCTTCGTGACCTCATGGACCATAGCACGCCAGGCCTTCCTGTCCTCCACTGTCTCCCGGAGTTTGCTCAAGTTCATGTTCATTGCATCGGTGATGCTATCTAACCATCTCATCCTCTGCCGTCCCCTTCTCCTTTTGCCTTCAGTCTTTCCCAGCATCAGGGTCTTTTCCAGGGAGTTTCCAGATGAGAACATTGCCGGGGTGCAATGAAAGGAGACGCCAGGGGTGTCTTCTGAATTGGAAGGCTGTATGTTGATGTCTTTCTGCCAGAAAGTGTCACTAAAGCAGTGTTTCTCAACCTTGGCAACTTTAAGACCGGTGGACCTCAACTCCCAGAATTCCCCAGCCAGCATGGCTGGCTGGGGAATTCTGGGAGTTGAAGTCCGCACATCTTAAAGTTGCCAAGGTTGAGAAACACTGCTCTAAAGTGATGAACTTGTTTTGTTTCTGTATAGGAAGCCTCACTGCTTTGAAACAGGAGGAATACCTGTATGAGGACACGAAAACAAATATCCCCGTAGCTTGGTGAGTATATTCTTCCAGATACAGTTATTTTGAATGCAAACTGATCTCCGTAGATGTGGTCTGTGTTACCAATGTGGACAGTGATCAGCAGGCAAGCATTGTTTACAGCTAGCTTAACGTGAAAACAGGCCGTTGATACAGGTAGTCCTCGACTTACGACCATTCATTTAGCAACTGTTCAAAGTTACGACGGTGCTGGGAAGAGTGACTTCCGACTGGCCCTCGCACTTACGACCGTTGCAGCGTCCCTGTGGTCATGTGACCAAAATTCAGGCTCTTGGCAACCGGTTCACATTTACAACCATTGCAGCGTCCCACGGTCATGTGATTGCCATTTTTAACTTCCCAGCCGGCTTCCAGCAAGCAAAATCAGTGGGGAACCACATGATTCACTTGACGACCATGTGATTTGCTTAATGGCCACCGCAAAAAAGGTTATAAAATCAGGTCGGATTCCCTTAACGACTGCATCGCTTAGCGACCGAAATTCTGGGCCCAGTTGTGGTCATTAAGCAAGGACTACCTGTAAGCCAATATTATAAGGGACACAGCCGAAAAGGAAAAGGTGAGGGAACAGGAGGAGGAAAACAAGCGATCACAGGCAAATATTCTTCAAGGCTTTTTTAAAAATCTAATTCTAATGGCAAGATTGAAGAAATATCCAGAGCAACTGATCCCGTGAAGTTCAGCGTAATATTTGAACAGCATTTCGAATACTTCCTGCTCTGGTTTCTACGAACGTTCGTCTGCTAAAAGGATCTTCTCCTTTCAGGAAGGGGAAGCTCACCACATACCAGCAAGGCCCAGTCCCTCCCAGTCCCATCTTGGAAGCCCTTGACCAGCCACAGGTGAAACTCTGTTGCTCCCCTATTTCCAAGGGCCTCCCTCCCCATATGTATTTATAAGAAGCAAATGCTTCCAGTTTTCCTTTCCCCCCCGTCTAAATGTTTGCACGGTCCGTGAAATCGGAAAGACGTGACCTCTGTCTCGGGGACAGATAAAATAACGTGAATTTCTTCCCACGTGCCTTGCCTGCCCCCCCTCCCTTTTTTCTTTTCTCCTTTCAGGGCCGCAAGCCTTCCAATGGCAACGTTGCATCTCAGAGCCTCCCTGGTGGTAAAGAAGTGTGTGTGCCCTGCGTGGCTGACTTTCTGCCAGAGTGGAGCAGGCGGGCTGGGCTATTGATGGAGGAAATGTGCTGAGTCGTAGAATCAGGATTGAAAGGGACCAGTGTAGGAATCCCCCCCACAGCCTCCCCGACAGAGGGCCCCCCGACCTCCGTTCAAATCCTCCAATCCCTCCAGGGCACAGCCGACCATTTCGGCCTGCTTCACGAACCCAGCTCAGCGTCTGAAGCCACGAACTGCTTCTTCCAGTTGCAGGAAGTGGGAGGAGGAGACGGACCGGCTTCGACCCTGCTTGTGCTGAGCGAGTTCGGAAGGTCCAGGCAGCCGTTCACTCTCACAAGAGCCTGGGAGAAGGGCCTTGCCATGTTTGGGGCCCCGGGCACAAAGCCACAGAAAATCTCCACTTGGTTGCTTTAATTTAGCGTGAATAACGCGAGGATGACTGTTGCTTGAGGATCCAGTCATTTCCCTCCTGTTAGATGATGCATTAATTTAGGATAGTGTTTCTCGACCTTGGCCACTTTAAGATGGGTGGACTTCAACTCCCAGAATTCCCCAGCCAGCATTCTGGGAGTTGAAGTCTACCCATCTTAAAGTGGCCAAGGTCAAGAAACACTGGTTTAAGAGCTGCTTTTGGGATGCTCTACGGAGGAGGAGAATTTTGGCTTGCCAGCAACAGCCCACAAGCAGGGAGGGCTTGGCCACTACCAATGCAGATGAGCGCGTTGGGGAAACGCCCATGCAGCTCCCGGTGGCATCTCTTTCCAGGGAAGCAGCCGCAGGCCGCAAAGCCACTCGCTTCAGAGGCCGCGCCCGCTTGGTCAGGCTTCCTCCAGACGCCGCTCCACCCGCGGAGCGTCCTGGCCATCCACGAGTACAGTCACGAGGAGTGAGTTGCGTCCCTTGGCGGGAGCTTTCGAACACAAGGGAGGAGGGGGGGAGCCGTTTGCCCAGCTTTCGGGGAATCGTCTCCTGCCCAAAGGGGAGGCTTCAGGATTCGGCTTCCTGTCGGTTGCAGGGAGTCCGGCCAGCTGGAGGCTTACGGGCAAGGAGAAAGGCTGCTGCAGGAAGGCACGTACCTCGAGGACCTGGAGGACCGGCTCCACTTTTACGTGGAAGAATGCGACTACCTGCAGGTGCGCCGTGGAGGCCGGGCAGCACGGATCTCGTCCCCCCGAGAGTGGCTGGGTGGAAATCTTGGGACTCTCCCGGTGTGGCTACAGTCCAACTCCCAGCAGTCCCTGCCAGCAGGGCATGCTGGGAGTTGTAGTTCAGCAACCCTTCTCCTGCCTTCGAGGTTGCCCGGTGCTGATCCCAGAGTTTTGCACATCTGCTCGGCCGCCCCCTCTTTCGCTGCTTCTCAGTCGGCATGGCCGGAGTACAGGTGTGGCAGGAAGTCTCCAGAAATCACCTTCGCCATCTTTCCTTCTTGCCCAGGGCTTCCAAGTGCTCTGTGACCTGCACAACGGGTTCTCGGGGGTCGGGTCCAAGGCGGTGGAGCTCCTGCAGGACGAGTACACGGGGAAAGGCATCTTGACCTGCGGGCTGACTCCAGTACTTCGATCCAACGTAAGGGGGGCTCTGTCTTCCGCAGTTTTCTTCTCAGCAGCAGTACCGGATATGAGCAAAAATAGTTCCCTCATTGAGGACTAGTGGCATGCATAGGATAGAATGTTGGACATTCTATATATGGACATAGGAGGTTGTTGGACAACCCGTCTCATCGTTCCTTTGTGCTGTTTTTTGATCTCCCGGGGAGAAGGTTGGGCCAAACCAGCAGGACTGGAATACCTTCTGGGGCTGGAGGTTTTTCATCCATCCATCCATCCATCCATCCATCCTCGACTTATGACCATTCATTTAGCGAGTGTTCAAAGTTACGATGGTGCTGGGGAAAGTAACTTACAATCAGTCCTCACACTTAACGACTGTCGCAATGTCTCTGCGGTCACGTGATTGCCATTTGCGACCTTCCCAGCCGGATTCCGACAAAGTCAATGGGGGAAGCCACATTCACTTAATGACCACGTGATTCGCTTAATGACTGTGGCAAAAAAAAGGTAAAATCGGGCGTGACTCACTTAATGATCGCTTAGCGACGGAAGTTCCAGTTCCAGTTGTAGTCGTACATCGAGGACTACCTGTACAGTGTAATGGGATCCGATTGCCTTTCTCCCCCCCTCCTGCAGATCCCGCAGCGGAATTTTTACCGGCTCATGAACACGGTCCTGGGCATCGTCCATCTCGCCAGCCAGAGCTCGCTCTTCTGCCCCTTGTCACTGAACGGAAGCCTGGGGCTCAATCCGGAAGCCCCTGTTGCTTTGCCATACCTTCACTACAAGGTGAATGGTCGTAAAACTAAAGAATGAAATTTAGAGGCTTAAACCTTTCGGGCTACGGAATGAGTGTGGCATGGGATTTATCGGGGGATAGATGGGATCTTGGGCTGTGGGGGGGCACCTTCCCCCCCGCCCCCTTGATTCTGCTTCAAGGGCTCCTTGTAATTTCGTTTGATTCCCTGCTTAAGAAGTAACGACCCAGACAAGCATAACGCAAACATTTCCAGGCATATATGCCGTGTCCGGTACACCCAGCTTTTTCGACTAGCAAAAGGCGGTGGGAATTGCAGTCAAAACCATCTGGAACATACGTTGGCCCTAAAATATCCCTGTAGAAGAGCAGAAACACTTATAATTGTATAATTCCACCTAGGCGTCCCTGGATTATCACACGAGCGCCATCCTCGCCACAGCCCTGGACACGCTCACCACTCCCTACCGGCTCCAAACCTCGGCCATCTCCGTGTCCAACCTGGCCGAAACCGTGAATCTCTCCGGGAGAAAGGTACCTTTCGGTTTGCTTTGACGATCCGGTTCCTCTACTCGGGCTTTCTCAACCTTTTGCTGGCTGGGGAATTCTGGGAGTTGAAGTCCACACGTCTTCAAGCCAAGGTTGAGAAACACTGCTTTAGACCGTCTTTCCCTTTAAGGTTTGCCAGAGTCCTGGTTTGGGCACACGGGGGTCTACAGCTCTGGGGAAGCACATCAGCCCCCCAAGGGAGAAATCTTTACCCACTGCTCTTCCCCAGGTGGCTGAGGCAGTCGCAGCCATTCCTTTCCCAGTGGCAGAGGACCAGTCCCTTCCCGACGCCTTGTACAGCCAACAGCCCAGCACGGCCTGGAGTTCCTTGTCTTCTTGCGGCAGCCACAGCGATGCCCACTGCTTTGCCCAGTCGGTTGTGTTGAGGGGGATCGGCAAGCAGCAGCAAGTGAGGTGGGCATCTTGGCAGGGGGTGCTTGCATTCACACAGTGTGTGTGTGTGTGTGTGTGTTTATACTCCTCTTTGGAAACCACTTGCCTTTTCCCCTTCCCATTTGGGGGAACAGCTTCCCCACTTCCATTTCTGGGCCTTGCTTCCATTCAAGCAGCAGGACTTTCACAGAGCCTTAGAAAGACCGTCGGCGTCTCCTATGATAGCAACTCCCCAGTTGCTCAGCTGACTCCAGCTCCAGCTCAGTGGCTAGAAGTCCTGCTATGTACGTTCATGTAGGGCAGAGGGAGACTCGCCCTGAAGTGGCCGATCCTTTCGCTGCGCTGCCCCTGCTGGGGCTCAGTGCCAACAATGCAGCGCCCCGTTTCCATTTTCAACCCCCTGCATCTGGAAAGCTAGCACCCTGGGAAATAGTTGCAGCAGCCCAATACTGACAAGCTCCTTTCCTGTTTAAAGCAGAAGCACGTTTATTTCCGGGAGAGGGCAGCTTTACCAACCTCCTCCTCCCACAAAACTGGGGGGGCTTTTAAGGCACCCCTTACCTCAACCAGGGACCTCCTTTGGGTAGGCAAAATCTCTTTGCCACTCAGGATTTGCTTCTCTAGCACCGCTTCGCACAACTGCCCAGCCAAGCAAGGCGCCCAACGCTGTATGGCCGGGATTTTAAACTTGCAGTCTTTTACCCTTGTGTTGAACGAGTATCGATTTGCTGTCGAACTAACCCGCACCTTCTTGGTGGCGGAAAGCTGTTGTACAAGTGTAGCTAAGCAAGCAACTCTGTTTAGGGTTGTCTGAAACGGCCGGACGGTTTGGTGGAACGATCGGTTTTTTCTCGGCCGCTTCTCTGATTCGGAAACTGCAGTTGGGATCTGAAGAGGGCAGATCCTGACCCAAACAGGAGTTCCATTTCTGCCTGTGCAGCTCCTGGGGTCTCTTCAGAATCCAGGCTCTGCCCCTGCTTGCAACTTGCGGCCTCTCCCTTATTTTACGTGTAGCAACGCCACTCCGGGCACCGAACCCAAATCCATCCTTCACATGTGCGACACCGGCCAGGAGGTGCTGACCCGCTACTTATACACCGTCTCCCCCAGAACCTTGAGGTTGGTGGTCTGGCCAGCCGGGGCGAGGGGGGCAGGGGGGGGTTGGAGGAATGTTCCCGCACAAACCTCCCTGTCCTTTCCTCCCATAGCACCTCGCTCTTGCTGCAAGGCCCTTGCAAGCTGTTGGCTCCGTACCCCCCGTTTTTCTCCCCTTTCCTGAACAAGCACGGATTCCTCGCAGAGAAGCCATCGCACGCCCCAGCAAGTAAGGACCCCCGGCTTGGCTTAGGGAATGTATCGGGGGGCCTGCGTTGTGTGCTAAGCACGTGTTGGTTGCGGGGGCTGCGTGATCCCAGATACAGGTAGTCCTCGCTTAACAATCACAATTGGGACTGGAGTTACGTTGCTAAGTGAAGTGGTCATTAAGCGAATCCGACCCGATTTTACCTTTTTGCGGCAGTCGTTAAGCAAATCACCGCAGGCGTTAAGCGAACCACGTGGTTGTTAAGCGAATCATGCAGTTCCCCATTGATTTTGCTTGCCAGAAGCTGGCCAGGAAGGTTGAAAAAGGTGATCACATGACCACAGGACACTGCGACAGTCATAAATGCAAACCGGTTGCCAAGTGCCCAAATCGTGATCACATGACCAGGGCAACACCGCAACAGCCCTAAATGTGAGGACCAGTTGTAAGTTGTTTTTTCAGCACCGTCGTAAGTCCGAACCATCACTAAATGAATGGTTGTTAAGCGAGGACTCCCTGTACTGTCGTTTGTGCACTGTTTAGGCTTCAGCCAGAGTGTTGAATTCTGAGGCTGGCGATGATAGTCAGTTGCCGGGGGGGGGGGAGGCAGGACAAGCGGCAATGTTGAACCCTGTGGATCACAGAATCAGAACCCGTGCGGCACAAAACGTACTAATTCAGCTGAATTCTAAACCTGGAAACCCCACCATGCTGCAATTTCTTCCCTCTGCTCCAGCGGTGGACAGCATCCCCGTCTTAGCTGCCTTTCGGTCCTCGGCTGGCTTGCACAGAACCCTCGGCGACCTCTACCGAGAGCTGCGTCGGACGGACCTGCGGCGCTGGGCGAGTTTTTTCTCCGCAGGCGTCGAGATGGAAGACATGCAGGAGGCTCTGGATGAGCTGCGGACGCTGTCCCACTGCTACCGAAAGGGCAGCTCGTCCGAAGACTCCGACGAGGACACAGACTAGCCGCCTTCCGAGAACTCCTCGAGTGCTTATCGGCTCCGATTGCATTTCAAATAACCGAAGTAAAATGTGCCAAGGCTGCCGCCTCTGCCTGTTTTTAAGGGACGGGGTGGTGGTGGTGGTGGTGGATTCTGTGCAGTGTTTAAAAAGGTGTACGGAGGAAACGCCAGCCTAAAGTCTTCAGCTTTCACAACGGGATGCTTTTATTCCTTAAAATACAACCACGCAATAAATATTCACCCCAAATTGCAATTTACACAGTCCCCTACTTTTTAAAAATATTTACATCGACTGGGATCCAAGAGATGGTGGGCTGTTTCCCCCACGGAGCGGCTCCAACTTGCCTTTCCCAGGGGAGAAAAATCTTTCAACAAAGCTTCGGTGTCCTGTGGAGTCACAGGGGAGACGTTTGGGAGCAACGGAGCGGAGCCGGTCAAACGCCTGCCCGCCAAAGTTTCTCTCTGTGGCAAAGGAGTTCCCGGCTCGGACTAAAAGCCTTGCTCTTCCCGCTCGTCCTCCGAGACGGCCGGGTCTTTGTCAGAAAGCTGGTCCGTGTTGCTGGCGCTCATCCCGTCTTCCTCGTCCTCCGAACTCACGTCGCAGGCCGTGTGGAACAAGGTCATCAATTCCCGGAAGCGATGGGCCACCTGAATGGGGAAGGCGGAAGGCAAACTCAAGGAGGGCGCATAATGCTCCCGGCCTTGTACGTTGTGCGCAGGCTGTTGCAGGGGTTTAGGATCCAAGGGGTGGGGCGCAAAGCTTTGTTTGACGAGGCGTGAGAAGGGTGGCATTTGGACACAAGCCCCTTCCCGGTCTATGCCCCCTCTGGGGAAACGCTCTACGCTGCTCTAAATCCACACCAAATAAAGCTGGGGAGATCGCCTCTGCCCTTCTCCTTGTTCTCAGGATACCCCAAAATCTTAGCAATGACCGTGTGGCAAGAAAGCGGAGTGAGAAAAGACAAGTTACTTCTAAATCACAGCTCCTCTTTCCACTCAATCCAGATTTTCAACTCTGGGTTTTTTTGTTTTGCATTTTATCACCAAGCAATCTGCAAAGTCTGGCACCTTATTTTCCCTTCAAACTCTTCTAAATGAGTTTCTGGTTCTTTTTCAAGATTCGCCTGCCCTGCTGAGGGAAGTCCCAGAGACACGTTTGACCCAGATCAGGGTGGGGCCAGAAAGGATCAGGAGAAGGGAGACCCACCTCATCCGGGCTCTTGTTGTGCAGCCGTTCGGAGATGGCGCTGAACGTCCGTGCATGAGCCCCTTGCTCCTGGCAAGTGGTCAGAATGATGCGGTCAGCCTCCCTGTAAGAGGAACGACGTTTACGGAGGGAGGGAGCTCGGCCAGATTTCATAAACCCACAAAAACGTCCACACGGAAAATCACATACGCTGGTTTAGGTTGGATTCAGACCACCCCATACTTGAACTGGTCAAGCGGGTTGTGTGAACCCAGCCAACCCTGGTTATTGTATCGCTTGAGAGCTCAGCTTGCTGTGTGCAAACCAGAGTTAGCAACAGGCAACCTGCCCGTTTTGCCAAACTACATCTCCCAGCGTCCCTTGCACCGACCTAGCAAGGACCGCTGGGAGTACCTCGTGCATAATTTGTTCTTTAGGTCTGTGGTTGGTTTGCTAGCTGTCCACCGCTCTGGCAGGGCGGGACACATTATAAATGCTGTAAATAAGTCCACGCTTTATGCCTCGGCCCCACAGGTGAGCCCAGCCTTAAAATCTGACAGGAGCCCACAACCAGGGCAGTTTGCTTTCATTGCACGGCCGCACGCACTTAGTCCTGGGGATAAAAGCTTGCATCAGAGGAAGACAGCAGCGCAGGCCGTTCCTTCTGCGTCTCGACGGCCTGCTGGTCCCCCCCAGAACCCCAACTCTCCCTCCCCACTCTCCTCCCCGCGTGCAGGTCTGAGGACGCAGATGATAAGCCCTGCCTGGGTATTTCCGCTCTCCCTTCCCCTCTGCCCACCGAAGCAAGCCGCTCTGCAGAACTGAAAGGCCCGATTCCCGGAGGGGAGACGGTGAGCCTGAGTTTGAAGCCAAGGCGATTCCAGAGCCCGCCTACTCCTGCGCTCCCAAAGAATGACAGCATGGCAGAATACGTACCTGGTCCACAGGACCACCTTCTCCCCCGTCGAGCTGACCTTGATGTTCTTGGCACACACGGTGGGCTCGATTGTCCTCTGCTGCGAGTCTTCTCCGAGCACCGGACCACCGCGATCGCCACTGACCACCACGGGCACGGAGCGCTCCTCCTTTTGCGAAGGGTCACTCCCGCCCGAGGCCTCCGCTGCTGCTTTTCCGGTTTGATCAGCGGCCAGGGCGTGCACGCTGCCGGTTCCGGAGGTCTCTGTTTCGGTCTGCAAATTCGCCCCCAAAGTCTCCAGAGCAAGGTCTCCGGCAAGCACTGACGACATCTCCCTTCCTTTGGGCTTTGCGGGTGCCGATGGGGGCAGGCCGTCCGGCTCCTGGAGACTCGGTCGGCCGGGAGCGAGGGCGCCCCCTAATGGTGGAGGGGATCTGGGATCTGGCCTGGCTGTCCTCGAAAGAGCTTCGGTCTCCAAACTGTCACGGTGGGGGCCCGAAGTGGCCTTCCCACTCCTCGGACTGAGTCCCGCCTCCCTTTCACCATCACTGGGGCAGCCGCTGCTTTTCAGGCGAGGCAGTTTGGGTAGAACGGCCCCCCTGGAGGGCAGCGGTGTGGCCACAGGGGGAGCAGGGCTGTTCTTGGCAGAGTCCGCCCCGTTTTGAGGGGCCGGGAGAGGACCCGGTTCGGCTGTTTTGCCAGCTGACGATAGGGCCCCGTCCGAAGGGGGATCTTTGGATGAAAGGAGCTTTCCTTCCTGACGAGAACCTGCGTTGGAGAAAAAGAGAGGACAGGATGCTGCCCTGGTACTGAAAATCCCAAAGAGAGCTGGGCCATCTCTTGCCCTGGGCCCTGTTACGATCTGCTCGCTGCTTACTTGCAGGAAAATGATTACCACCCCCGTTTGCTCTAAAGCAGTCTTTCTCAACCCTGGCAACTTTCAGACGTGTGGACTTCAACTCCCAGAATTGAGTTGGATTCATGGAGCTGGCTGGGAAATTCTGCGAGTTGAAGTCCACACGTCTGAAAGTTGCCACGTTTGAAAAACACTGATCTAAAGGGACGAAATGGAGACAGAAGGGGCTTTTTTGACATGGGCTATCTGCAAGCCTGCCCTCTAAACTCCTTCAGCAGTTACACACTATAAAAGAAGATCACAAATGCCGGGTCTTGACAGAAACACGCAAGAACCAGGCAGAAGGGGCTGAAGTCCAGAGCAACCAGGTAACATTCGGAGGCAGCTCAGGCAGACACCTCCCTGATTCACTGGAGTATAAGGGGGGGGGAGTTCAGCATGATCCGGCTGGGAAGGTTCTATTATAGTCGATCTCAAGCAAAGACCCAGATGCTGTGCAAGGAGGGTGAGGGCAAAGGAGGCAGGTTTTATTTTATTACACAGGGAAGGAAGGAAGGAAGGAAGGAAGGAAGGAAGGAAGGAAGGAAGGAAGGAAGGAAGGAAGGAAGGAAGGAAGGAAGGAAAAAAGAGAAAGAAGGAGTTGTCCTGTATGAGTTGGGTGGTCAAGAAGTCAAATCAAGAAGGAAGGAAGGAAGGAAGGAAGGAAGGAAGGAAGGAAGGGGGAGGGGGAGGGAGGGAGGGAGGGAGGGAGGGAGGGAGGGAGGGAGGGAGGGAGGAAGGAAGGAAGGAAGGAAGGAAGGAAGGAAGGAAGGAAGGAAAAAAGAGAAAGAAGGAGTTGTCCTGTATGAGTTGGGTGGTCGAGAAGTCCAAGAAGGAAGGAAGGAAGGAAGGAAGGAAGGAAGGAAGGAAGGAAGGAAGGAAGGAAGGAAGGAAGGGGGAGGGGGAGGGAGGGAGGGAGGGAGGGAAGGAAGGAAGGAAGGAAGGAAGGAAGGAAGGAAGGAAGGAAAAAAGAGAAAGGGAAGAAAAGAGAAAGAAAGAGAAGGAAGGAAAAGGAAGGAAAAGGGAAAAGAGAAAAGAAAGGAAAAAAGCAGAGGGAGGGAAGGAAGGGAGGAAGGAAGCTTTCCCTCCCCCAAAGGGGCATTTGAATCCGGGAAAGCCACACCCTGCCCAAGACCTGGCCGGCCATCCCATTTCCTAATTCGACAGCACCTTCCCTCCCTTTCAGTCCCAACGTACCTCCTCCGGCCGAGTCCCCTTTCCGGCTCGCGGCTCGCATCCTGCCCGGGACGCTCTCCCCATCTTCCCTCCGCTCCAAGCTTCCCTCGGGGGCCTCCTTGCCTTCAAGCCGAGGACTCGGCTCTCGCGGAGCACGGCCGTCCGCAAACTCGCAGGGCTCTTTGTTCCTGGAGAGCTTGGCGTCTCCCACCTGCAGGCCCAGCAGAGCGCGTCCACCGTTCAGAAGACGGCTGGCTTCAAAGCTTCGGAAGCCCTTCCTGGATTGTCCCACTTGGCTGGTCTAGGGCCCACCGCGTGGGCTACACCGTGACTTCCTAAATTTCAGGCTGTAAGGCTGGTGTGCTACTGTTTATAGCAGAGTTTCTCAACCTTGGCAGCTTGAAGATGTGTGGACTTCAACTCCCAGAATTCCCCAGCCAGCCATGCTGGCTGGGGAATTCTGGGAGTTGAAGTCCACACATCTTCAAGCTGCCAAGGTTGAGAAACACTGGTTTATAGCCTGCCCTACTCCAATGGACCTCGAGAAGGCCGCAAAACAATACTTTCCTGTGTCTTTTCAGAATCCTAGACCCCTAAGGTGAGAAGGGGCCTTTAGAGGTCCATTAGCTCAACCCCTGCCCAAGGCAGGAACCCTCAGACTATCCCAGCCAAATAGCTGTCCAACTTTTGCTGGAAACCCTCCAGGAATGGAGCCCCCCCCCTCCCAACTCTAAAACGCCGGCTGTTCCACTGCTTATCAGCTTTCACAATCAGGAACTTCCTCATTTCGAGTTTGGAGCTTCCACCCGTCAGTTCGTCTTACCCTCTGGCATTGCGGAGGATAAATCCACGCCCAATTCCCCAGGACAGCCCAAGTAATGACATATAGGGGCCGCCCAGATCTCTGCCCCCCCCAATCCGGTAGCCCTACGGACGGCAAATTAAACGCTCTGAACCAGAAACGTTCCCCTTGCAAGCTCCGTAGGATTGTCTGCAGCTAAGCCGTTGAACCAGGAGCCGTAGCATAAACATTGTTCGTTGTTTTTCAAAAGGGAATCTAACTCTTTTCCGCTATTGCTGGCTGCTGGAGGTGAGCAGGCAGCAAACGGCGATCCTGATCCTTTCAAAAGCTCCGGCTTTCTGAGTGACGTCAAGGCTGGTTGCATTGCCGTGAATAATTTTGGTTTATTAGTTTGAGAAACTGGAAAAGCACCCTCGTTCCAGATAGTGTCTTAAGGACTGGATTCAAGACAAGTGTCACTTATCCATTTTTGAAAAGGCCATTTTTTCCCCACTAATCCAAACATGATGCAGTCTATCTCCGTTTGGCCTGGATTTCACGATCTTTTACCACGGTTCTTCCTTCTTTCTCACGGAAATGTTCATATACTGTTTAATGCTGGAAATGCAGGCAATATGCCTAGATTTTTCATTCTTCTTTTTCTTTTCTTTTTTTGCTAATTTTGGTTTGTTTATTATGTTCTTCTGTTTTTAAATTTTTTGTTTTACCTTTTTTTTTAAATCATAATTAGTCGGACATAGGGGACTTTTTTGTTTTTTAAAATCATGAAGTAAAAGAAACGTTAAAACATGGAACAGTTTCGGTTTTTATAGCTTTTTTAAACAATTGTAATTAGTTGGTAATTGGGGGCATTTTTGTGTGTTTTATTTTTTTAAATCCTGCAGTAAAGCAAATGTTAAAACATGGGACACTTTTGGTTTGATTTTACTGCCATCTTCCTTTGGGAGTTATTAGAAGGGGAAGGTGGTCTACATCAAGTTTAATACAAGTTTAAATTATTATTATTATTATTATTATCATCCCAGAGCATGCCGCCCCCTCCCTGACCCACAGGACCCATCCTCACCTTGTTGCAACAATGGGCACAGCTCCGTCGCTTGCTCCTCTTCAGCCGGAGGTCACCGCTGTTTTCGTGACAGGAGCTGCACCATTCCTTGTTCCCCTCTGGCCACTCGGCCTCCTGAAAGTGGACGGAGAATCCAAGCTGAGTGATCAAGCCAGAGGATCTGTGGGAAGAGCTGACATGCTTCCACCCAGCACATTGGGTGTCCCTGCAGAGTTACCTCAACTCCTTCAATGGAAGTCTCTCCACTGTATCGTTACAGGTAGCTCTCACTTAACGACCCTAATTGGGACTGGCAACTCCATTGCTAAGCAAAGTGGTTGTTGAGCGAGACACCACGTGACCGCCCCGCTTAGCGACAGCAGTTCCGGTTGCGGTCATTAAGTGAATCGCCCACGGTCGTTAAGCGAGACGTGACGGGACCGCCATTTGTGACCTCCTGCTGGCATCCCCAGTGACTGCGCGTCGGAAGCCAGCTGGGAGGGTCGCAAATGGTGATCAGGTGATGTCTCACTTAATGACCACGGGTGATTCGCTTAATGACAGTTGGAAATGCACGAGTTGCCAAACGCCGGAATCACGATCACATGACCGCGGGGACGCTGCAATGGTCATAAGTGCAAGGACCAGTCATGGATCACTTTTTTTAGTGCCACTGTAACTTCCAACTCTCAGTAAACGAATGGTCATTCAGCGGGGACTACCTGAATTACAGCAGGCATCTCCAATGCTTCTTGCTAAAGGGAGCTTGGTGGGTCCTTCAATATGACCCAACCCTCAAGAACTGGCCTGTGCTTCTACAGCAACTTTCCCCAACCTTGGCATCCTCCAGATGCGGAGACTTCAACTCCCAGCATTCCCCAGCCAGTGAGGCTGTGGCCGTACATACCAGGTTGTCCAGAACCACACAGCCCAGGTGGGCCACAGAGACAGACCTAAAACCTTCACCCATGGTTCAAAGCTAGGAGGAGGACGACTCCCAACTGTGAAGGTTTCTTGCCACGTTGGGGCTTTGATAAAGGACTGGACCTTGTCTGTATTCTGGCTTCCCAGCTCCTTCCGTCTCTTGTTTTTCGAGGCGGCGTGGATTTTGGGGGGATCCTCATCTTCTTCCATGTCTGGCAACGAGACCTCTTCAAACCCATCAAACTGGAAGAAGTGGCAGAGCCAAGTTGCCGACGGTAGCGTCATGCTTGCTCCCATCAGCCCTGTCGGTTTGGGGGATCAGAGCTCCCGACCCCCACCCCTCCGCCAAGCCCCTCTATTTCCCCTTCCCAGATGGCCCAGGGCAAGGGTCGGAAATGGCGGCTCCTGCCCGCAAACCCCGCCCCCTTCCACGCGATTGGCTCCCACCCTCAAACCCCGCCCCCTGGCCCTCGAGCATGTCAAAATGCCCTCGAGCATGTCGAAATGGCTCCTGGCATAAAAAAGTTTGCCGACCCCTGGTCCAGGGGGACCTCCACCTCGTATTCTTTCTCCTCCGTCCAATTGATCTCTTCAAAATCTCCCAGGCGGCTGGCCGAGGGGCGCAGGTGATCGAAGAAGACCGAGAACTCGTCCTGCAGGTGATCGTGTCCTTTCAACAGCTGCCACATCTGGTTCTTCAGCTAAATCCAGATATTCAAGATGGTTCAAACAAACAAACAAACAGACAAACAGACAAACTACAACATAAATAGGAAGAGAACCATCTATTTGGGTGGGGACAAAGTGGTGTCATCATCGGGAAGTCACAAACCAGAACGCAACGATGTCCAAGCTCTTGTTTTATTTATTCTGCTTGTTCCTTGTTTGTTGTAAGGTAGAGATTTTCTGGTATTATTATTATTATTATTATTATTATTATTATTATTATTATTATTTTCAGGCTGGAAAGTGGGATAGCCATACTGTACTTCAGATAAGCAAAAACACTCAAGGTAGGCTGGCAGCGTGTAAGCCGAGCTCTGAGAGAGAACATTTTAATCCACTGCTCTTCTTTCTTTCTTTTCCATCTGTTTTCATTTGTCGGCAGCTATTTTTCAACGTATCTGACGGCCTTGAAGGTTTCTCAATTATAACTCCCATGACAAGCTACTCTGAAGGCTAGTTGGAAGATGAAAAGAGGGATGCACATGGAAGAACACGGAAAATATTGATACGGATCGGCACGTCTGCGTGCAGCCGAAAGCTGCTAGCCTGGAGATGTTACTGTTGACTTCTATAGAGTTAACTTGACCCGACAACGGAAGGATCCATTGTAGTCCAGCATCTACGTGTCAGTCTCCCTCCACTTTAGCTCCGTTCGCCTGTCATGCTTTCATAGGTACACGTGTCAAGCCTTGTAGAACTTGACCCGTGTTTGCTTTTGCGCCAAAAGTCGGCCTTGCTGATTGGAACAAGCCGCTCGCCCCCCTTGACGTTCCTGCCTCAGCCGTTCTCCTCGCACGAACTACGATAAGACACCTGGACTGTTAACAAGCGTTCTGATGGGAGGGGGTCGAACTGGAGTGGGAACTAGCTTGTTTTCAATTCAACCTGCCCTGTGGAGCGGGCTGGGGTGGGTGGGGGTGGGAGACGACCTCTTACTTCCACAATCTCCTGGGGTACGCAGTCCGCACAGTTCTGCAACACCTTGATGATCTTCTGGTGATGGGAAGGGTTTTCAGCAAAGCAGATCTCCAGCCGTCGAAGGAACGTCCGGCTCTTCTCAAACGCCTGCTGCTCTTCAAACTGGTGGCAAGAAAGAAAAGAAAAAGGTGATGGTCTTATCGGCCTGAGGACGGCCCTGGCGCTGGCCAAGGCTGGAAGCCAGCCAGGGCAGGTCCAGTGGTTTTCCTTGCCAGCTGGCGCGAAGGCGGACAACCAACGCAAGGTGAAGGCGAATGCCGCGTTTCGCAGGCAGCACCAAACACAAGACAAGTCTCCACAACAGGCTTAACCAGGCCAGTCGGAAACCTGGCAGAGCACCGGGACAACGTACTTCGTATGATTAAAGCGATCTTGCTCGTTTTTGGGGATTTAGGGCCTGTGGTTAGTTGAGAATTCAACGCTGCCTGAACATTGGGCCCGCCGAGCACCCAGACTGAACACATCACGAGAGGACCACCGACGGCCCACCAGATGGAGCGTCCTGCCCAAATCCAACAGGTTTGTCTAGGAATCAAGTTGAGCCCCTGGGGGGATCCCAGAGGATCTGGGGTCTCCTCCCCCAGCCCCCCTCCACGCGAGGCGGAGCTGCCCGCCCCGGCTGACGCACCAGCCCGCACTCCAGAGCTTGCTCTGGCAAGAGGAAGGCTGCGAAGTCCGTCAGCAGCTGCGGCCACTCCTGGAGGAGGCTCTGCAGCCGGGCGTAGAGGTCGACGGCCGTCTGCTTCTGGAGGTTGCTCTCGAACTCGTAAATGCTGCGGAGGAACTCCTCGTATTTGCCGGGGACGAGGCGCAGGGCCTCGCGGACCTGCGGGGTGGGGCCATGGATTAGCGTCAGCCGGCGGGGTGGGGTCACCAAGACGGTTCTTTCCCTGCTGGGTTCTCAGCAAGGGGAAATTCACAGGGAAAAGCCCCTGACGCTTGAGAGACCATTCAGACATCAACACAGCTCTCGGGAGATTTATCTAGCAGTGTTTCTCAGCCTTGGCCACTTTAAGATGGGTGGACTTCAACGCCCAGAATTCCCCAGCCAGCATGGCTGGCTGGGGATTTCTGGGCGTTGAAGTCCACCCATCTTAAAGTGGCCAAGGTTGAGAAACACTGATCTAGCACTTGTGATGTCCTTCTGAAAGTCTGTCTTAAGCAAGAGATTGATGTGACTTTCACCTCTCAGTGCCCAACTTATCACTCCCCGGCCCCTGGTCCACTGCCCTTCTAATGAGCCAATGGGTTCCCACTAATGCTTCAGTCTCCTCACTACAAGCCACGCTTTATTAGATTCAGAAACTGTAAAGAGAAATGACCTTGCCAGAGATGGGGCAGATCCAATTTGAAAGGGACAAGGGGAAAAACATGAGTCGAGCCCAAAACAAGAAGGCATGCGCAAGCGACTTGGGCAGACACTTCCCTAATTCACATGAGTACGGGGGGGGGGGGTGTTAGTAAAGCACAGCCAGACTTGGAAGGTTCTGTTGCTACAGCCAGTATTAATAAAAATAATTTGTCTTCTGTGCAGTTGATTTCTTGGTTTGGTCTACATCAATGTTTCTCAATCTCAGCAACTTTAAGATGTGTGGACTTCAACGCCCAGAATTCCCCAGCCAACCATGCTGGCTCGGGAATTCTGGGTGTTGAAGTCCACACATCTTAAAGTTGCTCAGACTGAGAAATACTGATCTACACAGTAGAACTGACATCACTCTTGCATGTCTATGCTGTACTCCCCCACCCCCTTATGCTCATGTGAATTAGGGAGGATTTGCCTGAGTTGCTGGAGCAAGAACACCTTCTTGTTTTGAACTTATGCCATGTTTTTATGTTTTTCCCCTTGTTTTTCCCCTTATGTTTTTCCCCTTGTCCCTTTGGTAACGGATCTGCCCCATCTCTGGCAAGGTCTTCTTCCTTACTCTCTAGAGAAACTCCCCTTGCTCCAGTTCTGAAGGTTAAGCTCCTCAATCTGGACCAGGCCTCCTGCGACCAGCATCTTCGAGACATTTGGACCGTTGACAACCCCCACTTCCTAGCCAACACAGCTGGGGATGATGGGTGCTGTAGCTCCACAATCCAGGAAGAGTGTTTCTCCAAGCACTCCACGAACGTGGGGCCATCTAGGAAACTGGGTTTGAGTTTCAAGGTCCCTTTGCCCAAGCACCCTCACCCTGTTCAGGTAAGCCTGGGCAAAAGCGAAGTCCTTCTGCTCGCGCAGCGGGTCTCTCTCCAGGATGTCGTCGTCGTACAGGAGCAACAGCTTGGAGGCGTCTTTGCTGGCGCGAGTCCGGCCCCGCTTTGCCCGGGCTCGGTGGGAGGCTCGGCTCTTGCTGGCGGCTTTGGGGTTCTCCCCTAGGAGAAGACAGCCAGAGTGGAAGAGCAAAGGAAAGGCGTCCTGGGGAGATCCCTTGGAGGCCTAGAGAGGAGCGGACGGGTGCAGCCGCTCAGGCAGCATGGAGTAACCATGGCTGGTTGTCCTTACCCCGCCTACTGGACGGAAGGGGAAAGCGAGCCTCCAACTAGGACGTCTCCACCATCAAGGAGGGGAAGGGAACAGAGGGAAGAGGGCAACTGCCCAATGACTACGTTATAACCAGAGATGTAGGCTCCAAAATTTTCTGGGGTCAAAATTATCTACAGGTAGTCCTCAATTTACGACCATTCGTTTAATGACCATTCAAAGTTACGACGGCGCTGAAAAAAGGGACTTGCGACCAGTCCTCGCACTTACGACCGCCGCAGGGCCATGTGATCAGAACTTGGACGCTTGGCAACCGGCATGTATTTATGATGGTTGCGGCCTTCCAGGCTCACGGGATCGCCACGTGCGACCTTCCCAGCCAGCTCCCAACAAGCAAAATCAATGGGGAACCGAGGGATTCGCTTCACAACTGTGGCGATTCGCTTAACGACCACAGCAAGTTTCTGGTCGTAACCTGGTATGCGTAGCTAAGTGCATTATGTGAACTTATCCCTGGCTGATACGGAACCCAAACCCTTTCCAAACTCCATCCTTTGATGAACCTGGGGGCCCTTATTAACTCAGGCAACGCAGCCGAGCAGCTCCATATTAAAAAACCCCTTGCCCCCGATTCTCCCCCCCTCCCCCCCCGTCAAGTTCACCTGGGGGGCTGCTACTGGCCGCCACTGCTGGCGCAGCGCAGGTCAAGGCGAGGGAGGAGGCAGGCCTGTCTCCCGGATCCGCCATCTCGTCCGCCATCTCGTCCTCCTTCTGTCGGGCCTCCAGATGCTCCCCCTCCTCCTCCTCCTCCTCCTCCTCCTCCGGCTCCGAGTTCTCTTCCTGCGAGTTTTCCTCCTCCGAATCTCCCTCCTGGCTCAGCCGCCTCTCGGACGCCAGCCACGTCAGCTTTTCCATGGTCTCCTGAAGACCCCGGGAGCACGAGAGGAGACTTGCTGGGTCAGGACCGGGCCACGCCCACCCCCTAGGCCCAACCCCCTATTCTCCCCACCACGACTCGGGTGGCCTGCAAGTCCCGCCTTAGGCGTGAAAGCCAGCTGGGTGACCCTGAGCCAATCACATTCTCTCAGCCCTAGGAAGGAGCCAATGGCAAACCAGGAGGCTGTGAGTTCTAGTCCCGCCTTAGGCAGGAAAGCCGGCTGGGTGACCTTGGGCCAGTCCCTGTCTCTCAGCCCTAGGAAGGAGCCAATGGCAAACCAGGAGACTGAGAGTTCGAGTCCCGCCTTAGGCGTGAAAGCCGGCTGGGTGACCTTGGGCCAGTCACTCTCCCTCAGCCCAACTCACCTCACAGGGCTGTTGTTGTGAGGAAAATAGGAGGAGGAAGGAGTATGAGGTATGTTCCCCGCCTTAAGTTATTTATAAAAAAATAATAAAGGCGGGATAGAAAATAAATAAAAATAAATAAATAAACAAATAAATACTATATCCTCTTTCCCTACTTATTATTTCTTTGATTTAATGCAGCTGCCCCCTCCCGGGGACTCCAGGCGGCTTACGAAATAAACCTAATACAAAATGAACACCATGAAGAACAGAAAGAAAACGAAACCCGTCTAAAAACAGCCGTTAAAACAAAGCACGACAGCTCTCCCGTCGGGTCATTTATGTTAGTGCGGTCCTGTAAATCAAGCTCTCACCTTAAGCTAGGATATGGTTGGCTTATTCATGGCTCTGTGGACAGAACCATTATTTATTTATTTGTTTGTGTGTTTTTCAAATTTTGTCACCGCCCATCTCCCCCCCAAGAAGATACTCTGGGCGGTATACAATAAAGCTAACAAGTCAAAAACAATAGCCATAAATAGTATATAAAATATAAATACAAATACAACCTATAAATATAAATAAAAACTAAAATCCAGATGGCAATAAAAGTTCGAGTTTTGCAAACCTGGGATTGCCCTGTTCGAGGGGCTCCACCTTGGCCTTACCTGAAGTTCTGGCACGGAGAGTACCGATTCCTCAGAAGCCGACGACATTTCATCTTCCTCGTCCTGGATGTAGTCATCAAAGTCCTCCTCCTCTTCTTCTTCCAAGCCATCTTTCTCTCCTCCGGCCTCCTGGCTGGTTGACGCCGCCCCTTTGGGGCGGCTCCCCGAGCCAGCCACTTCCTCCGTCTTCCCCAAGGAGCTACCGGCGTCGGACACGGCCGCAACGGGGCTGCCGACGTCCGCGGGGGGAGCGCCGCTTCCTTCTTCGGTCGCAGCCGCGGCTCGCGGGCCCGTCGGGGGCGCCCCTGAGCTTCCGGTCTCGTCCTTCTCGCCTCCGGGCCGACTCTGCGTTTCTTGCGGCTCGCTTCGGCGCCCCGAGGTGGGCTCGACCTCCAGGCCCTGCCCGAGGCCCAAAATCAATTCCTCTTTGGCCGGGGAGTCTTCTGAACCCGGCTTTTTCGGGACGGGGGCCGCTTCTGGAGAAGGCTCCCTCGAGCCTTCCGAGTCCACTTTGACCATCTCTCCCAACTCAGCCAAGGGGGAGAAGGGAGCCGGGGCGACCAGCTCAGGGGCTCTGCCTTCGCCCGCCTCCGCGGAACCCTGGACGGGAGCCTCTGCTTGGACGTTAAGATCCGAGGACCACGGGCCGCAGACTTCTCCGGCAGAGAGCGAGCCTGCTGGCTCTCCCGGTTCCGCTTTGGGCTTGGCCTTGACAGGATCCGGAACATCCCCGCCGGATGCCACGCTGCTGACGGGCTGGTTTGGCAGCTCCGAGGCTTTGCCCGCCGCAGGAGCCGGGGAACTGCCCGAGTTCGAGGCGACCACCAGGGGCAGCGCTGGGGAAGCCGCCAGGGGCCGGTTCAGCGGGCACGAGAACGGCGTGGGGTTGACCAGCAGGGTGGTGATGGGGATGGGCCGGGGGGCTTGCCCGGCACCGGGGGCGGAGAGGGGCTGTAACACGTTGCACCCGCCGGCGAGGCCCACCACTTTGACCGCCCCGGCAGGGACGGTGAAGATGACTGGCGCCGGATGCAGCAGCGGGGCGGCCTTCAGCAGAGGAGCGACTCGGGGGGCCTTCTTCTTCTGGTACCCCCTCGGGAGCGCAGGCTTCCGGACCCGCGAAGCAGGCAGAGCCGGGAGGATCATTTTGGGCTGAAAAGCCACGGGCAGGGAGGAGACCAGGTTCTGGGGCAGCGCAGGCGCCAAGCAGGGCCTGGCCCCAGCAGGCGGGGCGGAGAGGATGCCCTGCAGCTCAAAGGGGGCGCCGCTGCCCAGAGCAGAGGGCGGGTTCAAGCGGGGCGCGCCCAGCAAGGGCTGGACGAGCGAGGCGGGCCGGGGCACGGGGGAGACGTGGCCCGCCAGTTTGCTGGGGGCGGCTTCCGGCTGGGGCTGCCTGGTGGCCATCTTGAGGAAGCTGCCCGTCCCGGCGGGGGGCAGGCACAGGCCCGGCTGGACGAGGAAGGGCTTGGGGGCGGCCGGACGCTGCCACCGCCTGAGTTTGCGGCAGAACCGGCTGGTCAGGGGCCTCAGGATGAGCTGCAGGCCCTCCGGCACGCGCAGAGGGTACTCGGGGGAGGCTGGCTCGGCGGCCTCTCCCCCTCCCTTGCTGATCTTGGGATCCGCACCCGGGCCCTGGGAGGCCTCTCTGGCGCCTGGCAACTCTAAGGCCTCTTGGATAGAGGGCAAGCTAGCCTGGAGAAAGAGAGGGGAAAGGGGAAGAAAAACGGGGGGTGCGTTGTGTGTGGGGGGGGGGAACTATCCAGCCCCACACCTGGGCAAGACCAAGAAAGCAGGAACAAGAGAGATTTCACTAAAAAACCTTCAATGTCTTTATATATGACATTAATACATATAAGACATTAATAGCTAGTCCTGACTTAACAACCATTCGTCTAGTGACGGTGATCCTGGGAAAACCGACTTACGACCGGTCCTTGCACTTATGACCGTCGCAGCGTCCCCGCGGTCACGTGATCGCAATTTGGGTGCTTAGCAACCGGTTTGCACTTAGGACCATCGCAGCGTCCCATGGTCACGCGATCGCCATTTTCGACCTTCCCGGCCAGCTTCCGACAGGCAAAATCAATAGGGAACCGTGTGGTTCACTTAACGACCACGTGGGTCGTTTAACACCTGCAGTGATTTGCTTAATGACTGCCTCAAAAACGGTCATAAAACCCAGTCGGGTTCGCTAAATGACCGATTTGCTTAGCAACCAAAATTCCAGTCCCAATTGTGGTCGTTAAGCGAGGACTACCCGTAACAGAAAGAATCTCATGATGGATGGATGGTTTTTTTTTTTTTTTTTTTAAACAGTCAGGAAGGTAGAAAGACAACTCCTTGCTCCAGAGTTACTTTTCCAGTCCCTCAGGGGAGCCAGGGATGAAGATAGAGACATTCTACCTGCCAAACGGGGGTTCTGCAACTTGGCTGTTATGGAGGAGGGCAGAGACAGGAGAAAATGCATGGCAACCGTTAGCAAAACGTGAACCTAGCCCGGGAAAACAGGGAAGCGTGAGACAGAAACTCAAGGATGCCCTGCCTTGATCTCTTTGACATAAAATTGAGGGAAGGGGAAACACTATCAGGCTTCTAATATTCTATTATTAAAGCTTATAAAGCCTAGTGTTTTTTTCTGGTGCCTGCTTCCGGACCTGATGCACCTGGAAGCGCTGACGCCAATCTCGAAAGCTCGACAGCCCTTCCGCTTCCCTCCCTCTTACACCACAGAGGATCACGGCGGGGCAGTCTTGAGCTTCTTTCCCACGCTTTCCTGTTTTCCTGGGCTGATCTCACGTTTTACCCCCCGTCACCACTTATTCGTCATCTCTGTCTACAGTAAAGGGAAGACATACCTTTAACCAGAAGGGCAAGCGATTTTCTTCCTGTTCCACAGGCGGTTTCCAATCGCCAGGCTGAATCTCCTCGCAAAGCCGGGGCAAAACCGGGAGTTGCTTTGTCGTCTTATAGTACTGAAAGTCGGAGGGGAATTCAGGGACAACCAATAAATCATCATCAAGCAGGTTTATAATCCCGCCCACTATGCTCAGTCCTACATCAGCTCACATCCAGAACAACTAGGTCCACGCCACGTGGTATGGACAGTTGTGGCTTCAAGGTAAACCACAGCCCTCTGGTCTGTAAACCAGGGTCGACCGTTTTCTGCCCCACCTGAATCCGACCCCTTGGGACTTCACCAGCAGACCAGGCTTAAGCAATCATTCCAGAAAAGAAGTGAGCGGGAAACCCAGGCCACTCACCCGGATGATGTTGTCGGGGACTCGGTTCATGTTCCGGTTCTTGATCCGCCCCGTCAGCTGGTGGGCCGTCTTGGTCGTCAGGAGGTACTTACTGATCAGCGGTTTGGGGAAGTCGGTGCCTTCGAAATGCTTCAGCCCCAGCGCCAACAAGCTGCAACGGGAGACGGAGCCTGGTCAGGAACGGCTGGGAAGGGACTGGGGCTCGGGTTTTTTGTTTTTTTACCCGTTCAGTCGTGTCCGATTCTCGGAGGCTGCCTGGAGAAGTCCCTGCAATTTTCTTGGCAAGGTTTTTCAGAAGTGGTTTGCCATTGGCTCCTTCCTAGGGCTGAGAGAGAGGGACTGGCCCAGGGTCACCCAGCCAGCTTTGTGCCTAAGGCAGGACTAGAACTCACAGACTCCTGGTTTGCCATTGGCTCCTTCCTAGGGCTGAGAGGGAGTGGCTGGCCCAAGGTCACCCAGCTGGCTTTGTGCCTAAGGCAGGACTAACTCACGGTCTCACGGTTTCTAGCCCGCTGCCTTAATCACTAGACCAAACTGGCTCCAGGGGCTGGGGACCACAGGGTAACAACATCTCTGTTTGCAAGGGATGGGAACTCAAGGAGATAAAGCGGGGTGAGAGGGTAGCAGGTGGGATTGGGGTCTACAGAAGGAAGAGTTTCCAAATGACTTGGAGATTCAGGAGGTGGTGACGCTCCCAAACAAGAGTCAAACCAGGATTTCAATTCAGCTTTGAATCCCCTTTCGGCTCCCCTGTGCAAGAGCCTCTGTTTCTTTGGATGACACGAGGAGCTATCACCGAGTCTACGCACACCGCCGAGTTAGAATGGAGCTCCCTTCCTTTTAACTTCGTTATCAGGCCCAAAGGCACGCTGCCCTGGACTCTAAGCGCTCCTCTGACTTAGCATGTTCTGCTGTCTGGAGCACATGATTCCTGGCCGGGCAAGACGGGCCCTAGTGCCTAGTCCAGAGCTTTCCAAACTTTTCATGTTGGTGACACACTTTTTAGACATGCATCAGGCAGGAAGACACGAGGGAGGCACTAGGACCTGTGCGGAATCCTGGCAGGGCTCGGAGGCGGCAGCAGCCGCGACACACCCGGACACTGCAGCCGACACACTAACGTGTCCCGACACACAGTTTGGAAAGCTCTGGTCTAGGGCATGGATCAGGCCACCCCAGCTCGTTCGAGAAGCCTTGGCTTAAAGCCACCCCAGCTCTGGATGAGGCCTTGGCAAGAGGAGAACAAAATCCTGATGAAGAACAGAAGGATGGAAGCCGGAAGGACCCCAGCAGTTTGTTCAGTGGTGCTGCTGGGAGTGTCTCCTGCCACCCAGCTCGCCCCACAAGCCGACGTCCTACAGCACGTACTTATCTTCTCCTTTGGTGAAAACGATCTTGTCCCGGGGCGTTTTCGCCTTTAAGGAGCAGGTCGGCAGCAGCTCTGGATACACGAAGGCTCTCCTTGTGGCTAGGACCCAGGCGACTTGCTTCGGCAAGCAAGCAAAATCATTCACTAAAAGGAGGATCCCCCAGGAGAGAGAGAGAAAAAAAGATAGTTTTCCTGAACCAATTTCTAACAATCGAAAGGGCCTTCTGATCAACATTCAGACGAGCAGCATCAAGATTTTGGAAGGCGGCTTGTATTATTGAAAGAAATAAAAAAAATTTAAAAGCCCCGCCGGCTTCTTTCTAAAATATGTCTTTGCTTATGGAGGAAAGGAACAGAACAATTACTTTAGATAGGGCAGTGTTTCTCAACCTTGGCAAATTTAAGATGTGCGGACGTCAACTCCAGGACGGCGGTGGCGGCGGCAGCAGTGGCGCGCCATCAGCGCTTCCGGGTCTTAGCGCAAAGCACGAGGCCACTGCCGTGCCGCCGCACACACCGCCGTCGCCGTTTCCGGGAGTTTGGAAAGGACTGACCTAAACATTCAAGTGTAATCACCTTTCGTCAATGCTATACAAACACCACTGCATCAAAATAATATATTATGTAGGTTTTACAAAAATAAATAAATAAAAACACCTGAACCCTGGTGGGGTATGAATACTTCTTATTATTTCTTTACTCCAAGAATTCTGCTCTCTCCCCCGTGCCAAGCCGGTTTTCCGAAGCGGCTTGGCCCAGTCGAAAGCCCACGCCCGGCTGACACCCCACCCCGTCCCAGGATGGGCTGCAGGTGCCGGCTTTGCAACGGCAAAACGGCGCCCACCCATGCGAGAGGCCGACGAACTCACCGTTCTTCTTGACGGCCTTGCGGGGACTGCACTCGACCGTGACCTGAGCGTGGAAATCCGCGATAAGCTGCAGAGATTCCTTCAAGTTGCAGGGCTGGAAAGCCGTCTGGAACCGGGGGCTGGAAGTCTGGCTGAGGAGGACCGAGCTCTGGGCAAAACTGTCCAACTCGGTCTGGGTTGAGAGAGAGAGAGAAACGAGCGGAGTATCACGCCTCGGGGCAAAGCAGAACCTGGAGACGTATCAGGCGAGGCTGATCTCCTCATCTGAGCCTTAGGGTTCGACTCATTCCCCCGTTTTCCTCCAGCTCCAGAAATGGGCTTCCTTTCAATCTAAATTATACTGGGTAAAACTCACAGCTTCTTCCTCAATTGCTCTTCGTAGGAGTGACAAACAGAGGAACAGATTAATTGAATGAGGCCTCAAACTCTGACCAGAAATTGAGTCCTTGACTTATGACCACAAGAGGGACCGGAAAATTCGTCATTAAGCAGTGCGGTTGTTAAGCGAGGCGTCATGTGACCGCACCCAATTTTATAGCATTTTTTGCGGCGATTGTTAAGCAAATCACCGCAGTTAAGCGAATCACACGGTCATTAAGCGAAATGCACGGTCATTAAGTGAATCACGCAGCTGCCCATTGGCTTTGCTCGTCGGAAGCCGGCTGGGAAGGTCGCAAATGGCGACCACGTGACCCCGGGACGCTACGACCGCCGTAAATACGTGCCGGTTGCCAAGCGCCCACATTCAGCCAAAAACTAAAAAAAATAAGCTAACTGAAATCTGAAAAGCCAGAAGTTACCAGGAAGAGGCGGGTGGTGCTGGCCTCGTTGCTCAGACCCGGGTTGCAACTGGAGAGGAGGTGAATCTGCGTCAAAAGCTGCACGTGCTGCAACGGTGGGGTAGAGGAGGTTAGTGGCCGGCACGCCAGTTCCCAAAAACCACCGCCGGGGTTGGCGTGTTCAGCTCCGGGGCAGCCCCTGCGGTTCTGCGGGATGGGAGGGACCCCCCCTGTGGAGGTGGGCCCACTGGGGAGGGCGGGGGGAGAGGCGGCACCCCCGAGGCGAGAACCGGCGCACCTGCTGCATCTGCTGCTGCAGCCTCCTCCGCTGCCCGGCGTCCAGCGCCAGGGCCTGCGCCGCCTTCTCGCTCCGCAGCTTGGACCGCTCCGCCTCCTGGGGCAGCTTGGCGGCCGACTTCTTCACCCGCAGCTGCTCGAGCTGCTCCTTCACCGTCCGGTGCTGCTCGTTCAGCAAGTTGGCGAGGGGCTCGTCGAACCTGTGCAAGATGGAGGCGGGGCTGGCAGGAGGCTCGGGGATGCCCAGCGCGTCCCCTAACTCTGCCCCCTCCGCCAGACGACCGGGGCCTGGATTCTGCGGCTTCCAGCCTCCCTCCGGGCGATTCAATTTAGCAGCCCCTGCGGAGCCACCGGGCAGCTTGAGCTGGAGAAGAGCTAAAGGGAGGCCGTCAAGACGCGGAAGGCGGCCATGACGAAGCAGGAGAAGCTCGTCCTGCGCTTTGGACTACAGCTCCCACCACTCCTTGCTGCGGGCCAGGCTAGGGCAGCCTGCTGCAAGGTTATTTAGCTATTGGATTTCGAAGGCCGCCCAAGACATTAGGAGATCGTCAAAAAGGGAGACAATAAGGCATGACTTTCGACATCAGGAGGGCCCCCGGTTCCCCAACCTTTTCAAGGAACCAAAATCGCCGAGCATCTTCCCCTCCCCTAGAAACAATAAGAAAGCTAAGAAGGCAACAAGAAGACCTTAATACAAAGCAAATAATAAAATAAAATAAAATAATAAATAAAGTAAAATAATTTCCCAATAAAAGAGAATATATGTAGCTCAGGGTTGAATTGTGGTGCTCTCTGAGCTTGGTGGTTTTCTTGCAGACGTTTCATGACCCAACTAGGTAACATCATCAGTGCTGGTGACGGTGGGGTTTGCTCCCTGTTTCTATACAGCAGCTTGCCCTGCCCGTGTTGGTGGGGGTGGGTGGGTGGGACACACAGGCAGAAGACCAGCAGAGCACATCCATGAACACCAACCAGCAGTCGGAAGACACGATGAAAACTTCTTAGTCGCACCACACGTGGACAGACTCAACCAGAGTTTCAGCTGGGAGACGGTGAGCATCCTAGGCCAAGCCAAATCCAAAAACGCCAGGGAATTCCTGGAAGCTTGGCATTCAGTCAAACCGGCCATCAATAGACGCATAGAGATTAACCACATTTACCCACCATCCAAAAGAAACAATAAAGAAGCTAAGAAGGAAACCAGAAGACCAGAACACACCCTCTCTCCAGCAGCCAACACCCAGATCAACACCAGACAAACAATCCAGCAGAAAACAGTAATCAAGGAACCGCCAAGGAGAAAACCACACCCCACCAACCCTGGCAGGGCAGGCTGCTGTATATAAACAGGCGGCAAACCCCACCCTCACCAGCACTGATGATGTCACCTAGTTGGGTCACGAAACGTCTGCAAGAAAGCCACCCAGCTCAGAGAGCACCAAGGGCTCCACGCCTCCCGCTCTCTTCCCCAATCAAGCAAGCAGGACTTCATTGTCTATTCACATCCAGTTTCCAAGCTGTAGCTAGGCAGAGGTAATCTCGCCATCCCGTTCTAATACTGCTCAGTCAAGAAGGGACGGCGAAGGCCCAGCCATTACTCTGCCTCCCTTCCCAAACAGAATCGCCGTTCCTTTTGGCCACCCTGCCCCACAGATAAGGAGACCGGAGCTCAAATCAATTACATTCGGGGTCAGCGCAGGGCCGGGCAAACTGTGCTGAACCACAACTCCCAGCATCACTCACTCCTGGCCAGGCATGCTGGGAGTTGTAGTTCAGTGACGTTCGGAGGGCCATCGCTTGCCCACCCGCCTAGGAAGCTACTGACTGACCATGATTGGCAAGAGCTAAAAAATGCTCTTGATATATTTATGGAAAGAAGGTTCCCTGAAAGCAGAAGCACGGAAAAGAAGTAGAACCGTAGCATTCCCTAAAGGAGCACCCCTTATCCCACTTGGAGGAAGCCTGTCTGATAAGACAATCATTAATATCAGAGGCCAGGTCTGGCTGTCCTACCTGAGCACCTGCGGAGTATTAAAATTTGGCCGGGCCTCAGCAGCACTGTCTTCGTCCTCCGGCCCATCATCCTCCACGTTGGAGAAGCCAATTTCATCCTGAAACTGAGCAAAAACATGCAGCTCCCGAGTCAGTAACACCTCCGGCCAGCTTGGAAACTAAATAAGGCTGAGATTTTATACAGGTAGTCCTTGACTTACGACCACAACTCGGATCGGAACTTCCGTCGCTAAGCGAGGTGGTAGTTAAGTGAATCACATGATCATTAAGCGAATCCAGCTTCCCCCACTGACTTTGCTTGTCAGAAGCCGGCTAGGAAGGTCGCAAATGGCAATCACGTGACCGCGGGACACTGCAACCATCGTAAATGCATGCTGGTCGGAGGCGCCTGGATTCTGATCATGTGACCATAGGGATACTGTGACGGTTGTAAGTGCGAGGACCACTCATAAGTTACTTTTTTCAGCGCCGTTGTAACTTCGAACGGTCACTAAACGAATGATCATACTGTAAGTCGAGAACTACCTGTAACATGGCAAGTGATGGTTCCTTGAGGACCAGTGACTTCCCTGGATTTATTCCAAAGGAGGGCAGAAAAGACTCACCGTTTCAAACAGTTCCTCCATCAGCTCGTTGACTTCTTTCTCTGTAAGACACAAAACAGAGAGAGGATCAGCTTTCTGATTGCCACATCCATCAACTAAATCACTAATCTTCTGTCTTTGATGTCTAGAATATCTTAAAAGCCAATCAGGCTCAGAATTCAATTCAAACTGGAAACCATTTGCACACTTAATAGGTGGATTTGTACCACATAAAAGATTGGGATTTCTCTAGGTATAGACTCTATATTCTAATTTCACAGGATATCAAAAACAGAACAGATTCTCACTAATGGCGATTGAATTTATTAGAGCCTATCATTTTCCTCGGTGATTCATACTGGGTTGACCACAATTTTTGATATTCCTTCTTAGTTGAGAGTTTAATAGCGATTTTTAATTTGTTAAAGCAATATAGTACACTCAGTACTTTACAGCGAACTCTGCTAAGCTAGAAAATTATATTCTCTGTGACGTTTCTAAACCCTTCTTCATTCGTCTGTATTTTATGCTTTATTCCCCCTTCTTTCTTCTTTTTATGCGGGATTGTATATTTTCTTTAATGTTCAATAAAATCTCTGTATCTATATCTATATCTATATCTATATCATCTTACTTGTGATTCTCACGGCACGGTCGTTCCTGAAGTCCTCCGTGTCTGGCTCATCCAGATCTTCCAAAAAGTTGTATTCGGGGTCGTCGTCGTCATCGGCCTCGTCTGGAAGAGAAAAGGTGGTTACCTCAATGAGAAAAGGACTAACTACTCCATCAAGCACTCCCTTCTTAGCTTTTCTTAATCGGACTCCTCCCTGTACTGAGGAGTTAAAATGGAGTACAAGTAATCCTTGCTTAACAACCATTTGTTTAGTGACGGTTCGGACTTACGACGGTGCTAAAAACCGACTTGCAACCGGTCCTCACACTTACGACCGTTGCAGCGGTCCCCCGCGGTCATGTGATCACGATTTGGGTGCTTGGCAACCGGTTTACTTTAATGACCTGTGGTCACGGGATTGCCATTTTTGACCTTCCCAGCCAGCTTCTGGCAAGCAAAATCAATGGAGAACCGCGCAATTCACTTCACGCCTATGGTGATTCGCTTAACGACCGCTGCAAAAAAGGTCGTAAAATTGGTTCGGATTCGCTTAATGACTGCTTCGCTTAGCAACCGAAATCCTGGTCCCAATTGTGGTGGTGAAGCAAGGACTACCTGTAGCTAGCGTAGATTTCAGAAGCTAGAACAAGGGGTCACAATGCATCGTGACGAGGCTTTGGAAAACGACTAACAAAGAGGAAGTGGGAGTTCCTCTCTAAATATTTCCAAAGTTCACACGTGCAAGTTCTTTCAAACCCAGGAGTCAAACTCAGAGACCCCCCAGCCCAACCCCTCATGCCTTCGTTTTCCACGTCGTCGTTCATTAGACCACCGAGCCACCTCTTCCACTCTTCATCGTCCGCCGTATTGGGGTCGTACATGTCCGGAGTAATGTCTGGAGCACGAAGCTCAGCCTCCAACTGCCCGAGGGGCACGTCCTTCAGGGGTCTCTTTGATCGCGTGCGGAAGGCAATTAAGCTATCTTCCAAAGGCTGGGAAGTGAAAGGCAGCGTTAGGCTGTTTGGGACCGTCTAAAACCGGAAGTGGTTCTCGCAAGCACCATTCTCAGAGTCTTCTTTAACAAGATTTATTGAGAGGAAAAGGACGGGGTTGCAAGAATTCCAGCAACTGAACCCTTTCCCATTCAGAACGAATAATGGAGCAGAGACTTTCTGATTTTCTTCCTAACAGCCTTCCTACAACCAATGAGGCGGCATTGGTGCCTTTACTAATAATGATAGCCTGCATGAAAACAGTCTCCAGAATCCGAAAACCGTCTCTTACATACAGGTACGGGATGTGAAACAGCTCTTCCAAGCCAGGTAGGGAGAGGACAGCCAGGACCATGGGGCAGTTAGTGCAAGAAAAGTGCCAGCATGTCCTTAACATCTCTAGATAGTATCCCCAACTCACTTTTTAATTTAAAAAAAAATCAAAATTGTAGCCATTCTTGTGAGGCTTACTGTGTGACTTCCAGGGAGTGGTAACAGCTGAACAGTGGTCCAAAAGGTCACTGCCCCCCCTCCGAGATTAGAGCGCCAGGCTAGGCAGCATCAGGTTCAGGCCCAGCTTCCTGCCCAAGGGCCCACCTCAAACAATGCAGCATCACCCTTAACAAACGGGACATTCTTGATGGCTTCCTCAGGCCTCCTCGGCTTGTCTCCTGCAATGTGCTGACCGCTCTGCTCCCTTTGGAACGTGCCCAATGGAAGTTGTGCTCTTCCAGCTGGGGCGGCCTAGATCAGAGCTTTCCAAACTGCGTGTCGCGTGAACGTAGCGAGAAACCTCTGACTGGAACACTCAGAGCCTCAAGCACCTCGCTGCTGCTGCCCCCGAGCCCTGCCAGGATTCCATGCAGGTCCTAGTGCCTGCCTTGTGCCCGGCTGCCTCCAAACCTGCTGTGATTCCGTGCAGGTCCTAGTGCCTGCCTTGTGCCTTGCTGCCTCCAAACCTGCTGTGATTCCATGCAGGTCCTAGTGCCTGCCTTGTGCCCGGCTGCCTCCAAACCTGCTGTGATGCCGCGCAGGTCCTCGTGCCTGCCTTGTGCCCGGCTGCCTCCAAACCTGCTGTGATTCCGTGCAGGTCCTAGTGCCTGCCTTGTGCCTTGCTGCCTCCAAACCTGCTGTGATTCCGTGCAGGTCCTAGTGCCTGCCTTGTGCCCTGCTGCCTCCAAACCTGCTGTGATTCCGTGCAGGTCCTAGTGCCTGCCTTGTGCCCTGCTGCCTCCAAACCTGCTGTGATTCCGTGCAGGTCCTAGTGCCTGCCTTGTGCACTGCTGCCTCCAAACCTGCTGTGATTCCGTGCAGGTCCTAGTGCCTGCCTTGTGCCCTGCTGCCTCCAAACCTGCTGTGATTCCGTGCAGGTCCTAGTGCCTGCCTTGTGCCTTGCTGCCTCCAAACCTGCTGTGATTCCGTGCAGGTCCTAGTGCCTGCCTTGTGCCCGGCTGCCTCCAAACCTGCTGTGATTCCGTGCAGGTCCTAGTGCCTGGCTTGTGCCCGGCTGCCTCCAAACCTGCTGTGATTCCGTGCAGGTCCTAGTGCCTGCCTTGTGCCCTGCTGCCTCCAAACCTGCTGTGATTCCGTGCAGGTCCTAGTGCCTGCCTTGTGCCCGGCTGCCTCCAAACCTGCTGTGATTCCGTGCAGATCCTAGTGCCTGCCTTGTGCCTTGCTACCTCCAAACCTGCTGTGATTCCACGCAGGTCCTCGTGCCTGCCTTGTACCTGGCTGCCTCCAAACCTGCTGTGATTCCACGCAGGTCCTCGTGCCTGCCTTGTACCTGGCTACCTCCAAACCTGCTGTGATTCCACGCAGGTCCTCGTGCCTGCCTTGTACCTGGCTGCCTCCAAACCTGCTGTGATTCCACGCAGGTCCTCGTGCCTGCCTTGTGCCCGGCTGCCTCCAAACCTGCTGTGATGCCGCGCAGGTCCTCGTGCCTGCCTTGTGCCCGGCTGCCTCCAAACCTGCTGTGATTCCGTGCAGGTCCTAGTGCCTGCCTTGTGCCCGGCTGCCTCCAAACCTGCTGTGATTCCGTGCAGGTCCTAGTGCCTGGCTTGTGCCTTGCTGCCTCCAAACCTGCTGTGATTCCGTGCAGGTCCTAGTGCCTGCCTTGTGCCCTGCTGCCTCCAAACCTGCTGTGATTCCGTGCAGGTCCTAGTGCCTGCCTTGTGCCCTGCTGCCTCCAAACCTGCTGTGATTCCGTGCAGGTCCTAGTGCCTGCCTTGTGCCCTGCTGCCTCCAAACCTGCTGTGATTCCGTGCAGGTCCTAGTGCCTGCCTTGTGCCCGGCTGCCTCCAAACCTGCTGTGATTCCGTGCAGATCCTAGTGCCTGCCTTGTGCCTTGCTACCTCCAAACCTGCTGTGATTCCACGCAGGTCCTCGTGCCTGCCTTGTACCTGGCTGCCTCCAAACCTGCTGTGATTCCACGCAGGTCCTTGTGCCTGCCTTGTACCTGGCTACCTCCAAACCTGCTGTGATTCCACGCAGGTCCTCGTGCCTGCTTTGTACCTGGCTGCCTCCAAACCTGCTGTGATTCCACGCAGGTCCTCGTGCCTGCCTTGTGCCCGGCTGCCTCCAAACCTGCTGTGATTCCACGCAGGTCCTCGTGCCTGCCTTGTACCTGGCTACCTCCAAACCTGCTGTGATTCCACGCAGGTCCTCGTGCCTGCCTTGTACCTGGCTGCCTCCAAACCTGCTGTGATTCCACGCATGTCCTCGTGCCTGCCTTGTACCTGGCTACCTCCAAACCTGCTGTGATTCCGCGCAGGTCCTCGTGCCTGCCTTGTAAAGGGGAACTCTGTTTTCATGTGATACGCTGTGTCCCCATACATTTCGCTATTACAATTTATGTATGTGTCCGTATCTCTTATAAGTTAGTTAGTTTAACCTCCGGTTTGCTGGTAAAACTGAATTACTGTGTTGCGAAACGACGCATGTCTAAAAAATGTCTCACCAACAGGAAAAGTTTGGAAAGCTCTGGCCTAGATACTCGCTGGAGCTTACCTGGTAGGAATCCATGCAGACGGGGCTACAGGCCAGCTCCTCGTCGACGGCATGCAGCTTCTCCATGAACGCGCTGTCCTTGGTTTGCTTCGGCTTGGGGGGTGGGGGGGGACCCATAGGAATGACTTCAGCACTGACATGCCGCTGGGCGGGAGGTGTGGAACCTTTCTCTGCCTGAACAACAGAAAGCAGAACTGATTAACAAGCCCCTGGGTCTTTTAACGTTTCTCTCAATTCCTTATTTATCGGTAATTCTCCCTGCAGGTAGGAGAGACGCTTCGAAAAACATAAAAGTCTTGTCTTTTCAACTGTTATCCTTTATAACAGTATTACTGGGAACCAGGACCAAAGGCAGTATCAACCCAACCCACAAACGGCCTGTAAAAGCAAATTAATAAACTGAAATATGGACAGAGCCCTAGGCTCTCGTGGCCAGGTCTTCAAGGCTCTCCTGAACAGCAGCAGAGGGGCGGCCATCCGGATCTCAAGGGGAACCTTATTCCAGAGGGCAGGCACTGCGACAGAGGCGGCGCACTTCCAGGGTCCCGACAGATGACTGTTTATTCAAAGGAATCCGGAGGGCGCCAACCCTGCAAGACTGAATTGGCCAGGCAGATATTATGGGACCGAGGACCAAGGAGCTGCATTTGTGCAACCTGTAAGATGTGGTTAGGGTTAACCTGGGTTAGTTTTCTCCCGGCATGGCTGCTGCACAAAACCCAGCCTGTTGGGTGAGTTTATGGTCCGGTACAAATCCAGAAAAAAGGTTAATGCAAGAACCAGTGTGAGCAAGTTGAACAAAAGCAGAGGACTGAGGAAGTTAAGGGGCCTCCCTAAAATGGCATGTGGGAAAGACCTTGGGAGTCGGGGCGAAGGGATGCTGCCAATGGTCAGATAAGAGGCGGCATAGCCCGCAGCTGCATAATGGGCGGAGAAAGAGGCTCAGAAGGGACCCTCCCTAGTTTCTCGGGCTGTGAAGGAGACGGGGGGGGGGAGAGAATGGTACTTTCCGACTTGCAAGATTCTGCTAATGTAGTCTTACAGTAAAGTAGAATTAGCTCATCTGGTCGTGTTCCCTGTCTGGTCCACCTGGCAAGGCTGACACTCCCTTACCTCCAGGGGTGCCACTCCCTCCTCGTCAGTCTCCACCGTATCAGACTGTCTCGAACGAGACCGCTTGGCTCCCCGAGGAGAGGAGGCGGTGCTTTCCACATCGCTCTCCAACAAACTCTGCAAAAAAGAGACAGCAGAAAGGAAATCGAACGGGGGGGGGGGGTGTCAGCTGCTGATCGGTCTCCCCCTCAACCGACCTGCGTCGTGCTGGGAAATGGCATCAATGGCGGAGCTGCTAGGAGAGGTGATTCAGGGCACTGCTTGTCCCCTTTGCAACTTTGATGTTTTTTTATAAATCGAATTATAAATAATAAAATAATAAAATAAAATAAAATAAAATAAAATAAAATAAAATAAAATAAAATAAATAATAAAATAAAATAAAATAATAAATAAAATAAAATAAAATAATAAATAAAAATAATAAATAAAAATAATAAATAAAAATAATAAATAAAAATAAAAATAAAAAAGCAAGCAAGCAAGCCAAAAGCCCTTTGCAAGAGGGTGGAGGAAAATGCTACGCTGCTTTTCCACCATGCACCCAATCCAGAGCTGGTCAAATACTAAAACCCAGATGTCAGTCTTTGCATGTATACAGGTAGTCCTCGCTTAACAACCACAATTGGGACCAAAATTCTGGTTGCTAAGCGAAGCAGTCATTAAGCGAATCCAACCCGATTTTACAACCCTTTTTGCGGTGGTCGCTAAGCGAATCACACAGTTCCCCATTGATTTTGCTTGCCAGAAGCCAGCTGGGAAGGTTAAAAATGGCAATCACGTGACCACGGGACGCTGCAATGTCATAAATGCCAACAGATTGCCAAACGTCCATTTCGTGATCCCATGACTGCGGGGACGCTGTGATGGTCGCAAGTGTGAGGACTGGTTGCAAGTCGGTTTTTTCAGCAGTCGTAACTCTGAACCATCACTAAACGAATGGTCATTAAGCAAGGACTACCTGTGTGTTCACTTCCCTAGCCTGATTTTCACTAGGTAAAGCAAAGAATCAATGTGGGGGTGGGGGGACTTATCATATATACCCAAGACTGAGCTGACAATTTTAGATGCCAAAATACACCCCCAAAATTTGATTCAGCTTCTCTGCGGATGGGCTTATCTGTGAATATATACAGTAGGTTTTTCCCTCTGCTTTTTTAAAGCATCCCTATATACTTTACACACTTGCGGATAAACCCATCCGTGGATAAACGGACCCTCGAATTTTTAACCTAAATACCATGCGGATAAGCCCATTGTGAAAATTAAAACATATGAAAATTTTGAGGCCTGTCTTCTCCGTGGGCAGTGCCGTTTTCATGGTCTTTTGGTTAAAGATTCGACGGTCAGCTTATCCACCGATGGGCTTATAGATGCGTATATATGGCATACTTGGATTACAGATTAGAAAGGAAAAGGGCTGGGTGCTTTCCCAGTTAGCAGAATACTTCTGAAAAAAAATTCCCTTCCAGCAGAAAACTAGCCTTTTCCCTGATGTGCTAGCCCTCTGCATGCAGGGAGGCTTCCATTCCCCATCGCTCAAGCCTGCCCGCTTGCGAAGTACACAGCCCAAGTGTACCTCCTCTGCCGTTTCGTCTTCTTCATCTTCTTCCGGCTGGTACTCCTCGTCGGAGGAGTCGTCGTCCTCAAGAGGGATGTCCACGAACTGAGGGGGCTGCAGCAAAGAGAACGGAAGATCCCAGCGGTGGCCAAGGAAAAGGAACAAGAACAGAAAGGTGAGCTTCGGAGAAGCAAAGGTGGGAAAGCAGCCTTTGCAGAACGGTGAACTAGGCAGCCAGAGAGCGTGAATTCAAGGCAGGCCAGTTACACCTTTAAAAAGTTTAAAGTTTAAAAACTTTAAAAAGGAAGACTTCTAGGCCTCCCTCACAGCTTTCCAACACCCAAAGACCAGAGTTTATATTCATTCTACTTTATTATGGTCACTGACCAGTACAAGACACAATTCTACAAAGGTATACTCATTGGACCTTACAATATGCACCATCTGATTTAAAATAGTTTTAAAATTATAAGTTAAATGAAATGTTCCAATTGAATATACGCTGGGTTTTTTTACAGGTCGGAGTTTATATGCTGGAGCAAGAAACCAAGGCTGTCTGTCCCCAAAATCCTGCTAGATGGCCGTCCTGACGGTGATGCATGAATTTACTCTCCTGATTAGCTTTTGTGGTTTCAATGGTTTTATAGGCTTTCGTCATTTTATTGGCATTCTGATTCTTGATTACTGTGGTGGTTTGAATTGAGCGAGCCGCCCAGAGTCACCAACATGAGATGGAGGGCTATATAAATTGAATAAAGAAATAAAATAGAAAAGGAATACAGTAAATAAAAAGCCAGAAGGGTCAAGAATCCGGGCTTACTGCTGACAACCATCTGCTGAATGAGGGCACCCCAATATTTCTGTACGGTTTCGCTCCCCAAAAAGAGGCACAGAATGTACGGCTTGGACTTGGGGATCACCTACCCCAGGTGTTTTTTCAAACTTGGCAACTTTCAGATGGGTGGACTTCAACTCCCAGAATTCCCCGTGCTGGCTGGGGAATTCTGGGAGTTGAAGTCCACCCATCTGAAAGTTGCCGAGGTTGAACCAGTGCAGCAAATGTGTGACTTTCCAGATGTTAATGGGCTTGTTTATTTATTATTTATTCATTAATCAGATTTATACAGCCGCTCGTCCCACAGGCTGTAGAGGTAAGGCAAGGCCTGCCTCTGCAGATCCTCAACATCTCAAGGAGTTTCCTCATCTAGAAGTCAATTTTTAGTGTTATCCAGTTGGAAATTGTCAAACAAGCTAAACGTGGGAGCTGCCTGCAAACACTCGATTCCCTTTCTGGCTTGTGAAGGGAGTGGCGCATCAGAAGAAGAGACCGGACAAGATACTGACGGAGCATCTGTCATCCTGCCCAGATACTAACCTTCACTCCATTGGCTTTCTTGATGGGAGAAATATTCCATGTCGGAATTACCTGAGGAGGCAACAACCATGACTGACACCCCTGCCATCAATACAAAAATCAGGAAGTGCATGAATTTTACCCAGGACCCACCTCCCCAATCAATCAATCAATCAATCAATCCATTCATTCTCAGCACTTCCTGACAAAGGCCCCACTTTTATCCAACCCGTTTCATCAAACAGGGAGACTCCGCTGTCTCGCAATACTTTTATATGCTACAATTTATTTTGGGGCGGGGGGAGAAAGAGAGAGTCCGTAGGTATGAATGAACGAACTGCACTGATTACTGAATTGCAGTTTTTCAATTAGGACAAAACCTTCCAGATTGGATTATCCAAGTGCCCATGCCTGAACTTCATCTGAACTTTCCTCCTTGCATGCTTGGTGGCCCACTCCATGGGGTTATAGAGATTTGATCCCTTGATCTGCACCCTAATTCTGTCAATGACAAAGGTCCTAACTTTACGGCTGGGGGCGGGGGCTTACGCTGACCTAAATCACCTTGAGAAAAGACAATCAGAACAGGAAGGAAGGAAGGAAGGAAGGAAGGAAGGAAGGAAGGAAGGAAGGAAGGAAGGAAGGCAGGCAGGCAGGCAGAGGGAAGGGGATATAAATCTTCTAAATATGGTAGGGGCACTCGGGGCTGTGACTCCTAAGCTGGGAGAGTGACTCCAACAGATCCCAGGAGCAACATCAGAGCTCTCTGTCCAGAAGAGTGCAGTGCTAGGAACAGCTAAGATCCTGCGCAGAACCCTCAAACTCCCAGGCCTCTGGTAGAAGACCCCAGGTTGAGGAAGACATGTACCACCCATAGGGGTGAGAAGGGAATTTTTATATATTACTTACAACACCTTTCTCCACCACTTCTTTCAGCTTGGAGCGTGTCATTTTCGGCTCCTAAGTGGGGGGAGAGAGAGAGATGGGGAAAAGAAGATGATTAATAGCAACGCAGAAGCTGACACGACTAGATCTGGTGTCTCCTTTTCCTGCTGAGCTACAGGCCCCTTCTAGAAGACGCTGCTTTCTACTTCTTCTATTCCAAGGGCAGCAAGACTTACAAAGACAGGGGCGTCTTCCGTTTCACTGATAGCAGCTTTCATCATGGCCACAACGTGCTCGTTGGTGATGACTTCCTGCAGGGGGGATACAGACAGAAATACCACTCTCAGCTGGCTGGCTTGCAAGCTAAACGCAGCCATCCTGTGCTCTCGGCTGCCAGGGCAGGTGCCTGCAGTCAAGCAGGGAAACGGGAATGCCACCCTGCTAGGTGGCAAGGGCTGAGAAATCAATCATGAGGACCAACACCATCCCAGCCAATCGGCTGCTTCCCTCCCACGCTCACGTGAAGGATGTTCCGCACGTTGACGGCCGTCAAATTGTGCTGCTTCGCCCCGTCTTCCAACGTCCGGTCCAAGGTGTCGTCCAATTTGAGGTCACAATCTAAAGTTTTTCCTCCTCCTCCTCCTCCTTCTTCATCTTCCTCCAGGCACTTCCCTTCCCATTTCCTTTTAAGGGTCTTCCGCCTGTTTTTCTTCGCTCCTTCTCGTTCTTCTGGAAACAAGGAACCAGAGGCTGCGTTATCAAAACAGGCAGGGGTATTACGATTCAAAAGATTCTCAAAGTGGACATAGAGATGAAACCAGAACTGTCTCATTGGGGCTTGATGGACCAACAACTTGAGAAAGAATATGGGACTTGGTTCTTGTATACGATAACCACAGCAAGACTTTTATATGCACAAAGATGGAAAGATGCACAAATTCCCACCAGGTAAGAATGGTTGGTGAAATTAATGGCGTTGGCGCATATGGCAAAATTGACAGCATTGATCAGAGAAAATACTGTGCCTGGATGTGTTTCTGCTTGGAAACCACTTTTGGACTATTTGCTGGTAACGGAAATGTTGGGTTCTGACGATTAAATTGTTTGTTTTTATAGAAATAATGTTAGCCAAGGTTTAACTAAGGGTAAGAGATTAAGTTAGTATCATAAGCATTTTTATCTGTGTTGGAGAAGGTCAGAAGTCCCCTTCTTCTTCTATTTTCTTGTTCTCCCTGCACTTTCTTAGTTTTTCTTTAATTGTGCATTCAAGCTTTCCTGTATTCTGTACTTCGTATTTTAACTTTACTTTGAAATTCTAATAAAGTTCTTTATTTAAAAAAAAAAAACAGGCGGGGGAATAAATCAGAGGGGGCCAGATCAGCTACCTCACTCGCACCAGAACTTTTGAAGCACTTGGTTTCTCATAGAGGATGAAACGGAGGAAGGCAGAATCTGAGATGGTAGAAATGGGAGACGTAAGTGTACGCTTGATAAGTCAACCCCTTTTTAAAAAAAATGGTATTTGGCCCATTCAATACTCACCCACTGGAATAAAAAGCCCCATTTCTTCAGCTTCCTCCTTAACATCTTGGAGTGAATCGACACTCTGCATCGCCCCAGGGAATTTCACATTTGGAGAAACGTCTCCCTCCTCCCCTTCGGTCTCTGGCTTGGGCAATAGGGGGCAAGCTAGAAGGAAGAGGGAAAATCTTGTGGAAACGCAGCAGACAATCAACAGCATTCCCAAGTCAGGCTTTGCAGCGTAAACTAAGGGAGAACTGACTCCGGTTTCAGAGCATTTTTTTTAGCACACACAAAGACAACGTCCGCCAGGGTTGTCGGCTATCCAACTCCATTTCCCTAAGCAAAGTCAAGCCTGGCTGGTGTTTGGCTGGGAGATCATGGAATTCTAAGGCAGTAGGCTGGGCTGGGAAGCTGAAAAAAACATCCTGTAAGACAATGACAAATCATCCATACTGTGCTCAAGAAAACTGTATGGATGCCTCAATGAAGTCACCAAAAATCATCCTTAACCTGAGGATATAATTTAAATGAAATCAAGTACTATGACTTTATAAACTAAAGACAATTGACTAATATGACAAGAGTACAGTGATTTGTGCCTTAAGATATTTTAATTAAGATGATTAAGATGATTATCCAGCAGGGTCCCTGGAAAATATGCTTTGCTGGCAAGCCTACTATGTACCTCTGAAACGAGGATTGTCTCCACTTTAGCTAGCCCCTGGCTTCTGCATCACCTAACACCCACTCAACAATGAGAATCTCCATATCAGGGTTTCTCAACCAGGGTTCCGCGAGAGGTCACTAGGGGCTCCCTGGGAGATCCCAATTTGTTTTAAACACTGATGATGATAGAAAAGGGGCCATCCAGAAACCCAGACCGACCAATGTCTCCTTCATTCAAAGGAGGGCTGTTCTCATGCTGATCACCAACTCGGTTCCCCCCACCTGAAGGAGAAGCCTCCATCGGAACAGGCTGGGCTTCGGAACAGGAATCCATCCGGATGGCTTTCCTCTTCTTGCATGGCAGCATTGTGGGGGAGAGAGACATCGCAACTAAAGCTTTCCTGAGGATAAGCTGCAAAAACAAAAGGGCGAATTTGCAGGAGAGGCAACCACACTGCAGCCCGCATGGGGCCGGCCTTGAAGACTGTCAGAAAGCGTCGGCGGATTTACACATCCCGCTGCTTACAAACAGGCTAACATAAATAAACCCTTCATGCAACCAAGATAGCAACGCAATGCCATTGTTACTTGCCCAAATGTCCTGCGGTTTGCTTTTCCCCGTTATTTTCCCTTGTGACAGGAGATACCTATTTCAAAGGGGATACCTTTCTTAAACACACAAAGTATTTATGCGCAAGAAGAATGTATCAAATGGGCAATGTCTGACCCACCATCCACATCGCTTTAGAAACAGTTGCTGTAATTATGCTTAAGTTTCAATGTAATTCTGCTCCTTGCAGCGTTAATTCTGCTAATGCAGTTTGCTTCTTTCTGTTTTATCCCTTTCAGAGCATATGTAGTTTTGCACTTCAGAACTGATCAGTGTGCTAGAATTGTATGTTTAATCCCACTGTACCTTTTCAACAGACTCAAGGGGAAAAAAATACTTCTGTGGTTATGGTCAAGGGAAGAAAAAATTCGAAAAGGAAATTCAGTGGAAGAAAACGGCACAGGTCCAACTGATCCCACTGGAAAAGAAGCCAAGCTTGCCTTACTGTTTTTCCACCTTCGCCTCTTGACTATTTATTTATTTATTTATTTGATTTGTATGACCGCCCATCTCCCCCCATGGGGAACTCTGGGCGGCTCACAATAAACAAGTTAAAATAAAATCTAAAATATCTAAAATCAGAGTTATACAAAAAATACATATTCTGGGAACTCTGGGCGGCTCACAATAAACAAGTTAAAATAAAATCTAAAATATCTAAAATCAGAGTTATACAAAAAATACATATTCTAAAATCCAGATGGTGATGGAATAAATTAAAAGAAGGACAATTATAAAATTAGGGGATTAACCACCCCCATGAGGAACTATCCCTTCCTCCTTCCCATGCCAGGCGGCAGAACCAGGTCTTCAGTTCTTTCCTAAAGGTCGGGAGGGAGGAGATCTGTCTTAACTCTGGGGGCAGGATGTTCCATAGAGTGGGCGCTACCACAGAGAAGGCCCGCCTCCTAGACCCCATCAGATGGCATTCTCTAATTGATGGGGTCTGTAGCAGGCCCTCTCTGAATGATCGGGTGGGGCGGGTCGATTACATGGGGATCAGACGGTCCCTCAGGTATTCTGGCCCCATGCCATGTAGGGCTTTAAAGGTGATAACCAACACCTTGAATTGTACCCGGAAGCAAACCGGCACCCAATGTAGCTCGCGGAGCAGTGGTGTTACATGTGCAGATCTTGGTGCACCCAAAATTGCTCGCGCGGCCGCATTCTGCACCAGCTGTAGCTTCCGGATAGTCTTCAAGGGTAGCCCCATGTAGAGTGCATTGCAGTAATCTACATGGGAGATGACGAGAGCATGAGTGACTGTACTATGAAATGGATTAAATGCCATACGCAACCATAACTAAGCAGAGTTTGGTCCCTAAAACCTAACTTTTAAGATGCCATAAAGATCTTCATTGACATTTCTGCCTGTAATAGATGGACAAGACCACCTTGCAGGGTCCTTGTGTGGGTAAGAGTAGAGGGACATTATCCAAATAATGCAATATAAAAAAAATATAGTAAGTATAATAAAACATAATAAACTATCCTGAACTCTGAAAAGGAAAAAAGAGGTAGGTGGGTTTGAACACAATTAGACTTGCTGGCTGGGGATTATGGGTCTTGCTGTTCCACATGAACCAAGGGCACCAGGTTAGGGGAGATTTCCAGGAATAGGGCGGGAAGGCATCACCCCAAGATTATGGGCGTTGTACTCGAGTACTTTTAGAGGGTGATGGGTTGGGCGAAGGCTGGCAACGGCTGAGAGAGACCCCATGAACCCCAGCAAACATAGCAACGCCTGCGGCTGGGGATGATGGGAGTTGCGACTCACCGCAGCGGGTGACCCGAAACTGGGGGAAAAGCGAGTTCCGGGCATGACGAGCCAGTCTGCCCCCTCCACCCCGGCCCCCACCCAACCTGCCCAACTGCTGTCCCCCAACTGACCGAGCTCCTCCCCCGGCGTTTCCCGCACCGCGGCGGCAGCTCCCTCCAGCCATTTTCCAATCCGGAGCCCCCGCTTCTACGGCCGGAAGCGGAACTGACGCGCGGAACGGCGGGGAGGCACGCACGCGCTCGCACATGCGCGGCCGAGCCTCGCGCCGCCATATTTCGTACTGGCAGCGGGATTGGAGGGGTGCGCCGACGAGGCTAAATCTCCTTCCCGATTCCGAGAGCGGGATAGAAAAGGGAAGGGGAAGCAAAGGCCACCATGTTGTTTGCTGGCACGGCCCTTTTTGCGGATTGTTTTTCCGATCGCGACCTGGAGGCCTTGGGAGGCCACGTGACTCGAGGGCGGGGCCAAACTCCGTCCCGCGCGACCTTCGACGTCAGACTCCCTTGACTCTGCATTCGGTCGTCATCTCGCAGTATTATTATATGACTAATGAACTACTTTATCATTATTGGCAAAGATTCCTTTGCATTTCAAACGCTAACGCATCCATTAGGGTATAAAGCTTTTCCAGGGGGGCACCCAATATCCGAACATGTCATCTATTATTTTCTAAATTGCCCCAGTGCTGCTACAGTATTATTTTCGTTGCATTTCTCCGTGAGAAATTATTCCATACGTTGCATCGCCCAAAAGAAAAAAATACCTCTTCCTCAGACCGGGAAAAATCTTCCTCCAGCTCTTGACTCAGACTAACGTGAACCTGCGGCGGCCAGACTATACATTTAGGATGATCAGGGATGATCCTTATTTATTTAAAAACATTGCTTTCTAAAAACATTTATTTACTTATTTATTAAAAATTATCCTTATTTATTTAAAAACACAACGAAACCCGCTACGCTTCCCTACTAGGAGATCCTGGACAGCATTCTCAGCTCAGGGATGATCCTTACCTATTTCAAAACGTTTATTTTTTATAAAAACATTTATTTTTTATATTTCTTAAAAATCATCCTTATTTATTTAATAACCCAAAGAAACTCTCTACGCTTCCACGCTTTGCAGCCAAAACAAAACGACTGCCTCAAGTCAGAGAATGCCCTAAAACCGAACCGAGCTGGGGGAAAAAAAGAGATGAAAAAGTTCTTTGCTAAATGGCAACCGGTGAACGGCTCTTAGGAAGATGCATTTTGTTTCCAAGGGGTACTAAATCTCTAGCAGGCCCCATTTGTGCCCGTCTCCCCACCTGCCCCCGCCCCGGCAAGGCTCTGCAACCCGGCGCCCAGCCTGCCCAGTCACCTTCGGGCGTCGCCGGAGCCCAGCGAAGGCGAGCCGCCTACGTTCGAAAGGGGCGGGGTCCGCCCGGGCTCCGTTCGAAAGGGGCGGAGCTAGGGCGGCCAGAGGACCAGTCGCCCGCTCCTGCATCGCCCTGGCAGCCGGAGAGCATCTTCAGCGCCGCACCCGCCGACGGGGATTCCTGCGCGCCTCGCCTCGCCGCCGCCGCCGCCGCTCCTCCGCCGGCCGCCATGGCCGAGATCGCCAGCGTCCGCCCCAGCTTCGGTGAGTGCGCCGGGCATAAAAGCCGCTGCGCAACGCCACCCTCCTCCGCGGCTTTCGCGCCCCCTTCCAGGCGAGGCGCCGACGCCGGGCCTTTGCCGTAGGCCAGCATCCTCCTCCTCTCTCGCTGCATCCCGGCCCAGCCCAGCTCTCTCCGGCCTCCGCCTCCATCGATCGAGGCTTGCGGCAGGAGCCGGATCCCCGGACACCCCCCCCCCGTGATAACCCTGGGACTTACGCCGCGGCGGCGTTGCACAACTGCCTGCCCCCCCCCCTTGGGCCCCTGCCGGCAGGACCTACCGTGCAAACGATATGCCCACAGCAGGAATCTCTCCTTGCCCGTTCCCTTGACCTGAGCACCTTTGGATGGGGCTGATGGGTGCCGGAAGAGCGGAGGAGGTTCTGAAACACACACACACACCCCTACACAATCCGGGGACGCCACCACCCAAAACATCTCCCGCCCGCCCCCCCCCCCGCCTGCCTGCCTGCCAGCCCCCGTTCCACCCCATCCTTGCTGTCTGCCGTTATCCCTTGCGGCACCATTATTAAGGGGTAGCCATCGATGGAAGGCATAAAAGCAACATAACGTTTGAAAGCTCCCCCTTCTCCAGCTGGGCATTGGCAGTGCCACCCTCCCCCGTCTCCATTTCCAGCTTAGTCCATCTTCCACCCAGTCGCCATATCTTCCTACCCTGTCTCCCCCCCCCCCCCCCTGCAAAATAAAGATTATTCCTTTTGCTTGCAGCCTCCCAGATTCTTGGTGCTGTTCCTTCAATTCCCTGCTAACCCCCCCCCCCACACACACACACACGGGCATGCCCAGCTGTGGGAACTGGCCAGGCCTGGAGGACCAGGAGAGGCTGGTTCCAGACTTTCAGAGCCTGGAGGGGTGCGAGGCAATCCCCTTTTGGAGGGATCTCCTCCCCTTGGGGAGGGGGTGCTGGTGGAAGGAGGGGGCAGGTGCCGAGCGGGATGACGTGATGTCTATTCTGGGCCAGGCAGCGCCCAGGCCCCTCGTAGCTTGGGAGGCAGGGAAAAAAACAACAGGAAAAGCCTTTGTTTGTTGTGTGCCTGTCCCCCCCCCCTTGACAGCCATTGTTGAACAATCTGGGTCTGGAGTATGGGGAGTGAGGCTGTGTTGAGGTGAGCTGCTGCAATCCACGCATTGCCCCCAGGAGCATCTGCCCAGGGCAGAATGCAACTTCCAAACCAGCCGGCTTGCGGGCGCCTGAGTCCCCAGGGGGGGTTCCTTTGGGAGAACTTGGAGACTGCTAATCTACCCCGCTGTGATTTCCCCCCCCCCCCAGTAATTCAGGAGGGCCTTTAAGCTGCTCCTCACCATTATTATTATTAATAGTAGTATTTATTTATTTAAATTTATTAATGGATGGACCACCCACCTCTCCCAGCTGTCAGTCATGGACCACAAAGTCCATCCCCACCATAACTGGACAGATCTTCCTTACCGAGTTAAGCAAAGTTTCTGGTTAGGGCTCGGAGAGAAGATAATGAAAAAATAAAACATCAGGGAAGCTGTTAATTTCTGACCCCTCAAAAAAATGCATCCAAACGCTCCTGAGGTGTTCGGTTATATCTCCGGTGGCTCCATAAAAACTTATCCCAGGGAGAAGCCTTTGATTCGGATTGTCTCTCTCTCACACGCACAGACGCACCTACTATTCAGTTTAAAAAATCCATGTATATCGTATTTTACCTACTGTCCCAAAATAAAACCACAACAACAATAAAAATAAACCAATGAAACTTGTATTCTGCCCAACTCTCAACCATTCTGGGCGTTTGCCACGTTATAATAGTATTGAAAGTACGCTACTCTTGAATTTATAGGTACTATATGTTTGCCTTTTTTAATTAAACTCTGAATTTTTAATCGCCAAAGCGCTACCTTGTAGAGCCCTCTAGACCAGACACCACTGACCTGAAGCAAACGGGGACCATAAGTTGAATACAGGTAGTCCTCACTTAACAACCATTCGTTTAGTGACAGTTCGGACTTATGATGGTGCTGGAAAAATGACTTATGACTGGTCCTCACACTTATGACAGTTGCAGCGTCCCCATGGTCACATGGTCACGATTTGGGTGCTTGGCACCTGGTTCGCATTTATGACGTTACAGCATCCCATGGTCATGTGATCGCCATTTTCTACCTTCCCGGCTGGCTTCTGGCAAGCAAAATCAATGGGGAGCCATGTGATTCGCTTAACAATCACGTGGTTCGCTTAACACGGTGATTCGCTTAACAACCACCGCAAAAAAGGTCATAAAATCGGAACAAATTTGCTTGACGGCTTCGCTTAGCAACCGAAATTCCAGGCTCAATTGTGGTCATTAAGTGAGGACTACCTGTAACAGCTTTTCCACCCAGCTAAAGCACACCAAGTTAACCCATTTTACGCTTTGCATACCGCCACATGGTTCTCGGCTGGCTGGAAGGCAACCACAGGGGCTGGGTTCAGACCGCCTCACTGCTAACCCCAAACCACATTTTGGACGATGTGTGAACTTGGCCAGTAGTTTTGATTTCAGTGATGCATTCTCCCGAACGTTTTTTTTTTTTTCCTTTTCGAAAATCCTTTTCTCTTTATTTAAAACATAATTTATTTAACATTTTCGACCTTCCCGGCCGGCTTCTGGCAAGCAAAATCAACAGGGAACCGTGCGATTTGCTTAATGGCCACGTAGTTCGCTTAACACCCACTGTGATTCACTTAACGACCACCACAAAAAAGGTCATGAAATGGGTCAGATTTGCTTAATGACCATTTTGCTTAGCAACCAAAATTCCAGTCCCAATTGTGGTCATTAAGCAAGGACGACCTGTACTACTTCTGATGTTCTGTTCTCCTTTTAACCAAAAGAGAGATCAGATTTAATGGAGCTTTTGCAAAGTATAGAAAATATAGAGATCTTGTACCTCCCTATAGAAAAGAAGGCCACCAAAGCAGTCCAGTAAGGGCGGAACGTGGCCACTGAATATTCTGGGATGGTGGTAGAATAGGGGGAACGAAATGAAGTGGAAAGCTGATAGACACTCCAAGTCTACTTATAATAATATGCTCCTGAAAGTATCTCGAGCATATAAGGAGAGGTCACTGCCCCGAGGAACTTACAGAACAAATGTCTTCTTTTTTGTGAAGACAATGGAGGAAGGCATGGGCAAGTCTTATCACCAGGGTAGGGAGAAATAGAAGGAGCAGAGTAATATGACGTAAATGCAAGTCAACAGATTTATTAGTATGTCATCAGCTGGATCTTTGTAAATAGAGTCTAAGGGTCTTGTAGAAAAATGAAAAAAATATTAGGGACTTCCACGTAAGTCTTTTTTATATGCAACTCCTCAGCCACGCTTGTGGGATTTCCTCCTAGTTTTTTTCTCCCTCTTCTTTGATCAAATTCCTCCCCAAGGAAAATGCAGGAAAAGGGGAGGGGGTGAATGCCAGTGGGGTGGAAGGGGCGGCAAGGGGGAAAGAGAAGACGGAGGCAATTCTTGCGTTATCTGTGTTGTTTCTGAGGTCTTGTGCATTAAATCTATAGTTTGCAGCTATCTTTAGTTTTTAGTCTTTGTTTTTATGGCTTTTGCGGTTTTATTGCGGTTGTGAGAAGGGCGGCCACGCAGATCTTTTAAATAAATAAATAACACCGCCTAAGCTCAATGCAGAGTGCGAAAATACGTAAACCCACCTATTCTATGTGTCTATTGATTTGTCTGAATGCCAAGCTTCCAGGAATTCCCTGGCATTTTTGGATTTGGCTTGGCCTAGGATGCTCACCGTTTCCCAGCTGAAACTATGGTTGAGTCTGTCCATGTGTGGTCTTCCGACTGCTGGTTGGTGTTCATGGATGTGCTCTGCTGGTCTTCTGCCTGTCTGTCCCACCCACCCACACCCACCAACACAGGCAGGGCAAGCTGCTGTATACAAACAGGGAGCAAACCCCACACTCCCTCGTACTGATGATGTTACCTAGTTGGGTCGTGAAACATCTGCAAGCCAACCACCAAGCTCAGAGAGCATGTAGGAGAATATGTTATCCACTACTATACCTCCATTTCCCAGCATCTCCCACCTCACTCTGCTAAATGATAGGGCCAGCCATATCACAAAGGCAGGTAACTGTAACAAGGGATCAAGGAGATGGACAGATCATAGATTCCCCTGGGTGCTAGAATCTTCAGCAGACATGGCAGGCAGGTTTAAATTAATTGGCCTCCCTCTCTAACATGTGCATTTCTGCTAGGCAGGCTGCAGACTGACCTCCACCATCTAATTGGCTGGCCTCTCTCTGTGTCCTAAACCTGGTTAGCTCATTTTATAGATGATCATGCAATCCTGAACTATAAACCAACTGGGTGGCTTGCAAAGCCTTTTTTTTTTTTAAAGCAGAACTAATGTCAGGATGGGATCCTGCCATTCTGCTTTAGATAGATGGGATTGTGGATAGTCGTCACAACTAACCCCTGTCCAAACTTTGTACGCATGCATCCGGTGCCAATACAGGTGCTTGGTTTGTAACTCCCCGGGGTTAAGCGTGTTACGGCCATCACACGCTTTGGCATTAATGCACAAGGCCTGGGTAGTTTGGGATGGCGCGTAGAGCCGTTATATCAGAGCTTTCCAAACTGTGTGTCGGGATGGGACATGTTAGTGTGTCGGCTGCAGTGTCTGGGTGTGTGGCGGCTGCTGCTGCCTCCGAGCCCTGCCAGGATTCCACGCAGGTCCTAGTGCCTGCCTTGTGCCTGGCTGCCTCCAAACCTACTGTGATTCCACGCAGGTCCTAGTGCCTGCCTTGTGCCTGGCTGCCTCCAAACCTACTGTGATTCCACGCAGGTCCTAGTGCCTGCCTTGTGCCTGGCTGCCTCCAAACCTGCCAGGATTCCGCGCAGGTCCTAGTGCCTGCCTTGTGCCTGGCTGCCTCCAAACCTGCTGTGATTCCGCGCAGGTCCTAGTGCCTGCCTTGTGCCTTGCTGCCTCCAAACCTACTGTGATTCCGCGCAGGTCCTAGTGCCTGCCTTGTGCCTTGCTGCCTCCAAACCTACTGTGATTCCGCGCAGGTCCTAGTGCCTGCCTTGTGCCTTGCTGCCTCCAAACCTGCTGTGATTCCGCACAGGTCCTAGTGCCTGCCTTGTGCCTTGCTGCCTCCAAACCTACTGTGATTCCGCGCAGGTCCTAGTGCCTGCCTTGTGCCTGGCTGCCTCCAAACCTGCTGTGTTTCTGCGCAGGTCCTAGTGCCTGCCTTGTGCCCTGCTGTAAGAGTGTGTCACGAAATGATGCATGTCTAAAAAGTGTGTCACCAACATGAAAAGTTTGGAAAGCTCTGTGTTATATGCTTTCCTGAAGTCTCTTTTTGAAGCTTCTTTGATTGTTCCACAGGCAGGAAGACTGGGATCTTAATGAACAATCCTAAATAAATAGCTTTTTTTTTTACGGGAAGTTTCCTTAAACCAAGACAGACTGTAGCTCCAGTAATACGACAAGGCATCTCCTCTAATCCTCAAATTGCATGAAGTGCTCAGAAAGAGGAAAAGAGGAAGCTGCCTTAGAAAATTGCTTGATTGAACGCAGGTTCGTCTGCCCTACTTGGCAGTAGATTTCCAAAGTTTGTCATCTGTCCTTCCTGAGCTGCGTTGGCAGTGGGGAGATTCGACGTGGAAATTACTGAGTTATAAAGCAGGGGTGGCTTTTGACCTGCAGCTGTTCACGTCTGGCAGGTGAGGATGGTACTGGGGCTTTTTTTCTGATCCTTTCTCCCATTCTCCGTCCTCAGATGTCTCCCCAATTGTGGCTGGTCTCATTGGGGCCACGGTCTTAGTGGTGTCGGTCTCTATGACGGTGTTCGTATGGACCTGTTGCCACCAGCAGTTGGAGAAGAAGCAGAAGGCCCCTCCTTACAAGTTCATCCACATGTTGAAAGGCATCAGCATCTACCCAGAGACGCTGAGTAACAAGAAAAAAATCATACGGATCCGGCGAGACAAGAAGGGCGTGGCCAGGAAGGACAGGAACGGTCACCTTCTGGTGGATGCGGCCGAAGCCGGGCTGGTGGGCTCCGACAAAGCATCCAGCGGGTTGGATGCAACTTCTTGCATCAACCAGCTCCCAATCAAAGTAGAATATGGAGAAGAACTGAGTCCCAATCAAAGCCTGACCCCGGCGGGCAGCAAGACTTCCTCGCTGTCTTCTCCAGAAGAGGAAATCATGCTAGGAACCCTGACCTTCTCTGTGGATTACAACTTTCCCAAAAAAGCCCTTGTGGTGACTATCCAAGAAGCCCACGGGTTGCCGGTGATGGACGAGCACAATCAAGGCTCAGATCCCTACATCAAGATGACGATCCTGCCGGACAAGAGGCACCGAGTGAAGACGCGTGTTCTGCGGAAGACCTTGGACCCCGTCTTCGACGAGACCTTCACCTTTTATGGCATCCCGTACAGCCAGCTTCAAGATTTGGTCCTTCACTTCCTGGTGCTGAGCTTCGACCGCTTTTCTCGAGATGATGTCATCGGAGAGGTGATGGTGCCGCTCGCAGGGGTGGACCCGAGCACCGGGAAGGTCCATCTAACTAGAGAGATCATCAAGAGGAACATACAGGTATGGAAACGTGGTCTTCAGGTTTCCCCTACGCGTTCTTCTCCGCGTGGAACCTGGGAGATGGGTTCGATTTCAGCTCTCGTCGTGGGCTCTGCTGGCTAGGGAGTGATGGGAACTGTAGTTTGACACGTCGGGTTAAGGAAGGAAGGCTTTCGTAGCATTTTGGCTCTTCACAGGAAGGAAGAGGGTTTGGAGCCAAAACCTAGTAAAGCTGAAGCGAACCTTCATTTCCAGCCTTGACAAGCATCCAGAGCAAGCAGATTAGGATCTGAAAGGTGGAAGTGGATGGGGCAAGCTGAGATGGGCTGAAAGCTAGCTTGGGAGGAGGGCAGAGAAAGCAGTAAGGCCAGAAAGTTTGCCCGGTGCAGAGGACCAAGTTGAGAAGCATTTTTATTTAAGATGAGCAGTATCTGTAATCATTCTCCGATTTTGTCTGGAGAAGCTAACAGCGCTTTCTGTCCCCGGGCATAACCTGCAGAGCAAAGATGGGTGATTTCTGGGGCTGGCAAACATATCTAGAAATCCGGGAGGGCATCGCCAAGGCCCTGGGGCCGAGACGGAGCAAAACCCATCCTACGGGGTGGAGAATCGGACCCGTCCGCGGGCCATTGCGGTTACTATGGATCAATCCAAATTATGTCTTGGCTACATTAAGTATGCATTAGGTTTTTGATGTACGGCATTTCCCGAGGCGTAGCGGAGTTAAATCTCAGCAAAAACATAAGCTTTTGTGCACCACACTATCATCAGATCCATGAAAGCTAATGCGATAATACATCTTTTAGTCTTTAGACTGCCCAATAGCTTTGGGGGGGGGGAGAGCTGAATCCATTAAATGGGGCTCCTATTTTTAAAATAAAACCCTGATTTCTTAAAAAAATAATTTTTGAAGGACCTGTCTCCCTTCACTCCGGTGCCTCCTGGTTGCTCCGACCGGCTGGGGAGGGTTGGAGATACAGTTCAAGACTGAATTGGATTGGAGTTGTATTTTTAAGGCAGTTGGGAGACACCCACAAGGAGGACCATTCTAGGCGATAGAGCCACTGCCCCACCCCGCCCCAGTCATGAGCAATAACACAAATGGTGCAGACTGTGCTGAGAATAGAATTTAGAACTACGATTGGGATCAGCGGGCGCAGAAGCCTCGAATACAGTCAGCCGCAATCAGCGTTATGAAGGCATTTGGGAAACCGAACGCTGTCTGGAATAAATGCAAAGATTGCAAAAAAAAAAAAAAAAAGAGGAGAATCCTTGTTCTGGCGCTGTACAACCCTTTACGTCTGTTCAGTCCCTAGTAGAGCTTTCTGCAAAGTGGTCCTTCCTGCCTTGGATTAGCACCCCCATCGTCCCCAGGAGAACGATGCTGTAGCCCAAGCCCATCTAGCCCGAAGAAAATAACGACACGGTGTCTTGATTGCACCAATTGCCTCCGTGGAATCGTAGCTGGAGGAAGGGAAAGTCAACACAAAAAAGAAGAAACCTCCGGAAGGTTTCTCGAGCTGTGATGCTCCTGGGTGGGAGTTCAGCGTTGGGGGTTTCCTCCCAAGGAGGCTGCTAAGGAATTGCAAAGTTAACGTCCCAAGCACGGCTGGAATGGTGGGAGAACGCCGTTTTTCAAATAAAACCACGCCGCACAGCTGCTAAAAGGCTGAGCTGCAATTCAGGCTTGGATCCGTAATTAAGTGAAGTGTGCTCGTGTTAATTAGTGGGGGGTGTTGAGAGATGCGGCAGCTTCTCCCTCCCCCCCCCCATTAAATTTGCTAATCAGCTCTGCTGGTGATGCACATGGCTTAATTTACATGATTTAACCCCAAATTTATGAGGATATTTCTTTTTTTACGACTCAGGCTGGCCAGCGAGCAATCGTTTGGGGCTGGTGGAGCGTGCAAGGATACAAGTTTTAAATAAGTTGGTTTTTTTTAAAAAAAGGTTCATATTATTTTCTCTCAATTGTTATCATTCCCTTCCCTTACCGTATGATAACAGTTGAAAAAAAAGAATATGAACCTTAAAAAAAAACTTAAATACTTGGAGCACTGGGGCAGCTGATGATCTCCTAGGGTAACAAAAGGGTGAGAAAAAGAAATTAAGGAGGTGTTTTTTAAAAAGCAGGGAAAGGGGAATAGGACAGCTAGTCAACAAGAAAACAATGGTGGGTTTTGCAGGCCTAAAATATAGCCCCCGGATCCAAATCGAAGGTGCTCAGAAGGGGCCAGAAAAATCCTCGGAAGATAAATATTAGTATTAGGGAGGATCAATTAAGGTGCAATTTATCATAGAGTTAGAATGACGGTCATGTTTACTCCCTTATTAATTTCTTAAGAGAAGTGTTTCTCAACCTTGACAACTTGAAGATGTGTGGACTTCAACTCCCAGAATTCCCAGCCAGCACGGCTGGCTGGGGAATTCTGGGAGTTGAAGTCCACACATCTTCAAGTTGCCAAGGTTGAGAAACACTGCTTAAGAGACAGACATACATCTATAGCATTGAAGCAAGCAACAGGCAGAAGACTCTTCGCATTGCATCAAATGCACCTTTAGCCTTCTCCAAATTTTAAGACAGGTTTCTCCAACTCCGAGTCTTTCTCCTGCATTTTCCAGAACCCTCAGCCAGCATCTGGAGAAGCCCGCTCTTGATAAAACAACAGCCTTTGGTGCTTGCTCTGTTGAATGGCTCCTGGGCTTGAAATACTCCTAGCAGCCCCCCCCCCCCCATCAGAGCTCTGTCTTAGAGGCCAGACAAAGGCATCAAGTTTTCGCACACCTTTATAGTTCAACTGCCACGGTTTAGGTTTGATTTGCAAAGTGCATCAGCTGGGGTGCAAAGGAGGACACAGAAAGCTTGGTGTGAAAAAGAAGTGGGATTTGCATCCGTTCGTTCTTGAGGTCTCTCGAGCTTCCTAGGCTGTGCAGCAGCAAGTCTCCAGGCGTTTCTGGAGGAGAAGGGCCTGACGCCCCAAGCTCTGACAGACAGAATCGGCTTCCTCTCTTGATTTTAGGCCCCGTGAAAAGTTAAGAAAATGACGGACGACGGGGAGTTTGCCGCTGGGCTGCATTTGAGTGTCTCGTTGGATAATACCCCAACGTTTCGGAGGCCGGCTGTTCAAGCCAGGCACTACCCAAGAAGCCCTGAATGTAGGGCACCAAAAAACCATGGCAACGTGGCCACTATTCTCAGGATTAATAGTGGCTTTGTAACACTCGGCACGGTTCCAGTTTAATTCCACCGTATGAACTCAACAAAACCAGATCCCTTCCCCCTCCCGCGTTTCTCCTTCCTTTCCTTCTTTAAAAAAACAAAACTCTTCCAGATGAAAAATTCTTTATCCGCAAGTTTTTTTTTAAATCACTTAATTCTTTAATATTGCTGCTGCAGCCAGAAAGTATTTACAGGATGCTGCAAAAAGGCTCAATAAAACACAAAGCCTTGTGGTTCGTGCCTACTGTTGAGTTTCGGAGGGTTGTAAAGACAGCCTTCCTTGTCTTACTGGGAACGGAGGGGAACCTTCTTCCCAAAATAAGGATCAGATCCTGTACGGAGCTAGATGCAAGAAGGCTGAGAACTTGGTTCTGGAGTGGTGCAAAAAACTCTTTTAAAAAAGTGACAAATAGAATTTTGACAAATTCAGCATGGGGTTAAAATTAAACACTTCAAAGGTAGTCGGGATAGAGAATGGAGAATAAACCATTGGAAAGGTTATTTAATTTTTTAAAATTTATTTAATTTTTATCCTGCCTTTTATTTTTATATATATATATATATATATATATATATATATATATATATCTAACTAACTAACTAACTAACTAACTAACTAACTCAAGGCGGCGACAACACCTAATACTCCTTCCTCCACAGGAGCTAACTAATTGGTAGTTTTTGGTTTTGTTTCCTGATTCAATGGCTGTTGTGAGTTGTTGCTGTTGTTCTTTTAGCGGGCCAGTCCTGGTCATGCCAAGCTGACCAAGTTCTAAATATGCCTACTGGTCAAAAAGCTTGGAACGGATAGACAAAATGGTGGGATCTGGCTGGGCAGAAGGGCATATCTGTGACGGGCAGACATTCAACGAGTATTCCATTCGGTCTTCTCCGGAGGGCCGAAAGTCCACGCCTCTTGAACACCCTGGGAAATCGAAACGGGGTAGGAGAGAAAGGAAAAAGCTAGATAGATGGCCCTCCCCCTGGACAGCGTTGAGAGAGGACTACAGAAAGGCTGGGACGCTGATGCAATTCAACAGTGGTCAATACATTGATTTCCGGCATCGGAGGCAGGATGCTTCCAAAGACCAGGTTTGGGGGGACATGAGCAGGAGAATGCCGTAGTATTCTTATCCACAGGTGCATCTGGGCGGCCACCACGAGAACAAAACGCTGGACCACGTGGGGGGGTGTGTGTCAAATCTTGTCAGGTTATCCTTCTACCTAGCCTGCAGCTCAGCTGCGAAGGTCCTCCTTTCCCTGTTGTCCACCCAGAGAGTCAGAGTGTGCCCCAGAGGTGCTGGTGGGAGGTCTGAAGAAGTCGGCCAGATAGCCTTGGGTAAGGTAAGGTGGACGTTCAGAGGATGTCTCCTCTCTTTCCAGAAATGTGTCAGCAGAGGGGAGCTACAGGTGTCCTTGTCCTATCAGCCTGTCACTCAAAGGATGACCGTCATGGTGCTGAAGGCAAGGCAGCTGCCCAAGATGGACATCACTGGCCTCTCAGGTAGAAGCTATCTTCTTCAGCTCATCCTGGTGCTTCCTCAAAGGCTCTTTCGGCAGGTTGCTGAAACGCTGCTCTGCGTCCACCTTTGACCCCAGCCAGTTATACAAAACTTTGTATTACCTTCAGTTCATTTTCATCCCGCCTTTGTTTTTGTTTTTTTATAAGTAACTCAAGGCGGCGGACATACCTATTTGATGCATTCAGGGGGGATGAATAAACCTGAGCCAAGTTTCTCTAAAGAGGAGGAGCTTCGCGACTTTTCCCAGGGCATTAACATCCTCAGAAGAAGCCGTGCGCGCGGCTGCAGCACCCAATCTCGGTGGCTGCTTCCAGATTTTGAAGCTCCCTGCCGATGGACGTTAGACCAGCCCTCTCTCAGAATCCTGCCACCAACAGACAAAATCATCCTTATTTAAGAAAGATCTTGGACGACGCCGAAGTGCAGTGTTTCTCACCCATGGCAACTTGAAAGACGCGTGGACTACAACTCCCAGAATTCCCCAGCCAGCAGATGCTGGCTGGGGAACTCTGGGAGTTGAAGTCCACGCGTCTTCAGGTTGCCAAGGTTGAGAAACACCGCCCAAGTGGATTTACTGATCATTGGTGGCGTAGTCAATATTTTTAGCTGACTGATGTTTTCGATCACATTCGTGTTTTAATTCTATTACTTGAGTCAATCTTGCTTTTATTAACCTATTTAATCAGTTTGGATGGCTGCCCATCTCACAACGTTAGCATCCCTGGGCGGCCAACGTTAAAAAAACTTAGTTAAGTGCCGTTGGGTACCAGGTGAGATTGAGTCCCACTTCTTCATGCCTGCTGGAAACTTAAGATGTCGTCAAGTATTTGAGCGAGATAAGCAAGAGAACCAGGGTGCCGTTAATGCCTTAAAATGTGATTGAACGATCCTGATCTTCCCTGCTGCGGGAAAGATTAGGCAGAACACCCGTAGAACCTTTTAAGACGCGAGACTGAATTTTATGCTTTTTGCGTAGCCAAATCCTTACTTAGTCACTGAGCCTAAACCGTAAGTTCCAAACTGAGTAACCCTTTACGTCTCTCTTGAGCAACTCGGATAAACAGCTTTGTTCCTGGACTGTGTTACTGGCCTCCTTTTCTCCTCCTCTTCAACAGATCCCTACGTCAAGGTGAACGTGTACTACGGCAGAAAGCGCATTGCCAAAAAGAAAACCCACGTCAAGAAATGCACTTTGAACCCCATCTTCAACGAGTCGTTCATTTATGACATCCCCGCCGATCTCCTCCCCGACGTCAGCATCGAGTTTCTGGTCATCGACTTTGACCGCACCACGAAAAATGAGGTGGTGGGGCGGCTGATCCTGGGGGCGCACAGTGTCACAGCGGGCGGCGTGGAACACTGGCGGGAGGTGTGCGAGAGCCCCAGGAAGCAGATCGCAAAGTGGCATAGCTTGAGTGAATATTAGCAGGGTACGCCGAGGGTGCTGGGTGTCAACTCACACCTGTGCACATAAGAGACGCTTGACCCCCCCCCCCCCGTCCCTTCTGTTTTAGTCGTAGAACTAAAAGTTTCCATAAGAAGCAGCTGACTGGTTCTCTGTTGTGACATTTAACGTTTACAGGGCGCGCGCACACGCACACACAGTTTCTACAAACCGAGCTACAAAAAGTGGGGAAAGAAAAAAGAGAGTGCATTAATTTTAACAATACCACACAACGTAGATGAGAACAGTGTAATCGCACTTTTGCATGCCGAATACAGACGTTTAAAAAGGGGGGGGGGAAGGAAAAAAAAAACACAAAAAATTAGTATAACTTACCAATATCGAGATGCAGTTTTTAACGCAATTTATCTGTCACTATGAAAGTCGTGTTTTGTGCTGAACTGTCTTTGCAGGTATTCACAACGGGATCTATTCAGCTTCTCTTCCTGACTTTGGGTCCCCCCTCCCCTTTAAAAAAAAAATTTCTGGTGTCGACTTGCCGGTTCTTTGCTTGCCCTGCCTCGGTTAAGCCTTTGCCGTTCTGTACGATTTGGATAAATTAACTTTGCTTGTACATACATGCAATGGTTTAGGTCATTTGTCTAGGGACAGAAGAAAAACCTTTCTGAAGTGGGTGTAAAATGCCTGAATGGCAGTTGCTGCTTAAAATCATTTCCTGTAAAATCCATAATGGGATCTCCCCAGCAGTGCACAGGACCCAGCAGCAGTTCTAAATCTTTGCCTCGGGTAGGAAAATGTCTGTGGCCAGAAACCTCCCCCCACTCCTTTTATTGCTGAACACGGTTCAATTTAAGAAGCCTTTTTTAATTTGCACTCGAAGCGAAAGATGTGCTTTTTAAAGCCTGAAAGAGTTGTTAAGGAAATGTGCTCAGGGTAAATAGTTTTTGGGGTATTTCAGTCGTGTGGAACCTGCCAGGGATGGCTGGCCTCTGGTTTCTCTGAACCCCTGCTGGCATGTCAAATAGACAAGGCTGATGGGAGTTGTAATCCAGCCATCGGAGGACCCTCGGTTCCCCACTTCTAGCTTTTCAGGCATATGGAAACAGTTCTATTCCTCCACAGGAGTAATGGGAAAATGAAGGCGTTCAGATGATTTTTTTTTAAAAAAAACCACCACCATCACCATACACGGGAATACTTTTGTGAAAGTTGCTTCACCATAAAATTTCCCAGCTGTGAATCATTTTTTGGTTGTTGTCGAGTTCCTCTTCCCCTTTCTCCTTTTCTTTCCACCTCCTGTCTATTGTAAAAATTAAAACAAAGCTAAACTGGGAGAAGTTACAACTTTTTGTGTCAAAACAAAAGCAAAAAAAAAAAAGTTTTAAGGAAAAAAAATAACAACTTGAACCATGTACGACTGCATAATGCTGTTATACTAACCGAACAAACATGTAATGCTATCTGTAACGTCAACATTGTTTTAATGCACACCCAAACATTCAAATAAAGATGGAGTCACTTTACATTTATCGATTGCTTAATTGATTTGAGCAATTCAAAACGGGAAGGGCGAAGAAGGCTGGGGAAGATGCAAGTCGTAGCCCGCCCTCCCCCAAATCTGGCATTCCTGTCTTGCCTATTTAACCGGTCTTGTGGAATCAGTCACAATTGGCTCAGCCATGCATCGCGCTAAGCCAAAAACTGCGGTTTGCAAACCGATATGGCTAACTCCACTCGACACCACGTCAAAATCAAACCAGCCATCTTAAATCTTGAGAAAGAAAAGGAATAGTTTCTCTCTTAATTTTAGGCTGGAAAGAAAACGGCCGGCGTCAGGACCTTTTGCACAAATCAAAAGTGCAACCGCCCTTGGAACATCAATTGCGCTCACACAACACGCCAAACCACCAAGGATGTTCTAGCCAAGCGTCCTGTATAAACCCAACTGGGTTTATGGTTCAGCGTACCGCACCAACCCAGAAAAAGGAGCCAAGACGACTCAAACGCAGTCCCTCGATAGATCTCTTAAAACTTCACAGGAAGGTGAGAAGGGGGACATCCGTCTCCTTCCTTAATGCTAGAAGTGGGGATCCTGCTGGTGATGGCTTAGTATTTTCCCACTCTGCCTGAAGCTTTCAGCCTTGTCTCTGCTATATTCCCCTTGGCTTGCAAGACTGGTAAGCCATCATCAGTTTGCAGCTCGCCTCGTGGGCCTGCCACCTAGCGCCAGCCGTGGCAACTGGTCGGGCGCGCAGTCTCGCTACAAAGGCATTACCTCATCCTAGGCACCAAACTCTCAGAAGAGATGCAAATTCTTTTTTTTCCCCCCCACCCCGCTGGCTGCCGGAGACAACAGGAAAAACCCTCCAGGCTTTTTAGCTACAAGGAAGTTTAATATCGGATTACAAGATAGTCCCCTAAGGAACACACGATTGTGAAGGGGCAGCCACATCCCTCGGTTACAGAAAAAAGAATTACAGCCACCCTGGCATTAAATATTAGCAACAGCTTTGCAAACAACAATTATTAGTAACAGGATTACAGTGATTCTGTATATACACACAACACAAGCACACACACACACACACACACACTTTAACTCAGGACATGCGTCCTGCATCTGATGAAGTGCACCATAATTGACAAGAAAACATGCCATAATGAGTATTTTCTTGACAGGGAAAACTATTTCTCAAAACAGCTTTTTAATTTAATTTTTTAAACATTTGTTCCAGCTGACACACTCTTTACGTGTTTTCTATAAACAGCCAACTACCAAAAAATCAACTGGCATAGAAATTATTATTTTAGATTGAAATATAATTAAATACTTAACTACTTTTCAAGAATGTCAATGTATCTACGCACCAGAACAGCCAAGACGACTTGATTTTCCCAACTTTCTTCTCTTTTGAAGATGTTCTTCAGATGTGCCAAATTTCCCCCCAAATAGCACAGCTGACTAGAAATTATAAAAAGAATGTCCAAAGGTCTATTAAAGGACTACAAAATTTCTTGTGGCAAATGAATTGTTAACTCTTGAGTTTTAATTTTTAAACTTGTTGCTGTGTAGACTTCCAGGATGGCAACTCGCAATTTCACAATTCTTATTCCACTCCCTTTCGCTCCGAGCAGTAACATGTTTTTATCTTCAACTTTATAAAGTTAAAGAAACAGAAGCTAAGGCTTAAAAAAATATTTATTGTATCAAGTGCAATATATATGTGAACCATAAAAATATGAATTGTGTCCAAAGAAAGTGCTTAATATTCAGATGTAATCATGCCAGAAAAAAGATTTCACCATTAGCACCACAAAATACTTAATTCTGCTAAGGCACAAATTAAGGAAGCTGCTTCTGTTTTCAATTTGGCTTAAATTTGGCCTTGAATCCACTACAATTCACTCTTGTTTCAAGTCATTTTTGTCTTGAATATGAGAACTTGAAAATTAAAAAACAAAACAGAATTGAAACTGTGACTCCTCCTCCCACAAATGTTAGCTATGTTATTTATCTTGAACTACTGTAGTCTCTTAAAAAACACTTGATGTATCTACCACATTATGCAGGTATGTGATGATACCAAATGTATTAAAATTAGATTTAATCTGCTCCTAAATTAATAGCTATGGAAAGTATCCAGCATTGTTCATAACATTGATTTACTAATTTTAAATACACCATATATTGCTACAGTCAATAAAATACATTCAAAATAATCCTTATTAAATGGAATGTGATTTCCCCCCCTCCCCAACTATCAAACTTCTCAGCAAGAGTCTTTAAATACATACATATATAAAACACTATAATTGGTAACATTTGGAAATTCAAGAGCAATAAAAATTTACCTAGAAGAAATGCCTTAATGCTTGTTTGGCCTCTTATGGAAGTAGTAAGTTCCACATTTTCTGTCATTCTTTAAATGGGACAGTAAACACAGCAGCTTGGCAAGGGGCGGTTCTAGTTCCTATCTGACCCCATGTAAACACACGCAACTTACAACGCTTTGCTTTGTAAAAATTGCCCCACAATGTGTCATGGCTACTAGACAGGAAGAAGGCACACCACCAAGGCAGGCGACCCCTGGTTTTTAAGAGCTAATTCAATTTAAAGCAGATTATTTTTTGTCAAGGTTCACAAAATGCAAGAGACTGACTGGGGGATGGACTAACTATGCCTTACACAACTTGGAAGAGCTCTGAGATGCACGCTGCTCTTGCCTTCAGCAAATAGCTCTGCCCCACCTTTGCTCCGTTTCAAGGTGAGCCTCTCCCGTTCCGCCTTGCAAGCATCCCGCACAAAGGACTTGCTGTACCAAATCTTCCACATTTGTTCTTGTGGGCTCCACTTTTGTGCCCATCCTGGACCCCAGGAAAAAACTGACCCAAATGCTTTGGGGGGGGCACTGCTGTAATAAAAGCAGATGGGGTGGTCTTGGGCCCTTGCCCCAGCACGGCCAAAATAGCTCTCAAGGTTCTGCGACCAACACCCCTGGACCCTTCACAAGCAAAGTACGTACCCCCCACCCCCTCCTGAGGCTTGCAAACTACCTCCCAATTCCAACTCATCACTGAATACAACATGCCCTACCACTCTCCAACTTTCCAACACCGCTCCCTTATTGCCTCTCAGATCTCCTTCCTATCATTTACGGGCCATGCGGTGCTACCCCTCAGAAGATGGGTCGTTTCCAGATCCACAGCTCTCCCTTGCTCTTCCCTAAGTTACAGAACCGGGGCCCAGGTCCCCGATGGAGTTGCCTAAGCTACATGCAGTTAATACTTTGCAACTGAATCCCTAGCCCCACCTTTGCATTCATGGGGAAGAGGGGAGCAACCATATTTTCTAAAGGAGTTCAGAGCGGTGGCGTTAGGAGCTGCCACCGCAGAGGAACATAGCCTAGGAACAGTAAAACCGCACATGCTACAGAACCCGTGCAATTGTCCCACACAGCAACAAGGCCCATTTGCATTCCTTACACTGAATAAAGAGTAAAGACTTGGTTTACAGTATCCTCCTGCCCCCCCCACCTCACCCAACAGCCTAAAGGATTTGAACTCCTCCTCCTAAACAGCATCCCACCATCAAAAGCCAAGCTGTAATCCTCCAAAGGCTGACCCTCAGATCCAGACAAAATTAGCAACAGCATCGAGCAATGCCAGCCGCCTCGGGAGGTGTGAAGTAAGGTGGTTACTCGTTTGCCAGGTGGTTCACGAGTTTCTAGGTCAATGGCTTCTTGCCAAGCCGCCTCCAGCTTGGTAGGCAGAAATCTGAAGCAGATGCTGTAGCACGACATCTCTCCGTGCCCAAGTAAAATAATTTCGCAGAAGAATGGCCTTCCAGGATTTTGCACGCAACAGTAGTTCAGTTAACACACTCAGCAGAAAGAGGCTCAAAAGCTGCTCCATTGTCTCGCCTCTCTGTAGAGATGCTCTCTTCTCTGGCTAAGGGACGCCTTTCTTTCAGGTTACAGAATTTTTCTTCTTCCGGAATGGAGATTTCAGGGTTTTCCAAACTCTTGTGCGTGGCTTGGACTTCTTCTCCAACGCCATGATGATCTCCTTCTCCTTCCGCCGGATCTCCCGGACAAGCGTGTGAAACACATCGTCGATATAGTAGCGAAAGGCGGCTGAGGTTTCAAAGAAAGGGCAGCCAAATTCTTGGGCCAGAGCTAAACCTTCTTCCTTGGAGACCTTACAGCAAGAAAGCACAGGCAAATGAGAACAGTGGGGGGGGGGGGGGAGATTTCACCAGTAAAATATTTGCTTTGACTTTTTCTGCCCTGCATCTGCATCACTGGGGCTTCTGAATCACTTTTCTCTTTTCATTTTTTGCCCTCAACAGGGATCTTTTTCTCTCTGAGTAATAGTCCTGATGTGACATATTTGTTTCTCCCCCCAAGGAGCCTCTGTCTTCATGGTCAAGCCTGAATCCTTTACAATAAAAATTATACCATGGGCCAGTTCTGAAAAAGGATTCAACGCTGACATCCCAGATCTAGGAAAAATGATTCCAAACAGACAGCTTTGCAAGTTATTCTTTCAACCCTCTCCCAGCAACAGGACAGTCACTACAAACTCTTCTTGGTCCCGATACCTGACATCTGGGCAACTTTTAAGCCGCTTAAAAGGTGCAAAGGTGCATTTACTCATTTAAGAGCATGGGGGGGGGACGGGGACTGACACATCTCTTTTTCTAGCACTTTCCTTTACAAAAAGCCACATTTATACCACAAGTCATTTATCACACACATTTACTCAAGTTGCACCTCCTACGGCACAGACTACCTTCCATGACCACTGTATGACTTGGCTTTCTAACAGCTGTCCGCTTCGTAGTGCCTTTTCTCACGACGACTCCTCTTAGAATTTTTTTCCTAATAGCTTCCTTCTCTCTGCTCCACCCATCAGTGAGAATATCACACTGCAAGGCTTACTGGAATCTGCCTCCTCAGTGTCTTTTGCTTGCCGCTTATCATGAACACACGTAGTTTCAATGGCCTGCTGCTCTGCAAATCAGGCCAATCGATAAGGCCGGCGTGCGTTTTGAGTCTTTTTACCTGCCTGAGTTGAGTCAGATCAGACTTGTTGCCCACGAGAACCACCGGAGTCTCATCCGTACGCCGGACACGGTAGATGAGCTGTTTAAACTCGCGCACTTCATGAAAACTTCGGCGATCCGTGATAGAATAACAGATGATAAACCCTTCACCGGCTCGCATGTACTGATCTCTCATAGCAGTGAATTCTGCCTGGGGGGGGGGGGGAGAGAAAGTATGTTTTTGGTTGCTGGACAGAGAGGTTTCAGCGCATCACATGCTTGCTCCTGTAAGCTTCCTGATGTTGGCAATGTGCAAGAAACAGCTGCGGTTTCAGAATAATCTTGAGGGCTATTGTTGTAAGTAAAAGCACCATGGAATGACTGTTAATAACAAGCGAGAAGCCAAACTATGTAAGCAGGTGCAGAGTTCAAATCTTGCCTCAACGATGAATTCACTAAGAGAAATATTTGCTTTCAGCTGTCCATGCAAAGCATACAAACTATGATATGAACCCCCCCTGAGGACTATTTAAAAATAACTAAAGCACAGGAAAAAACACAAGATGAAAGGCTACATAGTTGTTAAATACCTGGCCTGCAGTGTCCAAAATATCCAGATTAGCAGGTTCATCATCAATCCGGATCCGCATTTTGTAAGCATCCTCTAAAGAGAGACCGACACTCAGAACAAGCCAGACACTCAAGTCTTCAAACTTTTCCATAATACACATACATGCAACTGCTGCATTAAGGGACAGACATGCTCAGGGCATTATGCAAATGTAATTTTCCCAACACATCAACAGGAACACTTTTGCCATCTGGATTAACAACGAATTCAGCCGGCAGAGATGACCAGCAAACTTCCGTTGGTGGCCCACAAACCACTTCTTCTCAGATGCTTCCTTCTTTCCTCAGTCACTCTGTTTCTGAAGATTCCCCCCAAGTGACACCCTCCAGTCTGTGGCTGAGCACCCCCAATTTGGGGGGGGCCGCTTTTTAAGGGGGGAATTTTTTTATTGTAAATTATTTATTTATGCTCTATCCCTTTATTATTTTTATAAATAACTCAAGGCGGCAAACATACCTAATACTCCTTCCTCCTCCTATTTTCCCCACAACAACCACCCTGTGAGGCGAGTTGGGCTGAGACACAGGGACTGGCCCAAGGTCACCCAGCCGGCTTTCGTGCCTAAGGCGGGACTAGAACTCTCGGTCTCCTGGTTTCTAGCCCAGCACCTTAACCAGTAGACCAGACTGGCGCTCTCAGTTCCGCAAGATGCCATGTTGTTTTCATTTCATAAACGGAGGGATATGGGTTTGGGTGGCCTGCCCCTTGGGTGTTCACCAGAGACTAGATACATGTGCAGCATGAATGAGGAAGAGTCCCAGAATCAAATACAGCAGTCAACAGTTTGAGTTCTAAGGGTATTTTTGGGGTCTCTTATTCTGTGATGCTCTGTGCACGTGTGGTAGTGGTCGTGGGAGTATCAACCCCCTATATCTCTGAATTATGGTAATAGAAAATAACAAGTTTCTGTTTCTTCATTCAGCATTCATCCTTAGCTCCTCCCACGGAGCCAGATCAAGCACAAAAGCCACTTGTTTCTTTCTTCCTCTAGGGCAACCCATGCCTGGACAAAGGCATTTTCCTCATCAAGAGTGCAATGTCAGAACTGTCTTCTCAGCCTGAGAAGACAGTTGTCTCCTATCAGTTCTAGACAGTTTCACTGAGACAACTTCGGGCAGCGCAGCCTTAAAAGGGTAATGAAAAGCAGGACCCATCCCAAACTTAACGGCAATCTTGAGAAGAACACGAGCTGAAGTTTGCCAAGAAAGAGAGGTGGGAAGAAAAAAAAAACCCAGAGCACCTTTTTTAACATGGTAGGACACAACAGCTATGGTGGACTTCTCCAAATTCTTTAAAAAGACTACGAACCTCTTCACCCCCAACCAGCCGTCAAATCAACAGATATTGAAATCCAGCATATTTACAGGAATATTTGAGAAAGGTTGGAACTCCCACCAACCCCCGTTAGACAAAAAAAAAAAGAGAGAGAGAGAGAGAGAGAGAGGTGAAGCAGCAGCCACTCACCGATAGTGGGATCATGATCTTCTGGAAAACGATGACTGATGAACTGCATAGTCATGGCTATAAGGAAGAAACAAACAGGTCAACATCAGACAAGTACAAATAGTCCTCGACTTACAACCACAATTGGGACCGGAACTTCTGTCTCTAAGCCAGTTGGTCATTTTTTAAAAAAGTTTTATTAATTTTTTTTCAACAAATACATAAAAACTACAAAAAATGAAATAAAGTATACAAGAAAAAAAGAATGAAAAAGTGTGAAAAAATACTACAAGAGAGTCAGTAACTGAGTCACACCCGATTTTACATTTCTGGCATGGTTGTTAAGCAAATCACAGCTGTTGTTAAGTGAATCACATGGTCATTAAGCGAATCTGGCTTTCCCCATTGACTTTGCTTGTTGGAAGCCCCCGGGGAAGGTCGCAAACGGCGATCAAGTGACCCTGGGATGCTGCAACCACTGTAAATATGGGCTGGTTGCCAAGAGCCTGAATTTTGATCACGTGACTATTTATTTTATTTATTTATCACATTTATACAGCTGCCCATCTCACATAGTGACTCTGGGCAGCGTACACATTAATAGTTGATAGTTCTTTGATAGTGTTGATAGTTGTTTGGATAATGCCTGGCTGTTATGTGTTTTATTTTTATAGTCTGTATTTTATCAATATTATTATAAGCTGCCCGGATTCACGGAAGTGAGATGGGCGGGTGTATAAATCTCTCTCTCTCTCTCTCCAGGTCTCCTGGCGGCAAATAAAAACGGTGATCGTAAAAACCTTCTGGTATGTTAATCTCGGGAATGCATACATGGTTTCAGCCCATACTTCCCATTCGTATCGAGGCAACACGCCCGGCCAAAACAGGGGTTGCCTGGCTTTAAAATTTTGCACCTTGCATGAACCCCGCTCACTGGGGCTTAGAGACCACGCCTGGCAGCCCCACCAATCGTGGTTTGTGCAATAAACCAGGGTTCAACCGCCCCAGCCCCCGTCCCTCCCTTGCATGGCCCACTATTACCTCCCTCAGTGCCCAATAAGGCCCTCATGCGCCGTAGTCTCCCTCTCGGGGGGGGGGTTTGAGAGCGAGCCCCCGACGGGCCTCTGGTGGCAGGGAGTTCCGCCGGCTCGGCCCTTCCCCGCCTCACGTACCGCTCTTCCCGACTCCGCCGGCGCCCAACATCACCAGCTTGTACTCCCGCGGCTGCCCTGCCGGCGCAGGCGGGCCCGTGACGACACCGGACGGGCCCCGCGGCCCGGAGGGCTCCATCCCGCCTCAGAGGCCTTCCGCACCACCGGGGCCTTAGCGGGCCTCGCTTCTCCTCCTGCGACAGCGCGCGGCGGCGGCGGCGGCGCTTTTCCGCCTCATCTTCCTGCCCACCGAGGCGGACAAAATGGCGCCGGCGCCAACGGCCGCCTCGACGGCGAGGGGAGGGGCGGTGCGTGGCCACGCCTACCCTCTGACTCCTCCCCTCCGCTTCCGTTCTTTCCCAGAGGCGCTGCGCTGCGCTGCCCCGCCCAAGGGGATGCGGTGCCGGGCCTGGCGTGGGAGCTGCAATTCCGGTTCTCGAGTGAAGCGGCGTGCGGGGAATCCGGCCTCCGGCTGCAACGGAGGAACACAGCTTTGTCCCAGCTGGACAGTGGAGCGCTGTGCATTTAAATAAGTGAATGCAGTGAGCGCGGCTCCATCGCTCCTGGGGAGGGGGGGCGGGTCGTCTGCGGATGGGGGCGAAGTGAAGAGAAGCCCGATGGTGGTTTTCGATTTTACACCGGACGTTTGGATTGCAACAAATCCCCATCCCTCTTTGGCCTTCTGCAGCTGAAGGCTGAGAAATGGGTGAAATTAGGGTCTCTTCTGCAAAAACGCTTTTCCTTTTTATTATAATTGCACTTTGCATCTTGACCCCGTGCATCTGCAGAAGCAGACTGCAAATCACAACGGCTCATGCCACCACCAATGGGGCTCCAGGGCTAAAATGGGGACACCTGGCTTTCAAACCAGGATGCTATGCAACCATGGCCCAAACGGGCTTGTTTGACTTTGGCTTAGCATGATGCACCATCCTAGCCAGGTTAGGTTCTCCTGGGCACAGCTGCAAACATCTGCATGGCTAGGGCTCGGGTGTGGTGGGAACACCAAACATTATCTGTAGACAGGTTTGAATCTCCTGCAGTTATTCTACACCTGCATTCTACGCATGCTGGCTGGGGAATTCCGGGAGTTGAAGTCCACACCTCTCAAAGTTGCTGAGGTTGAGAAACACTGCTCTACTTGCTGGTGGAAATGAAACACAAGCCTGCTTATGAGTGGAAATTTAGCATCAATCATCCAAGCTGTCGGCTGTGAAAACTCCACAGAATACACATAGCAATAATATGTCATCTATGGCATATAAATTAAATAAAAGATGATTAAGGAACCGGATGATGCTCAGCTGAAAGACCCCTAATTATTCTACTTATCCTGCCCCAAAAATAAGCTACCAAGCACAGAATAAAGGGGACAAAAAATCTGGCGTGGAACAACGTTGGGGCTGGGTTTACACACGGCACCAAGCCACGTTTGTCCAATTGTGGGTTCTTCTGCGGTGTGAACCCAGCCATTGGTTGGTTGTCCAACAACCTGTGGTGTAGCGTGACGTTTGAACCCCCGTTTTGTGCATGTTCAAGAGAGAATCTTTGAAGGATTTTTTTTTACTCAATGAAGTTGCAGAGCACATGATTAGAATTGTGTAAAGGCGGTCCACGCAGGCTGCAAATGCTGAAAATGTATAATTTCTATGTATTTGGAGAGCACTCCATTGAGGAAATTTAAAATCAGACCCAGGAAAAGCTCTTCCCACATTCCTCAGCCAGCCTCTCCCCCTCACAAGCCACGTAAACACAGTCTTCCAAAAACAAACTATGATTAAACCCGCAATGACAAAGCCAGGGTGATGCTACAGCTTGCTAGAAACTTGAGTTCACATTCACAAGGCTGACTTAAAAGAAAAACAGGCAAGAAGGGAGTAGAACATTTGTACATTTATCGTGAAATTATGGTTCAATTTATTTACAACATATAGAAAATCAGAATAGGGTGTGGTTTGAAGGAAGTTGGTTGGTTTTAGGCCAAGCTAACCTGCCAGATCATTTTGGGGGGGGGGGAACCTGACACTTGATCAAATTACTTTAAATATTCCTTTGTGGTTTGAACACAGAGAGCAAAAATTGAGATTCTGCGGTCCTCACTCCCAAGGCTGCGCATTCCGTCGTGCAAAAAAACACGTTTGCCGGATAGAAGCCCACCATGTCCAGGCGAAAAACAGTTAGTTTTGAACCACTATAAAAACAATCCTAAGAATTTTATCTCTTCGGCTAGGACAGCATTTTGCCAAAACCCGAAGATACATTTAAAAAAAAAAAAAAAGGGGGGGGGGGGAAACAACCACGAAACAAAGTTTGGTTTTGCCGCTTGCATTTTGGAACAGAAAGGAGATTGTAACCATGCCAAAATTAACTCCGTGTGGGTGGAGGGAGCCAGGAGGAAAAACACAGGAGGACAACTCTAGATCTGCATTGTTTGAATCCACCACGTTGGGACGCCACAAGGTTGTTGTTCCCTGCCCAAGGCGGCTTGATAAAACGGAGAAAGACCAAGGAATTAAAGATTGATCAGCCAGCCAAAAGAATTCCAACAGGAGCCGACTGCGTCTACAGCCACGCGAGCTGCATTTTCCAATGTTAAAAAAAAAAAGGATGCTGAGGTGGAACAGAAATCCGTTCTAAAAGAGGTGATTCTAGAGTCAAGGTTATCCAGCAAAGGTTTCCGTCTTCCATCCCAGGAGGCTGAAGCGTTACACACAACTGGAAAATTCTCCCTTCCCGAGAGAGAAAGAAACGTGGAACATCAGCTGGTTAAGTGGGGCGGCTGGCTGGCGGCAGCCTCTTCCAAAGGCCCAAACAGATGCTCGAGGAGGCTCAGGAGGAATCCACGCAAGAGGAGGAGGTTCCTTGCAAGTATCACACAAACACGGATATTTGCAACTGTGTTCCGATAAGCCGGCATTTTCAAAGTCGCTCTCTGCTGCAGATGTCGCAAGGGGGGGAGGAAAACAGCCCAGCCACAGAGGAGGCACACTGCATCTCCAAAGCATGTGCAGAGAGCAGGGATGAGGTCCATGTCGCAGGGACTGTTTGATCGAATACATGCGTTATTGCTTGAGACGGATGACCAACGTTCGGGAGCTAAGGTGCCATCCAAAATGGCATTTGCTGCTTAGCCCGCTGTTGCGACGAGGGATACTGGTACCCTATCCTCCATGTTTGTGAGTAGTTACTTGCATTTTTAAGACCCCCGTGGTCTTCCTCTTCATCCGAGGAGTCGCCGGCGTAGGCGACCAGTCCGAATTCCTTTTCGCCCGTTTTCATCTTCTTCGCTGGATGATCTAAAGAAGAATGAAAGGGAGGGGGAAAAAAAACAAAACACCACACCCCCATCCCAACCCAAAAAGAGGGGGGGGGGGGAAGGGAAGAGAAAGGTAAAACAATTCCCCCAAATGTGTTAATTTCAAGTAGAGCCAAAAAAACACGTTAGTTGGACACCGTTTTGAAGTCCCGAACCAACAGTCACCCCCAGGTTGGTGGTCGAGCGACACAGCGTCCGCCAACGGTGTATTTATGATCCGTCAGAACCATGTAAGAGAAAACAGAGAAGAGAGAGAAAAAAAAGAAAGACACAAAAAAAGAAGAAGAAGAAAGGCAGAGTTAGCAAGGCCTGGGCGGTGGTGAACTCCCTGTTCAAGAATCTACGACAAAAGGAAGAAGCCGGCTACCGTTCTGGGCCCAGAATGTTTCAAAAAGACATCACCGGCCCTCCAGAAACCTCTCGGGAGCCAAACCCTGACTGGATCCTATGGGTCCAAAAGAGCAAAATTAAGGAGTGGATTCCGCCCCCCTAGGAGGCATCAGACCCACTTGGCGCGATCAGGATGGCTCGCTCGTTTCTTGAAGGCTCCTGAAGGGAGGGTAGAGACAGTCTGGTGTCGTGGTTAAGGCACCGGGCTAGAAACCGGGAGGCCGTGAGTTCTAGTCCTGCCTTAGGCACGAAGCCAGCTGGGGGACCTCGGGCCAGCCACTCTCTCAGCCCCAGGAAGGAGGCAATGGCAAACCAGAAGTCTGTGAGTTCTAGTCCTGCCTTAGGCACAAAGCCAGCTGGGGGACCTCGGGCCAGTCACTCCCTCTCAGCCCCAGGAAGGAGGCAATGGCAAACCCCTTCCGAAATCCTGCCAAGAAAACTGCAGGGACTTGTCCAGGCAGTCTCCGAGAATCGGACACGATTGAACAGATTTAAAAAATAGAAGGGAGGGAGGGTGGCACAACAAGACGGATGCTTGGAACGGAGGAACCGCAACTGGAACCAAATGTCCATGTTGAAGAAGTTGGCTTAGCTAGCTGGGGAGAGAGATTTCTGCCTCTCATTTTTCCTGCTCCAAGAAGTCCGCCAGGAGAACTGGAGCTTAAAGAACCGGAGATCCAATCCCAACTGCCTTCTTGATGCGCCTAAGCTAGAGAGAAAGGGATCAGCTAACAGCAGCCAGGAAAACTGGGGAACGGGTGTCCGCACATCTGGACGGCTGCCGCCTCGCCAGGCTTCGGGGTGGCGGGGTCTTTGACTGGACACCCAGCCCTCAAAGCACGGATGGTGCCGCCTTCCAGCCTCCGCTGGTCTTCTTGGTTTTGCCCAACTAGGGGCCTGTGCAGAGCTCTGGGGAAAAACGAGCGCCATCCTCACGACCGTATGACGGGGAGGCCGCTGAATCGAGCCGGCAAGGTGAGAAGGAGAGAGATGGAGACTGGGAGATTTGATGTTGCTTTTGGTATGTTTTGAAGAGCTGGGCAGTAGGCGAATGGGACAGGCCATCTAACACAGAGCTGAGGAACCCTTTCCTGGAAGCGTGTGTGTAAGAGATTGTGTGTGTGCGTGTGTGATTGTGTGTGCTGGGGCTGCTGATCTTGAAAGGGACTCAAAATGCAACCCCGAAAGGCATTCTGGGCGTCACAGCAAGCTAAGGCGCTAAACCGAACGGAGATCTTCCAGGACAGGCCGCTACATCAGAGCGGAAAGCAGCTGAAGGCGCCTCGCGGCTTAGGGCCAGGAGGCGGTGCCCGCCAGAGCAGGCCCAAAGGCGGCATCCCAAGGCAGAAGGCAAACAGAAGCCGGGCCTCTCGGCCGCGCACGCTCACCGTGGCTGCCCCCCAAGGACCCGTTCCTGTCGTCGGGCTCTGGTTTCATCCCGGTCACAGGTAACGCCGGCGGTGGCATCAGCTGCCTGTTTGGAGACACACGGAGAGAACGGCGGTTCTTGAGAAGAGCGTTTCCGGGGCTCCAAGGGCGGCGCCCGTCCTGAGGAGTCTTCCCACCCCCCCTGCAAAGCGGGCCGGCTGGCATCACGTCGTGGGGAGGAGGAGGAGCAAAGACCAATTGTATCTCGGAGACAGAGGTTCCTGTTTTGGCCAGGGACGCAGCATCCCACCCCTCCCCCGACTCAAAACTCCTGCTTTCAGTCCTCAAAGCCCCATCCAGATTGGGCGGGATCGAGTGCCACCCCAACAGGGCCCGCTGAGCATCAGCAAGGCTGTTTCGGCAGCAACGAGCGCTAATATTCCTCCCTTCAAACGGAACAGTGAAAAAGGCAAGGAGCACAATCTGGAGAAGCTCAAAGGTCACAAACCATCCCATTTTCCTTGGCGCCTCTGCTGGGATTAACACGGCTCCAAAGTGGGAATGCTAAAATGCAGAAGGAACCCGAGGCTCTACAGCACTTCCCTCCTTAAGTTCAGCCCACACCGGACTGAATTTACGACCATTTTTACGGCGGTCATTAAGCAAATCACCGTGGTTGTTAAGTGAATCACGGGTCATTAAATGAATCACCACAGTTAAGCAAATCCGGCTTCCCCAATGGGCGTTTTTTGCTGGAAAATGCACAAAACGTGATCACGTGACCGTGGGACGCTGCAACCAGTCGTAAATGTGAGCCGGTTGCCAAGCACCTGAAATGCGATCATGTGACCACGGGGGGGGGGGTAGTGTGACATTTTGCAACGCTTGGTAGTGCTTTACAGGCCGTAAAGCACCCATTCCGAGGCCGTCGTAATTTCGAGCCGTTCTTAAACGAACAGTCGTAAGTCGAGGACTGCCTGTATATGAGGGAGGGAAGGGGAAATGCTGTCAGGCTCTCAAGATTCTGTTATTAAACCTTTATCTCGTTAGAGTTCTAGCATTTGAGGGGGGCATGGCCGTTTTTCCTGACCTGGCCTACCCCAAAGGGCCGGCCAAAATGCACGCTTACCTGTCCCTCTCTCTCTCCTTTCCTGAGGAACCGGCTGGCTTCGAACCTGTTCCATCCATTTCAGTCGGACTGCAGAAGCCTGTATCTAAATTAGTCATATGAATGGGTCCATGCTATGAGCAGAAAAACACAGCGGCATTAGCAAATCTAAAACAGTGACATGAGCTATTAGCTCCTTAATGAAAAAAGAAAAAGAACTTCTCAGGAGGCCCAACTTTCTCTGTTTTTCCTTCAATAAAAAGATGGCCAGCATGCTACAGCTTTGGGATTGGGAGTTCTTTTGCACGTGGGTTTGGAGATGCTGTAGGTACTGACGTTACATCTGACCAGGAGCAAACAAGGCTCAGGGATAATTCTTTCAAGAACCCCGCAAGCTAGACCAGAGCGAGTTATTTCTATTCTGCGGTTCAGAAGCCTAAGGCAGCTTCTTAAGAAGAACCCAGACAGTTCACAGATGAGTTAAAATTTGAGCCATCTTTACCCCCTCCCCCCGGTGCTATAGGGGATCTCCTACTTAAATTTAATTAAAGATGTATGGAGTATTGCAAACCCCTTCGTAATATGGCGGCACTGAATCATGTGGCTTCTGAAAAAAAAATCGCGCTTTCCCTACAGAGTTGTCATCATTTTGTTTTGATGCGCCAGCCTTGAAAGAGGTACGGTAACAACTTGGTCACCTAGGGTGAATAAGAATGCTTCACCAAGCAATCAGTCAAGTTAGCATATTGTAAATGATCTTTATTTGTTTGTTTGTTTTGCTCTCTCCCTCCTTTCAGGTTGATGCCTCTAAGTTATGCAAAGGCAGAAACTGTCCGTAGGCCACAGTATCTTAGTCTGGTTCTGTCTAACCTGGTTGGCGGTGTCTTTCCAAACTGTCGGGCCGAGCATTGTGCATGGAAAGAACAGCTGGAACTAAATGTGAGATTTAGTTTTTCCAATATGGGAAAGAGCCACTGAATCACGGTTCCCAGTAACAACAGTTACAGGACGATGGGAACTCAGCGCAACACAGACACGACCTAACCCTAGAAATATATCATTGTCGTCTTTTCCGAAAAGGTTAGGAAAAACTTCATTAAGCGGGCTGACAAAAAGTTCTTCGGTTTTTCATTAAAGCAAACTTTAATGAAAGCCCCCTTTTTTGTGTTCTTGCAGTCCATTTGAAAGAGAAACTCGGGCATTGGGAACGTCTGTAGCTTGAATCATGTCAACTGGATTTCTATTTTCTCAGTGGAAACGTTTCGCTCCTTATCCAAGGAGCTTCTTCAGTCTGAGCAAAGTTGGTAAGGGAATCCTAAACAGCTACCTAGAAACATATTTAGGATTCCCTTACCAACTTTGCTCAGACTGAAGAAGCTCCTTGGATAAGGAGCGAAAGGTTTCCACTGAGAAAATAGAAATCCAGTTGACATGATTCCAGCTACAGACAATTCCACCTGGATGACTGAGAACCTTCATAGACATTCAGGCATTGGGAAGCAAGTTTTGCCTTTTCTTTAAATTAAGAATACGCAACTTTAGCAATTGCGTTACCCATTTTGGCAACAGGCAGAGATGGGCGGGGGGGGGGGTTGTTTCTGTAGCTTTCATGCCCCAGAATGAGAAATTCAAGTTGCGGTGAGTTACAATGGAGTGGCAAGGGCTGATGCCGCCCAGAGGGCTTCCCTTCCTCTTTTATAGAGTGACTTATTCTAAACAAGATCAAGCCCTTCCAAGGCCTCTAAAGAAACATCTGGATTCAAGTCTAAAAGGCAATCTTGCCTGCAGATTTGAAATCTGCCACAAACGCTTCTGTTGAAAAAGAATATTTAAAACTCCCACTCCAAACTCCTCCTTCTGGACCAAATTCAAATTGCCCGCTACCTATCCCTTGGTTTGAAACCTGAAGCTTTGGCTACGCATCTCAAGTACAGCCCTCAACTTCAGAGAGCCAAAAGCTGCAGGTTTCTGCCTCTCGCAAATCTTACTGGAGATGCAACCTCTCCAGTGGGCATTTCTGGACCAGCCACGTTCACTATTGCAGCCATCTCGGGACAGCGCCCACGACAAACTCCAAACGGGTCCGGCGTCCCCCAAAGACCGTCCGCCCCAGTCTTGAGAAGGCACGTTGCGACCTCCGGCCCAACACTACCCATCCTACGGTCACTTCTTCCGCAGAACTGGCACCTACAGGGAAATGTTTGGCCCAGCTAATGTTTGACGGCCTTGAAGGAACGACAGTCCGGAGGTCAGCTCGGGTCTAGGCCTACAGTCACCTTGACAGAAAGATAAAACGGGACCGGGGAGCAGGTAAGAAAACGGTTGTGGCTTACTGCACCTGGTATCCCAACAATCCGGATTCGTGCTCATCCGGTAGCTCCTCGGTGAATCGTCTCTTCTGGCCCGGCTGAGGTGGGGGCTGCAATGGGGGCTGCGTCCCGCTCGGCAGGCTCGTCTTTCCAGGAGCAGCGGGCAAAAAAGGAGTGCTTAGCGGAGTCTGGAAAGAGCCCCCCAACAAAGGAAAAAGCATTTGGGAATGTAAGATGGAGGGTGTAATGGTATGTGGGAAAGACCTTGGGAGACAGGGCAAAGAGACACTGCCAAGGGAACCGTCAGATAAGAGGCGGCTTAGCCCGCAGCTGCATAACAGGCAGAGAAAGAGGCTCAGAAGGGACCCTCCCTAGTTTCTCAGGCTGTAAAGGAGACGGTGGGGGGAGATTTGTACCTTCAGACTTGCAAGATTCTGTCAATGTAGCCTTCCAATAAAGAAGAATTAACTCATCTGGTCGTATTTCCTGTCTGGTCCACCTGGGAAGGCTGATATCAATCTTGCAAATCTGAAAGTACAATCCTCCCCCCGTCTCCTTTACAGCCCGAGAAACTAGGGAGGGTCCCTTCTGAGCCTCTTTTTCCTCCAGCCACTATCCAGCTGTGGGCTATGTTCCCTCTTATCTGACCGTTCCCTGGGCAGCATCTCTTCACCTCATCTCCCAAGGTCTTTCCCGCATGCCATTACATAGGGAAACAAACCGAGGATTGCAGCCTTGGCTGCGAGATGCACATGCAAGCGTTTCAGTTCAGCTGCACTAGGAGCACGCAGCTGCAAGCAGGAGCCTAAGATAGGTGTGCTAAATCCTAACACGCATCCCGAGTCCTATCGGGCTCCACGTCAAGGGGTTCAGCAAATACCTGTGCTCCCAGTTATCATCAAGGAAGGGGAAGTGCAAACAAACATTATTTTCAAAGCAGGGGCTGTGGGGCCTTACCTGGCTGGTGGTAGCAGCAGGCTGGACTTGCGTAATCGGGTACTGGGTAGGCACGGGCGGGACGCTGGTGGGGAGGGCCAGTACCCCCGGCGCCATTGGAACGGCGGGAGGTCCGATGCCCGGCACCACGTAAGGAGGCTGGCCTGGCTGCTGAGGGGGCGGAGCCACGGGGTAGCTGGCCTGGAAGCCGTTGGGCGGGTAGTACGGCGGCTGGGGAGGAACAGTCGCTATGGTTGCCGGCTGCGTGAAGCCTGATTGGAGCCGAGAGAAAAGAAGGAACGGAAAAGGTTGGTGTCAGATTGAACCCAGTGGAAAAGAGGAAGAGAAGGAAATCTCCGGCTTTGAGAGCCTCGAGATCCCTGAGAAGAAATGGCGCATCATCGCTGCCTTTCCAGCTGGGCTGGCCAGCTAGGTAAACCAGACCGGGAAATCAACTCCCCAGGAACGCTAAAACTGCTTTAATTGAGATTGCCTAGAACAACAGGATCTTGGAAGTCTGGTTGTGCTGGACCACCCCCCTCTTCTTATACTCCTGTGAATGAGGGAGGTGTCTGCCAGAGCCGCTTCCAACTGTTATCTGGTTGCTCTGGACTTAAAAAATGCTTTAGACCCTTTTGTCTAGGGAACAGATCCTGTGTATCTCCATCAAGGCCATCTTCCTGACTTTCTGCACCCACTCAGTGATTCCACTTTGGGGGGTCTGGCATGCAAGAGGGAAAACGGAGAAAGAACCGGCCCAGGAAAACCATCTCTTTTGCACAATGTTCTTCTGCATGACTGTGCAGCTCAAAGCTGGGAAGAACTGGATGGAACAATTGGAGAGCCCATCAGCTCTGCATCTAAAGACTCAGAGGGCAGTTAAACGCTATGGAGCCCCCAATTCTCAATCCCTCTTAAAACCTTCCAAAACCTCCAAGAAAGGCCAAAAATTAGCCCGTGGGAAAAGAGTTTAAAGTTGAGCGTGGGGATCAGAAGCAAGTCACTACCATTCCCACCTAAATATCTACATCTATATATACGCACACAAAATCCCACTGGCAAAACTTGGCTGTTTCCTCCCTGAATTTCCACAGCACAATCTCAGCAGCTTCAGGGTGGGGTGGGGTCTATCCCTAGTCCATACAAAGTGCCTTCAAGTTAGAAAGCGTTTCTGAATGCTCCCAAAGTACATTTATGCTGGTTAGCTTAGCTTCGCGCTTGTGTAGTTTCTCGTCCCCCACTTAAGAACCTTATTTTTCATTTTAGCCATTGGATCAATCACTGCTGGATGCCACTGAAACAGAAACCTTCCCCACAGCACTTCTGGGGCCAACCCACCCCCAGCCAGAAGCCTTAAACTGTTGAGCGGCTGGTCTTTTCAAGACAGACCTGTTAACGGCATCGCAGTGGTCATCTGGTTCAGAAACCGCGAGTATTCCGCATGGACCTTGAAGAGAAGCAACAGATTCTGCAGTTAGGATCCTACAAACTAACCGTCTTCATCGGAGACTTGCATAAACGTTCCCGGTCCGGTGGCCACTGTTCCAACTCCTTAAGCACGGAATTACTTCGTTTTCCAATCCATCCTGAACCTTGTCTCATACTGACTTGCCCTTTGGAGGGGAGGGATACACTAAGACAGCCTTCCTCAATCCAGTGCTTTAAGATGACTGGGGTTACAGCTCCTATAATTCGAGACATCATGGCTAACGTGCTGGTTGGGAAATCTAGGAGCTGTAGTCCCAAATATTTGGAAGATGTCATCTTGGTGGCCATCTCAGCTTCTTTTATGCTGATGTTTTTAACCATTCCTTATTCCTGAATTCACTGTCAACCAAGATCGGAGCAGTTTATAAATATTGTTGGATGGATGGATGGATATATGAATGAATGAACGTGTGAGTGGGTAGACAGATAGATGGGGGTTAGCTAAGTAGGTAGGGTAGATGGATACAGAGGGAGGGAGATGCTGATCTGAAACCAGTAACAGCACGGACAGAGATGTCTGCACTCCCCTCGGCAACTCTTAACTTTCCAGAAATTCCTTTCTGACCATCAGCTCTCTCCCAGCAGCATTCACACAAGGTCACAACAAATCTCTGTTCGGGGAGAAGCGACCCTTTCAATGGGATTTGCAAGGGAAGAGGGAGGGGCATTAAGCGCGATGCCAAAACGACAGGTAACTTACAGTCTGCAGTAAGTTCTCGCAAAGCTTTTTGGCTGCGGCGAGGCCTTCTGGCTTGGGGTGGCTGGAAGACAAACACACGTACATTCAGCGTAAGGTACGAAGAAGTAATCCTATATGGGGCCCCAGCAATTTTAAAGCAGGAGGAAGCGTCTTGGAGCATGTATGCCCTAGAATACCGCACTCGGTGGCCACCAGGTTTCCAACATTATTATTACAAGCAGTCCTCGACTTACCACCACAATTGGGACTGGAACTTCCATCGCTAAGCAAGGCGGTCACTAAGTGAATCACGCCTGATTTTACCACCTTTTTGCCGTGGTCATTAAGTAAATCGTGTGGCCGTTAAGCGAATCTAGCTTCCCCCATTGCCTTTGCTTGTTGGAAGCAAATAACATGCCAGTTGTCAAGTACCTGAATTTTGGTCACGTGACTGCAGAGATGCTGTGATGTTAAGAGATCGATGTTAAGTGCGAGGACCGGTTACAAGCCACTTTTCCCAGCACCATCGTAGCTTTGAATGGTCGCTAAATGAATGGTCGTAAGTCGAGGACTGCCTGTACGTTCTTTTACAGCAGCATTTCTCAACTTCAGTAGTTTCCACACGTACGGACTTCCACTCCCAGGATTCTGCAGTCAGCGTGATCATGGCAAAGGATTCTGGGAGCGGAAGGCCACACACCTGGGAATCACCCAGCTGGTCCCATACACTGCATGCTGCCCAAACCACGATGTGCAAAGCCTGTGGCCTGGCACATACATCACACTAAGCCACAGCACAAAGTGCTTAGCTATACTGCACGATAAGGGCCACGTTCACGCCCTGGGAAAAGCCGAAACTGAGGAAGCCGAACCAGAGTCGGACACAACGCATGAGCCCACGCACCGATGCAAAGGTCTGAACGTTCCTCCAAACGAGCTGATCGACTTAACGTCGCAGCGCCGTTCTCGGAGTAGCACCACCGATCTAAATGGGAAGCCGGCAGGATCCTGCCGGCACCGTTTTCCTACCTGATGTAAATGTACATTGGTTCGAAGGCTTCTCGACCGGAGGCAGGTTCGATGCAGCCGGAGCCCTTCCCCCGGAGGAACACCTTGGCGCCCGTTTCTATCTGTATGTGCTGCAAATACGAACAGCCCGGCCCTTCCACCTTCTCCTTGACGTTGAAGGTGGGGACAGCGTGCTCCAAGCCCACAAACAGCTTGTCTTGGACATAGTGCATCTGCAAACACACACACGTCCAAAGTCACCCAGGGAGACTGGATTCTCACAACACGTTTCAGCATGCTAATTCATTTTCTTCCATCTGCTTTTTCCCACGGGGTCGTAGCAGATTCTGCAAACCCGGCTTTGTGTGGCGTAGGAGTCAGGGACTGCGTTCACAGACCACATTTCACTCAGACCTGAGGTGAGACAGGCCCCATCACTCCTGGCCTTCCGGAAGAACCGGAAGACTTGGCCCTGCCGTCTCGCCTGGGGCGGGAAGGGCAGTAGTTATTCCTGGGGGTGGCTGGCGCCTTAGAGCTCTCCTCACTGAATTAGATCTTTTTAAGGCCACTTGGATTTTATATTTAAGGGTCCCTCCTTGTGAGGGAGATGGGCGGGATATAAAAATGATGAATGAATGAATGAATGAATGAATGAATGAATGAATGAAGTTTAGTTTTATATTTGTATCTGGTAATTTTTGTATTTATATTTTAGATGTTATTTATGCTTATCGTTTTAATCTGCTAGTTATTGTAAACCGCCCAGGGTCCCTCTTTTTGGTGGCAAAATTCGAAAAATAAATAAAAAATAGTTTAGCATTTAACAAACCCCGCTGTTAATTCAGCAACAAGGTTAAGGGTATTGCAAAGATCCCACAGAAAGTGTTGGTCTTTCATTCCCCAAGGGAATCGCAGAGAAGAGGAGTGAACGATATGGCCCTTCCCTCCCACCTCGAGAGATTCCATTTTCTGTTCCAATCTTCGCTGGTCCTGAACGGGGAGGAACCAAAAATGCACAGGACGTTGGCCTTGCCGCCACGCCAGGTGGTCTCCTCTGGAGCCGACTGCTGATTTCTCTTGAAGGAAGAGTGGAGGGTATTGTTGAATGGCACAGTGAGGTCTCTGCTCTCTGTAAGCGAGACCCCTCTCTCCATTGCATTTCTTTAAGAGGATGGTATCGGCCTTGCCCTGCTCAACAAGCCAGGCCTTCTTAATCCTCTAGCCCAGGGTCTCTCAACCAGGAACGAGGGGTCCCCTGGGAGATCACAATTTATTTAAACATTTATTCCAAATGCGGGCAACTTCACATTAGAGAGGCAAGTTTCACTCGTTATTTTCAGTTTGAGAACACTGTTAATGCATCGAAACAGGCCTACCCAAGAAACGCATAGAATAATTTTGTAACGTCGGGCCTATATTTGAGCCTGAGTGTGCAGGGCTTCCCCAAGGCCTGGAAAATCTTTCAATCTTTCAAGGGTTCCTCCGGAGTCAAAAGGTTGGGAAAGGCTGCTCTAGCAAGAGAGCTCAAATCGAACGGACGCAGCACACCGACGGGGCAGGCAATCCGTGGTCCAAAGGCCAGACAGAGCCCCTTAAAAACATTTCTTCTAGCCCCCCAAATTCCCTCCAACAGCACAGCTACATTTTGATTCCCCCGAATCTTGAGGTGGGAAGCCCAGGAACATTGTTCAAGGAGGGAAGAAAGGGAAATGGGGGGGGGGGAGGAATAAAGGAAAACACCTTTGCCCCCCCCCAAAAAGGGAAAAGAAATCTCTGCCCTGCCCATTTAGAGTCAGATACCCAGAGACGCCCAGCTCTGCCCCAAGGACCAGTTTTGCCCAACACGGCAAGCCACCCAAAGCAGGCATCAAAATGAAAACGAAGCGGCCCAGTCTGCCATGCCAGCTTTTTACCCGCTCCGTTGGGAAAGACTGGAGAAATGCATGGGCGCCCTTTCCCTCTCCAGCAATACTTACTCCCCCAGACTGGAAGGGTGGTTTCTGCCCGACGGCTGGGGGCAAAGGGGCGATGGGCGCAGGCTGGTGGTAGACAGTCACCGTTGCCCCGTTGAAGGTGGGGCTGGACCCAGTTGCTGCCTTGACCACACCATTGGTAATGATTTCTTTGATTCGGTTGACGGCTCCTGCCGGGGAAAATCAAAAGAGTATATTCTGTATATTCTCTTCTGACTTTATTACCACCGTTACGTTTTTCATTTTACTTCCCCATATCTTCCGGTTGTTATATTTCACTCATATTTTTTTAAAGCATTGAAATGGCCTTTAAATGCAGCCAGCTCAACTGCAGGCCAAATGCCGGGCCTTCGATCGTGGGTACAAATTCAGTCTCGTGTTCCGACCCTCTGACGAATCAAAATCCCGTTTTCTGACTTCCGCCCACAGAATCCAAACAGAATCGACTTACTGTCCACCAATTCTCTCGTCTGTCCTTGGACATGCAAGTACAGCGGACGATCACTGGGGGGGGGGAAAAGAAGGAATGTGCATTTCATTGTTTAAAAAAAGCTAAACCAAGATTTAACACTTGAGACATTAACCTCACCAGTGCTTCAAAAATGTCTTTTAGTCAGCATTGATGAGTTTGGGAAGAGTGGTTCTTTTTCAAACACATTGAGTAAATCCAGCAGGCGGACAAGAGCTTATAAACCACTTTGAAATGTCACATGGGGCACAGCATGCAACTATTACATGAAATGAAGTATTAAGTAAGTAAGTAGTCTGACATGGTTCTCCTAGAAATTAACTCTCCTAGGGGCTGGATTCATACACTACACCAAATTATATTATTATTAGACTGTTATCCTGCCTCTATCTATCTATCTATCTATCCATCCATCCATCCATCCATCCTCTATCTATCAATCCATCCATCCATCCATCCATCCATCCATCCATCCATCCATCCATCCATCCTCTATCTATCCATCCATCCATCCATCCTCTATCCATCCATCCATCCATCCAGCCTCTATCTATCTATCTATCTATCTATCTATCTATCTATCTATCTATCTATCTACCTACCTACCTACCTACCTACCTACCTACCTACCTACCCCTGCAACTGCAGGAAAAATGCTAGGAAGAGAAAAAAATATTTGGGTTGACTCAAGGCTGCGAACATACCTAATACTCCTGACTTGTATTTTCCCCACAACCACCACCCTGTGAGGTGAGTTGGGCTGAGAGAGTGACTGGCCCAAGGTTTTCATGCCTGAGGCAGGACTAGAACTCACAGCCTCCTGGTTTGCCATTGGCTCCTTCCTAGGGCTGAGAGACAGGGACTGGCCCAAGGTCACCCAGCCGGCTTTCATGCCTAAGGTGGGACTAGAACTCTCAGTCTCCTGGTTTGCCATTGGCTCCTTCTTAGGGCTGAGAGACAGGGACTGGCCCAAGGTCACCCAGCCGGCTTTCATGCCTAAGGCGGGACTAGAACTCTCAGTCTCCTGGTTTGCCATTGGCTCCTTCTTAGGGCTGAGAGACAGGGACTGGCCCAAGGTCACCCAGCCGGCTTTCATGCCTAAGACGGGACTAGAACTCTGTCTCCTGGTTTGCCATTGTCTCCTTCCTAGGGCTGAGTGAGTGCGACTGGCCCAAGGTCACCCAGCTGGCTTTCATGCCTAAGGGAGGTCTAAAACTCACCGTCTCCTGGTTTCTAGGCCAGCACCTTCACCATTATGCCAAACTGGCTCTCTAAAACAACCACAGATTTAACTCACAGTTACATCAAGGTTTTGGTTGGGATTATTTATTTTTATTTTTATTTATTTATCAAATTTCGTCACCGCCCATCTCCCCCAAAAAAGTGACTCTGGGCGGTTTACAATAAAGCTAAAACAGATTAAAATACAATACAAACAAGATATATTACATAAAGTATAAATATAAGTAGAAATGGTTTGCAAACCCTTCTTTCTAGCCATCTTCTCCAAGTCAGACGCCCTCCAGCTAGCTAAAAAAATTCTAGGAGCTGAGTCTGAACATCAGAAGGAAAGCTGACGTAGCTTAAAAAAATTACAGAAAGTCCTCCAATTTTTATAACAATAAACCTTACAGACTGAAAACTTTTAGAAAAAAACCTATCTGGCAGCTGCTAGGCTTGAAAAGGCAGATCTGCTAACACTTACAGGGGTGCACAAACTTCAGATCCAAAGTTTAAAAGATGCTTTGGAGCAGGTGCAGAGGCTCACACCACACCTGACAGCACAAATCCATTTTTTGAGTTAAGGAGGCGCTGAGAGCTTGTCCGTGCCTATTCCAAAGCATTGTGCTTAACCCTGTTAGGGCCTCCTCAACTCAAAAGCCTATTTTCTCAGGAATGCATGGAAGGGCAGAAAAAGATGCTGTTTCGTTACGAAGGTGTCAACAGCATGGTGGGCCCACCTGCTCTGAAAAACCCTCCATCTTTAAATTGGTACTTCTGAACATCACTAAGCACTTAGACCAGCCAGGCTGGCTGGGGAATTCTGGGAGTTGAAGTCCACCCACCTTCAAGTTGCCAGGGTTGAGAAACACTGACTTAGAAACGTCATACATCATCCCATGAGTTGCAAAAAAAAAAAAAGGAAAGCATTTTGGATGAAAACTTAGGATGGCAATCCCACAATCAGCTTTTCGGATAAAGCACTTCTTCGCCGAAACCCCTTTGGAAACGGGTCGGAGAGTAAAAAATGAAAACAAACGGCAATACGCACCCAGGGCCAACTTTTATCTTCTCTTCAGCAGTCATGTACCGCCCTCGAGTGGAAACTGCTGCCCCGCTCAGCTTACTGATCTGCAGACATGGGGGGTAGGGGAAAGGGGTGGAGAGAAATAATGATTAAGCCACGTAAGAAAAGCTCAATTGAAACCCAAAACTCCTGTTAATTGTTCTCTTTCCCACAGACCCCAGCGAGACATTTCTAGCAAACCCCAAAATTGTAGCTTTTTTTTTTTTTATCTGTTCAATCGTATCCGATTCTCAGAGACTGCCTGGACAAGTCCCTGCAGTTTCCTTGGCAAGGTTTTTCAGAAGTGGGTTGCCATTGCCTCTTTCCTAGGGCTGAGAGAGGGTGACTGGCCCAGGGTCACCTAGCCGGCTTTCATGCCTAAGGCGGGACTAGAACTCTGTCTCCTGGCTTGCCATTGGCTCCTTCCTAGGGCTGAGAGAGAGTGACTGGCCCAAGGTCACCCAGCCGGCTTTGTGCCTCAGGCAGAACTCGAACTCAGTGTCTCCCGGTTTCTAGCCTGGTGCCTTAACCACACCACCAAACTGGCTCTCAAAATTGTAGCTACCTTCCGAGATTTCGCCAAATGAGCTACAAACATTCAAAGTTTATTCTTAGGAAGAGGAATGGGAATCCCTGGGGAGACTTCCCCATAAAGATGAAAAATAGTTAACACTATCTAATCTCTCACAACACGGGGGAAAAAAGGGTAAGAAAATCCTCAATGCAGATGCAGAAGTGAAAGCAGAGCAATTGCAGCTAACCAAGTGTGGCTGTCTGATAGCTCCCAGCCAATCTGGCCAATGCAGATGGATGATGGGAGTTGTAGTTCAACACCACCTCGGTTGCCCCACCGTGGCTTGAACGAAGGATAATAGGAAGACCATAATAATTATTTATTAAACTTATACGTCGCCCAGCTACGAACGGCTCTGGGCGGCTCACGACGTTCAAACAAAAAAATTACAATAAAAAAATCAATAAAAGATAACGATCAAAGATGACAAGGACTAAGTTCAACCACTGGAAAATCAGGGACAGCCAAGGGAAACGTGGGCACAATTTCTTCCGTTTCTAGGGTTATTGTGCCCAACACTCAGGCACACGGACAGAGCTTACCAGTACAGGTAGCCCTCAACTCACGACCACAATTGGGCCCGGAACCCCGTCGCTAAGCAATGCGGTTAAGTGAGTTGCACCCAATTCTACAACCTTTTTCGCTGCAGTTGTTAAGCGAGTCATATGGTCATTAAGCGAATCCGGCTCCCCCCATTGACTCTGCTTGTCGGAAGCCCCCCCCGGGAAGGTCGCAAATGGCAATCACGTGACCCCGGGACGCTGCAATCGTCGTAAATACATGCCGGTTGCCCAGCGCCCGAATTTTGATCACTTGACCGCGGGGGCACCGTGACGGTCGTAAGTGCGAGGACCGGTCGCAAGTCGCTTTTTCAGCACCGTCGTAACTTTCAACAATCATTAAATGAATGGTCATAAGTCGAGGACTACCTGTAGAAAAATAAAAACCGAAGGGAATGGGGTTGGGAGGGACCCAACATCCCCCAAGGCGGCATCAACGGGCTTGAAGCCAACCAAGCTGTGATCACGGGAAGTTAGCTACTGCAGAGCCCCCTTAAATGAGGCACAAGCCCCAGACCTCATCCTGCGTCTGTCCTCTTGTTAGGAGATTCCGGCACGTGAGCGGCACGTCGTTGATCTCCACTTCAGCCACCACAAGGTCGTCTTTGCTTTTGTTCGTGGCCGGACCTTTCCCCGGGGCCTGAAGCTGCCGAAGGTCAGAAGGGAGGAGGAGAACAAAAATGTGAAAGCCATACAGCTGGAGCCCTGCCACACAACCGGAGGTTCTTTTTCTGCTCGGCCCAAGGGAACAGAAGACGTCCTTCCTCTGGGGAAGAACGAGAGCGAAGACGAGAGGAGCAGAGGGGTTTTCATTTTTTTTTCTCATTCCTTGCAGACAAATTTTAGGAGCTGGCTCAAGTATTATCTGTGTGCTAACTCACCATAGGTCATAATGAGAATAAAGAGGCCTCGGTGACAAACGATCGAGTTTTCAGGTTGCGTCCTTTTTCGCATTTTAGCGAGCGAGAGGTTCAAGGGCACAAGGATCAGCATCGCAGGATTAAGGACAACTGCCTTAACCCTCCCAACCTCTCCCTGAAATGTTCTCTGGCATCATCAAGATCTAGACTTGATGTTTTATCGAACGCCAGATGTGGCCCCAAGTCAAGAAAAGATCCCTGCCTAAATTAATTAATTAAGCCCCCTAGGCAGCACAGGCCTAGTTTGGGCAAGATATTTGGGAACGGAGAAGATACACCCCGTAGCTAGAATGAAGTCATGAGCAAATAAATACACAGGCAAGCAAGTGCAAATCCACCCTACCGGCCACTAACCTTGTCTGCCGAATTCGGGGTCGGCTTCAGCTTCCCTTTTGCCATTAGCATGGCGTTGATTTTCGCGGCCACGGCCGCCGCCGCATCGAGGGCTCCTAAAGGAGCCGCGGAGCCTTCAGAGCCTGACATCCCGTCTCCGCTGCCCTGAATGGGCCGGCCGGCCACAGGGGTGGCAGGAAGGAGAAACAGAGCTGGGGAGGGCCCAGGCTGGTCCCATTTGCTCCGGCGCCTGGAAATTAGGAAAAAAAACTTATTTTTCCAATTCCTTCTGTCAGTTGGGCCTGTTTCTCAAATCATCCTTCCCATTCTGACATTCTGGAACACTTTACATTTGTTGTCTCTATTTAGTCTATTAATTCGGTTAGACTGATAGATTGTTTTAGCATTCACAGCAGTGTTTCTCAACCTTGGCAACTTGAAGATGTGTGGACTTCAACTCCCAGAATTCCCCAGCCAGCATTCTGGGAGTTGAAGTCCACACATCTTAAAATTGCTAAGGTTGAGAAACACTGGTTTACAGAGTTAATGTTTGCTTTCCAACCAATGTTTTTTTGTTGTTCTGAGTTCAGTGGGAGGCCAAATCAGCAGACAAACAGGTTGTTGCTGAGGGCGCCAAGCAACAGAAGTAACAAGTACGAATGTCTGACCCCCCCTCCCCGCTGCTTACAAATTCTCCATTTTCGGCTCCTGAGAAACCGTCACCGGAAACAAGCAGCGCCCTGCTTTTCAGGGGGGCTGAAGAGCCAATGAGAGGGCTGGACTGAGGGCGAATCAAAAGCCGGGCCCCTGAGGTGCTCCACCAATCGGCTGAGAGCACACCTGGGGGGGGAATGTATAAAAAGGGCCACGGCTGAGGGAGTTTGGCCAGATTGCCCAGATAGACTGCGAGGGACAGTTGGAGGGAAGAAAGGCTGCCAGGAGAAGAGCAGAAGGCTTGGAAGAAAAGAGGAGGGAAAGGCCGGCTGAAGTCGCTGCCCGCCTCAGGAGCCCAAAGAAGCCACAGCCCCTGAGGCAAAAAGAGCTGAAGTCGCTGCCCGCCTCAGGAGCCCAAAGCAAAGGCACCCAGAAGGAGAGCAGGAGACCTGGAAGGGAGAGGCAGCTCCTGAGGGAAAAAGAGCTGGAGTCACTCGGAGCCTCAGGAGGTGAAAAGGAGGGCAAGGCAGCTCTGGAGCCGAAGTCCGAATGAACCTCGGAGGGCCAGTAGAGTGGCCACTAGAAGGAGAGCAGAAGCCTCGAAGCAGAGGTGGCCCTGAGGCAGAGAGACCAAGTCCGGAGATGGAGCTGGGCCAACCTCAAGAGGCCTGAAGGGAAGGAAGGTCAAGAGAGTAGAAGTTTAGGGGGAAAGGAGCGGCTTTGAGGCCAGCCCAGCACAGAAGAAGAAACAGCTGAAGCCACTGCCAACCTCAGGGCGGCAAAGCCCTGAGGAGCAAGAGCTGAAGCCATGGCCAGCCGGCCCACCCCCTGAAGAGGCAGCCCAGGAGAGCCCCAAGCTCTGCCGGCCTCCCCTGGCAGTTCAGCAGGCATGACTGTAAATTAGAAAGGTGGGGGAAATTTACACACACATACACACAGAGCGCACACCCCCTTTCCGACCTCCATGACTGGCACAATTCCTCACTCTTCTGAGGCGGGAAACATATTAGAGGCTGAGCAAGCACTGCATTTAATCAACTAGGAAGCCCCCCCTTTCCCCAACCCAGGGAAAATGAGCTCCACCCACTGGGCATCGTCTTGCCCACAGTGGCCTTCAGGGTCACCTGACCCTCAGCCACCAAATCTCTGGGTTAGGCAGCCGGTTGGCTTTTGGGGGAGCCCCAAATCTCTCCAGAGGGTCAAAGCCCCCCCTAATATAGGACCAGCAGAGATAGATGATAGAGTTAAGAAAGAATCCAATTAAGTTGGTCTCCATTACTACCGGACTGTTTTCTTTTGTGGGGAATAAAGTTATTTTTAAAACCTTTTCTGCTCAGTCTCTGCCTTCTGAGGGTCTCACAATTCAGGGCCAAACAGTTACAAAGGTGTCTCTTTCCCCCCTCAGTGACTTTTTCTAGTTTCTCACATGGCTTCCTTGGAGTCCGGTGGGCCCTGAACCGCCGCATTCAGTTTCAAAAAGGAGGGAAGGGGCTTGTCTGCCCTTTCCCTGGAGGAGCACAAGCCCGCTGGGGCAGCTACGGAGGGTTCACACGGCTCTCGGGGATCTCTAAGCCACACCGCGCTGGGCTCGCCCCACGCCCCCCTCCGTGGAGCCGCATGCGCGCAGCCCAGAGAGGGATCGGGGCACCCCCGACCCTGACACGGAAGCCCGTTCAGACGTAGGGCTCCCAAGCCCTTCTGAAGGCGGGGGCTGATGGGGCTGGGGCCCGATACCGTGCTGGGAAACGAAGCCCCAGTCTCTGGGGAGCGCCCCGACCGGGGCTGATGGGAGTTGTAGTCCGCTCCCGGAGTGGCTGCGGAAGGCCAAGCCGGCCCCGCTCAAGCGCTCTGCCAGGCCGCCCCTCCCGGCCTCCGTCCCCGCAGCCCCCCGGGCGCCGTCCTCACCCGCCCGAGGCCCCAGGTTCTCTTTGCCCCGCGCCGCCCCCTGACATGGCTGAAGCCGCCGCCGCCGCCGCCGCCGCCTCCTTCGCGGAGAAACTTCCCCTCCTGGGGTCACTTCCGCTTCGCCGTGGCGTCACTTCCGGCTGTTGTCGCAGCGACGGGAAAGGATCACCTAAGAAACGGGACAGCGCGCGGGAGCGAGGAACTCAGAAACACATTCTTTAAAAAGTATAGAGTGATAGGTGCTCTTAGACTTCCGGGTTCCCACTTTGGGCCTATGAGAGACCACAGAAAGGGACGGGGAAAAACCAAGATTTGAGGACAACAGCAATTCAATACAATGGATTTGAATCTGCTTGGTTGCAGATTCAGGAGCGGAGGAAGTATATAATCCGATTGCGCAGGGTAGATCTGTGTATCTCGCATCAACCATAGGACCAATATGCTGCTCGGAACCTCCTTTCAGTCTATAACACGAGGAAAATGAAGTAGAAAAGCATTGACTCCTTTAAAAAAATTACCGTTGCTCTCTTTTTTCAGGGCTGTCCGGCTGAGACCCCACCCCAGAATCTCCTCACCAACCTCTGAGAAACCAAATGCATGTCAATCACTTTACAGTTGCTTCCAATCTGCATATTCTAAAACCAAAGCCAACATTTCCCAGGGCGGCTTCCCATAGACTGTCTCAAACGCAAAGCTGGAAGTCTTCTACACTTTCTTATATCTATGCTAGAAGGCCAGTTTGATTTTCCGGCTCCTCCTCCCCGCCTCCCACCCCGGGGGTGGATGGGAAAGGATGGAACGGCTCAGATCACGTGGCCCCCTCCTTCCCGGGCTTTGGAGCACGTGCTGACAAGGCCCCCCCAAAGGCCATGTTGGAACCCCATCGCGCCCTTCTGCCCTCTTTTTAAAACGGGGAGAAAAGAGAAATATTCTGATTTTTCCCCCCAAAGCATCCTAAATCATATATCTAAAATTTCCATGGCTAACTTTCTCTTTGCTTTTCAAATGACCGTAAGCAACAGGACTTCCTTTCCGAAAAACGAGCATGCAATGCGGTCGTTCTGTTTTTCAGCATCGTGGTCCTCATTAGCAGGTCACAAATTAAAATTAAACTCAACTATGACACCAGGGGAAGTGACTCAGGTTTGCTCTGCCGTCCTAGCCTCAGCCTCCTCTCTGTCCTTCCCGTTTTTGAACCAAACGGGGGAGAATGCGGAGAGGCAGGCCTGCCCCAGAATAATGTCATTTCTCCCAGCTGATAAAGCAACGCTAACCCAGGCCTACGCAGACGCCACCTTTCCCACAATAGGAATTTCCTCTTCGAAGTGCAAAACAAAAGAGTTCCTTTTTCTGAAGAATCTTTCCAAGGTCAAAAAAACTCCATCTTTAGAGAAAGGGCTGAAATTGAGCAAGCCCGAATCCCTGAATTGCATGCCCACAAGATTCAAGAGGGAAAAAAAAGGATGAAGAGGTGGAAATAGGAAAATGTTTCTTCTTCTTTCTACACACACCAGGGTCCTTTCCCACCAGGACTTTCGGCATTGTCCAAAAGTGCCATTATAAGAAGAGTCCAAATAAGAACAGTGGATCTCTCTAAACCAGTGTTTCTCAACCTTGGCAACTTTAAGCTGGGTGGACTTCAACTCCCAGAATTCATGCTGGCTGGGGAATTCTGGGAGTTGAAGTCCACCCATCTTCAAGCTGCCAAGGTTGAGAAACACTGCTCTAAGCGATCACTTTTATTTTTTACAAGGGTTTTTTTTGGCTTTGTTCCTTTGAAAATGTTTTAGACTTTGGGGAATTAGCATCTCCAGATTTTCTTTTTCACTCTGGCAGTTTTCCAGACTGTCCGTTCACTCTGTAAGGAAGCCGCATCGCAACCCTTCTCCAAATGCAGCTGACGAATGTTTTAAAGCAAGACTTCTTCTTGTCTGAAAATAGAAACCCCAGCATTGGCCCAATACAGCTGACCCCTTCCGTCTCTAACCACTTCCCCCTCTGATTTCCTACCGGCTCTGGTCAATTTCTGTAAAACTGCATGAATGCAAGCCGATTCGTTCATCTTGGAGGCCCCAGGTATCTTTTTATCCACCCATAAAGCACAGGATGTACAACTAAGGGGAAAGAGAGATTTCTTGCTGAGTCCAAGACCAGAGCGCTGATTTTTGGATTTGTTTATTTAAACAATTTACACAGCTGCCCATCTCCCGGCAGCGACTCTGGGCAGAGGATTAAAACTGACAAAACATAATCCAGCGATAGAGACCTAAAGCATACATTGGGTTCTAGCTGCTCGGAAGCTAAGGTGGAGCATCGTAGAAGCCGTCGTACAGCTGATCGGGTGCTGGTTTGGCACAGGACGTGGTGTGAACCTTCCCATCTTCAGGACCTCTCCCCCCTCCCCAAAAAAACACCATCCAGAATTAACCAGCAAAAAGAGAGTGTTTTGAGCAAAGTCGACGCCACGCAAACCCTGAACAGTTTTCCAACGCAGGCGAGAGAGAGAAATCCCCTCTTCTCAGATTGTAGGACGATTGTACGGTTAGTTCCCAGCAGCAAAAAATCAGGAGTTCGGTAGCCTTTTTCCGGACTCCCCAGTTTCATTAACAGGCCCCCCACTTTTGTGAGCTGCAGCACACTTCATCGCCGCCCCCCGCCCCCCCTCTTGCGTTTCCAAAAGCTCTCAAATGCGAGTCGGAAAAAATGCTACCGGGAGATCCTTCTGATCTTTTGCTTCGCTCCCGACATCGAATTCCTTCGGCGAAGATCAGGTGCCAGGAAAGTACGTCCAGAAGCCATATGAAGACAGATATCTATTCTGTGGAGGTTTCCCTTGGAGGTGGCTCCTGGGGGGCTCGTTTTGAAGCTTCAAGCGTGCTGTATTGTTGCATTTCCTGCTCCTCCAGGCCCTGAAGGAAGGAGAACGAAAATGTCACATTCAGGGGATGAGGGATGCTTATCCCAAAAGGATAAAGCAGTGTTTCTCAGCCTTAGCAATTTTAAGATGGGTGGACTTCAACTCCCAGAATTCCCCAGCCCGCCATGCTGGCTGGGGAATTCTGGGAGTTGAAGTCCACCCATCTTAAAGTTGCTAAGGTTGAGAAACACTGGGATAAAGGATGTTTGCACGTCATGCAATGCCCTTGTAAGGCACCAAAAACTTACCACGCGCCTCTAGAGAAAGCCAAATACACAACGGAGGCTTTGGAAAGGAACAGCAGCAAGTTTAATTGGCCAAGCAAGGTTGCTGGATGGAGGACCATCCAGGAGCCATGTGCAAGTGACCTCTGAGTGGAACCACCATGCCCAAGTACAATGGGGCACAAACTTTTATACAGAGTTTACAAGCAGGACGTGAGGATGATGATGGTATGCCCATATGTGGGCGAGGTGTCTTTTGACCATCCCTTGGGATTGGCTAGCTTTTGGGGGATCAGGTCCCGCCCAGGGTCCAAGATTTACTGCGGGACTCTGGAATACATTAGGCCATGAGATGACGCTGCTTATCAAAAGAGTAACAAGGAGAATGGCCTGTGAATCGTTACACCCATCGTTCTTGCAAGAGCACATCCTGTAACCAGAGATTCACAGTTGCATCTTATACAGATAAGAGTAACACTTTAAGGACACTTGAGTTATACACACATAGCTAAACCACAGAGGTCAGAACCATCTGATTGCATCTTCTACATATATCAAAGAGGGGAGACAAAGGATTTATTACACCAAGGGTCAGGTAAACATGTTAGCTTGCATCAGGAAGAAGATGCTGTCCGGATAGATGCCCCCAGGCTGGTATGCATACATTCCTGAGAGAGGTAGAATTAGCTTGAGAGCTTAGCAATTGGTTTTACTATGTAAAGTACTCTGGCCCTAGCTGGCGCCTTTCTCAAGGGTTACCCTTGGGTGAAATCTTTGGTTCAAGTGATAGCTTTGGTTCAGTGGAGTTCTAACCGTGTTTCACTATGGGAAATATTATAACATTGTATTCTCCAGGCCTAACTCTGTGGCCCAGGTCTGCTCAGGTCCCTTCACCCTAATCTGGATTGTTAGGTTTCAGCTTTGCATCGGGTCGAACCTAACCAGGACACTGGAATAGGCTCTCCGCATCTTGGCCGCAAACAAATATCCCCCACAACCCAGATTTCCAATTCCCAAATTTCTAGGGCTGGGCTGAAGATGGCTGGGATCTTCCCTTAGGCAAGACTTCTAGGAGATCTCAGTTGTTTAACCATCTTTAGGGCAGAGGGAAAGGAAAGGAAAGGAAGACCCCTTTTTTATGCTGAAATATCATTTGGGGGTTCCCCCTCCCCATTGCTGCTTCACCAACCCCACTGCAGATGAGCAGAGAGAAACTTACCATATAGACGCCTTCCACTTTCTAGAAAACGGGGAGGAAAAATGCAAAAATAAGGATTAAAATTCAAAGAAACCAGGTGGAACCCCCCCAAAAACCCTCCTTTGTAATTTGGAGGGCTCGATGCGTATTTTATTCTTTTCCGATAGGTTAACTCAGAGATAGTTGCAGTAAAATAATTTATTGGCATACCTCATAGATGGGAGAAGCGACTGCAGTTTTTCGTTTCTTTTGATGTTGGAACTGAAGAAAAGTGGGTGGGGACAAAGACATTGATAAAATAATTACAGATTTGGAGCTCTTATTCTCAATCTGCCCAGAGCCCTTTGGAGTGGGATGGATAATAATGATAATAATAATCATAATAATCTGATCAATCCTCTCCCCTTATTTCCATCTAAGGCAGTGTTTCTCAACCATGACAACTTGAAGCTGTGTGGACTTCAACTCCCAGAATTCCCAGCCAGTATAGCTGTCTGGGGAATTCTGGGAGTTGAAGTCCACACATCTTAAAGCATGCTGTCTGGGGAATTCTGGGAGTTGAAGTCCACATAGCTTAAAGCATGCTGTCTGGGGAATTCTGGGAGTTGAAGTCCACACAGCTTAAAGCATGCTGGCTGGGGAATTCTGGGAGTTGAAGTCCACCCATCTTAAAGCATGCTGGCTGGGGAATTCTGGGAGTTGAAGTCCACACATCTTAAAGCATGCTGGCTGGGGAATTCTGGGAGTTGAAGTCCACACATCTTAAAGTTGCTGAGGTTGAGAAACACTGCCTTAGATGGAAAGCTCATTGGCTCTTAGGAATAATTTCCAGAAGGGAAGATAGGGGGCATTTCTCAAAATGAAATAATAGCAGATTCAAATTGTCCAAAAAGGTTAAAATCCACACGGGGAAGACAATATATATCCTTTCTTTTCTTTTTCTGCACTTTTGGCTTTGCCTTTCTTTTCTTTGCCTTCCTTTTCTTTATTCTATATTAGTTTCTGTTAGTTTTTATCTTTCTTTTTAAATTTTTTAATAAAACTATATTTAAAAAGAGAGAGAGACAGATGCACACACCACACAGCATCATCTGCAGCGGGCTTCTATGCATTAAAAATCCCAGGCGGGCCTTGTCACAGAGAACGGGGCCGTTCACGTTCAGTTTAAACAGTTTTCGGATGGGGGCATCCAACCTTGGCATTCCCCAGACGCTCACCTTAAGCCGGCAATAGAGGAAAGTCAGGATAATTCCGTACAGAAACAGGATCCCGTCCAAGACGTAGCACAGCTGGGGCTCTTGCAACGCTTCTGTAAACACAAGTGGCCAAGTGTGACATCTTCCAGAAAAGATTTGTAATTAGAAAAAAAAAGTACAGGTAGTCCTCACTTAACAACCATTCGTATAGAGATGGTTCAGACTTATGACGGTGCTGGAAAAAACTGACTTGCGACTGGTCCTCACACTTACAACCATTGCAGCATCCCCGCAATCACGTGATCACAATTGGGGCGCTTGGCAACCACTTCATATTTATGACCGTCGCAGCATCCCATGGTCATGTGATTGCCATTTTCAACCTTCCTGGCCAGTTTCTGGCAAGCCAAAACAATGGGGAACCGAATGATTAGCTTAAGGGCCACATGGTTTGCTTAATGACTGCCGCAATAAAGGTCGTAACATTCGGTTAATGGCCGCTTCACTTAGCAACCAAAATTCTGGTTCCAGTTGTGGTCATTAAGTGAGGACTACCTGTAATCATTCGGGGAGATGCAGAATCAATAAAATAGAAAACAGGTTGGCTTGGAACGTCTAATTGGGGAGGAATTCCAGAGTGTGGCTGATTTTTCTCGGAAATTAAATCAAGCAAGTGAAAATGCTTCTTTGGACAAGGAACCACCCCAATGAGGTCCTTCATTACAGATCTCAGTAGAGTTTGGAATGAATCTCATGAAAGCCGGATCAGGATAGAATGGGGCTCGACCGCTCAGGTTTAAATTCTGATCGGCGTGGCAGAAAAGGAAAAAGTGATAGGGAAGGGGAAGGAGAAGGAAAAACGTGGCTTTGCAAAACTTGCAAAAAAATAGTCACACCGGGATTAAACGTTGGCCTGTAAAATAACTGCATGCGAAAACAAAAAGAATGATGTGGCTTTATTGTATTACTCATGACTGTTGTTGTTGATATTAAACATTGAGGTTTAAACATCATGCCAATCTTCCTGTTTGGCTCACAGGAAGAGATGTGCGTGCAGACCAGGGGGCGGGGTTTGCAGGCATTAGCCAATCTTGCAGACCAAGGGGCGGGGTTTGCAGGCAGGAGCCAATCGCGCAGGACCGCTGTCTTTTTCATGAATACAGAATATTACATAAGACCCTGTCCCGTTTTGCCATCCCAATGTCCCGTTTTTGTCTCAAGGAAATATGGTCAGCCTACATTAGGGAGAAACATTTCTGGCTGGTGGGTGTGAGTTAATCGCTAGTTAACAGTGAGTTAAGGCCTCCTCTGAATATAGCCGTTTCATTTCAGCTCCGTTTGCGCAAAATGCAACATTATGCAGCTCGGTTAACTGGCACGTGGCGCATTTTATGGGCCTGCTCTTCACAGCCTTGCGAGCTGAACAACCCTGAAAGGGCCAGAAGGATCTGAGCCATGCCGGCAAGGCTGATTTTAGACCCAAAGTTTGTCGCAGAGAATTCTGACCCGTTTCTCCAACTTCCAGAAATTGCAAAACACACAATTAATCCAGACCAAATTGTTGGTCCTGTTGAATTGAACACCCTCCCCGAAGCCTCCTTTATATCAGCGTTTCTACTATATAATTCACGTTTCTTCTTCAGCGCTGTCCCGAGGAACCCAATGATGGTGCAATTCGATTTCTCTGAAAACATTTGCTTGTGGCTTAGAGATAAAAACGGACCAGAGAAGCAAAGCCGCTATCGGTTTTGCCTCCGTCCTCGAAAAACATCCAATCAGCAAAAGGTTCCCCGAAACCACAGGAGTTCAGTTGATTTCTGATGTTGCAAAGTGTGAAAATAGATTTTTTTAAAGCAAAGAGAATACCCAGTTCCAGCAAAGCCACTAAACATCTTGCAGCATTTCTCTACCTTGAAGAATCCATAGATATCAAGATTCAATCCGTGTTCAGTTCACGGGATTGCGTTTCTTCATTCCCAGCCCTGCAAATAATTCCATTTGAACTACGTTTTGGGGTTCACCATGAAGGATTTTGGAAAGCCACCAAGATCTGTGACTGTGGGATATATGACAAATCCACTTTTTTTCCGAGGCTCCCAATGAGAGCCAGCGCAGATATGGATGGCACGCAAAGTTTGAAACTTGTTCAAACATTTTGTGCATCCAGAGTTACTGGTGGGTGGCAAGAAACCAAGAATTAAATGTAAAATGTTATAAGATGCCAAAGAACGAGGTGGTTTGGGTTTACCTGATTTAAAACTGTATTTTGATGCCTGTTGTTTGCTTTGGATGAAGGAATGGATAGCTCTCAAGAACAGGAAGTTATTACAACTTGAAGGACATGAATTGAGATTTGGGTGGCACGCCTATTTGTGGTATGACTTTAAGTTAAAGTTAATAAAGATTTTAAAAATCATTTTGTTAGGAGTGCCATAATGAGGGTTTGGAATAAATATAAAGCAAGATTGTCTCCTAATGTACCATTATGGTTGTCACCTCATGAAGCTTGCTTATCATCTATCTATCTATCTATCTATCCATCCATCCATCCATCATCCATCCATCCATCCATCCATCCATCCATCCATCATCCATCCATCCATCCATCCATCCATCCACCATCCATCCATCCATCCATCCATCCTCCATCCATCCATCCATCCATCCATCCATCCATCATCCATCCATCCATCCATCCATCCACCATCCATCCATCCATCCATCCATCCACCATCCATCCATCCATCCATCCATCCATCCACCATCCATCCATCCATCCACCATCCATCCATCCATCCATCCATCCATCCTCCATCCATCCATCCATCCATCCATCCATCCATCATCCATCCATCCATCCATCCATCCATCCACCATCCATCCATCCATCCATCCATCCACCATCCATCCATCCATCCATCCATCCATCCACCATCCATCCATCCATCCACCATCCATCCATCCATCCATCCATCCATCCTCCATCCATCCATCCATCCATCCATCCATCCATCATCCATCCATCCATCCATCCTCCATCCATCCATCCATCCATCCATCCATCATCCATCCATCCATCCATCCACCATCCATCCATCCATCCATCCATCCATCCTCCATCCATCCATCCATCCATCCATCCATCCATCATCCATCCATCCATCCATCCATCCACCATCCATCCATCCATCCATCCATCCACCATCCATCCATCCATCCATCCATCCATCCATCCACCATCCATCCATCCATCCATCCATCCATCCTCCATCCATCCATCCATCCATCCATCCATCCATCATCCATCCATCCACCATCCATCCATCCATCCATCCATCATCCATCCATCCATCATCCATCCATCCACCATCCATCCATCCATCCATCCATCCATCATCTATCAAATTTAGCCACCGCCCATCTCCCCCTGTATTTGTAAACTTATTCATATCTGTATTGGAGAAAGTCGGAAGTTACTTTCTGTTTCTGTTTTCTGTCTGTTTTGCACTTTTACACTTTTTTCTTTTTTCTTTAGTTCTATATTCTAGCTTTTCTATATTCTATATTTTCTATTTTAATTATACTTTGAAAATTAATAAAGTTCTTAAAAAGAGAGTTACCGGTGGGCAGGGAACCTCTTTTTTTTTAAAAAAAGAACTTTATTGATTTTCAAAGTATAGTTAAAATACAAAATATAGAGTATAGATAAGACAGCGTACAGAACTAAAGAAAAAAGAAAAACCATAAAAGTGCGAAATTAGATAGAAAGCAGAAAAAGAAAGTGACTTCCGACCTTCTCCAATACAGATATACATGCATTTTATACAAATATAATCTCTTACCATTAGTTAAACCTGAGTAACATTCTTTCTATAAAATCAAACCATTTAATCATCAAAACCCACAATCAAAACTTCATTTCTTTCAGACACAAGCAAATAGTCTAAAAGTGGTTGCCAAGTAGAAACAAATCCAGACATAGTATTTTATTTTATTTATTTAATTTCTATAGTATTTTCTCTTATCAACGCTGTTAACTTAGCCATTTGGGTGCAGGGAACCTTTTTTTAATTTTATCCAAATGTGTTTCTTTTATACCAAAAAATATTGCATTCTTTTTTTATCTCCCGCCCCCCCCCCCCCCGCCCCCTTTGCACAGGATACGTGCTTGTCTTTTGGGAATTGCTACCCTTGTATCTTGGATTGATCGTGGCTTGGGAGGGGCAATCTTTCGATTAATTCCTTTTTATTTAGGATACATTTTAAGATACTAAGCAGCTAGGAGTAGCCCCAAGCATTGAACTTCTGAACTTTTGCTTTCAACTTCCTTTTTTAAAAAGTCCTTTTTTCCCCCCTTTTTGATCCGTTTCCTCTTTAAAAAGTCATGATGGTGGTGGATCGCGTTGGCAGGTTCCCCCCCCCCCCCCCGTTTGAAATCTGCTGCATCAGAGGTTCCCCCGTTTAGTTTAGCTTAGCTACAAGATTGAGGCAATTCTGACCCAACGTATTTATTGGCTATCGGATGCCAGGCCCAGCAATCAAACTTGATCTTCCAGACCTTCATCTTGACGGTTTGGACTTGGCAGGAGTTTCAACAAGAGCTGGCTAGCAGAACTGCTTCATTGCAGACCAGAAGCGTTCTTCTGCGTGGAGAAAATCTACGTCCCACAGAACGCAAAAATCAAGCTGTCTGCAATGCTAGGTCTTTTCAGACCAACACAACCGTAGCTGTTCTTGCTGTCTGGAGATCGGGAAAAAAATAAATAAAGGCGGGATAGAAAAGACATAAAATAAAGAAATAAAGCTTCTGTCTGAGCTGTGAAGCCAACCCCAATTCAGTGTGCAGTTGGGGAAATTCAACCAGGGTTTCACCCCAGCCGAGTCCCTTCCTTTCCCACATCGCAATGGCTGGAGAGGCACATGTGTGAAGCCACAGCCGCCAACCGGGCGCTGTAGTGTCTGGAGTTTTGTGGTTTGGATTCAGTAGCCCTAGCTAAGCCATCATGCAGCTTGGCTGATGCCCAGGAGAATGTGACCAGGTAGCCATTTTGCAGAGCATCATGGTTGAGCCCATCTCATCTCACAAAGAATTGAAGTCGCCCCCTTCAAGGTAGGCCTGGTCAAGAATCTGACATTGCTGGGATTCCAGGAAGGCAATGTTAGTGTTGTAGGGTGGGCCAACCACATCTTGAAAGCTTCTTCAAACTCTTCCCTGCGTTCCTCCTGAAGGACCACAAGATCAAGGCAGGACTGGCTTGAGTCTATTTCTCACCCTTTCAGCTTTCCCGGGGCTGCATCATTCTTTCTCCTCCCCCGCCCCTTTCTCAAAGCCGGAGCTAAATTTCTCTCCCAAAGCTGAAGCAAACCATGGTTAGGCTTGGCGTGAGGGATAAACCCAGCGCCTTGATGCAACGCTACGGGTTCCAGGAAATGCAAAAGAATGAAGAATGCAACGCTAGAGAAGAGATTGAAAAGAGAAACTAAACCATCAGGGAAGGGAGGAATTCCCCAGAGAGGAAGGATTACAACATCTGGGGCTTTGCCCTCTGTATTAAAATGGGCGAGTGCTGGAAGGCGTGTGCAAACCCGTACATTTTTTTTTTTTAAAAATCTCTTCTTCTGCCAAGCCTCCTATGCCTCGCTCACAAGCAATTCCCAGTCACTCAACCTGCTGATCAAGCTGCGAAGTATACATTTGGATTATTCTATATTCTATTCAGTTAATTCTTAACTTGGGAGCCCTGAATGTGGGTGGGAAACAAACAAGAGATTTATTTTCAATATCCTCTCAACAAATCATGTTGGAGGATCTCCTTTGCTCCCCCCCCCCCCCTTTCTAAAGCTATCTCAGAATTTTTGGCTGTTCCCTGTAGGGAGAACAGGGGGAGACGGAATTTTAATTTGATTTGCCCCATTTAATTCAATAATAAATTTATCTTGGTACCTGCAACGGATGGGAAAGTTGCAGTCTTATGGGATATGGGAAGAAGAGATCATTTGCTGTATTTTAAGAGAAGGTGATAAGTTACTAAAATTGTTTATACTTGTTGTGATGATGGTGGGAAGAAGTCTCTTCTTTATATATTTCTTTTCTTTTTCTTTACTGTATTTTAATTTTTTCTTTCTTTTCTCTTTCTCTATTGTTTCCTCTTTTTTCTCTTTTCTGCACCTTCTGCTTTTTCTTTTTATCCTTTTAGCTTTTTTCAGTTTCTATTAGTTTTTACTGTTGTAATTATAATTCTTAATAAAATGGTTATTAAAAAAAAAGGAAAGTTGCGGTCTTGCAGCAGAGCTGGACTTCCACTCCCATCATCCCCGACCGTTGGCCACCCAGTGGTTAAGGCAATGGGCTAGAAACCAGGAGACTGTGAGTTCTAGTCCCGCCTTAGGCATGAAAGCCGGCTGGGTGACCTTGGGCCAGTCACTCTCTCTCAGCCCTAGGAAGGAGCCAATGGCAAACCAGGAGACTGAGAGTTCTAGTCCCGCCTAAGGCATGAAAGCCGGCTGGGTGACCTTGGGCCAATCACTCTCTCTCAGCCCAGCTCACCTCGGGATAAAAATTAGATAGATAGATAGATAGATAGATAGATAGATAGATAGATAGATGCCCCAATGGCAACTGCATTTTAGAGGTTTGGGATGTTTTAACGGACAACACTAACGATATGTTTGTGTGTATAAATGCACACATGCACACAAGCCAACACATATACTGTATAAATATAAATAATGGGAATATAATATGCTCCTATTATTTGGCAAAGGCAAACAGGCTAAAAAACTGGACCACATTTTGCAGAAAGAGAGCTAAAGAAAACCACATACTGAAAATGGTCATATTCTCCATCACAAAACAGGCTTGCAACACCGAAAAAATCCCCTTATTTATTTTGTTTATTTTGATTTATTAGCTGCCCAACTCCAATGGACTCTGGATTGGATAATCAGGATTCCTTTGAAAATACCTTGTTAATTAAAAAAAAAAAAGGGGGGGGGAATTCTAGCAAAGCTTTTTCCAGGATAGATTTCAAAAGTTATTTTGGAGGGGGGGCTAATATTAGAAAGAAATCCAAATTAAATTGCCATCCTTTAAGTTCCTGGAATTTGGCCTCCTGGAATGAAGCAAGTGGGTGCTGCATTGTTTTAATGAAACAGCTCTTTGGTTCAAACTAAACTAGGAGCAAGCCCCACGGGAAAAAGAGAATACAATGTTGGGCAGTACAATCTTCCATCCTTGCTCTCGAGTAATCCTATTTTTTATAAGCATTTGCTCCTAACCGAGTTGAGAATTTGGAAGTTGGTCCACACCTTTGTTATGGATTAGCTTCAACAAACCACACAGTGTTCAAACGTCAACGCGGGCATCTTCTTCAGCAGAGCTTTCCAAACTTTTCGTGTTGGTGACACACTTTTTAGACATGCATCATTTCGCGACACACTCTTACAGCAGGGCACAAGGCAGGCACTAGGACCTGTGTGGAATCCTGGCAGGGCTCGGAGGCAGCAGCAGCCGCGACACGCCCAGACACTGCAGCCGACACACTAACGTGTCCCGACACACAGTTTGGAAAGCTCTGTTCTTGAGAATCTGGGTGTGGGCTTGTCTTGAGAAGAACCAGATTTCCACCTTTTCTGCCCTTTCTCGCTCAGGATGGGGGAGATCAACTCCTCCGTTGGTCAGAGAACCACTAGCTGATAAATCACAATTTAAAAAGTGCTTGTGTTCCCACTGGTGAATTCATCCAGGGTTAACCAAACCATGGTTCTCTCGATACATCCATTTCATCCTCTTGTTTCTGCACCGCCCCAAAACTCTACATTAAAAGCATGGATGGAGAAAGGGAGATAACGCAACGTGCCGTGCGATGCAGCCTTTGCGCTTGAGCAGAGTTGGATGGCATGAATTTGAATTTGAGTAAGCTCCGGGAGACAGTGGAGGACAGGAAGGCCTGGTGTACTGTGGTCCATGAGGTCACAAAGAGTCGGACACGACTAAACGACTGAACAACAACAACAGAGTTGGATAAAGAGGGGAAAGGCTGGGTTTAAGCCTTTGGGGGACTCTGGAAGCCCACCTGGCAGGGTTGCTGGGAAGAAGGATCTCTCCCATCTTTTGGGAGAAAGAAGGAATGCAAACATTGGGAGCAAAACCCAGCATCGCCAAGGCTGTTTGCACTGCAGCTGACCCTCCGACTTAACCATGTATTAACTCTAGTTTACTGCATTAATCCAGTTGTGACGCCCCCACGCCCCCCCAACCCACTTGCTCCCCTTGTTAGGCTCTTTCCTCCCCCCCCCCAGATAAAAGAGGTGGATTTTACCTGCTTCTCCGGCCAGCAGGAGAACCAGGACGGCCACGCCAAGGAGCTTCATTTTGGAGGCCCGCCGAGTGCCGCAAAAATCCGGCTGCGTCCCCTTCGCCTCCCCCCGACCGACCGGTGTCCAGGGGCTGAGCTGAGCGCTTCTGCCGTACCACCCTGAGCTCAGCAGGAGGGCCACAACCACAAAGCACATGTTTTCCTGCCGCGGCTGGGTTCAGTTCTTCGCTAGCTGGTGGCCAATCAGCTCGGGTGCAGCTTCCCGTTTTCCACCCCCGGCTCGCTGGGAGGCAGTGGGCCAAGACCAGTTTGGAGGAAAGAGGAAGGGGGAATGCGCTGGAAAAGCAATCAGGAACCTCACTGGGGTTGTCCATCAAGGGGGGGGGGGCACGCCCCTGCCTGGGAACCAGGTCCTGGACCCCGAGGGCCGGTCTGACCTTGCTTGACCTTCCAGGCCAGACACCGAAACCTAGGCCAGCCCAAACCCCTGCCTAGGTGGGGCCTTTCCAGCTGAGGTTTGGAAGCACTGAGAAGCTGCCACCCACGGAGGGGGTCGAGGATCGCAGCTTTGAATTGCAAACGCCACGTTTCTAGTCCACATGGGTGGTCCAAGACAGGCGGGCAGTGCCTTAAAACAAGGCGCAGGGGATCCTCCAGCGGCTGACCTTCCCTTGCTGGGTGCAACTGCCAGGCGTCAGAAACATCTGGACAGACCAACGCCCGAGGGGCAAACATTTCCAACGGAGAAACCTTTGCCTGGGTCTGGGTGTCCGGATGGGACGGCTCAGGACACACATCTTTTGGAAGAGCTTTACGCATCTACCGAACCGCACGGGGAAAAAGTTTAAAAAAATAAAAAGGGGAGGCTTTTTAAAAATTATTTTACAGCAAGATCCAGCACAGGCAGAATCTCTCAAAGGGCTCCCAACGCTTTGCAACAGAGCCGAGGACATCCGACTCCTAGCTACAAACCACGATAATTTTGCCCCTCCTTGCAGAGCAAATCTTACAGATCCTCCTGCGCTGTCAGAACACGTACAAATATCTTGACTGTTTCGGTCTGGTTGAGCCGGTGTACGAATTTAGCTGATTTTTTTTTCAAGGAAGAGAAGAATAAAAGCTAACACTGATTTTATTTATATTTAGTTCCAATTGCTGGCTAAAAGCTGTAATAAATAGACTTCCTGATTGGTACTGAACTGCAACAGAAGATAGTATTATTTTGGCATGCAATTATTCAATCTCCACGCACAATTTGTAACATCTAAAGCTTTCAGAAGCCACACTTTCAGCCATGATGTGATTGTTTGACTTGGGCTTAGCGTAATGTGTGAACCCAGCCAATTGTGGCTTGTAAGCTGCAGTGCATGATTCTGAGGTGGTGTGATCTCAGTCAACTGTAATTTGAGAAGCCCTGCTAACGCCTTTCCAGTAAGGGAGGGAGGGAGGGAGGAAGGAAGGAAGGGGATCAGCAAATGTGCCAAGGGAGACCAGCTAGTTTTTGGATTCTACTTCAAAAACCATCCCCCGAGATGAAAGCAGCAGGCAATCTTTCTTTTGTGGCTTAAAAAACACCAACACAATTAAAATTAGCATCTGGGGGAAGAAGTCACAAGACGTTGCTGGAGAAGGGAGTCATTTTTTACCATCTCCCCCTGCCTTGCAGGCAAGGATTTTTTTTAAATAGTCAAGCCTCCTTAAGCTTTCTCAAAGATTAAATGCCTCCCGTCCGCTTTCCCTCCTGCAGAAAATTAGTGGGAAACTGAGGTTTGGGAGGCTGGAAAAAGGGATCTGCAGCCATGATCTAAGATTCTCCCAGGTGCTGCTCAGCCGTGCCCGAGACCGGAACAGCACCCAACAAGCATGTTGGTTGGGAAAGGCCTGGAAAAGTTACCCACGTGGAGAAAAGGGGGGGGGGGGGGGCGAGGAAGAGGGCGTAGGAAAAAAAGCGGAACGTGGACAATGATAGCTTGTGGGCAAGCTCTCCAGAGGCCATTGATATTTTGGGAGATCGTTTTATTATTCCGTTCGCTAACTGTGACCTGCTACTCCAGGGCCACATCACATTGAAAACACACACACGACAAACAGTAGGGCGTTGGGTTAAGATTCCTCGTGGAGGGGAGCTGGCGTCCACAGCGGGAGGGGGCTTCCTGTCCCGTCTCCCCCGGGCTGAACGCTGATCTATCTATCCACTTCACCAAAGACAATATCCTGGGTGCCTGAAGAAGAAGAAGAAGAAGAGGTGGTGGTTAAATTACGGTCTATAACACCCGCAAAGCTGGGGGAGGGCCGAGGGTTTGGAGTTCTAACTCCAAATCATCATTTTTACTTGTTTTGGGCTGGTTTGTTTTGAATTGCACTGTATTTTATTCTTTTGGGGATGCGGTGGGCCGCCCAGAGTCGTTTGGAATCGGGTGGCGCTTCAATCAATCAAAAATTACTAAATTGAATTGAATTGAATTGAATTGAATCCCCCAAGAAACAGGAGGAGAAACACCGAGACTTACCGATGATGGCCACCACGTCTGCAAGCATGTGACCCTTTGACATTTTATCCAAGGAGGCCTGCAAACAGGGAGGAAGATGATTTTGGAAAACAATGCTTCCCTGTATGCTTTTGCCTTCTGTGTGCAAATCCGAGGAGGTGAAAGGAGGTGGGGGAGTCGGGATATTATTTGTAAAATTTATATCACCGCCCATCTCCCTCCGCTGGAGGGACTCTGGGCGGTTTACAATGAGATGTCATTTAGGGGAGGCAAGGAAGTGACTTTTCAAATTGTAGCTACTCGGATGCAAGGGCCTTTGTGGCTGACCAGCCCAATCCACAAGTGGGGGCCTTAAGAACGGCCTCCCCCAGTGCCGGGGCCACAGCAGGAAGCAAGAGAGACCATAGGCCGCTTCCTAAGAAATCTCAACATTAAAAAAAAAAAATTTGTATTTCATGAGGACTAGAAACACGGCTTTAGAAAACCAAGGAGAACGCAGCACGAGGGGCGCGGCCGACGAGGTGACCAAAAGCAAAGGGTCGCTAAAGCTTGCAGTCCGACGCCGGGGGCGTTTCTGAATCCCATGACCGGAAGAGAACCCGCTGCAAAGGAAAGGTCTGAAAAACACGCAGTGGGAAACAAAAGTGCTTTGCCGAGACGGCCCGGCGTGGCTGACCACTTCCTCCGAGGTTCCTGAAGTGCTGAAGGCTTGGGCTTGGGCTCGCTCACGCCCCGCGTGACTCACGGAGGGGGAGGAAAAAGACGCGTCTACTCTAGTCTAGGCCGTTCGAAAGAGGGACGTGAGAGAGGAAGACTCGAAAGGAACAGCACGCCTGGACGTAACAGGAGGAATTCGCAAGAATCCTGCTTCGAGGAGAAGCAAGCAGCTGTTCCTGCAAGCTGCCAAGTGCCCCTCCTTCCTTGCTCCCCGCAACAGCTGGGACGCCGCCGGCACCCATCTGGGTAACTGGCCATGGGCCCGGCTTACGCCCCAGCTAGAATCCCTGGGAGGCCACCCCAAGGGGCCAGATTGCCAACCCCGGTGCAGACCCCGGTTCCGAGGCTGGGTTGCTACAGAGCGATGAGCCAAGGCGGCCTTTCTTCTCCCGGTGAGGCTAAACTTAGGCCCAACCACCAAGAGGCCGGAAGGTCTGCTCGGGCTCCTCGGAGCAGCAGGCCAGCTGGATTCACGGGAGCGTCCCGTAGCCCTCTCCACCCTGCCGGAACCAAGCAGCGGAGCAGAGACCGGAGGATTACCTTAAATCCCTCGGCTTTCAGATCAGGAGAACCCACTTCAAACTCTCTGCATGGCCTGCCAGCCCCAGCAGGTGGACCAGACCAGGGACTGGACTCCGCAGAAAGGCTAAAACCACTTCGATTGAGGTGGGCTCTAATAACCGAATCTTGCAAGTCGGATTGTGCTGAACTTCCTCCTCCCCCTCTTATACTCCTGTGAATTGGGGAGGTGTCTGCCTGAGCCGCCTCCGAATGTGATCTGGTTGCTCTGGACTTAAAAATGCTTCAGCCCGCTTTGCCTAGGGAACGGTTCCTGCGTATCTCCATCAAGGCCATCTTGATGCTCTACCCCGACCTTCACGGAAGCCTGTATTTTTCTCTTACCAGGTGAGCAAAGCCAGGCGCTTTGATCTTGCAGCGATAGGGACGGCTGCTGCCGTCGGAGACCAGGTAGACCCCAAACTCGCCCTGCAGCACAAGGAAGTAAAGTTGAGTGACCAAGGAGGTTGGGTTTATTCGGATCCTTGAGGTGCTCAGAGTTTGCTGTGTACACCATGCTGATGCGGGTTTACCCGGCACGCTAAGCTAAAGCCAGCCAAACCATACAGGTAGTCCTTGCTTAACGATCACCATTTCGGTCGCTAAGTGAAGCGGTCATTAAGTGAATCCGACCCAATTTTACGACTTTTTTTGCTGCGGTCATTAATTGAATCACTGTGGTCGTTAAGCAAACCACGTGGTGGTTAAGCGAATCATGCAGTTCCTCAATGATTTTGCTTGCCAGAAGCCAGCCGGGAAGGTCGAAAATGGTGATCGCGTGACCACAGGATGCTGCAACAGTCATAAATGTGAACTGGTTGCCAAGCGCCCGAATCATGATCATGTGACCGTGGGGACGCTGTGACGGTCGTTAAGTGTGAGCACCGGTTGTAAGTCGTTTTTTTCCAGCACTGTCATAAGTCTGAACCGCCACTAAACAGATGGTCATTAAGTGAGGACTGCCTGTATTATCTATCGCCAACGAGAAGGGGCAAACTCCGTCTATGTCCGCCTTGCAAGGTGGCCCAGACAAGAAGCACACCCAGAAACGCTAGCTCTATCTATTGTAACATTAGATTAACAGACAAATCGGTTGTGGGCCAACTCAGCGTTTACCTTGGGAGCCTCGATGGCGGTGTAGGTGGCCCCGGGAGGCACTTGGTAGCCCTCCGTGTAAAGCTTGAAATGGTGAATGAGAGACTCCATGGACGTCTAACGAAAGGGAAAGAAAGGTTTACCGGAACATCCAGATGCCCCCCTCCTCCGTGGGCTTAACGACGGCCAAGCCCCACGAGAGAGGGGTCTCTTCTCACGAGCAAGAGGCAACGTCTCCCGGGCGACTCGACCCTACCTTCATCTCGGCTCTCTTAGGAGGCGAGACCTTGGCGTCGTCCACTTTGATCTCCCCTTCCGGCATCTTGTTGAGGGCCTGCAAGATGATGCGGAGGGACTGGCGCATCTCTTCCATGCGGCACAGGTACCTGTCGGGAGGAGGGAAGGCAGCCGAGTGGCTCAGAGGGGCCGCCAGGGACAGAAAGGGCTTCGGAAAAAGGAGCCGGCCCAAGGATGAGGACGAGCGGAGGAAGAGGGAGAGCGAGAGGAAGCTCTTAGACCACCAGGGGCTCAAGGAAGCAGGGCCGCCGTGAGAATCCGTGTCCTCCGCAGGGGAACCGGGGGCCTTTCCGGGCCCTCTGAGTCTTTGCAAACAAGGGGGGCTAGCAATCCCACCCAATCTGCAGCTCCTGCACGCTGTGGAAGACTCTGGGATCCAAACTGGAACCGCACCTGTCATAACAGTCTCCGTTTGACCCGATCGGCACGTCGAACTCCACCTGGTCGTAGGCGTCGTAAGGCTGGGTTTTGCGAAGGTCCCAGTGGATCCCCGACCCGCGAAGCATCACACCACTGGCGAGGGAAAACGAGACCAGTCAAAAGGATAACCATTCCCCAGGGGGAGAAGACCAGGGGATGAGATGTATCTTATGGGCTGGACTTTTCCCATCCCGTTCTTGAAGGATTTCTTTCACAGCTGTTCGCGAGCATCGCCACGGCACTGCCTAAAGACCCCTGCCCAGATGCCCGTTTGCTTCCGAAGACGCAATTTCAGAAACATGATCCGCAGCACCCGCCGGATAGTCTGAGGGTGCCCCCGATGAGGAGAAGGCAGGAAGCATACCTAAAGCCACAATTGAGGGCGTCTTCGGCTGAGATCACCCCAATACCGATTGTGCGGTTCTTCCAAATTCGGTTGTTGGTTAACATCTGCAGAGGGAATCGTCAGTAGAAGGTTCTTGACTTGGTGAGAAATTGAGGAAAGGAAAGAGGGCCCGTTTTTCCTCCACTGGATTTTCAAATGGCATGGCACCCTGGTGGTGCAGGCACAATTGCATTCATAAAACCGAATGTCCTCGATGGACACAGAAGACAGACTAATTCCTGGGAAGTTAGGACGGAAAATGAAAAGTGGGGTGAAGTTGGAAGGGTGTATCTCAGAAAACATCTCAGAAAAAATCTCAGGATGAGATGGTTAGATAGCATCACCGATGTAATGAACATGAATTTGAGCAAACTCCGGGAGACAGTGGAGGACAGGAAGGCCTGGCGTGCCATGGTCCATGGGGTCACGAAGAGTCGGACACGACTAAACGACTGAACAACAACAATCTCAGAAAAAGGAGATGGTGGCAGATTGTCTAAAATGCTTCCATGGTGCAACATTCTGTTGCCTGCCCCGTAAAATTAAGTATGTCCTCCTCCGCCAAAATCTCCCCAAAAAAATTCCCATTGCCTGCTGAAGCAGCCTTACCTCCTCCACCTCATCGATCCGGGCGGAGAAATTCTTCATGAATTCGTAGATGTCATCCATCAACCCGAGTGGCATATCCTGAGCGGTGGAAGAAGGGTGGATTGAAAAAGAGGCTCGGGCAACAGCTGGATTCACCCCATGCCCGACGTGGTGTGGTTTGGGCACTGGGTGCTGCAACTCCAGCCTGTCATCCTGGATTCGGGAAGCCCACGCTCAACGGTGGCTTCGCACAGGATCCCAATGAACTCAGCCGGGATCGGAAGACGTGGAGTTAATTAAGAGGGTGAGGACACACAGGAGCAGGTTATTTTAAAGAATGCTGCGGGTAGCAACTTTAGGAACATTTCGGGGTAATTCCCAGCGCTTTTGAGGGGCTCCTCGACCCCGGTAAACTTGTATTAAACCATGATTCTGACCCGAGTGCTTCTCTGTCGCAGCGCCTGCCCTTTGGAATGACCTTAGCAGCCTTTCACCCTGCCGGTGTTTCAAAGAGGCCCAAAGACTTGGATCTTTGCCCAGGCCTTTGGCGAGGGTGACTGAACCCCCTTTTAACCTAGGTTGCTTTTTGGGGGTCCACCCGTTGGTTAGTCTGCCATTTCTAGCCTTCTTCTTGTTTTTAACGTCGGGTTTTTAGGTTTTCAGTAATTTGTAAACCGCCCAGAGTTGCTGGGAGTTGGGTAGCACATACATTTAATAAATCATCACCACCACTATCATCGGAGTTTTCCCAACTTGGCAACTTTAAGAAGGGTGGACTTCAACTCCCAGAATTCCCCAGCCAGTCCACCTATCTTAGAGTTGCCAAGTTGGAAAACCAATCATCATCATCACCATTGTCATCATCATCATCATCATCCTGTAGACACATTGATCCTGAAGGTAGGGAACAGTTTGTTGCAAACACAGGCCTGCCTCCCCCACCCCCCAATCCCTTCTCACCTGGTGGACCCCTCCTGGCCGGACGTAAGCGGCGTGCATCCGAGCTCCGGAAACCCGCTCGTAGAATTCAAACATCTGCAGAGAGACGTAGGTTCAGCGAGCCTGCGGACGGACCGCTGCCTTGTCGCTCCTGCCTTGCTCAGCGGCTCCTCGGTTCTAACTTAAGAGAGGCCAGATCCAGCAGTCCAGCCTTCCGGATCACAGAGAGGCCAGTCAGATAGATTCAGGAATTGCTCCAGCAGGGTTGGGGGCCTGGAGGGGTGTTTGTAGGGATGTCAGCCTTCCCAGGGACTCCAGGCAGGAAACACGACCAGATGAGCTAATTCTACTTTATTGTAAGGCTACATTGACAGAATCTTGCAAGTCTGAAAGCACATTTCTCCCCGTCTCCTTTACAGCCCGAGAAACTAGGGAGGGTCCCTTCTGAGCCTCTTTCTCCACCCATTATGCAGCTGTGGGCTATGCCGTCTCTTATCTGACCGTTCCCTTGGCAGCATCTCTTCGCCCCATCTCCCAAGGTCTTTCCCACATACCATCACAGGAGATTTACCTTTTCCCTCTCTTCAAACAACCAGAAGAAGGGGGTCATGGCCCCAACGTCCAGAGCATGGGTGGTAATGGCCATGATGTGATTCAGAAGTCGTGTGATTTCTCCAAAGAGAACTGGGAGACAAAGATTGGGGTTAACCCCTGAAGTTTGGAACAGGAGGAGGCAGCAGCAATGAAAATAAAACCCTCAGCGGCGTCCCCAGAAGCTAATGCTTTAAAACAGCCTTTCTCAAGTTTTTGACCGTGGAGGAACCCTTGAAATATTTTTCAGGCCTGGGGGAACCCCTGCACATTCAGGCTCAAACACAGGCCAGAAGTTACAGAATTATTATATTCGTTTCCTGGGTAGGCCTGTACAGATGCATCAACAATGTTCTTAAACTAAAAATAAAGAAACTTACCTCTTGAATGTGAAGTTGCCCGAATTTGAAATAATTTTTTAAATAAATCGGGATCTCCCAGGGAACCTCCCTCTTGTGGAACCCGAAGGTGCCATGCAACCCTGGCTGAGAAACCCTGATCTAAGTATATTTAGAGGCAGGGGAGGGAGGGAGGGGATGTATGTCACAGAAGGAAAGTGAAAATATTGGGTCCTCGCTCACAATAACCAGAGTCTTTACTTCTCCCAAGGAAAGTGCCTCCCCCTCCCAAGGGTCCCCCCGGCGCTCTGTAAATATTAAATATTTACACCGCCACGTCAGCTCGAGGCATGGAAGGCCCGCTCACCTCGGATCCACTGAGCTCTTAAGGGTGGTTGAATATTGAGCAGTTTCTCGACAGCCAAAGAATACGCCTGTTCGTTGCACATCATGGAGACGTAATCAAGCCGATCAAAATACGGCAAGGCCTGAGACAGAAAGGATAGGAAAGCCTTTCAATCGGGATTCTGTTCTTTGCAGGAGCGTGAGAGGGGGTGGATGAGAACCAAAGGGACTACAAGGAAGAAGGTTTAGGTTAGATGTCAGGGAACGAGCTGACTGGGTGAATAATTGGCCAGCGGGACAAGCTGCCACTTGAAGTGATACATTCGATTTTGCTGGCGGGTCCTCTGGCTGAGATACTCCAGAGCAGTGTTTTTCAACCTCAACAACTTTCAAATGGGTGGACTTCAACCCCCAGAATCCCCCAGGCAGCATGGGATTCTGGGAGTTGAAGTCCACACATCTTAAAGCATGCTGGCTGGGGAATTCTGGGAGTTGACGTCCGCCCATCTACAAGTTGCTGAGGTTGAGAAACACTGCTCTGGAGCGGGGTTTTTTCCCAAACTAGGTTCCCTGGGGGGATTAAGGGCAAAAAAACGGCCTCTTGGTGTAGAAAGCCAGAGAGCTGATCTTGGAGAAAGCATGCAGCGGCGGTTACAAAAACAGGTAAAAAACATGTTGTGAGCCTGGGAAAAAAGGAATACATTAGGAAAAAAGGGAAAGTGCAGCCAGGCTTTCAAGATTCTGTTACTACAGCCTCTGTCAGACTTCCAGGCAAACTTTGGAGTCAGTTTCAGGCCTGGCCTCCCTCAAAGGGCTGACGCTTAAACCCAGCCAGTTTTCTATCACTCCAGCTTTACCTCTCGATCAGGGACTCTGGGATTTAAAAAAAAAAAACAAAAACTACCAGGTCCCACAGGCTAAAAAACGTTTGAACCCCCCTGCTGTAGATAGTGGATCCCGCACTGGATGACCTTGAAGGTCCCATCCGCACCCCCCTGCGACAGCCGCTTGGTAGCAGCCGACTGCGTTTACGGAGCAGTTGAGAAGCCAGACAAATGGCGTGGAAGGAAAAAGCTTTAAGGGGTGCCCCCTACCCCCCCCTTACCTGAAGATAGGTCTTGTACTCTATCAGTTTCTCCGTTCCCCGGTGAAGCAAGCCGATGTGGGGGTCGCACTTCCTCACATTCTCCCCGTTCAGCACCATCACCAGGCGCAAGACCCCGTGCGCTGCAGGATGTTGGGGCCCAAAGTTGAGAGTGATGTTGGCCAGCCTCCCGACTACTGGATCCCTATCTGGGGCAGCAAAGAGGTTGCCGATTACTGATATATATATGCCACTGTGAGCAAAGCAACCTGCTGTGCCATCTCCCAGAGCATCGGCCCACCTTGTTCGATCTGACCCAGCTGGCATGCCCCGGGCCCCGCCGATAAACCAAACCACGCCATCAACAGCGTGCCTTCTCTGGCGCCCAAACGGCACTCCCCCCGAAATTTGCACGCTCCCACCTTGACGTGATTCAAAACAGCTCTTCAAACATGGTTCTATCCCAGGCCTTGGGCTAACTGGGGGGGTGGGGTCCTTAAAGTGAAAATGCTTGGGTACTTCTGTCCCCCTTGGCACCTTTCGTTCAGAAGGGGCTGTTTTTTTTTCATCTGTTCTGAATGCTGCAGGCCACCCAGAGTGGATTTGAACGGGGCGGCCTTACCAATCCAATCAATTACATTACATTAGATTTGAAATTGATGCTATGTGAAGTGGTAGCATAATAATAACAACAACAACAACAACAACAACAATAATAATAGAGCCAACAACAACAACAACAATAATAATAGAGCCAGTTTGGTCTAGTGGTTAAGGTGCTGGGCTAGAGACGAGGAGTCTGTGAGTTCGAGTCCCGCCTTAGGCATGAAAGCCAGCTGGGTGACCTTGGGCCAGTCCCTGTCTCTCAGCCCAACTCACCTCACAGGGTGGTTGTTGTGGGGAAAAGAGGAGGAGGAAGGAGTATTAGGTATGTTTGCCGCCTTGAGTTATTTATAAAAATAATAAAGGCGGGATAAAAATTAAATAAATAAATAAATAAAAGAAACAAATGGACCACCTAGTTAGCTGCTGCAAGATCGCACAGAATAATAATAATAATAATAATAATAATAATAATAATAATAATAGAAACAACAGTGGACCACCTAGTTAGCTGCTGCAAGATTGCACAGACTGACTACAAACAACAGCATGACAAAGAAGCAACAATGGTGCATTGGAATATCTGCAAGAAATACCACTTGCCTGCAAGCAAGAACTGGAGGGACCCCAAAATAGACAAAGTAATAGAAAATGAAGAAGCTAAAGTGCTCTAGGACTTTATTATTTATTAAGGAGATTTATATGGCTGCCCAACTCACTCATGGTGATTCCAGGCAGCTTACAAAAATAATTCCTTTAGAATTCAAACAGACAAGCATCTGCCACATAACATCCCAGACTTAACAATTATTGATAAGAAAGACAAAAAGGTCTGGATAGTGGACACTGCAATATCTGGAGACAGCAGAAGAGAAGAGAAAGAACTGGAGAAAATCACAAAATATCAAGACCTGTAAATAGAACAACTGTGGCAAAAGAAAGCAAAGATAGTACCAGTAGTAATAGGCACCTTGGGTGCCATTTTCCAAAACATCTGGAGCACCCCTTGAGCCCCATCGGCATTGACAAAATCACATCAGTCAATTGCAAAAGGCAGCTTCGCTTGGAGCAGCCTACATCTTGTGACGGTACCTTTACTATTATTAAACAACATCCCAGGTCCTTGGGAGGGACTCGATATGAGGACAAAAATGCCAAATCCAGTCTAAACATCTGGCTGACTGTGTGACCAACCCTAATAATAATAATATCGCTCCAAGAGAGAGACTCACCGTTCCACGGGGGAGGAACCCATTTTTCTGTCACTTTGCTAGGGTACATGACTGCACCTTCAAACTGTTTAATAAAGTCCATATCTGGCTGCCACTGTTTTCCTCTGAAAGAAGGGGAAAATGAGAACTGATGAAATGGCCATCCTTCGTGCAGCTGCCGCTCGTCCACTTTTCGGGACTCGATCTTCTCCAGGTAACTTTTGCAACCATCTTCTCCCTCCATCCTCAACCAAGATACAGTCGGCCCCGACCCTGCAGGGCCTTCTGATAGGCCGTCAAGATCTGACGCTTTCCCCAGGCTTTTGGGTCAGGATCAGCAGAATCCCCCACTGGATGAGCTCTAGTGTGTTTTGGTTCTGGTGGCCATTTTTATTGTTTTAATGGGGGGGGGGCGTGTTTAACGGTACGTGTGGCTTTCTTTTGAGCTGGTTGACAATTCTCGTATGTCGCCCTTATGCTGTTCAAGTTGGGCACAAGCTGCTTCGGGCACGTTACACCTGCTCTGTTTGAACTATATCCTCTGGGTTTGCAGACCCAGCTTAAGTTGTTGTTTTTAACCCTTTAAACCGGTATTTGGCAACTTTAAGACGGGTGGACTTCAACTCCCAGAATTCCACAGCCAGCATGCTCTTACCCCCATTTGTCTATGGAAATCTAGGCTTAGACCAGTGTTTCTCAACCTCGGCCCTTTTAAGATGGGTGGAGTTCAACTCCCAGAATTCCCCAGCCAGCAAAGCTGGGGAATTCTGGGAGCTGAACTCCACCCATCTTAAAGGGGCCGAAGTTGAGAAACACTGCTTTAAACAGTTTGCACCCTGGATGCATTTATGGCACTTGTACTTTTCCCTGCATGCTCCGGGCAACATCTGAGGTTCTGCTCCAGATTCCTCACCTGCCCATACCAAGAGATCCCTTTCGAGCAGCAGGGCCTTTTCGGTGGCGGCCCCCAGGCTACCAAAAATGCCCTTCGCGCTGTTCTCACGTCCTTCCAGGACTGTGACGAGCCAGGGGGAGGCTTCACTTGCAGCCCCCGAAATCTTTTCCCAAAGGCTAGCATCAGACCAGGGATACACGGGATGCAATAGGCACCCCTGCCTCTGGGCGTGTGCAGAGCGCCCTCCCCTTCTTCGTCACCGCCTTTCTGCGCCAGACCTTGGAGAAAAGCGCTTCCAGGTCAGGCTCGGGCTTTCATGAGGACTAGGAACTTGGCGTGTCTCTAGGGGTTCACCAGGCACGATCTCCCGCGAAGGAAAGGGGAATTTCCTGCTACCCCTTTGGAAATTTATCCCTCCAGCTCGGGTTGAAGAGGCGGGGATTACCTGCTGGGCGCTGCCCCCAGCGCCCTCCCTGGCAGCCATGGCCCTGAAGGTGCCCGCAGCCTCCACAGAGCCCTGAGCGCCGCCATCTTCCCACGCTGGACGTCAGCGCGCGCGCGCGCATGCGCCCTGGATAAGCGGCGCTTCGGGCCGCCATTATTACTGTGGGCGAGGGAAGCGTTCGCCTTCCCGCGGCTGGTCCCATGAGGGGAAGTGACGCCACAACCCGGAAGCGGAAGGGGTGGCTCACGCTGGAGGAGAAGGGGGTGACTTCTACGAAGGAGCTTTGGAGATCGTCGGAACGAGTCTCGCGTCTCCGCCTGCCGGGAGCTAAGGTTACGCCCGCTAAATCTTAATTCTGAGCAGGCTTCCGCGTAGCTGCCATGTTCTTTGGCAGGAGCCCCTTCCATTTTGGCCCGCCACAACAGTCCTGCGAGGTAGACCGGTCGGAGCCCCAAGTCCACCAGCGAGCTTCCGTGGCTGGACTTGAACCTGGCTCTCCTCAGTGCCCGGGCAGCCCCCTCCTCGCCGCACCATCCTGGCACTTGTTGGTGTTATAAACTTTATAATGGGAAGGGCGCGGATTGTGGGTGCCCATCAGGAAGCAGCTTTTGCTCGTGGAAGTGGATCCCTTTTCTTCCCGTGCACGTTGGCAACGTCTGGGTTATGTTAGAGCCATAAAAGGCACTTGGGGTTGAGGAAACACCCTTACTTTACACTCTCCAAAATCTATTTAGGCTTGTGTGGGGTGTGTGTGTTTGTTTGTAGGGAATTTCTTGAAAATTTACATTTCTGCAGAGAGAGGAATACCTTGGAGACCCCTTCCAGGGTTTGGTGGCGGTCTTTCCCAAAAAGGCTCTATTCTTAAAAGATCACCCAGCTTCCGAAAGGAACGAAAGCTTTATTTTTGCATGTTGATGTTCAGATATTGAATAGGTTTGTCATCCAGTCCATTTATTAATTAATTAATGGAGGATGTGATAATGATTAGACGGGCTGAGAAAGAGAGACTGGCCCAGAGCCACCCAGCTGGCTTCATGCCTAAGGCAGGACTCGAACTCACGGTCTCCTGGTTTATAACTAATGCCTTTAATCACACCAAACTGGCTCTCCTTGCAAGAATGTGCTTCTCTTCACAAACATGTACCAACCTGACCGTTTAATCTTTTCCCCTTTTTTACAGAACAACCTGCCACGATGGGTAAACAGTTTGGAAACCTGATGAAAACGAGGCATATTGTCAGCTACTACCTGTCTCCGTTGGAACAAAAACTGTACCCCAGCTACTCTTACAGAATCTTAAACACTTGGAGGCGAATTAGATCGTCATTCTTCCGGGTGGCACCTCGTAAGTGGGGAGGGCGTGAAAGCTGGGGAATTCTGGGAGTTGAAGTCCACACCTCTTAAAGTTGTCAAGGTTGAGAAACACTGCTCTAAAGTTTTGCTTTGGCACAGCTTTTACTCTTGAGGACTGGCCCCTTAGATTTCTGAAATCAGCCCGCTGTTACTCGGGCAAGGTGGTGCGGCAGGCCACATTTGAAGAGCAGCATCTTATTTCGAGCATAGAATTGTACAGTTGAGAGGGATGATAAGGATCAGCTATTCCTTCCCTCTCCAATGTGCAGGAAAGGATGTGTACAGAGTGGGAACACCTTCAACTTGTCAGCCCTTTGAGGTAGACCAGACTTGAACACCAAAGTCATGCATACTTAAACAACTTTTATTATAGGATCACAGCAACAGAATCTTGCTACTCTGAATGTGTCTCCCCCCTCCCTGCCTTTATCCTAAAGAGAACTAGGGAGGGTCAAATCTGAGGCGCTTTCTCAAATTACATTTCTGCTCTGGGCTCAGATTTCACTTATCTGGCCGTTGCCTTGGCTGCAGCTCTTCCTCCTGTCCCTCAAGGTTATTCCCACAGCCCATTTCAAAACTAAATGGGTCTTTTCCTGGGATGGGATGCCAGGAAGGCATTCCCAACAGGTGCTGTGTGGGCTCTCACGTTCACCCTTTGAGGCCGGCACCCAAATTTGAGACAGGCTGTTCTCAGGACACCAGTCACCCTTCCTTTCATCTTATCTCCTTTAAAAACCATCTAAACGGGTCATCCCTGCTTTAAATAAACCATCACTCTGTTCTGTTGAATCCTTCCTTTGATCGGGCCTGAATTTCCCCCCACCGAGAGAGGGAGAAAAACTTTCTCCGTCCACCCTTTCTGTCTCACGCGTGGATTTATATCCCTAAAATATATTTCCCCTTCTCTTACTGACTGTGGAATCCTTGGAGTGATATAGAGGAGGGCACGGAAAGGGAATATTTTCTTCCCGTTTCCATTCTCTTGGGAAGAGCAGATGATGCCTGAAGCTGGGGTTCATTTATTTATTGAAGTTCCTGATAGGAACACCAGGTGGGGCAAGAGAGCCGAATGAAATCCGAATCTTCCTTCTCGCTCTTCACACTTGAAAACAAACAAGGAGGTAGACAATGAAGCAATTAAATTAATCAGCACGTAATTAAAATATTAATTAACCTGGCTAGGCAGACAGCGGCTTGGTGGCTGTGACAGATGAGCCAACTGCATCTTCTCTGCCTCTATTCTCAATCTCTTTATTGCAGTGATAAAAGTCTGGTTAAGGATTAGTCATCTGCCCTACTGATAATTCTGGCTGTTAGTGTTTGCGTGCAGCCCTTTAAATATATTCAAACAGCTTTAGCGGTGATTAGTGTAATCCATATATTATAATATGCATTAAGAGCTTCAGGTTTGATATTTTAATTACCATTATCTGTGTATCAGTGAGGGTGAAATTCAACTTCCATTTAGACATCAGGGAGGGGAAAACGTGGAAGCAATGGGAAAAATTATATTTATCTTGGGTAGGTCTGCAGTATAAGTGTATGTTCTTATATTCCACTATTCTAATGCCCCAATAAAACTGAACATTGCATTAACAGTAAACTGCATCATGAAATAAAATAGCAGTCATTCAGGTTTCAGAACAGAGGAGATTTTTCTATAGACCTGAAATATTCTTTAGCAACAATCAGAGTGGAGTGGTGAACAAGAGAAAGGAGTGATTAAGCTCCATAGTCCCATTTGAAATATTGCAAACTACCCAGAGCTGGTTTGCCTTAAAAATCCAGTAAATAAATAGCCTAGGATAGATTTAGAATTTAGTATTCCTTACGGAAGGAATACTAAAGATGATTGCCGTACCCCCGATTCTATCTTTTTTAAAAATAACTTTATTAGATTTTATCTCTTGGTTTTAAAACTTAACAGAGACTAATAATCTAGAAAAAGAATAAAAAAGAGAAAAGAATAAAAAAGAGAACAGAAATGCGGAAAGCAAAAGAAAAGAAACAGAAATATAAGGCATGAAAGCCGACTGGGTGACCTTGGGCCAGTCGCGCGCTCTCAGCCCAACTCACCTCACAGGGTTGCTGTTGTGGGGAAAAGAGGAGGAGGAAGGAGTAATAGGTATGTTCCCCGCCTTGAGTTATTTACAAAAATAATAAAGGGATAGAAAATAAATAAATAAAATTAAAAAAGGATGATTTCCGACTTCTTTTACAACGGATATAGGTAGAACTTACATTAAACTCTTACTCAAAGGTTACAACATAACATAACAAGGGTCCCTCCTTGCGAGGGAGATGGGCGGGATATAAATAGAATGATAAATAAAACATCTATTTTTTTCTATTATCAGTTAATATTACGAATCATCAAATCCCTATATCTTAATTTCATTCTTTTCTGTTTCATGCAAAATGCCCCCCCCCCCCAGTTCTATCTGGATCAACCTACTATGCATTAAAAGTTCTCAAACAAGTTTGGAAATTTATAATTCTGGAGGTTTGGCTTCCAATCTGCATTAGCCCCAGCTAGTGCGGATGGGAGTTTGTTTATTTATTCGATTTACGTCCCACCATTTTTGTACAGAAGTTCAAGGTGGCAGACAGGGATCCCTCCTCCCATTCCCCCCCAAAACCACCCTGTGAGGTTGGCCTGAGAGAGAGAGAGAGTCACTTAGTTTGTACGGCTAAGGGAAGACTTGAATTGGGTTTCTCCAGTGCTGGTCCAACGCAGCCACAATACTCCTCTCGTGGCCTTGCTCTTCATGTCTGCCTGTGTCTATATTATATGGATTTCTATATCACTCCTTCCACAAAGTTTCTCTGTAGCAACGTCAGCCCTGTGAGGTGGGACAGGATGATTGAGAGGGTCCTGGTCTAACAACTTCACCACCACACCACGGTGGCTTTCCTGTTGATGTTCCGTAATAGCTGAAGGACTGTAGGCTCCCCACCCTGTTTAAAAGGAACAGTTTGGGGTAACATATGCTGGGAGAATATGAAACTAGGGAAGGGTTAGGGTTAAATAAGTTAATTATTGTGGTTAGGCCTTCTTAGCATATAATTTTAATGTTAAGAGGTGAGATTTGCTCCATCATTGATCTCCCCCTGGAGGTCCCTTAAAACATGGCTGCGCCAGCAGGCTTGGGGATCTCAAATGGCAATTTAATGAGACGCCGCATTGTCTTGAACATCAGTTTTCTCAACTATCTTATTAATAATATTGTTGATGTCTTGTGTTTTAATATTTTGATTTTATGACTGTTTTTATTGTGCGTCGCCTAGAGTCACTTTTCTGTGAGATGCGTGGCTATATTTTATTTAGATTTCAAATTTAGTCGCCGCCCATCTCACTCAGAGAGCGACTCTGGGAGGTTTACAATAAAACAAGACTAAAATATCAGTTAAAATATGATAAAACAATAAAACAACGCAATAAAAACAATAATCTTAAATAAATAATATATAAATATGATAGATAGATAGATAGATAGATAGATAGGCAAAGGTTTTGCTTTAAAAATGCATTTATAACCGGGCAAATGAAAGAGAATGGGCATCAAGCTGTGGATGGAAGGCCTTTTAGACAGCAGGAAGTGATAGAGCTGAACAAACTGGGTTTGGTTACTTTGAATGCTGAAATGCAATCATAAACTTTCATTTTGTTCTGTGTTTTTAAGAATTTTTCGTGGCATACCTTGTTTATTCCTGGGCAAATGAATACAATAAAAATTTGAAAAAGAAGAACCCAGCTGACTACGCAAATGATAAGTAAGAAGATTTGTGGAAAGAAAACGCCTGCCAGATTTTATTCTTCTTGGTTCTGAAGATATGTTGCGTATTTGCAAGAGCAGATGGATTCAATAAACCTCTGTATATTCCATCCTTGGGTGTAATTCTTTAAACTTCGTCAAGGGATACAGAACTTTTCTCCCCCATAAAGAAAATATATTTGTGAAGGAGGCTGCATATTTTCTTTTCACCCAAACTTGGTGGGAAATTATGCTGCTGACGCTGATCTTTCCCCCCACCCCAAATGGGATTTTTTTGGAAATGAAAGGAGGGCCAGCTTGCCTCTTGGAAAAGAAAACTAAACAAAAAATTTTAAAAAAAACATCACGCCTCCTTCCTGCCTATTCAGTTGCCTTTCCATGCAAAATCGCCCTGGGAAGACGATAGGAAGCAGCCTCTGCGTCTCTGGGTGTGCGAGAAAAAAATAATTCCTATTTTTCCCTACTTTTGGGAACGGATGATGCCTAAAAATAAGAACCGGGGTGAGGGGGGGGGGAATTGCTGCCTCTCTGCAGAAGAGTCGGACGCAAAGGGCAGCAGCCCCAGCTCTGCCCAGGAGGCGGGGAGGGCCGGAGAACGCGCCCGCGTGGGCGGGAAGAAAATAAAAAAAGGGAGTGATGGGCGTCCCGCAGAGCCAATCAAACGCGCGGAGCGGCGGGACGAGAAGCTCCGCCTCCTCTCGCTCGGCGCTGTCCCGCTCCGCGCGCGCGCCAGGGAAGGGTGGGGGAAGCGCCGCGTGCCAGCCCGCGCGGCGCGAGGCGACGCAACGCCGGCGGCTTCTGCGCTCCGTCCGGCTGTCTGTCCGGCCGCCGCGCGGCTGAAGGGAAGCAGCGGCCGCGCGTCGTCGCGCCATGGCGGAGCGAGGGTTATCCGGCGTGGGCGGCCCCCGGGGCTCCGTGGCCGGCCCTACCCTGCTCCAGCCGGTGCCCTGCGCCCCGGCATCGGCTCCTCAGACTGCCGCGGGGCCCGCGGCGGCGGCGGGGGGTACGCCTCAGCAGCAGCAGCTGCTGGCCCCGCCGTCTATGCCGCCGCCGTCCTCGCCTTCGCCCCCGCAGCCCGCCCCGCCCGGCCCCGGCGTGGGGGCTTCGGCCCCGGGGGGCGGCGGGGGCGGCGGCGGGGCGCCCCCTCCTTCGGCCCCGCCGGGGTCGGGCTCGGCGGCCGGGGGTCGCCCGGTCCAGATGAACCTCTACGCCACCTGGGAGGTGGACCGGAGCTCGCCCAGCTGCGTGCCGAGGTGAGCAGCCCGGCGCGGTCGTGGTGGCGGGGCTGGAGCCCACCTCCCATCATCCCCAGCCGCTGTGGGCGCGGGGAGGGGGTCCGCGGACGAGGGGTGCGGCCCCGACCCCACCCTCCCTCTTCCTGCTTGGGCCCCCTTTGCTCCAGCCCCCCCAAAAGGCACCACCCCTGCATCTTTGCATTTTTCTTTATATAAAGCCCCCCCATATCTCTAGCTTTGGCCTCCCCCCAAACTCTCTTGCCTTGGTGTCCCCCATCCTTGCCGTTAAATAAAGGGGTGGGATGGGGGTGTTTTTATAAGCCCTCCTGCAAGAGAATTAGCCCCCCTCCCTGCTTTGAAGCAACCTTCCCATAGATAGGGGGGAAAGAATGGGGGGCTAGGGCTGTTTGAAAGGTGGGGTTGCCCTATTGATGGTGGACAGGCAGGACGTGGGAACATTGCTGCCTGTGGATCCAGCTTTAGGTCTGATCCCTTGAAAAAGCAACATAAAACAGGAAAATGTGGCATAAATCTTCTGGGTTGGGGCGAAGAGGGCCCCCTCCGTTTGGGAAGCATCTGTGTGGGCCTGAGCTCCCTTTCACTTCTTCTGGCTGGCAAGGGGTGTGGTTCTTCTACAGTTGTGGGTTTGGCTCTTCCGAGGACATTGGTGGCATGCCTGCTTGTTAATTCAACCCCTGGGGGTGTGTGGAAGAGGGCTTCACCCCTGCGGGGGTGTGGAGACAGCTTCTTGGTGGGAAATAGTCTTAAGTGTAGCGTGCGGTCTCCCCGTGCTTATTGGAGGGGCAACGGGTTCCTTGACAACGTTGTGTCTATTAAGAAAAAAAATTCCTTCCTTCCTTCCTTCCTTCCTTCCTTCCTTCCTTCCTTCCTTCCTTCCTTCCTTCCTTCCTTCCTTCCTAAAATTCATCAGAAGAATCTTGTATTAGAACACCGACTTGAAAACTTGCATTTTCTAAAAATCTGGGATTTCCTTCCTTTCCTTCTTTCCTTCCTTCCTTCCTTCCTTCCTTCCTTCCTTCCTTCCTTCCTTCCTTCCTTCCTTCCTTCCTTCCTTCTTTCCCTCCCTTAGAATTCTCCTCCCTTTCCCCTTCCCCTCCAATTCTCCCTCCCTCCCTCCCTCCCTCCTTCCTTCCTTCCTTCCTCCCTCCCCTCCCCTCCCCTCCCCTCCCCTCCCCTCCCCTCCCCTCCCCTCCCCTCCCCTCCCAAAACACAATCTGAGTTTGCAGGGTGTTCAGACTTGGCGTGCATATCCTCTGAGGATATGGTGGAGTTACCCTATACTCCCTGTCTGTCTGTCTCCCAACTTGGGGCATCTGCATGGTTCCACTTACAAGCAGTTCCTTAAATTGAAGGGCCTTTGTGCTGAAATGTTACTGAGATCTTCCCATCTTGCCTGAAGCTACTTTGGACCAACTTAGGTAGCTGGGTTGCTACTTGTTCGGTTCAAGCTGATTTGCTTGCCCCGAGTAAGTATTCTTGGCCTTTCGCACAAGAAATCAGAAGTCCGGTACGGGAGTGCCTTTTCCGACTGACACGCTTTCTGAAAAGGCGGGCGTTTTCGTGAGCTGCAGCACGCTTTGTCAGATGAAGATGGCCTTCGTTGTCAGTTTGTTTACGTAAATCCCCTTTTTGGAGATTTGGGAGGGCCAGTTAGGCCCGCTTTTCTTAAGGAAGAGCTCTTTCAGGTTTGGGTGAGATTGTATGAAGTCAACCCATTTCCAAGTAAAAGGGAGTTCTGAGAGCATCGTTCCATTAAAACTCTTCACAAATCTTATTTTATAGACGCAAACTAGAGAGTCAGGCCTCCCACCCCCGGGTGGTGGTGAATATTCTGATAAATGCAAAAGTGGCCTTTCCTTTTCTGACCCATTGCAAGAAAGAGGTTTCTCTCTCCTTTCAGTGAAAGCTAGCGTAACTATTTCCCTGGATTCTTTTCCATTTGTTGACGGAGGGAGTTGAGCATTACTTAAAGCTGTTCTGAGAACAGACCCTTAAGCCAGACACCCCCAGCCTTATCCAGAGTTCTGTGTCCTTGGCCAGTATTTTCCTGCGAACAAGTATACCTCCAGTGGCTTTCTAACATCCCTAGTGTTGTGTTTATCGGCATTTTTGGTTTCTGAGAAAGCTTGCCACTCGCATCTGACGGACAGCATTGCCGTTATTCACAACAGGTCAGTGGCTGTTTATTAGATAAGGCTTCATTGAAGATCAGTTTCAGTAGTGCAGTGCCATTTTTACTGTTGATTTCTATTAAGAAAAAATGTCCTTTCGGTTTGAATTCAAGACCTTGTTTCTCTTCCCCTCCACCATCTGGGGGAGGGCTTTTAACTACGGTACATATTTCAAATAGCTTTTTGAAAGCTGTGAGGAATAATCTCAGCCAGACTTTCGCTGAAATCCATTTAAGTGCGGCCCCCTCCTTCAGAAAATAAAAACAAAAGCTTTGACATGAGGACTCTCACGTTTCCTCCTTGAACATTTACGTTGGGAAAATAATGTATTTGCAGTTTTTTTTAATCTGCACCATGTCTTCTGAGCTTTCCAATGCCTTAATTAAAAAACATTGACAAGGCATTTAGTAGCATCACGGGATGTTCCCTGGATGACCTTGGGCATGGCTATCACGACTTTTCAATTAAAAAAATCAACTAATGATTTGAATTTGATGTACATAATGGAGAACGGATGTATCCTTTGTGAAGAATATGCACATGATTGCTGCAGTCAAAATTATCCTTACTATGAGATGGTCTTTAGATAGATAGATAGATAGATAGATAGATAGATAGATAGATAGATAGAGGGGGGACACTGTCTTCTGCTGCAGAGAGAATATTGGTCTAAGAGCAGAAGGAGTTATTACAGCATCTCATTTACTTTGGGAATTAAAAATGCTTTTTTTTTGAGGGGGTGGGACCAAGACAGCCGTTGTTGGAAGGGATTTTTCCTCCCTCTGAACAGTTGAATGTTGTTGAGAGTCCTGGCATTCCTGCAGCTCCTGCAGTTGATACATCTTTGTAACAGCTGGTTATAACAGCTCCTCCTATTTCACATGGCTCTTGCACCAGAAAGTGTGTGACACAATTCACCAAAGCAGGAATTGAGTTCCTGCCGCAGAGGAAGTTACTGAACAGAATGCCTTCTCATTCCAGAATACTTAGCCGTGTTATTTTTATAACCCTGTAGTTTGGCATGTTGGTCATTTGCCAAAACGGCAAAGGGGGCTTTGCTTTTTCCAAGAAGAAATAATTGCGCAGTTCAATATACAATACAGCAATTGTCACAGTAGGCAATCTACCTATAATTCCTTTTATGTAAAGCAAGGAAAATGCTTCCAGACAAACAAATTGCCACCACAGTGTGTCTAAACCAATACTTTCGAAACAGATGGCTGCTAGTGCGATTTGAATAACTTCGTCCGGAAGTCATGTCATGGACCATACTCCCGGGTACATATATATGGGATTGCCGGTTAAATTTTATATCTTTGCTTTTAGGGAATATTGCTCAGTACTGGCACGTATTTGTATGTGTTCTCAATAAATGGAAATCAGCATTTCCCCCCCTCTTTGTTTCTTTCTGCTAGGTATAAAAATTTATTTATTACAGTCGTGTATTTTCTGATCAATTTTCTTGAAAGACGTTTTCTTCCAACTTCAGCAGGTGGAAAGGCAGGTTCTGCCAATGCTTGTTCATCAGTGTCAGCAGATAACCTTTTTGGACTTATTTTCAGGCTTCGGTCTTGTAAGTAGAATAGCTGTGTGGCATACAGTACTGGTTTCTTACAATGTTTTTGTGACAGTCTTCTGACAATTGACCATTACGATGCTAAAGACCTCAGAGCTGGATGACCTTTGAATTCCAATAAATGCACCTCTTTTACAAGTTTAAAATCCCACCTTGTTCTTGGAAGATACACTGGTTTTCTCGGCCTCAATGGTTAGCCCAGCGCACTAGTGAAAAGTTGTTCTGATTGGGCACTAGAATGTCTGATATGTTTGACTTTATTAGATCATTGGTCTAGCGTATTATGCATGCAACTGGTTTCACTCTTGCTGTTTTATATTTTATTCGGTTGCAGTAGAATCTAGTATGGATCATTCTGGATCATCTGGCATTTCTTTCTGGTCATCCTAATTATCTCCAGAAACATTCCTTTTGACCCATATAAATTGCTCACACATTTTTGTCCTTTTAGCCCTTAATGTTGATACCCGCTTGTTAAGTTTCTTTGTCTTTTGCTGGTGGAATTGGAATTCCTATTCATTTTTCAGAGATACTGGTATAATGCTTTGCTACCATAATGTACATTTTTATATGGAGCCGAAAGACATTTTTCAGTGAGCTTTGATCTTACCGGATGAATGAACAATTTAATGGGACTTCTGCATTTCACTGCTCTCTGTGAATGAAATACTGTTTCGTATGACTTTAATGTTGCTTTATGACTTTCATAGGTTTCATAGTCCATTCTGCTGCCCCTTAAAACCATTACTTGTATCTGTCCAATGGTGGTTGATTATCTAACGCATTCACATTTCAGTGTAGGGAAGTTACTCCATGCTTTTATCTGAAAAATGTGGGTATAAGAGATGTGGTCTGTGACCTCTTGAAAAAATAGGACAGGTCTGATCTTCTACCACGTGCAGCTATGGATGCTGAACCTGTGATTATTTGCAAGCCTTTATAATAGGACTGTCACCTGGTTGAATACGTTTTGGTTGATGAACTACCTGTGTATTAGCAAACTAATTACATTTAAATAGGCATTCAAGGAAACCTTTGACAGTAAAACAATCTTGTAGGGAATTGGGAAGGCATAACATCCATGTTACAAGGAGCTACTATTCTCAAAGCCTTTGCAGCTTGTATCAGCTGCTACAGAAGGGATAAGGCAAATTTTCTAGTCTCTCATTTCCTAAATTTTTTCTTTTTTAAAAAGTATCCTGCCTTTTTGGTGTCTCCTAGGGTGTGTCTTGGGAACAAGCTGTCACATTTTGGGTCGTCCTCTTCATGGAACACCATGCTGTTAAATGAGATTTCTGCTTGCAACATAAGGAAAACACTATCCATGGGGCAAACGCTCCAGCATTTATAAGCCCCTTGTCCAATTCCATACCTTTGTTGTTGTTGTTGCTGTTGAGACACGTGATATGTCTATGAAGTTATTATTGAGACACGTGAGAATTTGAATCTAACAAAAATAATTTCTGGTAGAGGAGGCCATCTTGAATATTTTCATTTCCATTCTCCAAACAAGAGTACATAGCTAAAATAGCTTCAAAGAATAAACAACCCTGCCTTTCACTCTCAGTTCCATCTGTTGTTTTTAATGCAATGTGGGGAAAAAATTCTTTTGCCACCTAAAATAAATCCACCAGTTAATCATTTAAAGCTTTAGACCTGCTGATGAAATTTGCACTCCTGTTACACATACATTTTCTGGCAGCCTTGGTTACTGTTTTGTTCTATTACAGTAATGTTTCTATATGTTTACCCTAATACTTCTTCTGTATAGTGTGTAGGAACGTTTCCTTCACAAGTGACCTTGACAGGAGCTGACTTAGTGGTGAGAGCTTGATTGTTGAAGTAGATAATCTGCCCTGGAAGTGCTATGAATGGGAGAAGACAAGACTTCGGGCACCCTGGTCCTCTGTATGTTGACTTAGAAGTAAAGCCTTCAGTGAGGCTTATTCCCGGACACTACATGTTGGGTTGCAGCCTTGGGTGATGATTGGTAGGCTGTGGACATCATGACGCAAATAAGAATACTAGAACGTCCAGTCGTTTCAGGGGGCTTTTCAGATTTGTGAATGGAGATCCTGTTTTTATAGCAATACTTCAGTCCATTATTGAAGCAGGAAGGGGGTGCTAGAATCTTAAATGCGGGGAGTATCTGAGGTACAATGAAAATAAAATCCTAGAGTTGGAAGAGGCCATTAGGCCATGGTCCTCAATACAGGAAATCAAATTGAAGTATCCCCAACAAGTGATTGTCTACCTCTGCTTAATCCAGGGGTGGGGAACCTTTTTTCTGCCAAGGGCCATTTGGATATTTATAACCGGGGGATGGGGGGCGGGGTTTCTGGGATTTCTGTGGACCGGGGGCCAGAGTTTGCGGGCGGGAGCCAATCACAAGCACTGGGGGGCAGGGTTTGCAGGCGGGAGCCAATCGTGTGGAAGGGGCGGAGTTTTAGCCTTAGGCGGGAGCCCTGTGGGCCTGAAACGGCCCGTGGGCCTGAAGTTGCCCACCCCTGGCTTAATCATATCCAACAGAGGGGAGTGTCCTGACTTCGAGTGAAGGAACATGATGAGACTTGGTGTACAGGCTCTAGTGTTTTATTGTTCCACTCTGCTAGATGGAATCCAGCTAAACTAAAATGAACTAGTAATGCTCAGAGAAAGGGCCCAAGAAATTAGGGCGGTGCCTTCTTCAGCCTCTTATGATGAAAGCAAAGCGATTCAGTACTGCGCATGCGTTTATCCCCCTGGAGGGAGCCCCCTCCTCCTCCACCAGTTATCTCCCTGACAGGGAGGCTCCTATCTCCCTAAAGAACACCCCACTCTTCCTGTTAGAAAGGCTGTTCAGTATAACATTCAACCCAAGTCTGTCTGTCTTATAACTTAAAATGGTGATTCCATGTTTTGCATTCCAGGATGCCAAGTGGCATACGTTGTCTTTAGTATGGCACCCTTTCGAATATTGGAGCATCCCACTCTTGTCTTCTCTTCCGAAAGCTAAAAACACCCAGTTCCTTCTGTTGGTCTTAATTTCCAATCCTTGATCATCTCCGTTGACCTCACCTAAACCAGTTCCAATCAGTTTGAATCCATCTTAAAGTATAATTCCACCACCCCCACCCCAAGATTCTGCAGACAATATATATGGGATGTCTGTCTGCGTGTACATGCCTGAAATCTGGAAGCTGGCCCTTGGGGTCAGAAAAGTTACCCTGGACTAGATAATGATCATGGTTACCTTTTATGAAATGAGCAACGTTGGAGAGTTGGCAACTGTTAGCATGTGTCAGCCTGGGAAACAAGAAGAGATGACCCATCTTTTAAGATCTTTAAATTACAGACGCCTCCACCCTAGAGCCTCTGGGTTCTTAATTATAACTGTTTAAATAGTTTGGTTTGATCAGAAAGTTTCGGGAGCTTAAGATCATGCAGGGTTGTGCAACCCGTGAGAGGAAACCCCAGCTGCCTGCCCCTTAGGAGCTGTTCCTTAACTGATCATTGAGGATGGGGAAGCTATTCGAATTTAGTTTGGCGATTTCACATTGAGGAAGTGATCAAAAGGCAAGGTAATTAATTGACACGCAGGCACCACAGCAGCAAGAGTGGAGTGAAGACTAGTAGTAAATAGACTGCTTAAATCAATGAATCCTTGGAATGTATACAATAGAAATTCTTGTTTAAATTCTAGCAGACTTTTGCATTATTGTGCAAAGTGATAGAGTGGAGGCCTCATCCCTGATATAGCTAGCTTTAAGAAACAACAACATTGCCGTGGTGACAGTCTGGAGCAGTGTTTCTCAACCTTGGCGAGTTGGGTGGACTTCAAGTCCCATGGCTGGCTGGGGAATTCCGGGAGCTGAAGTCCACCCATCTTAAACTCGCCAAGGTTGAGAAACACTGCTCCAGACAGTAATAGGTTTAACTTGGCCTAAAGTGTGTCCGTAATGAACAGTGATCCACTTTCCTGTAAAACCCCTTCTCCTTCCAAAATGCTGGCATACTAGTCACATTCCATACATAACAGGGAAAAAAAATGTTTGTCCTGATACACAGCAGTTACAATAATTCGAACTGCTAGTACGCCTTGTGATTCGTTGTCTGCGTTAATAATTAGAAAACAGCCTCGGAAGAGCTTATTTCGGCAGCAGCCTAACATCAGACATAGCTTCTCGCCTGGTTGCCTCTGGTGGACAAACATCTCCTCCAGCTAACCAGACAGAAAAATGTTGTAAGAGCGGGCACTACTTCTAGATTGCAAGCAAAGATAATGAGCAAAATGTTTTGTAACATTTCTTGCAGGGTAGTAGAGTTTGTGTCCTTGTTGTGGGGTTGACACCACATGTTTCAGGTGCATTATATTTGGATATACAAACAGGATTAGTCATGGGGATATTATTTGGGAACAAAGCAAAAGATTTTGCTACACAAACACGGCTGATTACAAGCAAACATTTTTAAAAAGTAATGGTTCTATTGCTTTTACAGCCTGTGCTCCTCAGATGTTGCGACAAAAAACATCTCAATCACATTATTTAATCAAGTGTGAACCATGTTTGAACCATTAATCAAGTTTGAACCATGTTCAAATCAGGTTTGAACCACGTAGCAGTAAGTACTTCAAAACAGTGAGCTCCCTCTGATTACAGGCAAAAGGTAGCTTTCTTCGTGAACGGAATTGTTTCTGAGCTGTACCTCTATTTTTCTACGTTTTTAAAATGTGAAAGCTAAAATGAACTGCGCAGGCTGTATTAAGAACCTTTGCGAATTCTTTCATTTCTAAAGGCACTTTATTTCGTAGCTATTCTTTGGAATAAGAATCATTTAGAGAGTCTGTCTATTCACTTTGTGGTTTCACTGCGGGAATATCAAATGCAAATATAATACATAATTCAAATAGTTGGGTTTATTGTGATAAGGAAATGATAATTAACTCTCTGAGAGGTTAGTTTTTGTGGATAGGTATTTATAATGGAATTTCATATTTGAACATCGACAGAGATATCTTTAGCACATATATTAGATTCTACTAGGTAGCGTAAGTTAAATTTTCTGGAAAATAAATGCCCTTGTTATTGTCTTGAGAGTTGCTTAAAGAGATTTCTTAAGACAAATTGAACTGTAATTGAATCTGGTTCAGCAAATAAAGACTTTATAGTGCTAACAAGTAATGTACATGTGATGGCGGTGTTATGTAGAAATGAGTATAAATGCAAACATATCCAGTTAAATTAAAATATTAGTTTATGAGAGAACTGTGGTTTAATTGTTTCTTATAAGATAGCTATTTCTGGATTGAAGATGATGTCAGTGGGGTTGTGTTCAACTTTCTTTGGAGTACATATACCTTCCACAGGGGAAAAATACATATGTTTAACTCTTTAAACATGGCAAAAAATTAAGATATCCTAGGCTCAAAAAACTATTATTTCAGAAATACAGAATAAAGTAATGGTTGCTAAGGGCCCAAACGACTTTGTTTCGCTGGGCATAAAAGACAAATACAATTTCGTAAATAAATAAAACAAGTTTTGTACGAGGACCTTGCTTGTCTCAAAGATGGGGTGGAGATTCATGACTACTCACTAAGTCACTTTTTTTTTGTAAGGGAGATTGAATCCAACAACGCTGGATGGAGATAATAGCTCTCGAAAAGGGGTATGAAGAAATGATTGCCGGAGGCATTGTCCGATTATTGCCAGAGACAGAGCTAGGTGGGCATAAAGCTCTTTGCACATTCAAGCTTTGAAACAGAGGGATCAATAGCTAACAACTGGGGAATGGCTGGCGATTAGGATATTATAGGCAATTTCAAGGTAGAACATTTAAAGGTGGATTGATTCTCCACGGTTTCATGGAAAGCGAGGGAACATATGAAATGCGTTCACCTTCAGAGTTGAAGCAGGAAATACGGAACAGTTCAGCTCCCGCCCGCCGATGCTCCCTCGTCTCCTCTTTAATTTTTCCTGCATAAATCAAGGCAGGTTTCCACTTCCGTGAGGAATGTATGCACAATGTTGCCCAACGTGTTGTTTCGCTAGAATTTAAGGGATTGCGATTAAGTTGGTTTCAGTGATACTTCAAGTTCATGATAAATGGTGGGGGGAAGGATCAGAGTGATGCAGTCTGCTGTGATTCAATTTTCATGTGTAAATTGCATGACTATTGGCAAATGTTATGATTAGGAGCCCACTGTGCTTATTCTGAAGGTTTCTATGAATGTCAGTGAAGAAAGAATCAAAATAACAGCACATTGGCACATCATCGACACATTGGCGCAGTTGCCGGGGCCCAAAACTGGCAGAGACTTGTTTTGGTTGGCTAAGTACTTTTAAGTGATTTAAAAGTCTTCTAGCATAACTGCCCGGTCAGAACTATTAAATCCACCACCGTTATCACAAAAAACACGATAATGAAATGCAGATTGTGGCAAGAGGAGGATGATTTAGGACCTGTGGATTTGGTTTGTCAAGCGGGAGATTTTGTTTCTAAAGTCTGGTCTTGGTGTGATTTGCTATGATGGGCCTTTGTAAATAATCTCAGCCTGCCAGATTCTCAAGTGTTCCACTTGCAAAGGAAAATTGACCAAAAATGAAATTGCTCGTTGTACTTAGGTTGGTGCTGTCTCGCATATGGGGAGAGGATTCACACATTGTGTCTTAATGTGGTTTGTTTGTGTAGCTTATTCCACAAGCCATCAGTGAAACAAACCGTGGTCAGCACAACGTGTAAAGCCAACCATGGAACTCCTTTAAAATGTGAAACTTGAAAAGAAGCCCATGTATTTCGGCGCTAAATTGTTGATAGATTGTGAGTAGCAAGGATGCATCAACAATGTCTCTCTACTGTTTATCTTAAATTGATAAAAATTATTCTTCCCTGGATCAGCATACTGTTTAAAGTTGATCAGCAAATGATCCTTAACGGGAAGGTTGTGACGGTGGCTAATCAGCTTGCTTCTGTTTGTCTATGTGCTATTAGGTCATAATAAAAGAGGCATGTGTTTCCGGTCTTTGGTTCCCATCAAAAAACATATCCTGAAGGGCTTTTCTGAACTCTAATAGTATGCAGGATGTACTTTAATCTCCGCAATTAAAAGCTTGCTTTTTTTCCCATGTAGGGACGGGAAGTGTTCTATTGCTGAAAATACAGTGGAGAAACTGATCTGATAGCATTTTTTTTTATTGCCCTTGCTTCTTTATCACCTACTCCATACACTCAGGTTGGTTTATAACAGTTTAAAGTCATAAAACAAAACCCATAAAATTGATCAAACCTATCCAATACAGATCATCTGTAAAACCCACAGCATCCAAAAAACACCGTTCGGATTCTATTTTGTGAAGTGAGAGAAAGAACCACATATTTAACTAAGCCTTCGGTTACCATTTCAAATTCCGTTCTGGATTAACACGTGTTGCCTTCTTGGGTATTACAATAACATTCGGCACAAATTTGTACTTCGAGGCCCTGGGACAATATCCTTTGGCTTGGGAAATGTTTGCCTGCTTTTAGGCTACTTTCTGTACATAGAGTAAAGCAGCTTCAGGCATATTTTAAAACTGAAACTTACTTCAATATTGAAAATGTCCCCATTACATGGAAGAACGCAATTATCAGAATAAGAAACGGATGGTGGCAAGGTAATTCTGTTAAGTATAACTAACATTCAGGGATTCGGATCCACGTTGCCGGTTGCATTTTTGGAACTGTTCCGCCTTTTTGTCATTAGTGACTCTCACTACGCGGCCAGCCAGTAAAAGCAGCTTATTTGCATCTGCTAGCAGCTAGAACCTGAACAGTGGGAAGAGATCATCTGTGACTCATTCGGCCTATGCACTGGGGCAGAATTAATTTAATTATTCTTAATATCAAGCCAGCATTTACCTTTGGTTCTCCACCTGGCCTTTTTTCTGCAAGTAGGTTATGTGGCTAGCCTAGAGTGTTTTGGGCACGCTGTTTCAAGGGAAAGACTCCCAACTCTGCAAAATGGTTAGAACTCTGTGTCTATAAGTCCCCTTTTCTACCCATAGCTATATTGACTACATTTTGGATTTTTTCCCCCCAGATATAAGCATTTACTGGGCAATCTTATAACTACGTGCAATAAAAATGAATAATTCAGAAATTGGGTTTGCAGTAAAAAAAAAAGTCAATGCGGTTCATCTGGGCAGAATTGGCCAGATAAAATGAGAGTCTTCAGTTTTACAAGTTGATAAAAAGATTGCTTGATTGAGAAGTCAATTGCCACCACTTCAGATGTCTGTTTATTTAAGGTATACAATATTCTGATTCTCCTCTAGGGAGTTCAAGGCAGCGTATAACTTTCCCCACCCTTTTAACTCTAATATCTCTTTAGTTAAACAGAGTTGATGAGCTGCATGGCTGAATTGGGAATTGGAATTAACGCCTTTCCAATGCTAGCAGAACACAATAATTTCTACTTTTAGGGATATCTAAGGGCATAAGGCACCTGGCCATTCTTGTTGGTTCTAGCAGCTCTTACCAGGAGTATATTGCCTCTGAAAATGAAATTCTAATTAGCAATGTTAGTTAAGAACTCTTAAATCTCTCCTGCTTCATGGGTTTGACTAATTCCGCCTAGAGTCCTCCATTAGGGAGGGGATAGGCGGGGTATAAATACCACAATAAATAAATAAATAAACAAACAAACAAACAAATAAATAAATTCCCTACAAAGCCCTCAAAGCCAGTAATGATTGCCATATCCTTGACAGTGGATCTTTGAGGTTAATCATGCCTTGTGTGAAGCATTATCTTTTCTCCCTTCTTCATGGCCGCCTATTTATTCCATCGGGCAACTCTTGAATCCCGCTGTTTTACAAGAGTGAAACCACCATCTTTTTGATATCTCTCATTTATCTCAAATAGTTTCAGGCAGGCGGTGTTTGAAACTCAGTGTACCCTTAATAACGGCCTGCATGTCTTCTGATTAAGAGTGGAGTGGTAAACAAAGTGGGGGGGGGCATTTTGTTAGAACACAGAGCTTCCAATCTGCATTCTGGTTTTCCGCTCATCCGTAGCTTCGCCAGCTAAAATTTCCTGAGTACTGTTCTTTAGTTTTTCTGTTTCAGTTTCTTGGCTCTCGTGTTCCATGTCCACATCTCGCAGATTCCCTTGCTTGTATAAATGTGTGTGTGTGTGTATTTTTGAACAACTATCTGGCAATGAATAAATGATACAGCAGCCCTTCAGCCAACCTTAATGTACCACTTACAGAACTACAATTACTAAAACGTTGTACGTTATATTACTAGATGGCAAAAATGCAGATAGGCTCATGAGATTTTTAGGAATGGGAAGAAAAAGTTAATGTTTTAATTTCATTTCTTTAAAAAAAAGTTACGTTTTCTGCAGTTTAGTAAAACATTACACTAAAGTATTACTTTTCCTTGGTTCTTTCTTACCCTTCATTATTATTTGCCAATAATTATAAAGACATGCCTCAGCCTATCTGGAATGATGAAATTGTAGGGAACTATTGGCTATGATTGCCGTAATTGTCTCTGCAAGAAGCAGCTTGAATATTGTCTCATGAGTTTAGCTTCAGCGCCGTGCTGTTTTTCTGTGGGTCAGGGCTTAGTCATTATAGATAATGCACTTTTGCTGTGATCACAAATAATTTATACTTGATGTAATTGTGTTAATCCAGCGACACAATAGCTAAATGGAAAAGGATGAGTGTGATAAATCTTTCACTATGCTTCACCTATTAGATCAGTGCCCAGAGTCATTGCTATGAGATGGGTGGCCGTAATAATTGTTTAAATAGATATTTGTAAAGGGTTGTTGTGTCGAAAGTGCTGCAGCGGTGCTAACTCTTTTTCGTCTATTCTCCCAGTAAAAAAGGTAAAGGTTCCCCCCGCACATTTGTGCAGTCGTGTCCGAATCTAGGGGCCGGTGCTCATCTCCATTTGTTAGCCGAAGAGCCAGCGTTGTCTGAAGACGCTTCCGCGGTCATGTGGCTGGCATGACGCGCGCAGAACGCTGTTACCTACGCACCGAAGTGGTACCTATTCATCTCCTTGCATTTGCATGCTTTTGAATTGCTAGGTTGGCAAGAGCTGGGGCGAGTGCGGGAGCTCACTCCGTCATGCGGGGCTAGGGATTCGAATCTCCGAACTTGCGATCTTCCGATCGACAAGCCTGGCGTCTTACCCGCTGAGCCACCACGCCCCTATTCTCCCACTACTGTAGTCAAAAGATGAGAGTTGCAAAGAGAGCGCCATAATAATTTTTGTGAATTCTTGCTGGGCTGAGTATTCCTTAGGATGTCTCTCATAATGCACGTCTTAAGAGTAATGACAGTTACCCCTCTCCCGTGATGGGACAAAAATCTTCCAAGTCACAGCTGTCTATGTCTTATCCGAAGCCGATAGCATACATAGCCCATAGAGAGGAGTCCCACAGTTACAGAAACCCAATTGAAGGCCCTGGAGGAACAGGCGGAGGAAATGTTCTTCACAAGGCCTATTAGAATGAAGCAGTAGACCAACTTCGGGAGTGGAAGCCATGGATCAGCCTGAAATTCCTTGGCTTCTCTTGGATTAAAAGAGTGAGCTAATCAGGAAATAAACTAGTGGAAATCTTACTTCGTCATATGTTAATGAGGCTACTTCATGGTTCAGTGGTGGGGCCCAGGTTGGGATTTCTGTCTCAAGATGGACTATGGATCTGGAAGCAACTGGCTTTTTAGAATGATCACCGGACCCAGAGAATAGTTAATAGAAAATATCCTACTTTATAATGGATTATTATAGGACTGATTTTCCAACTGACTTTGTGGCATGAATTATTTGCGTAGCTGGTTCAGTTTTCCTAATCGTGGCACGTGCGTAGCTGCGCTTTGTTTCCCAGATGGTAGGATCGGTGTAGGATATAGTCAAGGAGGCAATTCTATTAGAAATGATTTCAAGATTGAGGCACTGAGGAATGTCTGAGTGAAGCACTGATTTCCCTACATGTCACCGAAGATATTACAAGATCTACAAAAGGCCAAGGCAGCGTGAGTGACAATATCCCTAATGTCACCATAATATAAATCAGGGTTTCTCAACCAGGGTTGTGTGGCACCCTCGGGTTCTGCAAGAGATCCCTAGGGGTTCCCTGGGAGATCATGATTTATTAAAAAAAACTATTTCCAATTCTGGCAACTTCACATTCAAGAGGTAAGTTTCATTATTTTCAGCTTAAGAACACTGTTAATGCATCTATACAGGCCTACCCATGAAACAAATATAATAATTTTGTAACTTCTGGCCTATATTTGAGCTGGAATGTGCAGGGGTTCCCTGAGGCCTGAAAAACATTTCAAGGGTTCCTCCAGGGCCAAAGGTTGAGAAAGGCTGATATAAATATAATAATGTATAATCTGATATAAATGTATTATCTGATATAAATATAATAATTATATGTATAAGTTTTATTGAATGTTATTTTAACTTATTTGTTGTTGTATCTGAATTATATTTTATTGTAAACTGCCCAGAGTCCCCCTTGGGAGAGTGGGCGGTGATAAATCGAATAAATAAAAAAATAAAAAATGTACCTTACTGAAATCTGGCTTCCTTTAGTCACTTTACAAGAAATGTATAATTGAGGTGTGTATTGGTAACAATTAGTCCATCAGAGAACAATTTGTATTCCATTCTGCCTGTACTTGTGAAACATTTACCTTGATTTTGTCGTGTTTTGTTCGGAAAAGAAGGTACATATTGATGTACGTGCAGTTTAATTTAGCATCCCTTACAACCCTTTTCCTTTTGGCTATTCATATTTCAGTCTCCTGGGCAAGACATTTTAAAAACCTGAACATTTGCTGTTCCAATAGATCCCTGCCCTTCCCCACGAGGAGAGTGCAAACATTGAAATGGGATAATTTACTGTCTCCAATTAAGAGTTTTGTATTTTGTGTGGTGTAGCAAGCACACGTAATTGGGGAGATTCCTGGAGTCCTAAGTCATTCGGTTGCTTGCCAGTCAACAGTGTGTGAGGTGTATAGTTTCGTCCAGAATCTGCCCTACTTAGTCATGTGAATTATCTTGAAGAGGCTTGGCCTTCGGCGTGTGAAGTGGCTTCTGTTTCCGAAGACTTTCTTTCTGAAAGTTTTTCCTGAGTGTTCTTCACCGTCAGGTGGTTGGATATTCTGAAGCGCTTCATGAAGGCAATGGAAACTTTGAGACTATGGCCACAGCAGCTGGAAATAGGTACTGTGTCTCTGACGGTCTCTGCTTTTCTACAGTGGGTAAACTTGCATGTTTTGGGACGCGCTCAGATATCACTTTCTAAGCGTGGTAAGTAGGAGAGAGCCTTTTCTGGCATGTCTGTGCTTCCAAGTTGAAGGCTATCTCTTACCTCTTCCTTCTTTCAGCCCAGAGATGAATACCCCTTTAAGGTATAAAGAGACACCCTTTTTGCTCTCAGGGCAGGGAGGGAAAGTAAGTCTGGATCTATAGATACAGCGGAGTGTGATTTGCAAGCGATCGGTAAGGAAAAAACTTTCTGTGCCACACAGAGAATCCCAAATTTTTGTATCGACATAAAGAATGCTCGAAACGATTTAGAATGGATTTTGGGGTGTCCAGTTCTAGCACTTGGGGCAAGAGGGGTGGTGGGAGAATCTATGTGCAAGTTCAGTTAGAGCAGTATTTTCCTTCCTGAGGAACTTTGAGGTGCGTGGCCTTCAACCCCCAGAATTCCTTAGCCAGCATGGCCATTGTTAAGAATCCTGAGAGTTGAAGGCCACACTTGTCAAAGTTGCCCATGCCGAGTTAGGGCTTCATTCCATCACATCTAGTACAAAACAGAATCTGGCTGGTCCCACATGCTTTTGGGTGTTTGCAGCTGGTGGGCATGACTGTCAAGATACAAAAGTGTCGAAGTGTGGTCGGCTTTCACCAGACTGCTTAAGCCGTAACGCATGACTCAAAGCGATGCTAGGTGGGTTTTCCCCTGGTTGAGCTTCAGGAAATGAAGTTATTTCAAGCGATGAGGCCTGGTATGAAGGAGTTCTGAGGTCAATAGCTTTGAGGTAGGTTTTATTTATTGTCATCATTGTCGTCTTGGGTATTTGCGTTTGACTTCTCATTAGCCTGCTGTTTTTAATTTACGCTCAATACTATTGGCTGGCTGAGTCAATTTCTAGATCAGACGTGGGGCTTTTTCCCATGCTGGTAGGCCCCTGCTGACTTACATTATTCTAACCATGAAGAACAAATAACCCAACCTGGTGTACATCAGTGTTTGTGGCAGCCTTTCTCAACCTCTTGACCCTGGAGGAACTCTTGAAATATTTTTCAGGCCTCGGGGAACCCCTGCCCATTCAGGCTCAAATATAGGCCAGACGTTACAAAATTATTCTATGCGTTTCATGGGCAGTCCTGTATAGATGCATTAACAGTGTTCTTAAACTGAAAATAAAGAATGAGACTTACCCCTTGAATATGAAGTTGCCCGAATTTGGAATAATTTTTAAATAAATCATGATCTCCCATGGAACCCCTAGGGACCTCTCGTGGAACCCTGGTTGAGAAACCCTGGTTTGTGGGAACACTAATTGATTGCCGATGAAGGTCACTGGTTCTTAAACTCTTCTGCCTTCCTGAATTCAGATTGCTGAGAGTACGTTGGTTGAATCATTCCGTTTGTATTCCTTCCTTATAAGAAACTCTGAGTGCGTGTATGTTTTGCCACGTTCGGCTGAGTATGTATGACTGGCCTTATGCTAGCTAGCCAGTGGCCAAACAGGAACTTCAATGCAGTGTTTCTGTTCTAGCATTTTCACTCCTCAGTCCACACCGTCAGTCCCACTCCAACAACGGATGATGTATTCTGTCTACAGCATGGCACTTTGATCAGTCAGGACTACTTTAGTGGTAGAAAATAAAAGCAGTTAGTTCTGATCTTTGAACTGGGCAATTTAGGAAGAGAGTAAAGCGAAATGACGCGGCTGCGCCCATGCCTGTGGAAGTAGCTGGCTAAGATTAGATACTAATCTCATCAAATCATATTCTCAAGATGCTCTCCGCTATTCTCTTAATGTTCATTTATTTCTTCATTGCATTGATACCCATCACAATCCACTAAGAGTCTCAGCAGTTCATATCACTTTCTGCTTATGAATGCTCCTTAATCCTTTAACAAGCTGGAATTCTCAATGCACCCCATTTGCCCGCTTTGTTTTTAATCACTGCTGGCAGTCCAGCGCTATTGAGACACAGGATCCGCTTCTGATGTCAGGACATTCTAGCCTGAACAAACCTGCTCAAAATCCTAATCAGTGAATTTCTTGGTTGTCAACTCGGAGCTTGTTTTGACTTGGCTAGCATGCAGCTAATTGGATTTGTAATTGGATTTGTAATTAGCTTGGTGCGCTGTCCCCTGATGAGCCATGAGAAGAAGGTTCCTTGGTATGACCTTGGTTGGAAGTTGATAGCATATGGAAGAAGTCTGACTTTATTATTTATTTATTTATTTGATTTATATCTTACCTTTCTGCTCTGGTGTGTCCGCAGTGCTGACAAACGGATGTATTTATTAGACTGAGAGAAGAGGCGATTTGCTGCCACTTAACGGACATGCCCCTTGTGCCGGAAGTAAGGATGGAAGATTTACTCGAGACATAGGGCTGAGACTGCTTCATTTTGCATTACCTTTCTCACAATTGGTTAAATGTTTAAAACCACGGGGCAACTGTTTTTCAAGAAGCGGACACAGACCCAGTAGGAAGTGCTGTAATGAAGCCAAGGACTCAATTTAAAGAAATGCAATGGAGGGAACCTTCCGTAGAGTTTTGATGGAGGATTTTCCCTGGACCATAAATATCGCTGACCCCTTCCTTCAGTCTGCAGTGTGGTGCCCCAGGTTCTTGTAAACACAAGCATGATTCCATTTCCCCCATTTATTTGGATTTCTCCCCTGCCCCAATCTGTTGCCTGTGTTTGGTACTCTGCCATCTATATTCATGGCACAGTAGAAGTTTATAATTCTGTACCCTTAGTGAGATTTCTCACAATTCACTACTGAGTAGCTGCAGATTTCTGTATCACCTATCGTGTCTTGGAAACTGTTGCTGTAAGGAAGAAGGAAGTGGTTACAGCTGTTGCACAATTGGTTCATAACCATGCAAATGTTGATTTTAAAAAAAATCAAGGTAACTTAAATATGTAAGCACCTTTTTATACCCAGATGAAGAACCTCATGCGCTTTCAAAATACACCCCCCCCCTCCTTTTCGTTTAAAGGATAAGAGAGAATACTGTTCCCTTCCTGGTGGCATTTTTGAAGCTCAGAAGAAGAAACTTGTGATTAGATATTATGCATTTAGATTCCCCACGCCGCCCCGCTTGAATAATACGCAGCTGTTAAAATGGCTCCCTTTCCAGAAACACGCTTTCTCTGCTGCACTCAGAGCAAAAACGTTTTGAAGTTTACAAGATAATTGGACTGTAATTAAGTGGGGAAAAACCAGTCTTGCTAATCAACATTTCCCCTCATTGTTGCACTTTGCTTTTCAGGCATGCTTTAAAGCTGGGGAGAGCCTCTTTAAGCCTTTATGAGCTCAGCTGCAGAGCCTTTCTCCAGTCTTGTTTGTGTGTGTGTGTGTGTGTAGCAGTAAAGCAAATCTCGACGCTTTCTTTTAGATGGCATTTCTGGAAAGTTGATGCAAGGAGTCTAGCTTTGCATCTTGCAGGGAAAGATTAGGGGGTGGTAAATCAAAGCGTGTGCTGTTGTGTGTGTGTGTGTGTGTGAAGAAGTGAAACAGGCCTTCCTGTACACCTTTCTTTCCCTTTGCTGGCACCAATACAGGTAGTCCTCACTTAACGACCACAATCGAGACTGGAATTTTGGTTGCTAAGCAAAGCGGTCATTAAGCGAATGACCTGATTTTATGTCCTTTTTGTGACAGTTGTTAAGTGAATCACCACGGGCATTAAGCGACCTATGTGGTCGTTAAGCGAATCACGCGGTTCCCCATTGATTTTGCTTGCCAGAAGCCAGCTGGGAAGGTTGAAAATGGCAATCATGTGACCATGGGACACTGCAATGGTCATAAATGCGAACCGGTTGCCAAGTGCCCACATCATGATCACGTGACCACGGGGACGCTGCAATGGTCGTAAGTGTGAGAACTGGTTGTAAGTCAGTTTTTTCAGCACCGTCGTAAGTCTGAACCATCACTAAACAAATGGTTGTTAAGTGAGGACTAGCTGTACTGTGGGGGATTGGCACTTCTGGATGTGCAGTGTGACCAAGAGAGGATATGCAGCAATTTGCACTGTTCAGGCTTCTTTTGAAACACTTCCTCTTGGTTATTCTTTTGTTCACCTGCATTTAAATTTTAAAGAACCATTACAGTTTCCTGCATCCTCTTTTCATGCTTATATTTCTATTTAACTTTGAAACTCAGTGGCTCACTTTCTCCTCTTCCAAGGTAACATCACGTCGATGAAGGTTCTCAGTCATCCAGGTGGAATTGTCTGTAGCTTGAATCATGTCAACTGGATTTCTATTTTCTCAGTGGAAACGTTTCGCTCCTTATCCAAGAAGCTTCTTCAGTCTGAGCAAAGTTTGTAAGGGAACATCACCTATTTCGCTCCCCCTCTTAGAATGAAAAATGGTCAGAATGACCATTCTTGATTCTGCAGTTTAATAGAAGCATGAAGGGAAATGCCAGTTAATTCCCTGCCTGGCCATCCTAATGGCTCTGTATGTTCCATTCTGAACAGAACAAAAAAATGAATGAAGCTTTAGGTGGAAAGAAGAGGATTGCGTAGGCTAGATTCTGCTGTTCTCTGGTTAAGTAGCTGTTGGCATAATCAGATTTGATTCTCTCTTGAGAGTTATTTATTGTTTCTTGTATCTTACCAATATTCACACTTTCTGCTACAAGGCAGAAATCTTTTCCCAGCTCCTATCAGCAGTTCCTGTGTGAGAAAGTGGGAATAAATCTCTTTCAGTGGATAAATCTATTTCAGCTACGTAATGCCGGAGCAAAGTCTGTTACACGACAGTTCTAAAATTCATCCCGGCAGGCGGATAGATGATGGGAAAGGTGGTTAGAATAGGTGACACGGTGTTAAAGAAGGGAAGCAGAGAAATGCCTTGTTAATTTAGATGTAGATTGATTGATTGATTGATTGTAATTGATTGTAATTGATTACATCAATCCTCAATTGTTGGAACCCAACATTTGTCAAGACACTTGAATTCTAAGAGAGGATTGGGAGTTTAGGAAAGTGTGTAGGTGGGACTACTTACATCACACTTTTATGACAACCCCAGCAGACAATTTCCACCAACATTTGCACAGTCGTTCCTTTTAATTGCTCTACTTCAGCAAGCCTTGGTGTGTGGATGTGCGTTAAAAGTGTCCTGAAGGCATATCGGTACCAATACAGAGCTGAATCAGTTGTGAGACTGAACAGGATGCTTTTGTATATGCAGCTGTGTCATCGGTATGTTTAGTTGTGTAGTTAAGCCAGAGCGATGGCAGACCGCCAGAATTATGAAGAGAGATTTTTCCTATCAGTTGGAACATTGTCTGCTTCTTAGAACTCAGTTGTGTGCGTTTCTACCTAGAAATGTTTTCCTGCTGACCAGTTTACTTTCTCCCCATCCTCTGAGCTGACAAAAGAGCTTTGAGAATTGTTCTTGTTGGAGAATGCTGAGGTCTGTTCTTGCAAGGGGTCTCTGAAGAGAGTCAGGCGCACCCTTTCCCTCTTGATCTTTCTTCTTCTCTCTGGCCTTAGAAAGGCACTTGGGCTATATAGTCCTTGAGGGACGATTCTTGCCGCTGTGGATTCGAAAATTAGCCCTGCCCTTTTTTAAAATTAGAGACCGCTTTCATTTCACCAGTTGAAGGATAAATCTTGAAGCCAGTTTGTGATTAAGGGAAGTGTTCAGCTAGACAGCAAACGTTTTTGATAGTCCTGGGGTATCCCGAATAAACGCCTCGATGGTACTGTTGCCTCCAATAATGTTACATTGCAAGTTTAATCTGGGCCAGACATTTAAAAAAAAGAGTAGGAACTTTTAAATCTTACAATCCAGGTATCCAGAAACTCTTCGACCCCAGCCCTGAGGTCAGAGAATCATGAATCATGGTTCAGTGTCCAGGTGCCTTCTTTATATATGAAGTCAGCCTGTGTAAAGGAGAGTTTCCCTCTGAACAATTAAACCCCACCAGGTTTTGAAATGTAATGATGTCAGTAGAATTCAGGTTTGGATCTTAATTTTCTAATCATGCATGCAAGCTTCCTTCCTCACCCCCTCCCAACTGGCATGTGAAAATGAGGTATTCCATTAGAAAAAAAGCCAAAAATTCCATTTGCTAATTTTCCATCTGGGTCCTGAAGCAGCCAAGATAGATAGCATCTTCTTCTCAACAAATTCTTTAGGCCCCGCAGGTCCAGAATAGATGTTGTACAATGTTTTAAACAAAGTTGTGCCTGTTCTGTAACGTTCCGCTTGGGTACACTAAACAGATCAAGATAGAAAAATGGGTTCTTCTAGTTTAAATGCCGGCACATGGAAGGAGCTGCTCTTGTACAGGGTTATTGTCCTTTGGGCATGGCTTATATTATTTTTAGAATCTCCATTTGTTAGGGAATGCTGTATTTTGGGCAAATATTGGTATTTATCTGAGGATTGTGTCAAACAAATGAACTGCAAAGCGCTTATCATTGGAAGCGCAATACAGAAGCCCGGTTTTGGAGTTTCTTAGCATCCCTGAAGCTGTCAGTCTTTCTCAACCAGTTGAATTCAGCTTGTCTGCCTTCCTGTTGTCTTCGCATGCTAGATATACTGATTCTAACTTCCTAGGATGGGCAGACCTGTTTCTTTCAATCCAGACTGTGGGCAAATGTCATATAGAACAGTTTTGTTTCTGTTTTACTTTAGGATCAAGGGATTGTTACCTGGATGTTTGATGTATTTCTTTTTTCCCTCTGGATAGACTGTTCAGTTTGACCTTGAAGAAGCTCATTATGCTGAAAGAGATGGACAAGGATCTCAGCTCTGTGGTGATTGCTGTAAAACTGCAGGTATGTAATACTGACCGAGCGAGGACGTGCCAAGCAACATATTGGCCTTAACGGTCATAAGAGTTACTCTGTGTAGCTTCGGGCAGATCTGCTCCAAAGAGGAAAGGGCTAAAACTTAGGAGTGAAATGCATGCTTTTAGCATTCAGATAATTACTGTTTTAGCCCCAGCATCTCCTGAGGGTTAAAGGTTGAGAAGAAAGTTAATTAGAATGTTTTGGTTTGACTGAAGAGGTTAGAGGTATGGAAGAAAGAAAAGAATACAGATTATGAAGAAGGTGTAAAGAAGAGATAACAAGAAGAAAGGGTAGAGGGCAGAGCTGTAATATATTTAAAGGTATCTAATATATTAATGTATATACTTAGAAATTATACAATACATTGTATAATGTATAATATTGTTGTATGTATTGTAGTGTTGCATGTTGTATTGTATTAACGTTGATGTTTAATAAAATTTATTTAAAATTAAAAAAAAAAAACAGCCCCAGCATCTCCTGAGTGAGCCACAAAGTGCCATCATCAAGCTCTATGGACTCTCCAGATGTTGCTCTTCCATGATACTCAGTACAGGTAGTCCTCGACTTACGACCATTTGTTTAGTGACCACTCAAAGTTATGACAGCACTGAAAAAAGTGACATGCAGCCGGTCCTTGCACTTATGACCGGCACAGGGTCACGTGGTCAAAATTCAGGCGCTTGGCAACCGGCATGTATTTACAATGGTTGCAGCGTCCCAGGGTCATGTGATCACCATTTGTGACCTTCCCAGCCGGCTTCCGACCAGCAAAGTCAATGGGGAGAGCCGGATTCACTTAACAGCCACGTGATTCGCTTAACGACCGCGGCAAAAGGTCGTAAAATTGGGCGCGACTCACTTAACAACTGCATCGCTTAGTGACTGAAGTTCCGGTCCCAATTGTGGTCATAAGTCGAGGACTACCTGTAGTCTGCTCTTTTGGGTTCTGATCCCAGCATTGCCTCCAGCTTTTCAAGCATACAAACTTACGCATGCCTCTTGCAGGGTTCAAAGCGGATCTTGAGGTCCAATGAGATTGTTTTGCCCGTCAGCGGACTTGTAGAAACCGACCTCCAGTTGACTTTCTCATTACAGGTAAGCGCACTTTAGCGGAATACCAGCTTTTTGCAAAGCGTTGGGACTTCACCTGCAGGTGTGTCGTTGCGTTTGAAGCCCAAATAATTTGACTCTCAAAAGCTCTTGATAGTGGTAATCGTGGCCTCGTTTGAGCTGTCATTCGTTGATCCCCACAATACGGCAGGATGGTGGGAAGAGTTCTTCCAGCATCTTCAGCAACCACATTGCAAGTTGAGCCCCCTTAAGGAGTTCGAAACACAGCAATAAAAATACAGAAGTATCCTCGGAAAGACATTAGACTCCGCCGTTGTTTCCCCAAAATCACTTTGGAGGAGGGCATCTCCTTGGAGGGACGCTGAGGTCCACTTTTCTCCCACCAACAGGGCCTGTAGGAAACGATTCTAGTGCGTCTCACATTAGTGTTTTCTCAGTAAGGTGCTTAATCACCGCCACGCGCTGGGAGGCAATTGACAGGCGACTGGTGTGAAATTGGAAATCTTGTTAAGCCGCACCTCCGCCTTAAGAGAGAGATCCACGGAGTTAAGTCATTGGATCTCTGTTGAACTGTAAATTGTATACATTCTGGAGCATGTGTTTAACTCCCCTGCTGTGGGTGTGCAGTTCGGGTATTTAAAGCGTTGGGGATGTTTCTCTTAGAAGGGATATGCCAGGTCTCAGAGTTATTCCCCTCTGTTTAAGTGCAGAGCTCAGTATATTGGCAGTGCTGCTTCGGAGAAGGGCGTTGGGCTTTTCGTGTTAGCGACAGCGTTTTTTCCGGGATCATCCATACAATTTCGCTTGCCGGACCATCTGTCTTTGGAGGGAAGGCAGTCTTAGGAACTGCACAGGTTTTAGGTCCATTTTTAGATCCCATCCGTCTGGTTCCTACTCAGACAAAGCAACTGTTTGGGAGACTTTCTCCCAAATAAATCAGGAGACATGAAAGAACAATTGTGGGGTCTTCCCATGCTGTTGTTGAGGGTTTGCAATTCAGGCCGGCACATGCAGGTTTGGGAGCTCCGTTTTGGGAAAGGCCAGAGTGCGCTGGCTGGCGGGTGTTGTTGTTTGAAGCTCTGTTGTTAACTCTGGGGGTGTTTTCAACAGGAGCTCTTGAATCCTGAGCCCATTTTACCTGCCACGGAGCCTGAAAATGTGCGGTTGAAAGTCCGTCTGCTTAAACCGGTCCCGATACTTGTTACAAAACCTTGGCCCGCTGCTCATTTGCATCCTGCTTCCCCTGCTTTTCTTTTGCAGTACCCTCACTTCTTGAAGCGAGACGCCAATAAATTGCAGATCATGTTGCAGAGAAGGAAGCGATACAAAAACCGGACCTTCCTAGGCTACAAAACGTTGGCGGTGGGCCTGATCAACATGGCTGAGGTAAGGCAGACGGAGAGGCGACGGGATCTTTGGGGAAGCGTAATAGGACAGGAGGGGACCATGACGGTTAAATGCTCTGAGATACACAGAGAAAGGTCTCCAGATGTGTTTGTATTACAGCAGCCAGAGTTCCCAGCCAGCTGGCAAGTTGGCCAGGCATTCTGGGCGTTAGAGTTGCAGCACAACTTGAGTAAGTAAATGTTTGGCTACGATATGAAAGCTTAAGATATTTCTGAGGGAACTCAGTCAATAAAGCCAATGCAGAGGCATGTCCGCTTACGCTGGGGAATGACAAGAATTGATCTGGAGGTGGATAATGATGATGATGAAACACAACTCTGCTCGTGTAGAGGAATACAAAGGGCCTTGAAGAAGGAACGCAGGGGCAGTTATACCAACATCCCCTTTGCCCTGAAAAAGAGGAAGGGATGAGAAAGAGATTCAGGAGTGCTCCTCCTCAATTCTCTTGGGTGTAACAGTGGGGACAACAGAGTTCCAGTAATCCGTGTGGAGTCCGTTTCCTGTCCTGGCCTACTTCCAAAAACTGACCACCTCCTTTCCAATTCTTGCCATCCTAAAAGAGCAGATTTCCGCAGCCTGAGCCTGGGTCCTTCTCTGCTCGACTCCTGAGCTGTGGTTCCTTTCCAGAAACACCTCTCTAGAGATGCCATTAGAAATAAATCTCTGGAAAGAGAAAAAACACTGTTGTGCCTTCAAGGAAGTCGACAGTTTGCTGGCTTCACACATTGCAGTATGTTTTTTTCAGCATCAGGAAGCATTGTGGCTTGGGCCGGGTCTCCCACAATGCTAAGCCAGTTTGGGGGAGTGTTGACCCTTCAGGCTAAGCCAGTATTTCTCAACCTTGGCACCTTTAAGATGTGTGGACTTCAACTCCCAGAATTCCTCAGCCAGCACGTGCGGACTTCAACTCCCAGAATTCCTCAGCCAGCACGTGTGGACTTCAACTCCCAGAATTCCTCAGCCAGCACATGCTCTCAGAATTCTGACAGTTGAAGTCCGCACATGCTGGCTGAGGAATTCTGGGAGTTGAAGTCCGCACATCTTACAGTTGCCATGGTTAAGAAATCTGGGCTAAGCCAATGCAAGCCACCCACATTGTAGCTTTCCCTTATCTGGGAACCAAGATAAGGCTGTACTCACATGCTCTCGTGACCTCCTGTTTGCAACATGTTCTACATGGGGCTGCCCTTGAAAAGCATTGGGAAGCTTCAGCTGGTACAGAATGCAGCTGCCCGGGTTGTAAATAGTGTCGGCTACTCGGCACATGTAGCACCACTGCTTCGGGAGCTGCATTGGTTGCCGGTGTGTTCCCGGGTGCAATTCAAGGTGATGGTTGTCACCTTTAAAGCCCTTCATGGCTTGGGACCGGGTTATCTGAGGGACCGTCTTTTCCCAGTTGTTTCTACCTGTCCAATCCGGTCCGGCAGGATGGGCATGCTCCGGGTCCCGTCCGCCAAGGAATGTCGGCTGGCGGGGACCAGGAGATGTGCCTTTTCTGCTGTGGCGCCTGCCCTCTGAAACATCCTTCCTCCTGAGATTAGGATGGTCCCGACCCTTTTGGCTTTTCGGAAGGCTTGAAGGCCTGGCTTTGTGCCCGGGCCTGCGGCCCCGAGTGTGCGAAGGGCCCCGTTTCATGGTTGTGCTGACACCGATGGTTTTTAAGATCTCTTGGCTGCATTTATATTTAATTTTTTGTATTGTTGTAATTGATTGATTGTTTTTATTATTGTTAGCCACCCAGAGTCACTGGTCTGAGATGGGCGGCTATATAAATTGCATGCATGCATGCATACATACATACATATGGAGGCATGAGGGTGATTGATCTTTCAAAGGATCCTTGCCTCCCCTGTTTAAACTCCTATAAAGAGCAAGCTTTCCTGGCTGAGCGACCTGTGTGTTTCTCAACGACAACAGCCAAGCGAATCAAGTATGAATCTCTTTCTCATGCAATTTGAACATCAGTCCCTTGGAACAGTGTTCCTCAACCTTAGCAACTTGAAGATGTGTGGACTTCAACTCCCAGAATTTCCCAGCCAGCAACGCTGGCTAGGGAATTCTGGGAGTTGAAGTCCACACATCTTCAAGTTGCTAAGGTTGGGGACCCCTGCCTTAGAAGGTTGGCCGCAGCTTCCTTCTCCTTCTCCAGTCTGTAGCTTCCAGGAAATAGGATCCAACTTTCTGACCACTCGGCTGTCGTCATTTTCCTTGTTTTGTAAGCTTTCTGACTCTGCTGCAGATCTGCGTTCCGTTTTCCCTTTGCAGGTGATGCAGCATCCAAGCGAGGGGGCCCTGGTCCTGGGACTCCACAGCAACGTGAAAGATGTCTCTGTCCCAGTGGCGGAAATCAAGATCTACTCTCTGTCCAGCCAACCCATTGACCACGAAGGACTCAAATCCAAATTAGGTACAAAGTGTGGGCGAGTCTCTTGTAGGACGTAGAAGCCTCTCTCCAAATTCCACGTTGAAATTACCTGCTGGCACTCTTTGAGACGCGTTGGCCAGAAGCCCTGTTGGAACGGGGAATGCTGGGAGTTGAAGTCCAGCACGTGTAGAAGACCACTGGGCTCAGGAATGCTCGGGGGGCTCCAGGGAGGGAGAGGAGAGCTGCAGAAGACGGTTGTGCAACTGTTGAGTTGTGGTGCACAGTTTGCAGGAGAGCGAGCCCAGCGGAGCCTGGTGTCCACTCATTTGCTGTGGCTTGTCAAAACAATCTGGCCTAATTCTGTCAAACATTGCTATATTTAGCCGCCTGGCTTGGGATCCTCTCCTTTTCCGTACTATCTCCCAGATGGCTACCTAGGCAATAATTTTGGTTGCTAGGGAAACTGATGCAAATGTAGATTCGGGGCTGGGTTTATTCTGATATTTGGGTTTATTACCAGCAATGTGGTAAATGATCAGATGGAAGCCAGGAACTGAGATGAAGTCATCACGCTTCGCCCTCCGGTGCTGTTTATGTATTCATCTGAGTAGAATGCAGATCGGTCCATTTAACTAGACAGTATTAGTCTAAATTAAGTAGTAGAGAGCCAGTTTGGTGTAGTGGTTAAGGCACTGGGCTAGAAACCGGGAGCCATGAGTTCTAGTCCTGCCTTAGGCACAAAGCCAGTTGGATGATCTTGAGCCAGCCACCCTCTCTCAGCCCTAGGAAGGAGGCAATGGCAAACCCCTTCTGAAAAACCTTGCCAAGAAAACTACAGGGACTTGTCCAGGCCATCTCCGAGAATCAGACACAATTGAACAGATTAAAAAAAAATTAGTCTAAAGCGAGCTGATTTTGTAGCCTTTACATCAGAAAAAGAGGTAATGTGCATCAAGTAGTCTCTGCTCTTAGTTGATGAGATCCACCTTGGCGCAAACTTGTATTATTAATTAATTATTTATTTATTATTTGAATTTATCCCCGCCCATCTCTGCCATGGCAGACTCTGGGCGGTTTACAATCAGAATATAAAAGATAAAACCTTAAACATTTAAAACTACTATAAAAATAAAAAAATAAAAATCCAGAAGATGGTCTGTTCTTAAAAGGAGGGAAACCACTAAGCCAACCACCCCCAGGAGGAACTATCCTTTCCTTCACTCCAGGCAAGGCGGCAGAGCCAGGTCTTCAAGGACTTCCTAAAGGCTAGGAGCGAGGGTGCCCGTCTCACCTCATTATTAGTATTAGCCTATTGCCCTTCCGAGGAAAATTCAGAACGGCGCACCTATACAGTAGATATTTGGCAGAAACTTTCTTTTTACTCCATAACCAACTTAAAGAGGTGGGTTAGGGTTAGGGTCCTGTATGCCCTGGTGTTTCAGTGCTTTTGGATGGGCAATGGCGCAGTTTGATCCCTCTTTTAATCTGCGGTCATGAATCTTTTAACTTCCTCGCTAATTGTTTTTAATGGATTTGGGCACAACCGTCATAACAGAAGTAGTGAAAAATCAGGTCAGATGAGAAACTTTTGGCCACTGCGTTAGAAGACTTGTTCTGATCTTAATGGATAACGTTGATTATTTAATTTTCAGTCCAGGGTCTGCAACTAATCTGAAAACTGGTTTGAACCCTGCGTTGAAATGGTATCCATTAGTATATGTTATTGCCCAGGCGTTGCATCCTAGAACATAGGAAATGAAAGAGTGGATGTATATATAATAGTTTCTTCTTCATATTTGGGAACTTCATTTGCTAGGGCAGAGCTTTCCAAACTGTGTGTCGCGACACAAAAGTGTGTCGCCACACACAGTCTGGTGTGTCGCCACACAACCCGGAAGCGCTGATCATCATCAGCGCTTCCGGGTTTTCCCGCGGTGACACACCAACTGCAGCGCGCAAAACCCGAAAGCAGCAGTAGCGCTTCCGGGGTTTTGCGCGCTGCCGCACTTCCGGGTTTTCCCGCGGCAACACACCAACGCTGGTCCGTGTGTTGCCGCGGGAAAAACTTTGGAAAGCTCTGTGCTAGGGAAACAGATGCAGGCTTTAATTAAGCTTTTGGCTGATCGGGAATGGCAGTTGTGACTCTTAAGAGGTGCTGTTTTGCTTGCCAGCTTGTCCCCCGAATGAATGATTAGCTGTCGCTTTGAATGAGAAAGACCAACTTTGAAGGCCCCCAGCGGGGCTGTGTGGTTGCAAGCATTTTCAAAGCTACTTAAGATGGCCAATTAAAGGCCAACTAGATTCTGTCAACCCAGCAGTTCGAAAGCTTAGCAAGTAGATAAATAGGTACCACCTTAAGTGGGAGAATTTGCTGGTGTCCTGTCAGGAGCCGGTTCCACCGGAGGAAAGATCGGAGGAAGATTGAATGGCGACGGTGAGGACAGACCCGGAAGTGACATCAACAGAACGTCAGCAGCCGGCTCAAGGCATCCTGGGAATTGTAGTCCAGAGCCTTAGAAGAGCCGGTTCCCTTACCCCCTCTCCTGGTGTGCGGGTTAAATTACACTCTATAGTTGGTGACATTGTATAATAGTAAAAATGTATATATATATATATATATATGTATGTAAGCCACCTAGAGTCCTCCGTTAGGGAGGGGATAGGCGGGGTATAAATAGCACTATAAATAAATAAAATTAATTCTGCTAGGTTGCTTTCTTCAGGACCTAGCAAGATCCTTACCATCCTGAAGCTTGTGTTTGATCCTGGAGCCCTGAATGAGTTACGGACTTCCCTGAGCTTTTTCATCCACGCTGTGAATAACTGGGTTAGTTGTACAGCAGATGAGATGGTAGATTCCTAAGACAGCTTGAGTATATTCTCATGGCTTTCAGATAGCAGAAAAGGATTTCTTTTTCCTTTTTATTGATAATGCTCCCCCTCATGGAGAAAACAACAATCTTACAATCTGGACCGTGCATTTGGGTATGAAATGCGTTAAACTGGAGCTTCCATGGGGTTTGTTGATAATCTGGACTGTCTTCTAGATCGTTCCCCTGACATTGATAACTACTCAGAAGAAGAGGAGGAGAGTTTCTCTTCCGAACAGGAAGGCAGCGATGACCCCCTGCACGGGCAGGTGAGTCGGGCATTCCTCTCGCCAGCTCTGTCTTGCTCAGCTGGTTCCCTTTGGCAAACAGTGTCTGGCACAGATTTGTTCAGCTTGGGTTCTGCTGGGTGCCGTTCCGGATCGATCCTTGCTGCGTGTTCGGAACCAGATGAGATGTCACGTCTCCTGATAGGCCGAGGCCTGCAGCGTTTGCCTTGTTTTAAAGAACTGGGGGATAGGATGCTGCTTGCATTCTGCAACGGCTTCTCCGTTTTCTCCCCGTAGGATTTGTTCTACGAAGAGGACGATCTTAGGAAGGTGAAAAAGCCGAGGAGGAAACTGACCTCGACTTCTGCAATTACTCGGGTGAGTCCTGTTGCAAGTGGTATCCCTCTTCTGCCCTGCATGGTTCCTCTTAGCCATCCAGAGACCAAGCGCGGCAAGGGCCGCTGGGTGGCCGCAGACTGTGAAGATGGAGAAGATGCTTCATGGTCATAGAGAGGGGCAAACGGTTTCCCAGCTTTATCACACATCTGGATGTACCTGGGTGGATCTCCTGCTGGTGTGTGTGCCTGGGATGCTCAGAATTACTCTGTGTTTAGTTGATTATTGCCAGCATTGTTCCAGCCCTAAAAAGTAGACCTGGTAGCTAACCTTTGACCCTTACTTCAGATTCTCTGCCCAGGATCATGAACTACTTTTAAGAAGAGCTTGAGGTGGACCTGTAGAGAGTAAGGAAGAAGACTTAGTGAAAACATGTGGGAACCATTCCCTAGGCAAAGGGGGCTGAAACATGTTTTAACTCCAGAGTAACGAAATAACATTCAGAAGCAGCTCAGGCAGACACCTTCCTAATTCACAGGAGTATAAGGAGGGGGTGGTTCAGCCTAGACTTGCAAGATTCTGCTATTATGGCCAATACCAATCAGAGTAGTTCTAGCCTTCCTGTGGAGGTGATTTCCCGGCCTGGTCTACCTAGTGGGGCTGACAGGACCACAGCTTTCCTCTGAACTGTGGTGGTGGTGGGGGGGCTGGCCAGTATTTTCCTTTTAACAGGAGGGTTCTCTAAGCAAGAAATGGAAGCAACCTTTGGTCTTCTCCTCCCTCGTACCAACCCTACTAAACGCCCATCTTGCTACCGCCATCGGTTCCTCCCCACCCCACCCCACCGGGTTTCTTATCTCTGGCTGGCAGTTGAAGTACAAACTGCTATTTCTGGGAGCTGGATTTTGTTCTGGGCCGCCCAGTTGCCAGTTCTTCCTGCAAAGCCGCGACTCAGCCTCGAAACCCTCCAAGCACAGATTGCAACCTCTGGTGGAAGAGCAGACCGTCGGCTTTGCCGAATTCAGTGTCGTGAGTCCGTGATCATGAATTGAACGCGAGAAGAGGCCTACCCTGCTGTTTGGCTCCCTCGTGGAGCAGAACGATATACATCAACTAGGTTTGGGACAGAGTTACTTTCAGGCCTAAGAGGGGTAAGAAAAGTCACACCAAGGGTTAAATTGGGGTGGGTACATTCGCTTGTGCTGCAGCTTGGAACTGTCCCCGAAACTGGGACATAGAAGGACAGGTCCCTTAGTTGATGGGGACTCAGCAGAAGACAATATCCGGAGAAGATGATCTAGTAAGCATGCATTAAGTTGCAACTCCTCTGGGTATAAGCACAATTCATTCCATTCATTCATTCATTCATTCATTCATTCATTCATTCATTCATTCATTCATTCATTCGATGCCAACTTACATACAAATGTTAGCTTTCATGTATCCCAGCGCCTTTGCGTTACACCTCGCTCTTTCCAGACGAAGGCATTTGCTTCTCTTGGCCCTGGTCCTGTGACGGCCACTTTTCCTAACAAGCAAACATCTCCTCTTTTTCACAGCAGCCAAATATTAAGCAGAAGTTTGTGGCTTTGTTGAAGAGGTTCAAAGTCTCGGATGAGGTAAGCGTGGCGATATTTATACATCTAGATCCCTGTAGGTGTGATTTCTGTTTAGCTCGTGACTATGGAATCTGTAGAAAACGCTGCCGTCAGCATTTGGTCTGTGGGGAAGGGATGGAACTTATTGGTAGCAATGCATGGGGGAAAGAAATCATAAGTTTAATCCTTCATATCCCCTCCTCACGTTGGGAAGGACTTCTCTCTGAAACCCCAGAGAGCGGCTGCAGGGTCATGGCTTTTCATCCTCATGAAATTTATTTGGTTTATTTGGTTTTGGCTTCATGTTAGCTTTTGGTTACAAATTACGGTTTGGGGCAACTGTATAAACCCATCTGTCTGCATAAGGCGGCTGGCTCCTGTATTTCAAAGCCATTTGTGGTGGGTAGTTATGGGGAGGTCGTCGTTTAGAAAGAGGTGGCTGTGGAGTAAAATAAATTGGCTACACTGTGGCTGCCATCAGAAAATAACATGCCTTTTGCTTTGTCTCCTCCTTCAGATTTTAAATATATCAATGGTTACAGGTAGTCCTCGACTTACGACCATTTGTTTAGCGACCGTTCAAAGTTATGACGGCGCTGAAAAAAGTGATTTATGACCGGTCCTTGCACTTACGACTGTCACAGCATCCCCCACGGTCACGTGTTCAAAATTTGGGCGCTTGGCAACTGGCATGTATTTACGACGGTTGCAGCGTCTCGGGGTCACGTAATTGCCACTTGCGACCTTCCCAGCCGGCTTCCGACGAGCAAAATCAGTGGGGAACAAGCGATTCCCTTAATGACCATGTGATTTGCTTAATGACTCCGTGATTCACTTAATGACAGTGATCCGCTTAACGACTGCCGCAAAAATGTCATAAAATTGGGTACAGTCACATGCCTTGCTTAACAACTGCATTGCTTAATGATAAATTTTTCCGGTCCCTATTAAGTCGTAAGTTAAGGACTACCTGTATTTAAAATGAGGATGACCTTGTCAGTGGCCAACCTAATAACGAAGGCATGAGAATGCTTCCTTGGCCAACAAGCTGCCATCCTGATCGTTAAGCCTTTTCTCAACCAGGTCGGCTTTGGATTGGAGCACGTTTCTCGAGAGCAGATCCGGGAGGTCGAAGAAGACCTGGACGAGCTTTACGACAGCCTGGAGATGTACAATCCCAGCGACAGCGGCCCTGAAATGGAAGATACCGAGAGCATCCTGAGCACCCCAAAACCAAAACTCAAGTAAGGGCAGCAAGGAAGGCTGGAAAACAAAGGGGGCTAAACAGGGGGATTCTGGGAGTTGAAGTCCACCCATTTTCAAGTGGCCAAGGTTGAGAAACACTGCTCTGGAGACTTAATTGGTGATGAATGCGTTTTCCAAGGCTAGATCCAAATGCAGAGTGGGGTCCCACCCTGGGATCGTGTGGACATGGGCCAGGAACCTGCTTGAACCTGAAACGTCCCATGCCTGACCCAAGACACTCATGTAGTGCTCCTTCCTGGTTCACTTTTTCCCTCCCCTTTTTATAAAAAGGTAACACAGAAATAGGGTCTTCCTGTTTCAGACCTCCTGGGGGGAACAGCCACCTTGGGCACCACCTTTCATCTACCCGACCCACCAGATCGGGGAGGCAGGGCACATTACGGGTCCCCCCCCCCCATTAAGGAGGCCCATCTAGTGGGACCGAGAGGAAGGGCCTTCTCTGTGGTGGCTCCCTCCCTGTGGAACATCATCCCCGCGGAGATAAGATTGGCGCCCACCTTAATACTCTTCCAAAAGTCCCTGAAGACCTGGTTTTGCCAGCGGGCCTGATGATCCCAGGTTGAAGCGGAGTCCATCAAGTGGTTGGTTTGAACGTATTGTTGTCGCCGGGGGTGGGTGGGGGCGTAGTGGGTTTTGTACTTGGGGTTTCATTTCTGTAAGCCACCCGGAGTCACCGTGAGCGGGTTGGGCGGCCATATAAATTTCTTCAATCAATCAACCAGTAAAAACCAGTTGGTATGGCTGCTCACGAAGGTGGGAGTGTTTGGACGGAGACCCTTCCCCTCGCAAGCCCACTGCTCCAATTCCCCTCTTGGAAACCAGCTGCGCCGCCGGCCGTTCCCCCGTCTCCGGCGCCCGCTTTGATTCCCCGCCTTGTCCCCTTCCAGGCCGTTCTTTGAGGGAATGTCTCAGTCGAGCTCCCAGACCGAAATTGGAAGCCTCAACAGCAAAGGAAGTCTCAGCAAGGACGCCACCAGCCCTGTAAGTCGTAAGAAGGAGAAAGGAGGGAAACAGCCCTCCGAGCTTGAGAAATCACAGCGATTCCGGCGGGATTCTGGCAGGAAAAAAACAAACAAACACCTTTTTGCTATCCTGGGGGCAGCGCCGTGTGAGATTATACCTGTTTTGGCAAACTGCTGTGTGGACAAGAGTCGCGGCAGATCATCTCTTTCTCAAATGGAAGGGCTGGCCTGCCTTGACTCGATCCGGTTGAACGGACCTCCTCTGAATGTGTGGTTCGCTTTGTATTTTTATACCTGTCTCACGTGGCGGTGGATTTGACGTACGCAGGGAGGCACAACTGGATATATTGCGTGGTTTGTTTGCAGCGGTTTCATGTTGCTCCCATCGCTGTAGCTGTGAGGGGCTTAGAAGCATGAATAAGTGGAGCATCCCATAGATCGGCTTTTCTCAACCGTGGCCACTTTAAGAGGTGTGGACTTCAGCTGCCAGAATTCCCCAGCCAGCATGGCTGGCTGGGGAATTCTGGGAGCTGAAGTCCACACCTCTTAAAGTGGCCAAGGTTGAGAAACACTGCCATAGATACTGCCCTGCGATCACAGCACATTTGGCGTCTAGCTGAAAACGGCACGTAAGACTTAAGGCTGAAAGGAAATCTTAGGAAGAGGTGGGGAACAAAGTCCTCCTCTGAGGTTTAGGGCCATCTCTCTGCATGCGACGAGAAGAAGAGGGAAGATGAATTGATTGGTTGGTTGAAAGAAGATCAAAGAGAAAGCTCTGGAGGAATTTTAGAACCCCCGTCTCTTTTCAACCCTGCTGAGGGGATCCATTTTGTTCCCTGTCCTGAAGGTTGGACTGGAGCATCTGTGGTTGAAGTGGCGTACTCGTCACCAAACCAGCACTTTCCTGCCAACCCAGAAAGAGCTCTGCAGAAAAACTGAAATCATTTCATCTGATTCCTTAAGCGGATTGATTATATGGGGCCGGTGGGAGCTGTGGCAATGTATAATTACAGTGATCTGTCCCGGCCTAAGGACAGGCATCGGTTTCTATGAGCTGCATCTTCTTCCTTCATCGAATTCTTGCATCTGATGCCGAGAGCTGCAGCACACACAAGCTGATGCCTTTTAATAAAATGTATTTGTCAGAAAAGATGCTGCCAGATTCCTGGGATTTCCCCTCCCCCGGTACCTTACACAAGCTCCTGGATTTAAGCTCTGCAGAAACATCTTTCTTCCTTTCCTTTTTCTCTCCGTGGCTGCCGCTGCTCCAGATTGAAGCCTCAGCCGGAGACAAACTGAGACCAAATCGGAATAAAAACATTGATGACAGTATCAATGAAACAGACACGCTGGTAAGCGCTCGGAAGGAGCCATCGGCCTCAGCAGCAGCAGATCCCTTTTGGTTCCCGTTGGGGGGGGAAATAAATAGCGCTGAACACGTCTCTTCCCCGTTTCTCCAGGAAGGGAACGAGCAGGATGCTTTTGGGGACTTGGCCACGACCTTAATCATCCCAGAAAAAGTCAAGACGCCTATGAAAACGAGCAAGGGAGACCTCCAAAGCATGGCCTCGCCGAGGTAATAAACACGGAGTTTGATTCGTTTGCATATTTTCACCCGCTGAAGACTGTTCATGATGGCTGACGGCCCTAAATTAAAACGTGCATCGAACCTTTTAAACCAGTGTTTCTCAACCTTGGCCACTTTAAGATGGCTGGACTTCAACTCCCAGAATTCCCCAGCCAGCCTGGCTGGCTGGGGAATTCTGGGAGTTGAAGTCCACCCATCTTAAAGTGGCCAAGGCTGAGAAACACTGGTTTAAATGCTGTAAAATTCCCTTGGCAGAGCAGCTGATAGCCTCGGGCAGAGGAGGCCTCTTGAGGGCTCTTGAAGCCGGCATCAGCAGCCTTCAGGGCCGCCGCCTTGCTGGAAAGGGGAAATCAGACCGCATGCCCTACTTGCTCCTGAAGCTCGCCCTATTCCTCTGCCCCTCATTGGCTGGAGTAACAGGGAGAGAAATGCTCTTATCCAACCGCCAGGGAGAGATGGAGGTGGCCCCGGGTGCAGCTGGGCGCTATTCCATTGCACATCGTTTAGGCTTTCCTTCGTAAGCTGGAGCGAAAGACTTCGGCATGGAGGGTCTCTCTTTGGCAGTGCACGCGCACACACACACACACAGAGGATCTGCTCTGCTATTTTCTCTGGCAATTTTGTACAGGTAGTCCTCACTTAACAACCATTTGTTTAGCGATGGTTCGGACTTACGACGGTGCTTAAAAAACCGACTTGTGCCTGGTCCTCGGACTTATGACCGTCGTGTGTTCCCCCGCGGTCACATGATCACCATTTGGGCGCTTGGCAACTGGTTCGCATTTATGATCGTTGCAGCATCCCGTGGTCACGTGACCATTTTCGACCTTCCTGGCCATCTTCTGGCAAGCAAAACCAATGGGGAACCGTATGATTGACTTAACGCCCATGTGGTTCACTTAACGCCCAGTGATTCGCTTAATGACTGCTGCAAAAAAGGTCGTAAAATTGGGTTGGATTCACTTAATGACCACTTCGCTTAGCAACTGAAATTCCGGTCCCAATTCTGGTCATTAAGCGAGGACTACCTGTATGGACTTTTCAGGACTGATTCATTTGGAGCTCTCTAGAAAATGCTTTCTGTGCAGTGGGATTGGGCCGGGCGTGGGAATGTCCTCTTCTGTGTGCATCTTCGGTCTCCCTAGAAACAGAGCTCTAACTTGCTCTCCCCAGGGAGCGCTCAGCATTCGGCTTACAGTAGCCATTTGGTGGCATTCATTTGCCGCCGGCCCCAGCAAGAGGGCCTGACCCCAGAAACGTCCCCTCCTGTTCACAAACGCCTCCCCACCATTGGCTCTGTTGTCGCCAATTAAAATACGTCGCATCTGCGTTCCTCTGGGCTCCCCGGGGGTGGCTGCAGATGCTCCGTGAATGCAAAGCATGGCTCGGCTTTCTCCCTGCGCAGAACAGATGCCTGGTTCTCTCCTCCGTTCGTTCGTTCCGCTCCGCTCCCTTCTCGGGGCCCTGTTCCCCCCCCCCCCCTCCAGCCCTTCAGGCAGCAGCAGTTCAATGAGTTGCTTTGTTGCAGAGGGCAGCCGGCTCCTGAAGCGAATCGCAGGGTTTTGTCCTTGCGGTCTCCGACCTTCTGCTTGAGGTCTTGCCTTCAGCCTCCCTCCAGCTCGCGGCCCTCTGAAAAAGCAGCACCGGATGGGGAGTTTCCACCCAGTGTTCTGCTGAAGATGAAATACATTTGCTTTACAAAGACAGTTGCTTTCCGGCCGGCCGGCGTTGCAGATTTCCCAGCCGTGCTGCTGCTAGATCACGCCCTTGTAGCAATATTCACCTGAGATTTCCTGCCTTCGCCTGTTTGCCCCCATTGCCCCAACCCTCTTGTTCCTTCGAGGAACCCCTGAGCCCATCACCGCACAAATGAAAATCTGGCACAGAATTCTTAGTATGAAAAGACACGTTCTTTTGGTCAAGCCTGGAATGGTGGAAAATTAAGTGAAGCCCAAAGCGGGGGGATTAAGACCTGGAAATTTTGGACTAATGTAGGTAAGGGGTGGTTCTATATGGGCAAAGCCGTGTTTGCTGGTAGCTGGAATGCCTACCAAGTTTTTTTTTAAATGTTTAGCAGACATGGCTGAGTTATTCTCATTTATGTTCATTTTTTTGTTCCGATCATAAGAGCAAGAAACTGGGTTCACCCCACCTAACTGTTGCAATGAAAGCTGGAGGTCGTTAGAAGAACTCAGCCTGTTTTGAGAGTCTGTTGGTGCCTCTGCACCTGCCTCAGATAAAATATTCGGCTTTTGGGTCCAGGAAGGGCAACATTGGGTTCCCCCCAGCTGTGGCATGACTTTGATTGTCCTCCCTGGTTTACAGCACTAGGGTTACTCACTGCCATCTTTCTTCCACCGGTGACAGCAAAATGGACAGCGCCATGCACACTCCCCGTCAAAAACGCAGCACCCCGCTCAAGGAGCGTCAGCTGTCCAAGCCGCTTAGCGAACGGACCAACAGTTCCGACAGTGAAAGGTCCCCAGATTTATGTCACAGTACGCAGGTAAGCTACGATCCTCCTTGCTGTGGCTCAATCCCCCTTTGTTGGGTTTTGGGAGAAGCGGTGGTGGTAGCAAGGGAATTAACTTCCTGTTCTGAATCTTGGGATCATAACCTTCAGTTGGGGTAAGAATTGGGGGCGGAATATTCTTCTCTGAGCTGTACACACCTGGTTTCACATTGGAACTAGGAAATGTTCTTCCAGATCTGATGAGTTGTTCTGGAGTCGGGCAGCACCTAAATTGAATAGAATGAATGAATGAATGAATGAATGAATGAATGAAGGAAGGAAGGAAGGAAGGAAGGAAGGAAGGAAGGAAGGAAGGAAGGAAGGAAGGAAGGATAGAGTATCCTCTGGGTCAGCCTTCCTTGACCGGCTATCTTTCAGGAGCATTAAGACTGCAACTTGCAACAACCTGAAGAGCTCCAGTTTGATGAAGATTAGGCTGTACCAATGTTTCTCAACCTTAGCCATTTTAATGTGCGGACTTCAACTCCCAGAATGCCCCAGCCGGCATTACTGGCTGGGGCATTCTGGGAGTTGAAATCCACACAACTTAAAATGGCTGAGAAACACTGGCTATACTCGTCTGTAGCTTGAATCATGTCAACTGGATTTCTATTTTCTCAGTGGAAACGTTTCGCTCCTTATCCAAGGAGCTTCTTCAGTCTGAGCAAAGTTAGTAAGGGAATCCTTAAATATGTTTCTAGGTGGCTGTGTGACCTTACACCTGGGGCTAAATAACCATGACCTAGCCCCAGGTGTAAGGTCACACAGCCACCTAGAAACATATTTAAGGATTCCCTTACTAACTTTGCTCAGACTGAAGAAGCTCCTTGGATAAGGAGCGAAACGTTTCCACTGAGAAAATAGAAATCCAGTTGACATGATTCAAGCTACAGACAATTCCACCTGGATGACTGAGAACCTTCATAGACATACTGGCTATACTCATTTATGCTGAGGAGCTGTACATGAAATGGTATGTGGGAATGACCTTGAGAGACAGGAGGAAGAGCCGCAGACTGGACAACCAACGTGTAAAAGATATGTCAGCCCACAGAAGGAGAAGGGGCATAGGAAGCGTTTCAGAAGGGATCCTCCCCAGTTTTCCGGAGAGTAAAAGGAGAGGAGGGGAGAAATACTTTCAGACTTGCAAGGTTCTGTTAATGTAACCTTACAGCAAAGAGCTAGTACTCCTGGTTGTGCTTCTCGCCTGGACTACCTCAAAGGGCTGACTGTACTTCAAAAACTGTCCACCTTTCCCCACCAGATTCCTCGCAAGATTGTTTACGATCAGTTGAATCAGATCCTCGTGTCGGACGCTGCGCTGCCGGAAAACGTAATCCTCGTGAATGCTGTCGACTGGCAAGGCCAGGTAAGGAGCTGGTTGTCCCTCTGGCTCTTTACAGCAACCCAGTTTCCAGTCAGCAAAAGGAGGGACTGATTTGGCAATTATTATTTAATGGCCTTTTGGAAAACCCAATTCTGCTTCCTGGATACTAAGAGCTGGAAGGCTGTTGCTGTGTGCAGCCTTTCGCGGAGTGCCACAAGTAAACTTTCTCGGAGCTTCCCACCTCAAATTTGAGAATGCTGGGATAATTGAGAAAAATCTAATGTTCACTAATCAGAAAGGATCATTTCCTCTGGCCTTTAAACCAGATCCTGCAAGCTCAGCCTTGGACTAACCAATAGCCTGTATAAAAAAACGTTCTGCAAGTGTTATTTAACTTACGAGATAAATCAGTGTTTCTCAACCTCGGCAACTTTGAGATGTGTGGACTTCAACTCCCAGAATTCCCCAGCCAGCCATGCTGGCTGGGGAATTCTGGGAGTTGAAGTCCACACACCTTTAAGTTGCCGAGGTTGAGAAACACTGAGATAAATGAAATTTTGTGTTGGCAAACCGAAGCACTCAATTGAACCTGAAGCCAGATTCATGGAAAATGAGGCGCCGGGGGGAGAACAGCTGTGCGATGGGCGTTGGAGATTAAGCAGAACGATGAAGAGAGCGCTCTGCTCAGGCCAGGAGACATTTTTCCAGCTGCCTGCTTATCCCAGGATTTGCAAAGATGCTTGTTCCCTTCAGTATATCCTTGCTCTCATGACATTACGAACTTTTTCTATCAATTCCTCGCTGCACTGAGAATCTGAGAGTTAAAGAACTAGTCTGGAACCTTTTTATGCACAAGCGACTGAAACACCCTCCTTAGAAAAGGGGGGGATTATACTTTCAGACCAAGAAGGCTGCCAGTCAGTCAGTTTATCCCATTTCCTGACCCCCAGAGCATCAGTTCCCTCCTCCCATGCCTGCTGAGCCCATCAGACAGCCGGTCTCAGATTTCCATCAGCTCAGGTGTAATTGTGACATGTAAGTCTGTAGCTTGAATCATGTCAACTGGATTTCTATTTTCTCAGTGGAAACGTTTCGCTCCTTATCCAAGGAGCTTCTTCAGTCTGAGCAAAGTTGGTAAGGGAATCCTAAATACGTTTCTAGGTAGCTGTGTGACCTTACACCTGGGGCTAGGTCATGGTTATATTGAGATGTTATTTTAAGTCCTTTTATCATCTAAAGGAGGATCGTTAAGATCACCATGCTGCTGTTGAGCTTGTGAAATGGTCTTAATCTTCCTAGGCACAGAAGACAAAGCGGGGAGGAAGATGGGGGAGAGATTGTGCCTGAGGCCCCCACCTCATTGGAGAAACCAAACAACTTTTGTACAGGAGGATGGCCCAACACAGGAGAAGTAACACCACAGGACCAGAGTCAGCAGTTTATCTTCATTTAAAGGAAAAAGGACACTCATTTGAGGACATTAATGTTCACATTTTAGACAGAGAAGATAGGTGGTTTGAGAGAGAGGGGTCAAGGAATCCATTTATGCCAACTTGGAAAACCCTTCCTTGAATAGAGGTGGGGGCCTCAGGCACAATCTCTCCCCCATCTTTCTCCCTGCTTTGTCTTCTGTGCCTAGGAAGATTAAGACCATTTCGCAAGCTCAACAGCAGCAGGGTAATCTTAACGATCCTCCTTTAGAGATAAAAGGACTTAAAATAACATCTCAATATAACCATGACCTAGCCCCAGGTGTAAGGTCACACAGCTACCTAGAAACCTATTTAGGATTCCCTTACCAACTTTGCTCAGACTGAAGAAGCTCCTTGGATAAGGAGCGAAACGTTTCCACTGAGAAAATAGAAATCCAGTTGACATGATTCAAGCTCCAGACAATTCCACCTGGATGACTGAGAACCTTCATAGACATGTGACATGTAAGCTTGTATCCATGCCGCTTATGGGTGCTCGTTAGCAACTTTTTGGCTTGGTTCACGCGGCCTGTGGTTAATCACCCGGAAGAGGTGTTCTGTAAAGCAGCTGAATCAGCAAAGGAGCACATCCTGTCCCTGCCTGATTGCATCCTTCCTTTGTTTCCAGTACGTAGCTGACCTCCTCCAGGATCAGAAGAAGCCCGTTGTTTGTACGTGCTCCACCATTGAAGTGCAAGCTGTCCTGTCTGCAATCCTCACAAGGATCCAGAGATAGTGAGTTCGCTATGCCCTGGTCAATCATTTTTCTGTCTTTTGGACTTGGCTCCTCACGAGAGGACAAGCAAGACATCTGGATTCCAGGGGGCTTAGTTTTTAGAAGAATGGCTGGTACCTTAGAACAGCCTTGCCCCAATTGAATGTTCTCTCTCTCGCAAAGAGAGGCTGGACTTCAGATCCCCTCATCAGTCCCATCCATCCATCCATCCATCCATCGGTTACTCTGTGGAGAGATGCTTCAAGATGAAGATCTCCGCTGGAGACAGGTGGAGTCATGCCCACATTCATTTTCAGAAGCCCCTTGCTATTTCCAAAAGTGGATGATGAATGCCTGCCTTTATTTGCAAAGCTATATAGGTGCCCAGTTCTAGTCCCGCCATAGGCATGTCTCAGCATTTTTGAAAGATCTAGTAAAATCCAGAACACCATGGTGAATGGAGCTGGCTTCAGATAGAAAGGCCTGGGGAAATGGAGGTTTATACCCAACATCAGAAAGACATAAAATTAGGTCAGTTGCCATCTACTTCTAATTTCTGAAGAAGGTGGGTGTCCTTGTTAATTAGGAAAGATCTAACTACTGTTAGATCACTCCTCTTGTCCCAGTCTTCTGTGAATAGGAACCAGATCTAGTTACAAACAGATCGCTCTTGTCCCGGTCTTGTGTGAATAGGAACCGTTGGAAAACACAGCCTTCGCCATTCAGAACCATGAGAACAGACTCTTGGTTTCTCTTTGACTCCAGTGTTAGCACTCTGGCGAAGAAGTTTAATCAGGGCGCTCTGCATCGTGGATGTCCTTGCTGCGCAGGAAGCTGCTGAGATACAGGCTTGGTTCTCCAGTTGAGGCCTAGTCTGACTGGCTGCCTGCAAGGCAGGCTTTACCCACTTCCTTCCTCTTTTAAGTAATGCTGGGAAGTCAGGACCAGTACAATTAAAAGCACCTTTTTAATTCCTTTCTTCAAGCCACGGTAGGGTGTCCCCCATCAGAGGGTGCCGGGAACATACCATAAGTCTCCCTAGAGGTGATTCAATTATTGTCTGTCGAATCAGAGGCATAGCTCCCAGAGTCCGGAGACTCTGGGGTGTGTGTGTGTTTTTGGCCAGGATACTAACATGGAAATGTGCCAGGTGGCGCCAAGGTTGACTTTTGAGCACCTGGAAGCATAATTATCGCCACGTGTTAGCCCTGCGAGGTAGTCCAGGCAAGGAGCACCACCAGGAGTACTAGCTCTGCCTTTATTGGTCGGTTTCAGTAACAGAATCCTGCCAGACTGAAAGGATTTCACCCCTCCTTTCCATTTACCCTTGGGAAAACTAGGGCGGGTCCCTCGTGAAATCCTTCCCACACCTTCCCCCCCTTCCGTGGGCTGAGGTTGTCCAGTCTGCGGCTCTCCCTCCCGTCTCCCAAGGTCGTTCCCACAGACCGTGACATCAAGCCACCAAAGATGGGGGAATTCGAGGGTAGATTTTTCAGGCTGTGCCTAATTTGAGTCTCGGCGCCTCTGACCTGTGGGTGGTGCTTTCAGTTTCAAGTTGTGAAGCAAGACCCTGTTTGCAGGAATTCGGGCGGGGGGGGGGGGGGAGATTGCACACCCTGCAGGACACGGGGCCTGCAAGTTTTGGCCTCATTTTTCTGCGGGCCTGTGCTCCATGAACCCTGCAGAAGGTAAAAGCAGATGGGACATGGTTCTGCATTCTTGTCTCATCAGAACCGAAAACTGGTGTTATTTGCTTATATGCTGGTTTGGCAGTTGGCTAAGGTGCAGACAACCCTGGAATTTTTGTATCTTATTCCAGCCCCAGAGCCCCCTCTAGTGGCCATTCACCATGCTGTCGATGGGTGTGTGTTAAGATGCCTTCTGGGAGCTTTAAAAGCATCCTTGCTTGCTCCCTGTGAGGCTACCCTCCAGATCTGCAGGGTCCCCCCTCAGCAAATCCGAGGCTGAGAACTCTGGGATCTGAAGTCTGCATCCCTGGAGGGCATCTTGGATGAGCTTTGAAGAAAGGAATCTCTGCCAGATCATTATTTAGCTCCCTTGAATACAGGTAGTTCTCGACTTACGACCACAATTGGGACTGGAACTTCCGTCGCTAAGCAATGCTTCAGTGAGTCGCACCCGATTTTACAACTTTTTTGCGGCAGTCATTAAGCAAATCATGCAGTTCCCCATTGATTTTGCTTGTCGGGAGCCAGCTGGGAAGGTCGCAGATGGTGATCACGTGACCCGGGGATGCTGCAACCGTCATAAATACGTGCTGGTTGCCAGTTGCCCGAATTATGATCACATGACGGCGGGGACGCTGCAGTGGTTGTAAGTGCGAGGACCGGTCGCAAATCACTTTTCCCAGCACCGCCGTAACTTCAAACAGTCGCTAAACGAATGGTCGTAAGTCGAGGACTAACTGTATCTGAAAAGGATGTGCTTTGTTGGTGGGAGGGCATGGATCCACTTCTCCCATTTCAGGAGGGGGGAGTTCCTGTCTCCACGGTGACCCTTAAAGCATGAAAAGAGGAGTGCATCTCTCAACGTGGGTATAGCCATGCATGCACACTCGCGCGCACAGTTGCTCACTGCGGAACATATCCATTGCATAGCATTCCCACTACCCAAGAGCGGGCCCTGGACGCCCAGTGCGTCAGCACCTTCGAAGCGCCATCAAGGGCCGAGCTGAGTGCCCGGACTCCTGACCCGCCCTTCCTCTCTCTCGCCCTCCAGCTGCAACTGTAATTCCTCCATGCCGCGTCCCGTGAAGGTGGTGTCCGTCGGGGGCCAAAGCTATCTCAGTGCCATTTTGAGGTTTTTCGTGAAGCAGCTGGCAAACAAGACGTCGGACTGGCTGAACCACATGAGGTTCCTTATCGTCCCGTTAGGTAACAGAACGGTAGCCTGTGGTTGCTGAAGTCAGGGTTGGAGACCGGTGTGTGGAACTGCCTTCTCCTTGCTGCTTATTCAGGGACAAGATTCCCTCCGAGCAGCATGTTGGATCCGGCACTCCCTGGAGGTAGCTGACCATCAAAGAGTGGCTGTTTGCTCAGAGGGTTGCTCTGTTGACTCTCAGCTGGCCACAACTCGAAAGAGAAAATTTACCCTATTTTTATCTTATTACAAGTAGTCCTCGTTTAGTGACCACAGTTGGGACCGGCAACTTGGTTGTTAAGCGAAGCAGTTGCTAAGCGAAACCGCGACCCTGCTTACCAGCTGACTTCAGCTTTCCTTTGCTTTATAGAGATGCAAAGGTTGTAAATGCAAGGTTACTTTTTCATCACTGTCGTAACTGCGAACGGTCGCTCAACGAGGCAGCCTCTAAACGAGGACTACCTGTACTTAACCCCAAACACGTTGCATTAAAGCAAGCGAGACCCGATTCACAGACTTGCCTCCTGTCTGTTTCAGTCTTCCACTTTTTTCAAGAAATGTTTCCTCAATCTTGAGGAGCCCTTTCATTTCTGCCTGCCCTTTTGCTGATAAAGCCCGGCCTTTGTTTTTTCCATTGATAGTGCCTCAACCCGAAGTGGCAAAACTTTTGGAGAATTGGGCCTGTTAACAAACTTCACTGTGGCTTCACGCTCACGTTTTCTTAATTGATAGCCTCTCCAAATCCAGAAGACTTTTTTCCTAGGGCTGCTACGATGAGGTGGAGAATTTCCTTTAAAAAACAACAACTGGTGGCCTTGTGGTTTAATTCTAATGAGTGACTGAAATAGAGAGGGGAACAGAATAATTAAACACTGTGTTTCCTTTTTACAGTGGTTGCTAGCTTTTTTCCCCTCAGTCTCGTGCTTTCTTCCGTTTGGTTGCGTCCGAAAATAATTGGTGAAAGTAAAAAAACAATGGGGAGGTTTGGACAATGTTTGTTGTCAAATAAGGACCCCTTTCTCCAAGAATACAGATGTTTCCAAGCCTTTAGGCAAGTTTAAGATGGGTGGACTTCAACTCCCAGAATTCCCCAGCCAGTCTTTTCCCTAACGGCTGTTTCCTTTGCCTGCAGCCTTGCTGGCTGGGGAATTCTGGGAGTTGAAGTCCACCCATCTTAAACTTGCTAAGGTTGAGAAACACTGCTTTAGGGGATGACTTTTCTAGACTGGAAACTCATTTTTAGCTGGGATTGAGAAAGAGCACTCAACCGAAGGGCAAAAAAGATTGCGGTTCAGGTATGAGGATTCCTGCCTTGGGCTTCGGCAGGGGGTTGGACTAGAAGTCCTCCAAGGTCCCTTCCAGCCCTAGGATTCTATGGCTCTATGATCTTGGGAAGAGAAGGCTTCCTGGCCCAAAGGGGTGGGTGGCTTAGAACTGGATCGGTGGGGTTTGTCAAGACCCGCAGCCATGGGAACAGGCCTCCTTTCCATCTCCCCCCCAGGATCTCACCCAGTCGCTAAATACATGGGCTCTGTGGACAGCAGATACAGCAACATGTTTCTGGACACCTCCTGGAGAGACCTGTTCAGCAAACCCGAACCACCTGCGATAGGTAAGGAGGTGCTTGGAGCGTCCCTGTCAGAAAGCTCTTCTTCCCTCTTGCGATAGCCAGCCGCCTCTCCCCGCCTGTCTTCCTGTCCTGTGGACGTTTGAGTCAAATTCAGCCCAGGATGCCAAGGAACGGTCTGGTTCCCTCCCCGTGTCCCGCTTAGTAGTGATTTTGTTGCCCCAAAGCAGGGCGTAAGAACTCGTGATAGGATTAGTAGCAAAACCCACGGGGCAAAGTCCACTTTGGGGACATTGACGAGCTCCAGAGATGAATGGAGATGTTTCCTGTATCAAAGAGAGCCAGTTTGGTCTAGTGGTTAAGGCAACGGGCTAGAAACCAGGAGACGGTGAGTTCTAGTCCCGCCTTGGGCATGAAAGCCGGCTGGGTGACCTTGGGCCAATCATTCTCTCTCAGCCCTAGGAAGGAGCCAATGGCAAACGAGGAGACTGAGAGTTCTAGTCCCGCCTTAGGCATGAAAGACGGCTGGGTGACCTTGGGCCAATCATTCTCTCTCAGCCCTAGGAAGGAGCCAATGGCAAACCAGGAGACTGAGAGTTCTAGTTCTGCCTTAGGCGTGAAAGCTGGCTGGGTGACCTTGGGCCAGCCCCTCTCTCTCAGCCCTAGGAAGGAGCCAATGGCAGACCAGGAGGCTGTGAGTTCGAGTCCCACCTCAGGCATGAAAGCCGGCTGGGTGAACTTGGGCCAGTCCCTCCCTCTCAGCCCAACTCACCTCACAGGGTGGTGGTTGTGGGGAAAACAGGAGGAGGAAGGAGTACTAGGTATGTTCGCCACCTTGAGTTATTTATAAAAATAATAAAGGCGGGGTAAAAGATCTAAAAAAAAGCCCAGTTTGGCTCTTCCTTCCTCTGAGTCTGCCTTGGATCTTCGCTACTCCTGGTCACCCGTCTTGCCCTTGTTTGCAGAGGTCTTAACATTTCCAGCGACTCTTGGACCTGGGAGCCTGGAGGGTGGCTAGAGGCTCCGAGCTCCCTTTCCCATCAGCCTGACCTCTTCTTTGGGTTATCTTCTTCGCCAGAGCCCTTGGATGTGGTCGGCCGGATCACCCAGTACGTGAACGGCGCCAACGTGACTCACCAGCTGCCCGTGGCGGAGGCCATGCTCACCTGCAAACACAAGTTGTAAGTTCCTGTTAAGGTCTTCAGGGCGATGCTGCCAAGGCATGGGTTTCAGTGAGGTGCATAAAGTGAGCCAAGGCCTCCGCTTGGATCAAGGAGCACCTGTTTACAAAGCCAGGCAGTCGTTTCCTTACAGTCTTAGACCAGTACGAAGCAGCGCTCTGAGATCGCTCACTGTAGCTCCTGGAAACAAAGCCGAGGGTGGTTTCCTAGAGTCTTAACCTCACCACCACATATTAAAGAAATGGAATCCAGTCCTGCTTGAGAATGCAGGGCGTACGCTGGTAACGGGTGGCTTGAGCTGTCGATTAATTTCCAAAAAGCTAAGCTAAGGCTTCCTGCCACGTAGGCCAATTTCTGGAGCTGGCAGGTAATTCAAGCTGTTCTTTGCTCTCCCCCCCCCCTCTCTTCCTGGATTGGATTCTTTCAGAGAACGGATAAGTAAATCCCCCGTAGTATGCAAAAAAAATCAACAACAGTGGAAAGGCGACCAGGCTGAACACTTCTTTGTGGCTTGGTGGCCTCACCTTCTGGAGGTATCTCCCGATCTCTTTGTGGGAGCATTCCCTTCCCAGCTTGTTGGGGTTTGCCAACTGGTTTTACTGGTTGTGCGGGCATCCAGATGCCAACAAATGCAGAGCACCAGCTGTCAGCTCTACTAGGTAGACCAGATCAGGGAATCAACTCCACAGGAAGGCTAAAGCTGCTTTTATCGAGATTGCCTAGAACAACAGGAACTTGGAAGTCTGTTTGTGCTGGACCACCCCCCTCTTCTTATACTCCTGTGAATGAGGGAGGTGTCTGCCAGAGCCGCTTCCGACTGTTATCTGGTTGCTCTGGACTTAAAAATGCTTTAGACCCTTTTGCCTAGGGAACGGATTCTGCGTATCTCCATCAAGGCCATCTTCCTTACTCTCTACAGCAGTGTTTCTCAACCTTGGCCGCTTGAAGATGGGTGGACTTCAACTCCTGGAATTCCCCAGCCAGCCATGCTGGCTGGGGAATTCTGGGAGTTGAAGTCCACCCATCTTCAAGTCCCCATGGTTGAGAAACACTGCTCTACAGCAACTCAGGCAAGGACTGAATTTCAGCCTTTGGTCCATGTCTTTCTTGTCAGAGGAGCAATTTGACTGCTTATGCAAACATTGTTTACTTACTCGAAACCCTGTGTGTAAGGATTAGTTTATTGTTGAAAGATGTAAAATAGGGGAAGAGGTGGGAAGCTGCGTCACTGTCGTCTTTTCCCTCACGGCTGTTTCCTTTGCCTGCAGCCAAGATGAAGACTCCTACCAGAAGTTCATCCCTTTCATTGGGGTAAGAAAGTCTTAGATCCTTGGCTATTTGAAGTATAATTGATTTCAGGCGGCTTTGCCCAAATCCAGATTATTTAAATAATACAGGTAAAGAAAATTGGCTTTTGGAAAACAAATGGACAGCTGGGTGCTTTTGACTTCGGTAAAAGGTAAAGGTTCCCCCTGCACAGTTGTGCAGTCGTGTCCGACTCTAGGGGCCGTTGCTCATCTCCGTTTCTTAGCCGAAGAGCCAGTGTTGTCCGAAGACGCTTCCGTGGTCATGTGGCTGGCATGACGCACGCGGAACACTGTTACTTTCCCACCGAAGTGGTACCTATTGATCTACTTGCATTTGCATGCTTTCGAATTGCTAGGTTGGCAAGAGCTGGGGCGAGTGTGGGAGCTCACTCCGTCACGCGGGGCTAGGGATTCGAACCTCCGAACTTGCGACCTTCCGATCGACAAGCCTGGCGTCTTACCCGCTGAGCCCCCCTGCTCTATTCCTGGCTCTGTTGCCAGTCACCATTGCCAGGCTGATGCTGAGCGGAAGTTGTGGCCAAACCCCAAATGTGATGTTCTTCAATTAGGGGACATGATGTAATTCAGCCTGGACTAATTTTATCTTTCTAGGCCAGGAGCTTGGCAGAAGCCCAAAAGAATCCCATAAGCAGCCTGGAAGATCTCATAAACTGATATTATTAAAAATACTTCTTTACGCTTTCTCTAAATCCACCAGCAAACGGTTGGGCACCGTTGATCGGCTTACTGGTTTGCAAGCTGAGGGGCTGGTAATCACCAAAGTTATTTACTGATGAATGCATAAACCGCTTCAGTCAAGCCAAGGCTGGGTGGTGCTTTACAAAAGCCCAGCTGCAGTCAATGCCATAAGAAGAACAACGTACGGCCACAGAAATGCTATCTATAATTGCAGTAAAAAAAAAATACATTTGACCTAATGTTTGCTATTTCTAGCCCCGGGAGCTTTACAGCACTCAAGTCCCAAAGGCCTCCCAGAAGCCTTTTTTACAAGGAGGTCACAAGACGGGGGGCCGCCCTGGAGGGCCCCCCACCCCCAAGAATGTCCACTTTTGGATTGTTACGTCTGTTCAGTTAAAAAAGAATGCTTTTCTGTCGCTCGCCTTGCGTTCCTTGTAAGCTTGTAGCTCGCTTGCGGTTGTTGACAACGCTTGCAGTGCAACACGAGAACTGGCGTAATAAAAGAGAGCTGCCCCAATTGTTCACTGGTGCTATTTGAGGCGGTGCTAAGAGCTGCAGGAAGAGGCAGGGACCCTGCATTACTGAGTTTTTAACTTGAGAGTTTTGGCTGCGCTCCTCTGGCTGTGTTCTCTCTGAGGAAGCACAGCGCCCTTTGTCTTCCCCACCCAGCACAGCCACTTCTGCTGTCCCATTAGGCCCTGCTTCCTTCCCGCTCCCACCTTTATCCACACCCATTAAGCTGCGCTTGAGGAATTAATCTCTGCTTTGAAGCAGAGGCCGGTTGCAGTGGCTCAGTTGCCATTCCTTCCTAGCACAGCGGGGAAGTCCACGGGCAAGGAACCGGCCATGGGGGAGAACTTTTTCCCCTGCCAAAAATTGAACATGCTTACTAGGAACTGCAGTATTCATTCAGACACAACTTTCCATTCCTTTTTTAAGAACATTTTTCCGCATGAAGCATAAGGGAAGTCTGAGTCAACCTCTGTCAGGCAGTTTTTTTTTTACTGCAACTGCTGATGCGAGGACAGGAGAAATTTCAAATGCACATCTCTTGGAAAGGCAAGGAAGCCCCATTCTGGGGGAGAAAAATGAACAGGTATTTGTTACATAAGCAAGCAGGGAGCTGCCCAATCCAGCATGGTTTGCTTTCTTTTGAAACTACAGGTAGGCCTCACTTAACAACCATTCATTTAGTGACGGTTCAGACATACAACTGTGCTGGAAAAAAGCGACTTACGACCATCGCAGCATCCCCACAGTCACATGATCATGATTGGGGCGCTTGGTAACCGATTCGCATTTATGACAGTCGCAGCGTCCCGTGATCACGTGATCGCCATTTTCGACCTTCCCGGCTGGCTTCTGTCAAGCAAAATCAGCGGGGAACCACGTGATTCGCTTAACGACCATGTGGTTCGCTTAATGCCTGCAGTGATTTGCTTAATGACTGACACAAAAGTTGTAAAATTGGGTCAGATTCGCTTAATGACCGCTTCGCTTAGCAACCGAAATTCCAGTCCCAATTGTGGTCATTAAGCGAGGACTACCTGTAGGTCCCAGCAGAGTTACCGGTTGAAATTCTACATGGTTGTGAGTCAATACAGAATTGAGAACACCACGTTTAGTGGTGGAGACACAGGCACAATATTTTCACTGCTGTACAGGAAGATTTTCCTCCGGCTTAAAAAGCCACGATAGTCCTGTTGGTTTGTGGGGAAAGAAAAAAAAACAACGATCATCCAAGTTATATAGGTAGGTATTTTTTTTTGTACGGGTGTCCTGCTGTAGGAAGGTCCAAAGTGTTTGATTTCCACCTGCAGGCCCATGGTCTGACGAGTTCTGTTTGGGAAGTGGTTCACATTCTGCGCTTTCTCCCTCCCTCCTCTTCCAGGTGGTTAAGGTGGGCCTCATTGAAGATTCACCTGCCGCAGCAGGTAGGACCTGTTTCCCCCGTGTGTGTGGCCCCCGGAGCCAAAGATTAGTTGTCCTCATTGACCCCCATGTCCTTTTGATGACCTTCGTTGTTGCCTAGGAAAAAGCTGGCCCAGCTTGATCATGAGGGGAACGAGAGACCTTTATGGCATTTTATGCTCTCTGGAGCAGAGAAATGCCCTCAGCTGGGGTCTGCTCTTCATCTGTGAACAGGAACATTGGATTCTTTTGAGGGAGATGGGCGGTGAGGAAATTCGAAATATATATATATATATCTATATATATATATATATATAGAACCGCCCAGAGTCCCTCCTTGAGAGGGAGATGGGTGGTCATAGAAATTAATTAATTAATTAATTAATAATAAATAAATAAATAAGCAAATAAAACATGCCCGGAAGTCAAATCAATGAGGTGATCCAACCATCGCCCAGAGGAAGCCTACCTGTTTTCCAAGAGAAAAGGAGAGCATCTCTAGTCTAGCGAAAGGAAGACACACACACACACACACACACACACACACACACACACACACACCCCGCTATAGAGTCTGTTAAATCTGGTCCAAAGCTCAATGCTCCCCAAGGCCTTGAAGGCCAGCCCGGGAATTAACCTTGCGTCCATCTTAGCAGATGGGAAAGAAGGTGGCTACTTTCTTCCCAGCATCCCTTGGACAAACTCTTCATCCCTTCCTTCCTTTGCAGGCGAGGGAGATGATTCCCCCGTCATCAGCCTCACGGTCCCCTCCACCTCTCCCCCTTCGACTTCGGGCCTCGCCAAGGACGTCTCCGCCACTCCCCCGTCCTCTCCCTCGATGACCAGCGGATTGGCTGTGATGGGGTAAGTCTGGAGATGGAAAGATGGTCTCTCCTCCCAGTCCTTCCGAAGGAGCTTGATTGGGCCCTGTCAGCCTTCCCAGGTGGACCAGACAGGAAAGACGACCAGATGAGCTAATTCTACTTTATTGGAAGGCTACGTTGACAGGATCTTGCAAAGCACAAATCCCCCCCCCCCGACTCCTTTACAGCCCGAGAAACTAGGGAGGGTCCCTTCTGAGCCTCTTTCCCCGCCCGTTATGCATCTGCGGGCTATGCCGTCTCTTATCTGACCGTTCCCTCGAAAGCATCTCTTCGCCCCATCTCCCAAGGTCTTTCCCACACACCATTACAGGCCCTGAGCTCCAGAACAGGAATTAACATTTCTATACCGCCCTATCGAATTCCCAGTGCTCTACGGTGGATATTAAAACAACCCCCAAATGACTGTAAAATTACTAGAGTGTCTTGCTTGGCGAACAAGCTTCCTGTTTCAGGCAGGAAGTGACACAAGGGCTTCCATGCTTGACGATCTTTGGGTTCTGGAGGCTTCACCCTTGGCTGGATGGCTTCCTCTTCCTGCTCATTAGAAGGTCCTCCCTGCCTGCTATAGTTAGTGGGTGCCTGCCAATCAATGCCAGATTTGCTCATCCCCCCCCCTTCCTCCTTTCTCTGGATCACAGGTCTCCCAGCAGCCCTTACGGCGACGTGATTGGCCTGCAGGTGGATTACTGGCTAGCTCAGCCCACGGAGAAGAAGAAGGAAGGGGAGAAGAAGGACAGCAGCTCCAAAAACACCCTCAAGAGCGTCTTCCGCTCGGTGCAGGTCTCGCGGCTCCCCAACAGCGGGGAGACCCAGCCCTCTGGGACCATGGCCATGACGGTCGTCACCAAGGAGAAGAATAAGAAGGGTGGGTGGTGGGGAGCAGAAGCTCTTCCAGCTGGGGAGAGGGAATCCCCGTGACGCGGGGTTGCAGGGAGTATTATCTCCCAAGGGGCCATGGAGAAGCAGGAGGGAGGGATCTGGCCTGGAAGTCACCAGGGGCAGCTGCTGAGCAGCCAGCTCCTCCGCCTCCCCCCGTGGGCGTTCTCCGAAGGAGCCGTCTCACCCGTCGCTTTCCTGCTGCGCCAGGTGGTCCCCAACCGGTCTTTGTCTTCTTCTAGTGCCCACCATTTTCCTGAGCAAGAAACCCAAAGAGAGAGAAGTCGACTCCAAGAGCCAAATGATTGACGGCATCAGCCGGCTCATCTGCTTGGCCAAACAGCAGCAGACGATGCTGAAAGGTAACGCCCGCCTTGGGGAGGCCCCGGACGGTGCCCTGGAGAAGGATTTCCAAGCGGAGGGGGAATGTAGCAGACTGAGAAGGGCCAGTGTTCGCCATGCCTTTTCTTTAAGGTTATTCAGGAATGTGGTGGTCCTTCAGACTAATGTACAGGTGGTCCTCGACTTACAACCTTTCGTTTAGTGACCGTTCGAAAATACGACGGCGCTGAAAAAAGTGACTTAGGTCTGATCCTTGCACTTATGACCATTGCAGTGTCCCTGCAGTCATGTGATCAAAATTGGCAACCAGCATGTATTTAAATAAATAAATAAACAAATTTATGACCGTTGCAGCGTCACGTGATCGCCATTTGCGAGCTTCCCAGCCGGTTTCCAACAAGCAAAGACAATGGGGGAAGCTGGATTTGCTTAACGACCACAGTGATTCGCTTAACAGCTGTGGCAAAGTAATTCATAAAATCAGGCACGATTCACTTCACCACCACCTCGCTTAGCAATGGAAGTTCCGGTCCCAATTGTGGTCGTAAGTTGAGGACTACCTGTACTCGGTCAATGTTTATTTCGTTTTATTTCCCGGGGCACGAAGGCTGCTCCAACCTTCTTACAAGAAGGTGTGTTTTGCAGGCTTCCAGTAGGTAGTAAAGCCAGGCAGAAATGCTTGTACGGGGAGCTTGGACTGTGAGAACCGAACACAGGTTGGATCAGTGACCACCCCCAAGATCGTAGCTCCCCAGCCGCCTGCGGTGGCTCTTTCTGGCTTCCTTCCGAAGCAAGAAGTTTTGAGCCTTGAGGGCAGTAACTCCGCTGTGAACAGAGACCTCTTCTCGGCAGAGAGGCTGCTGTTGAATGAGAGAGCAGTTTCTTTAGATGGTGGGGGCCACGCCAAGGTTAGCCATTGGCACGAAGAAGAGCCAGGGGAAGCCCCGGTTCCTAGAAAGCCCTGCTTGCCGGACAGTATAAACGCAATTTTAGACGAGGCCACCTCATACATTCACAAGACTCACCCTCTTTTTTCTAGTTTCCATCGACGGAGTGGAATGGAGCGACATCAAGTTTTTCCAGCTGGCCGCCCAGTGGCCCACCCACGTCAAGCATTTCCCGGTGGGGCTCTTTGGCTCCAAGCCAGCCTGAGGGCGACGGCAGGACGCCTTCCCGTGCCCTCCGTGCTCGGCTGCGACGTGGCACCGCCGCCGTCTGAACCATCCGCCCGCCGAGAGCTGCGCTGTGCTCACTTCACCCGTGTTGCGTTCCTGTGTGTCGATGGGGCTTTGCTGGAGGGGGGAGGGCCCAGGCCCCGACGTCAAAAGGAGAGGCTCGGCTTTCCTGTCCAGCCAAGGCGCTGACCGCTTCCGTATCTCGTGCTGCCACATCGTGCCGTGGGCCTCCAGCCTCCATCTGTGCCGAGCGTCCTGCCGCTTGAGGACAAACCCCTTTACCGCTTCAAATCTCCTGGCCCCCCGTCGTACGGGGGGGTGGGGGGGACAGGCTCTTTCCTTGAGCTGGGTCGGCACGCCGGTGCCCGAGTCTTCCTGAAGAACGTCTCTGTGAACTCGCGGTCCACAGAAATCCGCCTCCTTAACAGCCTCCTTTCGTTTTCTGTTCAAAGCGTTTGCTGAGCCATCATGGAGCTTGGAGGAGCTCCGCTTTCCACGTCGTCCTCCTCATTCCGGCTTTTCCAAAAGCACAAAGCGGCAAGGCTCCTGGGGGCTGACTCAACCCCAGCTGTTGGCAGGAGATGCCCTTCTTCATCCCTCAAGCGCGCAGGGGTGGCAGAGGGAGCGCGTTCGTTATCGTGCGAAGCTGCCTCTTCCTCACTCAACTGGACTAGCTCCATACTTTCAGCCCTCCCCAGTCTGGTAACTTTTTTTAAAACCAAGGAAGGGGGTGGTGGTGATAAGGCCTCCCTTTCCCTTATATAGCGTCATCGTGGAGGGTGGGGTGGGAAGGATTGTTCCCCATGTGACTATTTGGCATTCCCTGAAGCTCATCCAGTTAACCACGCTGGGCACTCGTGTGCAGAGGTGCCTGCCTCCCAGCTGCATCCCACAACACACAGCACAGAGACTGCAGCCCGATCTCGTCCCTTCTCCCGAGCCGTTCGTTCTTCTGGCATGGACGTGCCGAGGAACCCCTTCACCATCTCCACCGATGCCTGCTGGTCCCTGCTGTTCGTCTGGTGGCCGTGAGAACCCAGCCTCGTCCCTATTCCAGTGTCTCAAAGGAAAGAAACAGCCACCGGAGGAGGATTTGCAGAAACTCCTGGTGGCATACACACTCTTCCGCAGGTCACAAAGCGTGCTAGATTTTTTTTTCGTCCAAAGCCCTCGATTTGGAAAGGAGAAAACAGAACCACCTTGGCTCTGAGGGGGTTGAATCCCAGCCCACAAGTTCAAATAGCCACCTCCGCAGAGATCACCCTACAGCTAGGCTTCAGGCAAAGAGAGTTTTCAAGAGCAAGGCTGCTCTTGAAGTGTAAGTCTGAACTGATCCAGCGGGGCGTCTTAATGAACCTGATGCGAACTCCTCCTCCCCACTCCAGCATCTTCCCTTTCACACTCCTCTAAAAAGTGAAATCAGAAAGCTGCAATTCTAGGGAAAAGGTGGATGCTATCCCAACTTCTTTTTTGGCAAGCTCAGACCTGTCTTGCTTTTCATCTCAATATAATCAGCAATAAAAGAAACCCCCCCCCCTTTAGGGAAGCCTTCAAGACAACGCTTTTAACGTGTACCACATGGCTGCGCAGCTTGCCATCGACCTTGTAAAATATCTTCCTCGTTCACGTTTCATGACAGGGTCCCAAGATTCCGTTTTGGATTAGCTTTGCGTAAAAGGAAAAAAAAATGCCTACTTGGAAATAGGGGTGCTGGTTTCCAAGCTGTTCCCACATTGGAGAAAATACCGAGAGGGCAATAAGGAGACCGGCCATCCAAAGCCACTTGGGCACCCTCATTTCCGCTTACTAGAAAAAAAGCAGCCTGGGGGTCTTTTTCTTCGAGCTGATCCTCCCAAGGCCACATTTGAGCTTGTCTTCGTGTTTCGCACAGAAGAAGAAATAAAAAACAACCTGCATCAAGACTCTAGGTCCCGTTAGCAGGATCCCCTTCAAATCTTCATGGGGATCAGCCAGCTGAGAGAGGATCTGATTTCCCTGGTTGAGAAGCCTCAGTGTCACAGCTCTGATTCCCCCCCCCCCGCAAACGGTTTGGCTCCTCCTGTTGAGGGTCTGCCTATCTGTCCACCCCACCCCGGGAATGGACCTTTGTCCCAAGGGGGCGATGCCCCCGTGCCACGAAAGGGACAGCGAAGCCATCGCTCTAGAGCAGGGGACTTTTTAATTAAAGCACAATTCTGAATCTTCCTGCTGCTCCAGAGGAAGGCCGGTCTGTCTCACTGCTTCAGCTTGGGAAGAGAGTGCAGTCCCGTGCCAACACGCCCGCTTCAAAGGGCATCGGAGAACAGCTAACATCCAGACTTGACCCCTTGCATGCTCCGCTTTCCTTCACTTTCCTGGGGTTTGGATGTCGAAGAATGCCCCAGTCAGAGAATCCTGGGACAGGCTTGTTCAAACCACCATGCTCCTGAGCTGAAACGTGGCCCACCGAGCTGGTGGCTCAGGAGGCCTCGAGGGCTTTAAAATGAGAATGGTGGTGGTGAAGTTCTCCAGCCGTGGTCTGTAATGGGCGTCAGAGGTGGGCTGCGGTCCTTGGGATGGGGGGGGGGTTCCTGCCCCACCGGTCAGACCCCCAGGCCTCGCTCCTTTCTGCAGAAAGTCATCAGAAGAAGTCTACCCTTGTGACGCTCCCAGAAAGCCCCCCCCCCCCGATCCGTGCCCGATGCTTCCATGCCAAACCCCCCACCCCCACCCCCCCGTCTCGACTGTTACAGTGACTCCGTTTGAGGACCGTCGTGTGTTTCTGTATACGCTCTGTAGATTTTGCACATTCCGGGCTTGATTTTGTCAATTCGGATTATCTGAATGTCCACTTGGTCTGTATCTCGGCTACTGTACATAAATATGAGTTTTGTATATAATTTTTTTTTGTAACTGTGCTGGTTCTCCTTTGTTCGGAATGCAAACCTCAGATTCCCCAACCGTTCCGCGTTTAGAATTTCTGGTTTGGAGCCGGATTGGCGTTTTATGCATTTTATTCTTGGGGTCTGTTGTGTCTCAACCTCCTCCCTATTGGGGTTTTTTTCATTAAATAAATTGTGTTTTTTTTAAAAAAATGTCTTGAGTTGGATTAATTTGTTTCTTAAAGTGCTTCGGAGTTTTTTTTTTTGGGGGGGTTAACTATCCAGAAAGGGGGAAGAGTGCAAGAAAAACTCTCAGCTGAGATCTGGACTTGGGAGTCTGGCAGTAGACAAACCAGAATCCACAAGGGGGAGAGGCACCCCGTTTTTTTGCGGAGCCCCAAAACGGGAGAGGAGGAAGGTGCTCGGCTTCCAAGTCAAATTGTCCACACGTGTAGGAAGATCACACATCCCCCCCCGCTTTTCCTGATGGTTTAGGGGCTGTTCAGATCCACGGGACATTGACTCCCTGCACTAAGCAGTAATTAAAATTAAACCAGGCATTAGAAGGGTGGGTGGGAGTGAATTCTGGCCGTGGCAATGCTGGCTGGGGAATTCTGGGAGTTGGAGTCCACCCGTCTTCAAGTGGCCAAGGTTGAGAAACACTGCCCTAATTGAAGCCAAGATCCTAGTCCTCAACGTGGACCTCGCCTTCTCCAACGCGGCGTCCCTTCAAACTACACAACCCCTTGCCATCATGGGACCGGGGGTCCAACATCCAACGGGGAACCGGTTGTGGGGGGGAAGACTGCCTTCTGCAGTAAGCCCCCCACCCCCTTTTTTTGCTTTTTGCTTTTTTGCAATCGGGAGCGTCTTCCCAGCGAAGCGGAAGGAATCGGAAGCTCGCTGCCCTCCCCTTTAAGGCGGAGCGGGCGGGGGAGGAAAGGAGGCTGGCGGGCGGGTTATTTCTCCTCCGACGCACCTTCCCCGCCTCCCCTTTAAGGCGGTTGTTTGGGGGCGGGGCCGCGCGCTCGCCGGTGCCGCTGCGCCTGCCGGGAAGGATGTGAGGCCACCGGCTGGAGGGAGGGGAGCAGCGGCGGCGGTGGCGGTTGGGAGCCGCACCGGCAGACGAGGGCTGCGCGCGCAGGTAGGGGGGCGAGGCGGGGGCTCTCTCTCTCTCCCCCGTCCCTCTTTGTCCCCCCCAGCAGTGAGGAGGGGCTCCTCTTGCCCTCCACCAGGCTGAAGACCCCCCCCTTTAAAAGAGGGGGTCTCCCCTCGGGTGCAAATGAGGGGGGCAGTGAGACACTAAAAATTAGAAGTGGGCCGGGTGGGGGCTAAGACCCCTTTCAACCCCCCCACCTGGGTTCAGGAAGGGGACAGGGAGCCCCTTCCCCAATTGGGGCAGCAGAATGGAGGGGGGATGCTTGGAAAGGGCATCTCCTCCCCCCAAGTGAAGTGTAAATAAGGGGGGTGGGCAGCTCTCGCTAGCCCCCCCATCTCCCTTCCTAGCCCCTCCCCTGTCCTCAAAGCGAGGGGAGGAAGGGGATGGGGGCTCCCGCTCCCAGGCTCACCCAGCCCATTCATTGGGGGAGAAGGGGCAACAGAAAAGAGGGATACCCCCCCCAAAAGCCCAGACGAGCCAAGGATTTAGTCCCAAGGGGTGGGCGAAACGGGATGCTTACTCAAAGAAGCACCCCCATGCCAATTAAGCTGGGGGGGTCTTCCCAGAAAGAGGTGGGGGGAGTGTGATTTTCCTGGGTGGATCGGATATCCCTGAGTGGCTTTAGAGGTCATCCAATCCTCCCGCTGAAACCCTGGGAAATCCCCTCTTGGAAAAAGGGGGCACCCTTAGTCCTTGCCTGCAGGAGGGGTGCCCCCCACCCCCCAAAGAAGGGGAAGCGGCACAGAAGTAGCCCCCAAACTCAAGGGCCGTGTTTGAGCATCAGAGCGTTCCTAAAACTGAAGGAGAGCCTTCTTGCTTGCTCTTTTTCTGTGGTTTGACCCCCACCATTCCCTTGCCTGTGACTAACAAACCAGGGTTTGTTCCACAAACTCACTTTCCTGACTTTGCACAGCACGCTTTCTATCTGAGCTGGCTTCACACAACACATGGGGCCTGCTTTGGGGTTCGCTGGAGCAAGGAGGCCCCCAAGGAAATTTTTGGAGGGAGCCGAGGGCATGAGGAAGGGGAAAGGGGGGGGGCAAAAGGGAAAGATCTGCACCCCCAAAATAAAGTAGGGGTCTTTCAAGGCCTCTGGGCAGCGCTGCCCGAATCTTCCACCCCGAATCTGACGGATGGTGGAATGCAAAGAAGTGGGTGAAGAAAGAGTTGTTTCTCCATACCCCCAAACTACAGTTAGGAACTTCAGGCCCTCCAGGATCCCATCATCCCCAACCACTGGCCCTGCTGGAAGGCTTATGGAAGTTGGGATCCCAAACACCAACAGAGTCAGTTCTTTGCTTTAACTTTTGTTGAAGGCAGAGAAGTCAGGAGCATATTAAAAACCCTGGAAAGCTGTTTAAGGGAAGAAGAAGCTAAAAGATAGACTCTTCCCCCTGGGAAATCTTACAAATCCCAAGTGAGGCAAGATGAATCTAAAATCAAGGTGATTTTTTCCCCCCCTAGAGATCCAGGAAGAAAGATGTCTTCAGATTAAACAGTGGGTGTGTTTTTAATAGTTCTGCTGACCTGGAAAGTGTACAGTGAAAGAGGGTGTACTTGGGTTCATCCAGGCCTCCAAACCAGTTTGATTAATTATGGTTTATTGAACAAAGGACCACGCCTGGATTAACATATATGCTAAGAAACTCACCCCAATTACGTTATGGCTTGGGCTATTCTGGGAACTGAGCTGTTGTATTTTGGATGTTCACTTCTTCCTCCTTTCCTCCTTTATGCGAGCTTTGTCAGAAAAAAATGTGATTTTCCTGTTCCTGCAGATGACAGGCAGTCATTTGGAGGGCTGGGTGAAAACCCTTTTGCAGAAAAACTTAAGGGGAACAAATCCAAGGGTTCCGAAGGGTCATTTAGCTGGGGAATGAAGACGGCTTGGAAAGGCTGGAGGTGAAAAGATAAAACAGTGGAATGTTTTGCAACTTGGAGGTTGTGCTCCAACATCAAAGCAGAGGGTGGGGCTGAATGGAGGGTCCTGTCTTCCTCTTGCATTTGTTGCATTTTAGCTTTTGCAAAAGTAAAAGGGGGGGGGAGCACGAAGGGGGGTGGGGCAAAGGCTTAGAACCACTTCAGTTGCAGTTTGGTTCGGCTCACCTTCCCATCCTTGGAAGGTCCTAAAATTCAACATCTGTTTCTGAGGGAGCCGCTTTGAAAAACAAGAAGCTTCGAAAGAGATTCTGGAGTCATTGCAGAAAAGCAATGGGATGCTCTGGTGGCCGGGGAGGGGGGGAGAATTGGGTGGGGCCGGGTCTGGTGGTGATCCGACCGAGATGATGTGACTTCAGTGTAGTTTCGCCAGGCAAAGGACTCCGCGCCGCATTGCGTCTGTATTGTCCGGGACCTCAGCCACCTTCTGGGGAGAACGAGAACTACAAAGCCGGACAGGAAAGAACATAAGGGGGGGGGGACACCAATTTTCCCAGCCACTTGTCCTTTTAATTTCTAAAATCCGATCCATAATTCCAGATGCCGTGAAGCCAGGGGCAAGGTGGGAATTTATCCCCTTCTTTGATTGAAGGTAGACTGGACGCCAGCATACCTGTCTGGTTCGGAGGCTCGGCTTTGAGTTAAGGACTGGCCCGTGCCACATTCCCGCGGTAGGATTTCAGAGCAGTTTGGTTGCCAGCAAAGCAGGTCTGTCGCTTTTGGTTCAGAAGCACGCCGTACCGTGCGATAGATATGTTTGGGATTCCTTCTGAAAGGTCCAGTTGCTGACAATTGGTGGGGAAGATATGAAATTATTATAATTACAGCTGTGTTTTAAGCCGTCAAATCCAAAATGTCCTGTGTGGTGTATAAATTTAAAGACATCATACAGCCACGTGGCACGGATTTAAAGACTTGACATAGAATGATCGAATTCCTGAGTTGGGATCTCTGAGGTCATCTAGCTGGACCCATGGCTTAGTGTGATCTCAAGTTCATTTAGAGGGGAAGAATGGTGTAACTCTTCTTGGCTCAGTTGCTGGGAAAGCAGAAGGCTTGCCTTGGGTAACTTGCCAAATCTATAGTGCAGTGTTTCTCAACCTGCTCATTCTGGCTGGCTGGGGAATTCTGGGAGTTGAAGTCCACACATCTTCCAGCTGCCCAGGTTGAGAAACACTGCTATAATGAGTAGAGCTGGGCTCAGCTTGGGGAGTCCCAAGGACAGACCACTTAGAAGGAATTGCTGAATAAATCTCCCACTAACTGCGCCCCCCCCCGCTTGACATTGGGCAGGTGGTGCTTTTCAACTCCGCCCCCCCCCCCTTGTCCTTGCTCTCCCCTGCTCCGTAAAGGTTAAGCGATGGCCACCATGTTGTACCCGCGCGAGGAGAAGCTGGAGAAGATGAGTCAGGACGAGATCGTGCTGGGGACCAAGGCGGTCGTGCAGGGCTTGGAGACCCTGCGCAGCGAACACCACTCCCTCCTGGCCGCCCTGCTGGACACCGTCGGCCGCCTGGAGCAGCAGCACGAGGCCAGCGCCACGCAGGAGAAGGCAGTTCTCCTGAGGAAGTCTCTGGAGGCCATCGAGTTGGGCCTCGGGGAGGCCCAGGTAACTTCAGCTGAGAGCTGAAACCGAGGACCCCAACTCAGGCACCGGCCTTGTATCAGCCCGGCTGACGTCTCACCTCGTTCAGCGTTACGATTTCCACGTCCCACTGGAGACTTGGGGTTGCGTGGGACTCTTTAAGAGCACAAAGGAGTCTCAGCATAATGTCTCCCTACCCTTGCGCTGAAAGGGGGGGTGGGGGGAGAGGAGGGGAGTGTGCAAACGTGTGAGAGTGTGATTATCCTTATGTACAGGTAGTCCTCGCTTAACGACCATTCGTTTAGTGCCGGTTCGGACTTACGGCCGGTCCTCGCACTTGTGGCCGTCGCAGCGTCCCCACAGTCACGTGATCACGATTCGGACACTTGACAACCGGTTCGCGTTTGCAACCGTCACAGCATCCCATGGTCACACAATGGCCATTTTTCGACCTTCCCAGCCAGCTTCTGATAAGCAAAATCCATGGGGAACGGCGTGATTTGCTGAACGACCACGTGGTTCACTTAACACCCGCGGTGATTAAGCTTAACAACCGCCACAAAAAGGGCGTAAAATCAGTTTGGATTTGCTTAGCAACCAAAATTCCAGTTCCAGTTGTGGTCGTTAAGCGAGGACAACCTGTGTGGTCAGGCTCTTTGGTAGCTGCCTCAAACTCTGCAAGCAGCCCTCCCCAAGCCAAATCCTCGCAGGGTCGTCTTTAACGAGATTTATTGATCTCACTTTGTCACTGCTTCCAGGTGATCATCGCCCTCTCCAGCCACCTGAGCGCAGTGGAGTCGGAGAAGCAGAAGCTGCGGGCTCAGGTGCGCCGCCTGGTGCAAGAAAACCAGTGGCTGCGGGACGAGCTGGCGGCGACCCAGCAGAAGCTGCAGAGGAGCGAGCAGTCGGTGGCGCAGCTGGAAGAGGAGAAGAAACACCTGGAGTTCATGAACCAGATTAAAAAAATTGACGAGGATGTCTCCCCATCAGTAGGTGGTGTTCTCCTGATCATCCCCCACCTTTCGGCCTTCCTGTTTAGAGAGGGTGCCCTCCTCCCGCTCTGTTAAGTGAGCCTTGAACCCGGGTCCAGAGGCAAAAGCTTTGGGGCTCAGATGGGAATAAGGAGACCCGCCTCTTCCTGTTCCCATGAAGGGGGATTCTCGTTTTGATTGCTTACTTTTTGCCCAGGATGAGAAAAGCGGCAGCGTGGCAAAAGATACGTTGGATGATCTCTTCCCTAATGACGACGACCACGGCCAAGGTGAGTTTTGTAACCTTCCCGGGATTCAAACTGGTCTTGGCCAGCCCCAGCAGCTCTTCCCCTCCGCGAGCAGCCCGTAATTCCCGGATCGGTTCCGTCCAGCCATTTCGAGCCGAAGAAATTCAGCCGAGACGAAGAGCGTGGCGTCCCCGGCGGCGAGGGCATGTGCGAAACCCGTTGCGGTGCATGAAAAACTGAATTATGTTTCTCGCATGGAAACAAAGGTCTCACGATCAGCCTGGGTTCACCGCCACCTGAAAGGTTATGCGGATGACCTTCCAGGTTTTTAATCCGTAGCGAGCGCGCTCAGATTGCAAAGCCACAAACTCCTGTGGCTGTAAGTTCCATAGAAAAATAGCATGTCCTTGAGTACAACATTGGAGCCCCTCCAGAGACTGAGGAACTACAGTTCCCAGCATCCCTCAGTAATGGCCAGGCGGCTAAGCATAGAGCCGGTCAGCCGCTTCTGGAGGACTAAAAATCCTATTTCTTTAATTCCCTTTTAATTGTGTGCCTAGTGCCTCAAAAGAGATACTTCTAAGGGTTGCTTCTTTGTGCCATCGTATGCACAGGTAGTCCTCACTTAACGACCACAATAGGGACCGGAAAATTGGTTGTTAAGTGGTGCAGTTGTTAAGGCAGTCACCATGTGACTGGACCCAATTTTACGACCATTTTTACAACGGTCGTTAAGCAAATTGCAGGTCGTTCAGCAAACCCAGCTTCCCCTATGGACATCTTTCTGCCAGAAAGTGGCAAAAAAAGGTCCCAACTTGCGATCACGTGACTGCAGGATGCTGCAGCTGGTGGTAAACGCGAGCTGGCTGCCAAGTGCCCAAATTGCAATCACATGAGGTGGTGTGGTGGTTTGCGACGGTTGTAAGTGCAAGTACAGGTCGTAAAGCGCTTTTCCCGAGGCCGTCGTAACTCCGGACCGTCGTTAAGCTAATGGTCGTTAAGTGAGGACTACCTGTATGGGATGGCCGGGAATCCACTTGCAGGCTCGCTCCAGCTGATGGGGCAGCTATGTCTCTGCAGGGCAGACTCACCCCAGCGGAGAGTCGTCAGCCCAGCATGGCGGCTACGAGATCCCGGCCCGGCTACGGACGTTGCACAACCTGGTGATCCAGTACGCTTCCCAGGGGCGCTACGAAGTGGCCGTCCCTCTCTGCAAGCAGGCCCTGGAGGACCTTGAGAAAACTTCGGGTCACGATCACCCAGATGTGGCCACAATGCTGAATATTCTTGCACTGGTGTACAGGTGTGGAGCTCAGGCGGGGGGGGGGGGGGCAGAATGGCCTTGATTTCACTTTAACCGATCGCTTGGAGGTAGGCGAAATCGACACGGCTGTCCTGCTCCAAGCTCCAGTCGTCGGTTGCCAGTCTGAACGCTTCCCTGCACTGAAATATAACCGATGCAGGGAGCGCCTTGCATGGGGAAACCTAGCTTGTCAGGCAGATCTTTTCCCTGCTGGTTTATTGTTGGCTTTAAGACTTGGGCGGAGTAATTCTCCCCAGTGGTCTGACAGCAGCGCACTCCACCCTGTTTCCCTTCTTAAATACTTGAATATAAGAGACTAATGTGTTTGTTTTCCTCCCCACCAGGGACCAAAATAAGTACAAGGAAGCCACCCTCCTCCTGAACGACGCTTTGGCTATTCGGGAGAAGACGCTGGGGAAAGACCATCCGGCTGTAAGTGCAGGCTGGGTTCTTCCCTCCCAGCTCCGACTGAAGGATCTAAAGAGTGCACAATGCCCAATTTATTTATTTTATAAATTATTTGTGGTTTGCAAGGTTGGGTAGTTGGACCAATTCCTCCAGCAAAGGCCGTGATTTTGATCTCCCTTTTACCTTACACGTGCAAATCCATCCAGCTTTCCCTCCCTCAAAAAATAAAATAAAATTCAGGGTGGGAAAGGAGAAGACATTTTCTTCGCTCTGCAAATGATTCCTCCTCTGTCGTTACTAAGGTCCACGATAATTTTTATGGAGAGGGTTAAAAAACAGCGACCAAAACAATTGTAATAAAACACACTTGGATCTCAATTGGCAAAGGCAGTTCCCAATAAAATTCAGGAGATACAGCAAAATACCTTTGCTGTTAGAGGTGAATTCCAGAAAGCACAGGAGGTCCCTTCCTCCCTCCCCTCCCCTTCCAATTCTTTTTTTTTCTTTCCTTCCTTCCTTCCTCTCTCCCCTTCCCTTCCAATTCCCTCCCTCCCTTCCTTCCTCCAACCTAGGTATTACAGTTTTCAAGGAGAAAATAAAAAATATGCTAATACAAGTACAAGTTTAAGGGAATATATAAAAATAGATAGTGGAGATCCCCATCATCCTATTTAAGCAATAAAATAAGGTGGATAGCCAACAAATCTCAGATAACCAAACAGATCTAAAGTATCATATGGGTAGTATATTCTAATGCACCATTAAAAACTTTCAGTGCTATGCAACATTTCACACCCATTTTCTAGCCAAACCAAGCCTCTCTTGAATTTTTAAATGATTTGGCGAAGCCAGTTAAAATCAATGAGCAGAGAAAAGATGCAGCCGTGAACAGTACGTTAAGAGAATGCTACAGATAATATGTACAGTAGATCATATGTCAATTTGAAATGTGCTTTCCACATTTTGGCCATGGCACAATTCCATGTGTAGAATTACAGCCCTTCCAACATGCTTCTCGTAGACATTGAGTTAGGGTCACAACAGAGCTCCGTTAGGTGATGTTGAATTGGGGAACAGTTCAGAGTGGCGAATGCATGTGTGTGTGTGTTGAAGAATCGAGCCTCCCTTGTTTTCTGATCTGGAAGTTTTAGCCAATGTTTGGTGTGAAAATTTCCTGCAGTGGGAAGGCTTAGCGTCCAGGTCTGCTAGATTTCTTGCGCCCTCTTGTTTAGAAACGGCTTCGTGCAGGATAACAGACCATTTGGTTTTTTACACTGCTTTTTTTCCCCACACTCAGGTGGCTGCTACCCTCAACAATCTGGCTGTCCTGTATGGCAAACGAGGGAAATATAAGGAGGCCGAACCTTTGTGCAAGAGAGCCCTGGAGATTCGCGAGAAGGTATTTGCAAAAGGGTCCTTCCGGATGCCGCTGTTGCGTTGAGATTCTTTGAGTTAAAAAGTTTTAATCGGAAGCTGGCGTGCGGTGAACGCCAGCTTTATTTTCGAGAACGCTTCGGGATCCCGGCTAAATCCAGGAGCATTTTTAGAAAATAAAAATAGGAGAACGCTGCAGCCCGGGAGTTTCGACCAGCACTCAGTCGAAAGCAAAGGTGAACTGAAAGAGGGGATCAGGAGGTGTTTTCCCATTTGGGGTGTTTTGAGGCACCCACTTTGTGAACAGGATACCCACCCTGAAAGCCATTTTGCAGCCTGTGAGGTCAAGTGACATAGCTGGATTCCCGGGAAATTAAGAAAAAAACAAATCCAAGCACCGGGCAGAACATTTTTTTAAAAGAGCGCTTTTTATGCCTTGCTGCCCATAAAAAACAGGTCAAAACCAGCGGGCTCTGCTCTCAAAGAGTAAACGGCAATTGCCAGCAGAAAACAAGCCGGCTGGGCGGGCGGGCCTGTTTTTTGCCGGCAAGCGAGGTTTCGCAGCATTTTGGCAGCAATGTCACTGTGCGAGCCCCACCCTGCAGCGGCGTCACAGCACCGGCCCGCAAAGGAGGGGCCTGTGCGGTGATGTCACTGGGGGCGGGGCTTGTCATACCTGCTCCCCTGATGTTCAGCCCACTGGAGGCTGTATAAGACGCTCCTGAAATAGCAAAGATCCTTGGCAAGAACAGTTTTCGGCGGTACAAGGGACAGGCTTGGGCTGTCTCCTTACCTGAAAGGATGTCTGAGCGCTGCTGTCTCCCTTTCCCCATTCAGGTGCTGGGAAAGTACCACCCAGATGTGGCCAAGCAGCTGAACAATTTGGCCCTCCTTTGCCAAAACCAAGGGAAGTATGAGGAAGTCCAGTACTATTACCAGCGGGCCCTGGAGATCTACGAATCTCGCCTGGGGCCCGACAATCCAAACGTAGCCAAGACGAAGAACAACCTGGTGAGTGAGGCTCAGAGCAGCCAGAGACAGCGAGGGAGGCATAGAAATGCGAAATCGATCGATGCCTCCAGCCAACAGCGTCCTCGCTTAACGACCACAATTGGGACCGGAATTTTGGTGGCTAAGCGGAGCGGTCATTAAGCGAATCCGACGCCTTTCTTGCGGCGGTCATTAAGCAAATCACCGTAGCCATTAAGCGCACCACGTGATCGTTAAGCGAATCACACAGTTCCCCACCTATTTTGCTTGCCAGAAGCTGGCTGGGAAGGTCGAAAATGGCGATTATGTGACCGTGGGACGCTGTGACAGTCGTAAATGCGAACCGATTGCCAAGCGCCCCAATCCTGATCACTTGGCTGTGGGGATGCGGCGATGGTCGTAAGTGCGAGGGCCGGTCGTAAGTCGGTTTTTCAGCACCGTCCTAAGTCCAAACCATCGCTAAATGAATGGTTGTTAAGTGAGGACTACCTGTATCTGCCCAGCAAGTTCCCCCCAATATGTTACAAGGAATCATTGGTGAAACAATTGCATTCAGGTTTATAGAGTAAAAGGCACAGCCTTCAAGGAAGAGGGGCGAGGCAAAACCGGGGTGGGGGGTGAGGTAGTCAGTGAACACCCCATTGCTTAAAAATACAGCTCTTACTCTTGAGTAGCTGGGGTGCAGAGTCTTCAGGCCGTGCGGCGGAATAGATGCTCGGGGGGAGGCCCGTTTCATAAAAGTGCTGGGGTGGTTTTGCTGCCTTGCGTGAGCCTAGATGCTTTTTTTCCTCCTCCCTTCCTGTCCCTTTCTCCTCTCGTGACACGTCCTTTAGGAGGTGGTCAACCAGCAGGTGGCAAATTTAGTGTGGGCATTTGGGGGAGGGGCAGCTTTGGGAGCCCAAAAGGGTTTTATCTATAGATAAATTAGAAATTTATAGATGTAGTTTAAAGAAATAGGCCTCCCCTTGGCCCGTTCCTCTTACCTCTGGATTTATATCCCCGCAGGCCTCCTCTTACATCAAACAAGGTAAATACACAGAAGCAGAAGCTCTCTACAAGGAGATCCTCACCCAGGCACACGAGCGGGAATTCGGATCAGTCAACGGTGAGCGCGGGAAGCGGCGCATCGCACCAGTTGGGGGGAGCGTCAGGCAAGATGGTGGAGCCAGGCTAGGGGCTGCTTAGAAATCTGGAAAAATAGCTAGGAGGTGTGTGCAAGGGATTGTGTGTGTGTGTGTGGGGGGGGGGGGGTGGCTGGTCCTGATGCGCAACCCTCCAACCTCGGAGCCAACGCCAAGATTTGGACGGATGCTTTGCCGCCAGGTCGTTTTCGACTCCTAGCAAGCACGTAGACAGATCTTCTCTCTGCTGATCTTCCCTCAACCTGGTCTTCCAAGAGCCCCTTCTGCAAAATTCCCGCACCCTTGGGCACTTTTTAAAAGCGTGGGAGAAGCCGCTCACTCCATGGGGACCGCACTGATGAATCTTCTTTTGCTGACTTTCCTACTTTGGCAAGACGGCCCTCTCCCCCATACCTGTTCACAGCCTTTCCCTAGCAAAGCCCTTTCTTAACAATGCAGGTGTGCTGGCTTTAAAAAAAAACAAAACTGGATTTTTTCCCGTTTTAGCCCTGGAGGGAGACTTCTTGAATTTTAACTCTAGAAGGGTCTCTCTCCTGCATTTCCCGTAACCCCCTTCCGCAAGGGGCTGGGATTGCCTCGGCTTTACAGAGCGACGTAACTTTAGGCAGGCCTGGATTGCAACGCTGGGCTGGGCCGAGAATTCCTTGTTTCCAGGGGAAATGACTCCCGCAAGCATGGCCTCACGCCCTCTGTTTTGCTTAGTCATTTTCCTGTCTTAGGTGCCCTTCTCCCCGTGAGCGAACCTGGGATCTTTGATGGGCGCAACGCAAAGGGAAATATCGCCCGATCCGAATCTAAGCCAGCTGATGAGGTCACGGCCCAGTCCAGCTTCGCAGCTGGGTTCACACCGCGGGCCAGGCCACCCTCCCCTTTCATCGGTTTGGGCTTGGCGTCTTGTGCGAAGCTGACCCCTGTGGGTCGTAAAACCAGGGTTTATGATTTAGGGTGACGTGCAAATCTAGCCAAGGGTGGTTCGGTCAATAAATCACCACTTAGTGGGATGGGAGAACCCAGTCTGTATGAGTCACGTTTGTGAGATGGGCAGCTAAACGAAATAGATGAATAAGTTTATTAACTTACTTGCTCGGCCAGCTGAGCGAATATTCGTAAACCGGGTTAAAAAATGAACAAAATGGCAGAAAATCAGGCTAAAAGCCAACCAGCACCCACTGATAAAGGCAGAACAGTTCAACCTATCGCAATGCTGAAGCCTCGAGTTTTCTAAACAGTTTTATTTCTCCCCTTGTGTGCAGGTGACAATAAGCCCATTTGGATGCACGCCGAAGAACGCGAAGAATGTAAGGTATTTCTGGGCTTGGCCAGGAAAGGGAAGTTCGAGGCAGGGTTCCTTTGCCCAGAATTTTTGGACCGAATCCGAACCGTCCTCCTCCTTCTCCTTAATTTTTTTTTTATCTTGTTTTCCCATGCAGGATAAATACCGAGAAAACAGTGCACCCTACAGAGAGTACGGGAGCTGGTACAAAGCCTGTAAGGTTGATAGGTAAGAAGCCGTCAGTGGGAGAAGCTGACCATTCAGTCTGATGGAAGAGAATTTGCTCTTGTCATTTTGTTCCGAGGGTGAGAGATTTGGGGTGGGATACAGAGTGCCTGCACTTAACTATGTAGAGGAGAAGATATTGTGGGAAGAGAGAGCTGGTCAGTCTGTGGTGGCCAAAAATCAGGAAGGGTCTGGTAGCGCCATTTCCACCTAACAAATTTTTATTAAAAGGCAGCAGCTTTTGTGAAGCTGTAGCTCACTCCATCAGATACGCAGAGCGGCAAAACTGATGTAGGATGTAAACGGGGTGGGGGTGGGAAGGAGGGGAAGATGGGCTGGTTAGGGAGATGCAGGTTACGCATGAGACAGATTACAGGTAGTCCTCGACTTACGACCACAATTGGGACCGGAAGTTCCATCGCTAAGCGAGGCAGTCATTAAGCGAGTCATGCCTGATTTTATGACCTTTTTTGCCACGGTTGTTAAGCAAATCCGGCTTCCCCCATTGACTTTGCTTGTCGGAAGCTGGCTGGGAAGGTCACAAATGGCGATCATGTGGTCCCAGGATGCTGCAACCGTCGTAAATACGTGCTGGTTGCGAAGCGTCTGAATTTGGATCATGTGACTGCAGGGATGCTGTGACAGTTGTAAGTGTGAGGACTGGTCGCAAGTCACTTTTTTTAGCGCCGTCGTAACTTTGAATGGTTGCTAAACGAATGGTTGTAAGTCGAGGGCTTCCTGTACAAGTACCTTATCAGTTCACAATAGTAATATGAATACATATAATTACATTTCTTTATTATGTGCCATCAAGTTGTTGTCGACTCTTATCGACCACATAGATTTTCTCCATGAATATAATTACAAAAATGAGTATAACAACATAATATAATAGTATAATTACATACATGGCAATATACTCCCTCTCTCACCCATGCTGTTATTTACCTTTTTAAAAAAATTAATATTGCTGCTGTTGCCTACGCAGTAGCGATGCCGAGGTGAGGGCTGAAGTGAGAATTCAAAAGGAGAAATTGGAGACAGGGATTAAAAAATGAAACCAAAATTAAAAACAGAAAAAGAAAGGTTGCCCCAGTGGCTTCTGATGCTGATGTTGACAGCACGTAAGGAAAGGACCACCTGGGGCAGCGCGAGCGGTTTTGGATCTTGAGAAAGCGCCCCAAGAAAATGGCACAGTGGTCTCCTGATGCCCAGCTTTGTCTCTCACCCCAGCCTTACCGTCAACGCGACCCTAAAGAGCTTGGGGGCTCTCTATCGGCGCCAGGGGAAGGTGGAGGCCGCCGAGACGCTGGAAGAGTGTGCGCAGAAGTCCCGCAAGCAGGCAAGTCCTGGACCCGTCTTTCCATGGGATGAAAATGCAAGAATGTGTTTATGCCACGGCTGATCGCCAATACCCAGTGAGAATCGCCTCAGGCGAACAGAGTTGGAGAGTTTTTCTGCCATGGGTGAACTTTGCTCCAGGCCCACTCTTTTATGGGCCCCTTTTCTTGTTTCTCTTTCACGAAAATAAACACACAATCCCCTGAACCCAAGACTGTTTAGCTCAGGGTTGTGTGGCACCATCGGAGGAGATGCCCCCTGCGTTACCAGGTTTTGAACCACCACAGACTTTGCACACACACACCCACACACACCCACATGCCCATATTCATTGTATGTGGATTAATAGTTCTACCCTCCTCTCATTCTCTCTCTGCATTCCCCAGGGCATGGATGCCATCAACCAGAGCAAAATTGTGGAGCTCTTAAAAGATGGAAACCCCTCCAAACAGCGACCAAACCGCAACGGATCTCCTGGCTCCAAGAAGTGCGAAAATGGGACCGAATCAGAAGAGGGAGCAGCTGAGTGGTCTCGGGTGAGAGAGAGCAAAGATTGGTGTCGTGGTTAAGGCACCAGGCTAGAAACTGGATGAGTTCTAGTCCCACCTTGGGCACGAAGCCGGTTGGGTGACCTTGGGCCAGTCACTCTCTCTTAGCCCTAGGAAGGAGCCAATGGCAAACCAGGAGCCTGAGAGTTCTAGTCCCGCCTTGGGCACGAAGCCGGTTGGGTGACCTTGGGCCAGTCACTCTCTCTTAGCCCTAGGAAGGAGCCAATGGCAAACCAGGAGCCTGAGAGTTCTAGTCCCGCCTTAGGCATGAAAGCTGGCTGGGTGACCCTGGGCCAGTCACTCTCCATCAGCCCCAGGAAGGAGGCAATGGCAACCCACTTCTGAAAACCCTTGCCAAGAAAACTGCAGGGACTTGTCCAGGCAGTCGCCGAGAATCGGACATGATTGAATGGCAGGGGAAAAAATAAATCTGGGGAGTCTGCTTCTGAAATGAGTGAAGAGGAAGTTAGCCAAACGTCTAAAAGTACAGCCAGGGGGTCCGGCAGATGGGGAATGGTCGCGCTGGACGGGTCAGGAAGCCGGTGACTGGCCGCGAGGCCATCTTTGTGACTGCAACAAGTGCGGTTGAGGGTTTTGCCTGTTTATGGTTGGTGGGTTCACACATTCTGAAAAGCCCAGGTTTGTTCAAACCACAGTGGCCTGGAGTCCCAGAACCCACCAAGCCCTAAACGGGGGTTAAGTCCCAAACCATTCAAACCACATTGCAGCTTAGCATAGCATTTCTCAACCTTGGCAACTTGAAGATGGGTGGACTTCAACTCCCAGAATTCCAGCTAAGCTGGCTGGGGAATTCTGGGAACTGAAGTCCACCCATCTTCAAGTTGCCAAGGTTGAGAAACACTGGCTTAGCATGAAGGATACACGAAGAACTGTTGCTCCCTCAAACCCCCCTCCTTGGCATGCAGAAGATTATCGGCTTAATCTGGAAACCCACCTTGTCTTGTCCCCCAAATATACCCCCGTCTCCCAACCAGGGACCACAGGTCCCCAAATCCTGTGCCATCTGGCTAGGAATTGGGGGAGCAGGAGTCTCAATGCAGTCGAAGGGCAGTGCCGCAATCCGCCGCAGCCCGGCTGTGCCGAGGACTGCTTCCTTGTAGCCTTAAATACGGAGGCATCCTGTCGGTCTTTCGCGCTCTCAGGTGGGCTCCAGAACTCTGCAGCGCAGCGGCTCTTTCGGCAAGCTGCGAGACGCCGTGCGACGGAGCAGTGAGATGCTGGTCAAGAAGCTTCAAGGGAGCAGCCCGCAAGAACCCAGGAATCCAGGGTGAGTTTGGGTTCTGAGGAACCGGAAGTGGTGGGAAGCCAGGCAGAGGTTGGGAGGGATGAGGGCGTGGCTTAACGTCTCCGTACCCTCAGTCAGAGTCTGCCTGGCTATAAAATAGTTTCAATAGAAGAGAATCTCCGCAGCTCAGGGTTGAACTGTGGAGTCCTTGGTGCCCTCTGAGCTTGGTCGTTGGCTTGCAGACGTTTCATAACCCGACTAGGTAACAGCAGCAGCAGCACTGATGATGTTACCTAGTTGGGTCATGAAACGTCTGCAAGCCAACGACCAAGCTCAGAGGGCACCAAGGACTCCGCATTAAATCCTTTCTTACGCCCTTCATTTTTTAAAATGTATTTCGAAGAGGCCTTTCCCCAGAGAAGTTTATCAACAGACAGCGAAAAGGGATGGAAAAGTAAAACAAAGGATTTACGAAGGCTGTAGAGCAGTGTTTCTCAACCTTGGCGGCTTGAAGATGGGTGGACTTCAACTCCCAGAATTCTCCACCTTGGCAACGCTGGCGAAGTCCACGCATCTTCAAGCTGCCAAGGTTGAGAAACACTACTGTAGAGGTTTTCCTTTCCTTTCCCAACAAAAGGCGTCTAATATCCTCGCAGCAACTTCAGGAGCTTCTTGAGGGCATACGGATACGGTTTAGTAAAATGTCATGCAAATACTGCTGGCCGCAATGGGAATTCAGGTGGAAAGAGGATGCGGTTCTGAAATGATGATCGTCAAAGGTGGTCCCCTCGGGGTCCTCCCCTGGCATACCAGGAATCTGATCCATTCTGGTTTCTCTTGCTGCAGGATAAAAAGGGCCAGTTCACTCAACTTCCTGAACAAACGTGTAGAAGAGGAGCCCAGCCAGGTATACACCTGTTGGGAAGGTGCCCAACCTTGCTGTTCGGATCGGGCCCCTGCGGGAAAGCTGGGGTGGGGGAGGGAAGCCGCGAGACTCGCTTTTCCAGCAGTTTCAGGGCTCCTCTTGGCATGTTGTGGCCTGTCCATCTTAATAGATGCGTGCTCCCACTTAGAAAATGCCCGACGTCCGTTACAGGACCTCGATCGTTTTCATGGAAGAGAAGCCAGAAGAAGAGGAGGAGGGGGAGGGATGGAAAGAAGAAGAAGAAGAAGAAGAAGAAGAAGAAGAAGAAGAAGAAGAAGAAGAAGAAGAAGAAGAAGAAGAAGAAGACATATTGTTGAAGAAGAAGAAGAAGAAGACATTGTTGAAGAAGACAAAGAAGAAGAAAAAGACAACAAGAAGAAGACATTGTTGAAGAAGAAAAAGAAGAAGACAGATTGTTGAAGAAGAAGAAGACAGAAAGAAGAAGAAGAAGAAGAAGAAGAAGAGGAGGAGGAAGAAGAAGGGGAAGAAGAAGAGGAGGAAGAAGAAGAGGAAGAAGAAGACATATTGTTGAAGAAGACAAAGAAGAAGAAAAAGACAAGAAGACATATTGTTGAAGAAGAAGAAAAAGACAAGAAGACATATTGTTGAAGAAGAAGAAGAAGAAGACATTGTTGAAGAAGACAAAGAAGAAGAAAAAGACAACAAGAAGAAGACATTGTTGAAGAAGAAAAAGAAGAAGACAGATTGTTGAAGAAGAAGAAGACAGAAAGAAGAAGAAGAAGAAGAAGAAGAAGAGGAGGAGGAAGAAGAAGGGGAAGAAGAAGAGGAGGAAGAAGAAGAGGAAGAAGAAGACATATTGTTGAAGAAGACAAAGAAGAAGAAAAAGACAAGAAGACATATTGTTGAAGAAGAAGAAAAAGACAAGAAGACATATTGTTGAAGAAGAAGAAGAAGAAGAAGAAGATTGTTGAAGAAGAAGAAGAAGAAGAAGAAGTGATAACATTGTTGAATGTTTTCGAATCGTTCCTCCAATGAGAGCCATGTGGATTAGCGAGGAAGGGGCTGGGCTAAGAATCGGGAGACCCAGGTTCTAGTCTTCCCTCAGCTGCAGAAGCTCCCTGCGAGGCCTTGAGCCACTCAAGTCTCTCTCACTCCAACCTACCTTGCAGGGCTGTGGTGGGGAAAAATGGGAGGTGGGTCTCAGAGTGGCGTTTTCAGGACCACCTTCTCCAGAGCGGGGACAAACGTTGCTAGTGCCTGTCCCCGCTGAAATGAAACGGAATTGAAAATAATCAAATGCAGGTCATTTAACGACCAGCCGGGCGCTTTAATCCTCCTCCTCTTCGGTCCGATTGAGAGCAATACTGCGGAAAAACTTTGAGATGCGGGGCTGGGGTCTCTGAATATCCTGCTCCCTTTCTCTCTAGGTGTCCGGTACCCTCTCAGACAGCCGAGGCTTAAGCGCCAGCAACGTCGATCTCCCCCGGCGAAGTTCCCTGATGGCGTGACGCACGGGCGCGGCTCGGTCTCGGTTGGGCGGCGAAGATCTGGACCGCGTTGGGGTTTCCGGCTTCTGCCGGGACTCTCTGCCCGGAGAGTCTCAAACCCTCTTGCGATAGGGGTTCTGCCATTGCAACTCGTGCGGAGTGGTGGAGCGGTAGGCCCCCTCGCTTCCCCCCCCCTCACGTGCCTGGCGTGCACCGCACAAGCACGCACGCGCGGCTGACGTCTTCCTCTCCCCACCCAGCATGCCGCCGTTAACTCTCATTCTCGGCCTCGGCCACCGGATGCCGCCTTTCGATCCCCCCCGCTCCCCCCCCCAACTTCAAGTAATACAGGGTGACTCTATTAATTGCAACGAACACTTAATTGCATCCTGTCTGCTGCCGAGGGACCCACCGCTGCGTGATTGCGAAGGACAGTCCTTGGGGTGGGGAAGGAGCGATCGAGACCAGGATGAGGAGATAATGTAACGTGCTTGCAGGGACCGGTTCCGCACTCAATTGGAGCCAAAACCTTGGGGTGAGAAACGGTCCCAGCGAGGAAGCCCAGGTCATACCATCCGCCTGGCCTCAGGGAGATCACGCCCAGCCCACCCTCTTCCTCTGAGTCCCCGTTCTTTCCCTCTTTCTCCACTCTCTGCACTGTTTTCCTTTTAATGCCTTGATTATGATATAGGGACTGTGGCCTCTTAACTCAGGGGCTTCCTTACTGGTTCGAATGCCATGTCTCCGTGGAAATGTCCGTCTCTTGCACTTTTCTGCCCCTTCTCGCTCCTCCCTGCCTCCCCCCCTCCAAGTTTGGCGGGCAGGGTGTGTTTTCACAACCCCGTGAGCCTTGCGGGGGGGGGGGCAGCATTAGTCAAATTACCACTGGCTTTCATCTTAAGGGGACAGTGTATACCCCTTGCCATCTGCCTTCCCTGCCAGACTGAGCAACAGCAATGCGTAGAGCAGTGTTTCTCAACCTTGGCCGCTTTAAGGCGCGAGGACTTCGACTCCCAGAATTCCCCAGGCAGCCATGCTGGCTGGGGAATTCTGGGAGTCGAAGTCCACACGCCTTAAAGTGGCCAAGGTTGAGAAACACTGGCATAGAGGGACAGATGCCCCGCTAGCTGTAATCTCGGCCCCTGTTCCTGTGACGTTCTTCCCAGCAACGATGCCGTACGTCTCCGTTCAGCCAGATAATCAGCCCCTTCCTCTGTCCACCAGCGCTGCTCGGGCGTGCATTTGATAATAGTAGTAGTAATAAATAGCTACGCATTAAGCAAAAGGGGTAGAAATGCTGCTTGGCTCATAGCAACTGAAAGTTGGGATAAACGGAAGGTACGATCCAGTTTCCTGCGGGCTTCTATACACATTCTTGCCTCCTCGCTGCAAATGCTGCGTCCCTTTCTTCTCATTCTGCCGCTCTTTTAAAAAGCTTCTAGAGATGAGGGGACGCTTCCAAAGGGGTACTTGATCATCAGATGCAATGTCTCCATTCACTATGGGGGGCGGGACGGGGGGAGAAACGGTTTCTGACCATTGAAAATGCGTAGGGCTTGGCTCGGCTCCAGTTTGAAACTGGTCGTTTTCCTTTGCTTGTCTGTCTGTGGCTCAGTACTGAACGAAAATGCTATTTCATGAAATAAGAAGAAAGCCATCCAAGAAAGCCTCTCGCTCTATTTGCAGTCCGTGGGGGACAGTCAAGTAATTTCTCAGTTTTTTTTTTCCTCCCCAGGAACGGACTTCAAAGCGGGCAGGGCCCCTGTAACATATCACAGAAGTCTGTGTGTGTGCGTGTGTGTGTGTGTGCGTGCACGTGTCTGCGTGTGGAGGAGAGATTAATGGCTGCGTTGGGGTGAAATGAGAGGAAGAGAATTGTGCTCTGTATTTAATTATGTTGCTGTAGAAATAAAACAAGAGGAATATTCTCTGCTTCGTTTTTTTCCCCCCTTTCCCACCCTTCTTTCCCATCCTCTTAGCTCCGCAATTAGAAAATCAGAGTCATCAGTGGATCTCCAAGGCTGTTTTTAGGGAGCTGAGCTGGGTGACTAAATGTCTCCTCCCAACTCTATGCTTCTATGCAGCAATCCAATCCACGTTTGAATTTGTGATTGTGTTTTTAGAGAGATGCATACACACCCTATGAACACACCCATATTATTGTGGAGAAAATCTCTCTTCCCCATCTGTAAACCTCAGAGAAGTAACCCATAATGTGGATTACTTGGTTTTTCTAGCGTTGTTTGTTCCCAGATATTGCAGTCTACAGGTGGTGATTTATTCAGCAAACCATGATTAACCAAACTATGGCTAAGAGTGATGTGTAAAAGGTAAGCTCAATATCTCTCAGTTGCCACCATGGTGTAGCGGTTCAGATGTTCAATTGGCACCAGAAGACGGGTATAAGTTCATCCCCAGCCTTTCCGTGTCAGCCCAACCTACCTTACAGGGTTGTTGTGAGGACAAGGAGGAGGAGGGGACATTATGTAGGCTGCCTTGGGATCCATAAGGAAAGGCAAGATGTAAATCTAACAAATTTACCAGCCAGCTACACGGTGGCATATTCTAAGGCAAATACAGAGAACGGGGAAACGTCCATTGGACGTTGTCACAGACCTGCTTGAGATGGACTCACACTAGCTTATGAGAACTGGAGTAACTTTTTCCCTTGGCAACAGATGTGTTTATTCTCTAGCCAGCAGCCTCTGCCCATGTGGAAATCATTCATGCCTTTAAAAACAACACTCGCAAGACCAGAATCCTGTGTGCTTGGCAAGGGTTATATTTAACATTAGGGTGCTTGGTGATTGATACGTAAAATTAAAGGTGTGGGTTTGAAATGTATGCTTTGTAAAGCCTTAACAATAAAGAGAGCTGGTGTATATGTATGCCTTTCATACAATTATTTTTAAGAAGCTTGGCTACTTTTGGAGTGTAGAGATCTGTAAGGTAAAGGTAAAGGTACCCCCCCCCCCCACATTTGTGCAGTCGTGTCCGACTCTAGGGGCCGGTGCTCATCTCCGTTTGTTAGCCGAAGAGCCAGCGTTGTCCGAAGACGCTTCCACGGTCATGTGGCCACATGACACGTGCAGAACGCTGTTACCTACCCACCGAAATGGTACCTATTCATCATTTGCATGCTTTCGAATTGCTAGGTTGGCAAGAGCTGGAGCTAGTGCGGGAGCTCACTCCGCACGCAGGGCTAGGGATTCGAACCTCCGAACTTGCAATCTTCCGATCGACAAGCCTGGCGTCTTACCCACTGAGCCACCACGCCTCACCTGTAGAGATCTGTACAGATGCTGAAATTCACACAGACAGATGTGTGTGTGTGTGTGTTTACAATGTATGTATGTATACACACACACACCTCTCTACCTACCTATATATAGATAATAGGCAACACCAGATACATGTACATAACAAATATTTTATAATATAATAAATACTACAAATAATTTAATATACATAAATGATATAAATATGACTATTTGGACCCAGTTTACATGTATGAAATATTTAGATAATTATATTAAGAGCTACGGGCTCTATAATAGTACAATATAATAACACGGCGATTCTTGCGGCAGGAACTCCATTTCCCAGAATCCCCCTGGGCAACTGCAAATGAGCTTCGACGAGAAAGACAACTCCGGGGGGTGGGGCCAAGACTTACGTCAGACAAGGAAGCCGGAAACTCCATTTCCTGTGAGGTCGCGCGGCCGGGAGAGCCGCACCTGGCCAAGGCTCCGCCTTGAAAGGAAAAAGGGAGGGAGGAAAAACCCGGAGGGAAGACTACGCTTCCCGGCGTGCTCCGCGCGGGGTGCGCGTGCGCGGTGATAAAGTCGCACCTGCGGGGTGGGGGCGGGGCCGCCGCCGCCATCTTGTGCGAGGAGCGACCGGACCCGCCAGCCAGGAAGGACCGAGGGAGGCAGGAAGGAAGGAGCCGCCCGCCCGCCGCCGCCGCCGCCGCCGCCGACCCGCCGCGGAGGAGCCGCCGCCGCTGCCATGAACCCCGAGTAGTGAGTGTCGTCCGCCGCTGGGGCGGGAAGGGGCTGCCTCCGCGGTGGCCGGGCGCGTCTCCGCCGCCCCCTGCGAGGCCGGAGAAGGACGCCGCCCCGGCCTTGCCCAGACTGCCCCCCGGCCTCGTTGACAGCCCGGCGCGATGCCCGGACTACAGGTCCCATCGGCCCCGCGGGGGTATCTCCTGGGGGGTCGCACTATAAGTCACATCAGCCCCTGACAGGCTAGTCGACCCCCTTCCCTCCGGCCCGGAAGTCTTGGGACCCGGTGTCCCTGGGTGGGTTGGACCACGCTTCCCATCATCCCCAGCCTGGTGTTCTTCCGGAGGGGGGCCTTGTAACCCCATCCTCTGCTGGGTGTAGGTGGGGTTGCGGCCCCATCATCCACGACAGGGCCATCTTTCCCCAAAGCTAGTTCCTTCCGAGTCGTGGAATTGTCACCCATCATCCACTTCCCCCATGGCTGGTTCCTGCTGAGCTGTGGGGTTGCGGCCCCATCAACCACAGCAGGGTCAATTCCGCCCCCCCCCCCCGGTGGTTCCTGCTGGGAGAGTCGAGTTGCAGCCCCATTATCCACAGCTGCACCATGACTCTCCAGAGTCCACTGGAGTTGGGCGGCCAATAAATTTAAATTAATAATAATAAAATAATAATCTTTCCTCCTTTCAAGTTATGGCATTATACCCCCATCATCCACAACTGGGCAGACTTCCCCCATGGCTTCAGATGGGTGGGATTGCAGCCCCATCATCCACAGCAGGGCCACTTTTCCCTCCAAGATCGCTCCCTTTTGCTTCCCCCAAAAGAGGGGTGCAGTAGGCTTTTTTCAAAAAAACCATCATTCCCAGCTGACACAGCCTTAGGGATTTATACTCCCAACTCCGCCGCTGGGTGTAAACGACTTATTACCCATTCTGGAATATTGTATGCGTTTCTAATTGTTATAAATCCATATTAGAGCTGGAAAAAAGGGAAAAATCCACCGCTCTCACCACGAAGCTGGTCGAATCTCCTACAAGTCCAACATTTGGGTCCTCTGAAGTGCTTGAGACCAAAAACACCTTGAGGAAGCAAATAAGGTTTTTTTCTTCCACGCAAAACCCTCTCATCCGAAGTCTGCCGGGCCGCACTGGATTAACTGAACCATGGTTTCCTCAAGCCATGGTCCTCGAGCTAGTTCCTGCCTTCATACAGCCCTCCCAGATGTAACTGGATGGCATTGTTGGGACTCATGGTTTGTGCCTGGCCCATACAGCTCCGCACTAGCTTGAACTGTGAATTTGGGCTTGTTGCTAAATCAAAGTCCAGCTTGGAATTGGGGGGGGGGGGGGCAGAGAGGATTGTGGCTCTTAAGGCAGGGGGCTGCATCCCCCCCCCCCATTCAGTCCCCATGAAAAGTGACATCTTACTGGGAAGAGAAAAGTCCAGGGCTTAGAGATTCCTAAACTTCCCTTGCCTTTCCTTTCATGGGGGAAAATGAAATAGTTTATAAAGAGGCCCCCCCCCCAAAAAAATCCCCTTCCTCCATTATGAGTCATTAATCTCCCCGATCCCTCTTTTACACATTGGTCGAACTCTTATATTCTCTTTTTTGTTGTCGTGTCCCCCCCCCCCCCCCCCCGGCCTCTTCTGAGTCTCCAAAGTCACAGAAATCGGGAATTGATCACCATTTCGACCTCCAGTTGCATTTATCCTGAGATGGAGAAAACCAGATTGTGGAATTCTTGGTCTTTCTTGCGCTTTCTATGAAATATCTTGCATTTCATGTAAACATTCCCCGTCTTTCCCTTAACTTGCCACTCACATTAAAGTCTACCATTAATGTGGCTTTTGAAGGAGAAAAAAAAACTCAACTGGTGAAGTAAATGGTTATTTAACAATCTGCTGTTAGAGGTTTTCACAGGATTTGCTTGTCCTTAATGTATTTGGTCCCTCTGAACTCTGGTTTGTGCTGCAAAGTTCATTTAAGGTGCCACAGAATGCCTTGGGTTTGTTCTGACAAAATAACATAGTCCCATCTTTGAAAGTCGGCTTCTGTGGGAGTTAATTTGCCTCTGTGCTAAGCACAGGTGGGCTGACACATCCCTTAAAGCCATACTGTAGAGTAAATTTTTGCAAACCACGATGACTGGCTTCACCAAACAGGCCAAGCAAAAATCAAACCAGTCTCTCTCTCTCCTTAAAAATCACATTGAGTGCCACCGAATGGGATTATCCAGAGCTATTCCTTGTTCATTCGTATAAATCATTGTGTATCAGCGGTAGAGACTTGTGTGCAAGGAAAGAATACAGCCCCTTTTTGCTTAAATGCGAACACAAGGCTCTTCAACCCTGCATTCTTTGTTTTAATTCTGAGAATTATAGAAGGGCGTTAAGAATGAATGTGAAACAGTTGAATAAGTGATTTTTAAAACTGCACAGGTAAAAAACTTCTTTCCCCCCCTTTTTAAGTTGGGATCTATTTCTTAGTTTCAGCTCCTGACTAGAAGGTGGATGCGCAAGCTGCAAAACAAACCGGAACGGCTGTAGAATAGATACTTATTATTATTGATAATGTTATATTTTACCTCTGATTATCAGAGGCAATACTAGTGGCTGGAATGTAGAAGAGGCGACTGTGGTTATGTACGTTGCCAGGTGTATCTGGTCAGCCACTGTAGGAAATCAGTTGCTCAATCAGATGAAACTTTAGCCGGATCTGTGAAGGTTATTCTGACGTTGCAAATGTAATCTGGGGGCCGGTAGTCTGACTCATAATCATAGTTGCTTAATTCCAGGTGACAGGAGGTTGGACTTCGGTCCCTGAGCAGAAGAGGCGAGTACTCTGCAGAAGCTCAGAGGCACACCTCTATTTAGGGTAATTTGGGGCTGGTGGGGGAGGACTCAGGCCTCATAACACAAGCTTATGAATTTAAGAGGTGCTTCTGAGAACTTGGAGTCACCCATCAAAATTAAGTACTGTCATTTCAGGCTATTTCTGCCATGTCCCCCCCCCCCTTTATTTCTGTCATGTGTCCCCATGTTTCATCTGTGGCAAGCTCTGACTCAGAGGATGGTCCTTGCTGTTGTCTTGGGGAGTAGAAGATCCAGTGTCACTTCTATGAAACGTCCTTCTCCAAACTTAAAGCCCATTAGTGGTGGTTCAAGGTGTGTTTTTTAATTATTAGGATTGTATGATAGGTGAGCAGACAGGCCAGCACTGGAAGAGGCCATGTGACCTTCTCCAGAACTTCTGGCCTGTAGCTCCTCCAGTTCCTTCTCATGATGGTGGAAGGAGATGGGAGTTGATGATCAAACCGTCCACGGGCTCCAGGTTGGCTGCCCACAGAGTGGCTCACAGCACCTCTGGATTGATTGAGAAGGACTTGTTAAGTTACCACTTATGGCCACCAGCAGCATAGGTGGTGTGCAACGTCTCTTTGATAGATGCATAGATGCCAAGTTTTGGTTGGGGCAAGGCCGCCTCACTCATATTGAGCAAGAGATTGAGCTGTGTCACCAGGAAGTGTCTAATGCAGCGGTTGCCTGTTCCATTAACTTGGACAGCTCATTTCCTATACTCCCAACTGCAATGTGTTTGTGGCTCGTGGTGGTGGTGGTGGAGGAATTGTAGCACTTCTCTACCTTCCAGGGGTGATGCGTGCACTGCTGGAAAAAAAACCCCAAAACTGTGAAACACTCTGCGTGTTGCGGAGAATTGCAAGAAACCCTACGTTTGTTGGGTCTGTTGGCCAACCTTGGGCCTATGGATCCTTAAATACTTCATGCCCTAAGAACTGCAGCGTTGCTCTTAGCTTTGTACAGACCTGGATCTTCAGTATTTGGAAGATGCTTCCAGCCTGAAAGCATTGCTCTTAGCTCTGGCGCCCCCAGGCAGAAAGGATAGGGTCATAAAATAGGAGCGGGGCGGAAAGAGAATTGCCGTTGGTGTTAGAAGCGTCATCCTGTGGTTACGAACCCTCCAGTTGCTCCTGAAAAGCTGGTGGCGTGGAAGTGTGCAGGGCACGTTCAGCAATCGGCTTGGGGAACCTCTTCATCAAATTTGTGGCCCTTAATTTTCCTGGGCACCTTCAGCTTCACAACTGGACTTTCTGGATTGTCCGTGAAGCTCCTAACCGCTGGTTTCAGGTGCGGTATGCATGCCCTGGAAACCTCTCCTCTCTTTATTTCTACCCTGTCCTTGCAACCTGGCAGACACCAGTTTACAATCCACAGCCTCGCTGTCTGGGTTGAAGTTAGAAAAACGGGGGTTGGATATAGCTTGACCCCCACAGGACGAGAAGCCTTTTCACTGCGTGTTCCTGCTTTGGCCTGGAGGCTGAATCCAGTTTTCACCTGGCAAGTGGCCTGAGCTCCCCGCTTCCCGTCCAGAAGATTAGCGAGAGTCCCTCCCTTCTGCTTTTAAATAAGGAAAAGTGCCAACACATCTCCTCGTGACTTGCCTGCTTCCTGTCACCTCTCTGCATGCCACTCAAAGGCTCTGTTAGGAAACTTCCTTCCTCTGACAATTGGCTTTACTCGCCGTTCAGTATTTGGGAGAAAAGAGCAGAGTCAAAACAGCTTGCTTGCTGTAGGGCGCTGGCCCAGATCTACCCCAGCAAGGGTAGGGGTTCGGCAATCCAGGGCCAAAGGTCATGCTGCCTGGGGATTCTGGGAATTGAAGTCCATCCATCTACAAAAACACCTGGATTGGAAAAGTTGAGTTAGCTGGTCTGGTGTGGCCATTAAGCATGGCCAAACTCTTGGCCCCAGAGCTGTGCCCGGAGGTGTATTATGGGATGGGAGAAGCATCTCCGGAGGGCCTTGGAATGAGAAATCTCACGTGGTTAAGAGAAGGTGTCCTAGGATTGAGAACTTGGATTATGGGTCTCCCCTGGGTTATGTGTGGTTGACTCGGCAGCTTCATCCTTCATACCAGGGTGATCGGACTGTTCCACCTAGAAAGGGCTACGAATGTGTTTTCCTGGTTGCCTGTGAACCTTTTGGATTTTAACCGAAATGGTTTTGTTTTTTGATCTATTATATGCCACCCAGAGGCGCAGCGTTCAAGTTGGGTGGCCACTTAAATTCTTGAATTTAAAGAAATCATCCTTGGCGACTCGAGATTTGGCAAGGTGGAATCACATGCTTTTAGCGATAATCTCTCTCTGCCCCGCTGGTAGAATTTAAGGCCTCTTGAGCTTCAGGCAATAGTTCTGAACCCGATCTTCCAACGCAGGACAAAATGTATCCGGGTAGTTGCCTGTTTATCATTCCGGTATATTACCTGCCCTTGCATTCCTAAATTGCCCAAACCAGTAAGAGAGGAAACGGAATGCATCAGCTGCAGCTAAAATCATCACTGGTCCCACTCAAAAGGACTGGTGGGCTCTGTTGGATGAGATCAGCTCTGAAAAATGAAGGCCAGGTGGGATGGGAAGGCATTGCCGATATCTTTGGCTCACTCTGTTGTCTAATCGTAAATGAAAGTTTGAGAACATTGGTTTCTTTCTGGGCCTTACTCTCTCTATATAACCGACCTTACCACATTCGTGGGCTCTCTTCCATTGGGGAGCTCACTTAATCTTCGGCAAAACTCAGCGAGGTTGGTTGGTTGGAGAAAACGGATGCTTGGTCTTCAGGGCCATGGGTCACCTCCGCTCTGGATGATGGGCAATGTTTTTAAGCCTGTCCGGAGGACACCGGCTTGGGAAAGCCATGGACCGATTCCCAGGCAGTTTCAGGCAGGGCGCGAGGGTCCTGCAGAGGTGCGGGTGCTGGCCACTCCGTGTCCCTGCCCATCCGTGGAATCTGAGCAGGGCGAGGTCGTCTTGGAATGAGCCTCAGATTCTGGGAACGGTGGTTCCTGGCAGGTTTTGAGCTGCCGCGAAGATCGGCCAAGGAAGAACAATTGTTCTGAACTTCTGAAGCTCATTGGGACACTGGGGGTGTGACCGCAGCTGGGAGGATAGAGAGAACTCCCTAGCAAATCGGCCAAAATACCCAGACTTTGGCCTAGTCTAGTGTTTCTCAACCTTGGCAACTTTAAGCCAGGTGGACTTCAACTCCCAGAATTCCCCAGCCAGCTTTCCCTTGCTGGCTGGGAAATTCTGGGAGATGAAGTCCACCCAACTTAAAGTTGCCAAGGTTGAGAAACACTGGCCTGGTCAATAATTCTACCATAAGCCCAGTCCTATCTGTCTGTTTTCCAGGAAGCGCAGAAATAATCTGCTTTTTAAGTGCAGTGGTTCCGTTGGCTGGAAACAGTTCCTAACTCACCTCTTTGGCTAGTGCCCATCCGAGTTCCTTTCCAAACATCTCCAAACAGAGGCCAAGGCTTGTCAGGTACCAAACAAAATTAAAACTGGTTCGTGGAAGCGGATAGGTTGCAATCAGCCATCTGTAGAAAGTGTGGCGCTTTTTCAGTCCTTTTTTTTTTTTTTTGGACTGTTTTGCCTCTGCCGAGTCAGACTCCGGTGAGGGAAGGGCCTGAATTTAGGCAGTCAGGTGTAATCTGCACAGAATGTCTGGAATAAGAAGCAGGCTGGGAACACTGGGAATTGTGATCCCAACCCATTTGGCATTCATGAAGATGGGGAAGACCCAACATGCGTTTTGGGACAGGGATACGGTAAAAGGTAAAGGTTCCCCCCGCACAGTTGTGCAGTCGTGTCCGACTCTAGGGGCCGGTGCTCATCTCCGTTTGTTAGCCGAAGAGCCAGCGTTGTCCGAAGACGCTTCCGTGGTCATGTGGCCGGCATGAAGCGTGCGGAACGCTGTTACCTTCCCACCAAAGTGGTACCCATTCATCTACTTGCATTTGCATGCTTTCGAATTGCTAGGTTGGCAAGAGCTGGGGCGAGTGTGGGAGCTCACTCTGTCACACGGGTCTCGGGTCTTGAACCGCCGACCTTCCGATTGACAAGCCTGGCGTCTTACCCGCTGAGCCACCACACCCCCTTAAGGGATATGGTGGCCCGGTGTTAATAAGCAGAATATTCCAGCTGGAATCCCCCCATTTCCCCAGACTGTATCCATACAAGAAATATGTCAAGTCCCCCTGCCCCCGGAGATTAAGGAACCCATTTTGTGTCCATTCAAACTATCTCTCTGTTCTTTTTCCAGTGATTACCTGTTCAAGTTGCTTCTGATTGGCGATTCTGGTGTGGGAAAGTCCTGTCTCTTGCTACGATTCGCTGTGAGTGTCTAGAGTTCCCCAAGATGGCTATTTTTCTTGCTAACCATTCGTCTTTCCAAGGCACTTCTGAACTGTCGCTAATTTAGGAGAATTTTGGGGGAAGGTGGGCCAAGGAAAGAGGCACAAAACCCGGGATTACGCTTCTGGAATTCCTTATCTGCCCCCACCCCAGTCTTAAATCCCCTTGATTGAAAAATGAATTTTTGGGAAACTTCTCTTCTTGTTCCCCCAGATTAGAATCCCCGAATTAGATTCCTAAATTCTAATTCCAAGCTAGGTGCGTTGATTTAAAACGTGTGATTTATCCTTTGCATCAGTTCGGAGAGTTTGAATGTTAGAATTACGGGTAGGGTGGATTAACGCGGAATAAGGATAGGACTGGCGGAGTGAACCCTTTTCTTGGTGGTGATTTTCTTTTTTCCCGGTCTCCACGCTAGGATGACACTTACACAGAAAGCTACATCAGCACCATCGGGGTAGACTTCAAGATCCGTACCATCGAGCTGGATGGCAAAACCATTAAGCTGCAAATTGTAAGTTTTGGGAGGGTGGGGGGCAGCCAGCCTCCCCCAGGGCCCCACGTAGGTCCTGAAATTCTGCAATTAGCAGCTGAAAGATATTCTAGTAATGGGAGCATCCCGGAACAGGATAGAGAAGGGACGTGGGTCGTCCTTCCGCCTAGATAAAGATATTTGGGACGTGGGTCGTCCTTCCGCCTAGATAAAGATATTTGGGACGTGGGTCGTCCTTCCGCCTAGATAAAGATATTTGGGACGTGGGTCGTCCTTCCGCCTAGATAAAGATATTTGGGACGTGGGTCGTCCTTCCGCCTAGATAAAGATATTTGGGACGTGGGTCGTCCTTCCGCCTAGATAAAGATATTTGGGACGTGGGTCGTCCTTCCGCCTAGATAAAGATATTTGCTCTATCGCTGAAGCTTGGATTGGCCGAAAAGAGGCGGAGAGGGAGGTGGGAAAGAACAAACCGAGACACTAATCTTAGCCGCATGATACAGAATTTATTAGGACCTGCATCTGGATTGATGGTGAACATGGAGTTGCTGCTTCTGGCAGTTTGTGGCTAGATAAAGGGAGCGGAGCGCTTTCCAGAAACGTAGATGTAGAATAGCGAGGAAGAATCGGAGCCGAGAACCAGGAAAAAGAAAACCCCGTTCAGATGTTAATTTTTGCCCTGGATTAAGTAGATGGCATTGGGTTGAACCAGGTTTACCTTGGCCTCCCTTCTGCTAAACGCAGGCGGTGTTTGGGTGTCTTACCTAATTGTTTCTAGCATTACTGCTGGAGTACGGCAAGGTGGGTTTTATTTATTCATTTATTATTTAAATGTATCCCTGCCCATCTCCCCGAATAGGGGACTCCTCGCAGAGACCAAGAGCTTTCTTGCAAGGATCAATATATTGCTTTTCAAACAGTTGAGCAGGGCAGCGAGGATGTGGGCACCCAATCCCTCTGTCTGTGTTTGGTTTCGTTTTCCAGACACGGAGCCAGATGGTGTCTCTGATAAAAATAGACTCCTTTTAAAGAAAAAGAGTTCCTTTCCTCTTTTCGGAACTATTGACTGAGTTAATCCTCGAGTGAAGCTTCTAGATGTAGCATGCTGGCTGGGGAATTCTGGGAATTGAAGTCCATACATCTTCAAGTTGCCGAGTTTGAAAGACGCTGTTCTAGATCCCTCCTGGATGGATCTAATTGCCTGGTCCTTTGGCTAGGATGGTGTAGCCCCTTCTGAGGCGTGGATGTATTTTGTTCTACCCAGTTTTTGCCATCTTCTGTTCCTTGTTTTTTACTATTTTATTTGATTATATTTTATATTTATTATTTTATTATCTTTCTTGTGAACCGCCCAGAGTCCCTGGGAGTCAGGCGGGCATGTATTCAATAAATAAATAAGTAAAAATAATCCACCATGAATCCCGCAGCATAGTGCCGGATTCTCGAGATCCACCGTTTCATTCTGTCCGGGAGGGCGCTGACCTCATCTCCCCTCTCTCTGCTTTCTCCAGTGGGACACAGCCGGGCAGGAGCGGTTCCGGACCATCACCTCCAGCTACTACCGGGGGGCCCACGGCATCATTGTGGTATACGATGTAACGGATCAGGTACAGTGGCAACCACGTGGCGGTCGGAGCAGCTGGGGAGAAGGACCACGGAGGCGGAGGAACCTTGGACGTGACCGGGTTCTGGGCCTGATGCAAAACTCTGCAAAGCTCACCTGGAAGCAGTGACATCCAGAAACCAGGCTCTCGTTAGCATGCATTTATAGAACGCCAGCTCGTTTTTTTTAAAAAAACGAGCTCTTTCCACCCAGTGTGGAATCCCGTAATTGGATAGATCCCCCCCCCAAAAAAATTGAAAAGGGACATAACAGTGGTGACCGTGAGAAGGATAAACGGGCTACCCCACCAGCTGAAGGGCATCGCCGTTAAATTGAAACCCTTGCCTCAGCAAAACATCTGCAGGAAACATCGGACCTGGCTGCAGGAAAATGCAGCACCGAGGGCCAGTCTATCAGTTTGTGGGAGGATATTCTGAAGTTGGGGCACCACTGTGGCAAAGACACTTTTCTTTGGAGCAGCAGAACGTTATAAGTGGAACTTGGGGAGCATTTAAATCCGAAGGTTGGCCCTTCTGCCACAAAGCTGCAGGCACTCGCCGCTTCCAGCTGTGTGGACTTCAACTCCCAGAATTCTCGTTTTTGGCCATGGGGCTGCGGGATTCTGGGGGTTGACGCCCGCCCGCCTGGAAATCCCGGTTGGGAAGCAGCGCCCTAGCCCTTTGGATCCTCCTGCGGGTGGGGTAGCTCCCGGACCGCCCTCCAGCCTCATCTTGCCCCTCCCTCTGTTGCCCCCCTTCCGGCCAGGAATCGTACAACAACGTCAAGCAGTGGCTGCAGGAGATCGAGCGTTACGCCAGCGAGAACGTCAACAAGCTGCTTGTGGGCAACAAGTGTGACTTGACCACAAAGAAGGTGGTGGATTACACCACCGCCAAGGTGAGCCTCCAGCTGTAGGAAGTGCGGGGCCCCTCCTGCCACTCCCCAGGAGAGATCTGCAGGGAACGGGGTGGTCCGCTGGGTGGAAGCATCTCGGCTTGAGAACGGGAAGCGTCTCTTTATCCCCGTGGTGGTGTTTTTTTCTCAAAGTAGGTGCCAAATCTTGCAAGCCCAATGCAACAAAGAGTCACGTAATAGTTGGGGGGGGGGAAGAACTCCTCTCACCCTTGGGTCCGACGTGGTATAATCCTGGCGCCCACTTCAGCATTTTGCCGCCTCCTGTGACTATTAGCCTTAACATTTTGGCTGCTGGCGACGTCCCAAATCAGCCAGGCGTGGAGCGTTCCCTGCCCATCTAGGACAGGACGATCCGGGAGCTGGGCTGTCCTCGCGATCCTTAAAGCGACAGGGAAGTTCTTCCCCGTTTCTCTCAATTTCCCAAACTCCGCTTCACCCGTGGGTCCTTAATCCTTCCCAAAGCTTTTCTGAGAAACCCTTCCCGGTCTTTTTCCGGGGCCCCTGAACGGCCTGGCCCTTCGCGGGGAGCCCGCCGAGTCCCGGTCTCGTCCCTCCCGGCCGAGGCACTCTCTGCTCCTCACCTTCGCCTCTCCTGCTCGGACAGGAGTTTGCTGACTCGCTGAGCATCCCCTTCCTGGAGACCAGCGCCAAGAACGCCACCAACGTGGAGCAGTCCTTCATGACCATGGCGGCCGAGATCAAGAAGCGGATGGGGCCCGGAGCCACGGCCGGTGGAGACAGACCCAATCTGAAAATCGACAGCACTCCGGTTAAACAAGGAGGCGGCGGCTGTTGCTGAACAGGAGGGACATGTTCGCTTGGGGGGGGGGGGCGGGGAGGCCTGGGACAGGCCGGGGGAGCGGGGTCCTGCCGCCTCCCCGCCGTCCGGCCCCCTCCTCCTCCTTTTTTTCATTCTCTGAAGGTGGCTTTCCCGGATGATACCTCTGTGGAGGGGACGGGGCCTTCCCCCCCCTTCCGGCTCAGCTGCTCTGAGCGCCGTTGAGTGTCTTTGGCTATTTGTCCGTCCCCCCTTTTTTTAACTCTGGACAGGGAGGAGGAGGAGGCAGCTGGGTCTTACGGGGCCCGAGCCTCCCCTGCCAGTGGTTGGGGGGCACATCTGTGTCTGTTTGATGGGGGGCCGGGGGCTCCCACCCCTTAGGCAGGATCTGGGCAGCACTTTACTGATGTTGTCTTGCCCCCCTTCCCCCCCATCTCTCCATTTATATTCCCCCCCCCTTATTTTTCTAACCCAAAGCAGAGCCTGCCCATCACCGCCCTTAGTCTCCCTGCGTCCGGCTTTTCTCCCGCGTCGCTTTCCTCTCCTGCTGCCCTTGGACGGACGGCTGTTCAGTAGGAGACCCCCCCCCCCCCCCATCAAGGCTGCGTTTCGGGAGAGGCTGTTCCGGCCCGTCCTCCTCCCTGCGTCCTCCGGTGCTTGACTGCCGATGGAAGCGAGGCGTTTCCTTTTTCCGCCTGGACTTCGACCAGCTGCATCATTCCTTCCTCGCCACTCTTGAACCTCCTCTCAGGGCCTCCCCCCACCCCCAGGCCAGGGCGACCTCTTTCAATCCCCCCGCCGCCCCCAATGTCCCTTGGCATCCCTGTTCCTTCGCTAGCCACTGGAACGTCTCCCCCCGTGGGGCGGCCTACGGCCTTCCCCAGCTTCTGCATTCCACGGTTAATGAATGTATCTCTGCTGGGCATCCCCTGAGCTTGTGAGCAGTTTTGTAGCGTCCCACGTACCCCTCGGCTCCCCTCTTCCTCTTCCTCCCCTCCCGATGCTGCAGGGCTGCTCTGCTGGACCCCCCCCTTTTCCCCCTCTGTATATCGACCAAACGGAGCCCTGCTGTCTTTCCCATGCTGCTCCCCTTCCCTTCTAGCAGCAGGAAGCCGTTTTTTCTCCCCAAGCAGCTGCTCTGCCCCGGTGGTCCCTTCGCCCGTCTCATCTCCGCTCGCTCGCTCGTCCCCTCCCTCGCCCGGCTCCACTTTATTTAAGGAACGTCAGGGACCCTGCTGCGGGTGGAAAGTTTCGTCGGCTCCTTATTTGTCCGTTTGTTTGTTTTCCACAAGTGAAATCACAAAACGCAAATGAGAGGAAAAGAGAAAAGAGGGGAAAAAAATAATAAAACTTAACCAGCCTCTGCAAAATGAGGGTTTTCCAGGCTCGGTTGTGTCTGGTCTTTTTCGTCCTGCCGTCAAGAGGATGTAGAGGGGGGGAGAAGCTCGACGACAGCGGGGTTGCATTCGCAGGGGACCTATAACCACAATTTGGTACATCATGGTTTATTTAGTTAATCTAGTTTTAACTTGGCTAAGATCGAGAATCTGCTAGTGCAGTGTTTTTCAACCTTGGCAACTTTTAAGATGTGTGGACTTACTCCCAGAATTCTGGGAGTCGAAGTCCACACATCTTAAAGTTGCCAAGGTTGAAAAACCCTGTGTTAAAGTAAATCGAGACATCCTGGAAACGCAGGTGGTTGAATGTTTCCTGTGTCCGGCTGGTGCATCTCCTTTTGCTTTCCTTGCTGCAGTGCGATGCAAGCCACCACCAGACCTTTAAACCAAACATGGCTTAGGCAGGAAACCCAGAAACCCAGTTGTACAAGGCACACCGGGGTGAGCTAGCCCGTCTTCAGGTTCCAAGGAACAAAATGGCGTAGCTCACAAATCACAGAGGCTTTATAACGGGGGAGGCAGCCGAGTGAGATGCCCCGAGTGGAGAACTGAATCCCGGAAGATTTCCCCCACCATTTCTTACAGCTAGGAAGGGCCCTTAATCAGAATGAAAAAGCTCGGAAGATGCGTTTCCTCCTGAAAGGTGCCAGAGAGGTCCATCAAAGAAGTGCATGCGTTTTGTGGATGGGTCATTAAATGTAGTTAAACACCCCCCCTCAAAGGGAGAATTTATCCCAAGCCAGTTAAAAGGCTTGGAGAGGAAATGGCCTTTCATGAAATCGGAGGAGAATAAAGGCAAGATTTTTCTCTCTGGCATTAAAGTCCTTTTGAAAAGGACCGGAAATGGCAATTTGGAATTGCCCTTCCTTGCAAATCATCCTACAGCTCTTCGACATTCTTCCCGGTAAAGGAAGGAAGCTATTCAAGAGGAGGATAAAAATGCTGCCCTCTAGTGGCTTCACTTAGTCATTGCAGCTGCGAAAAGCTACGGGATGCCAGAAATACTGCCATCTGGTGGCTCAATGTGGGAACTGCACTAAAGCAAATAGAAATATTGCCCTGTAGTCGGAAGAGGGACGCTACTGCCCTCTGGTGACTCAGTTTAGCAACTGCATTCGAAAAGCCCTACTGAATAGGACGTGAAGGATAGTGCCCCCTGGTGGCTTCCAGGTGTAACTGCACTTGAACAAGTAAAGGGCTCCATAGAATGCTAAGAATACTGCCCTCTAGTGGCTCAGGGTGGTACGTGAAAAGGGAAAAAAATAGCGACTCAACCGGAGATTGAAACAGCAGCCAGGAGAAGAATGCTGCCCTCTGGTGGCGCTATTGTGCAAAAGAGAAAAGCGACCGAGCTAAAAGAACCCCGATGATGCCCAGGCCGCTGATTCAGGCTGGCCATTGCGGCTGTTAACGGGGCGGGGGGGGGGGACATATTTCAAGCTCAGAACGTCCTTTTGCAAATTCGTATCTTTTTAACGCCTCGGCCGCCGCTTGTTGATGGAGCCTTTCCGCCGCTCCGCCATGCAGAAATGTCCTCAAGGGGAACAGCAGAGGGCGCTCTTCCACTTAAAAAAAAATGCCTGGCCTAACCTGGGGCTCCTCTGAGTCTGCAACCTGGTGCCCACAGTACCGCGACGAATCCAGCCCCCTTCTAGGCCGTGGGTTTGGCGGCCCTACTCTCAATGTGCCTCCAAAGACGCTTCGTTCACATAACACCCTCGACCAGTTTCTTCTGGAAGATCTGGCGGCTGCTTTCGCACAACATGCCAAGCTAGCTTAGATTTAACCAGGATTAGCTTTGTGGAAGGGGGGGTGGTTCTAGCCTGGCCTGTTTGCTAGTTTATGGTTCGATGTTTTGTGCCAAAGCAGAAAACTACACATTCAGTCATCGCGGCCAGAAACTGCATTTATTTAGGAGATAGCAAGAACTGCAAATTGGGGCCAACCCAGAAATTAGCTAGTCATGCTTTAGGCTAGCATGCTGTGTGAATGTAGGAGCTTCATACAAAAGATACGTCGATACCCCAAAAGGAGAGAGGAGAATCTTGCACCGCCTTCAAGAGGAAGCTTTTATTTATTTCTTAGATTTATATCCCACTTTTTCTGCACAGAGGGCCCCTCCTTCTGTTTCTTCCCCACAACAACCCTGTGAGGTAGGCTGGGCTGGTCCAAAGTCACCGAGGAGCTTCTGAACCTGGGTCTCTCCGCTCTTAGTTCATCCACTTCACCGCTATGTCCCCCTGGCTGAATTTCCCAGAGGCAGAGCTGCGTTCCTAGGGGTATGAAATATAAAAAACCGTGGAGATCATCTAGTCCACCGCATGCCCGGCAGAAGAATCCCAATTAGTCCACCCCAATAAACTAGTAAAAAAATATCCAATCTTTATTTTATTTATTTATTTATTTTAATTTATCCCCGCCCATCTCCCCGAATTTATGACGCCTAAACTATTTCTTTATTCATTTTGGCATCCACCCTTGCTCATTTAAAAACGGTTGATATTCAAATAAAATAAATACATTTCCACCAACTTCCTTGGATTCCCATCGATTCTGGCGCGTAGTCTTGTATCGGGGACATAATCCAGATTTGCTAGAATTCTTCCTTGGTTTCAAGCTGCACGGGGGTAAAACACAAGAACCAACATGAAATAAATGGGTTCTGGATTTGTTTTTCGTTTCTGTGTTTTCCACTATCTTAACGCCCAGTATCGTCTTTTCCTATTTTTCCACTTCCTGATCTCATCCATCTTTTTAAAAACCCTTTATTGCGATCTGTGTCCATTTTTTTTTCTTTCACAAAAATTGTCATTTTCAGGGAACCTGAGTACAAACTAAAGGAAAATGTGAAACTCCAACTTTAGAGCAGAGGGAAGCCCACGTTGGACTCCAGGTGTAGATGGGCTCCATTTCCCATGTGCCACAGCCATCCTGAGCAATGATGGGAGCTGTGACGGGGGTCCCTGGCAACCCCCTGCTTTAAAAAAAGATGGCTAATTCTTGACTTCCACGGTGGAAGCCGATTTGGACTTTTTGGCAAGCTGAAATGGGGTGGCATCGACGTTTAAGCCACACTTTCGTTGGATTAGGGTTTGAGGATGGTGCACTAGCCTCAGGAAGCAGTAAGGAACCTTAATTAGCATGAAATAGAGAAACTTTACCTTTGGAAGACAATCTTACTCGGCTAGGAGTGATCGCCAATGATTGTGATGAGAGAAACTGACATTTCTTCCCGCATTGAAAGGCTGGCTGGGGAATTCTGGGAGTTGAAGTCCACCCATCTTAACGTTGCCAAGGTTGAGAAACACTGCTTTGGACATGGGGACTTCCATTCCCAGAATTCTAAGCCGTGCTCCCAGGGAATTCTGGGAACTGCCTTCTCCAAAGCAAACCCAGCATGAAGGTGGAGGTGTTAAGCCACGATTAGCAGTTTGCCAAACCAGGCCAAACATATACGTGAGCCCAAACACAGGCCACAAGGTTGCGGTTCGGTTCCAAGCTGGGCGCCAACAGTGGAGATGCGATTTGGATCCCAGGCAGTGGGGCACCTACAGCCTTCCTTGCCCGGCCAGCTGGGGGGTGATGGGAATTGTAGTCCAAGGCACAGACCCTAGCAGGTCGCTGGGTAAGATCTGCCGCGTCGGGGTTCGGGTTGGGGTTGGGGGGGCTGTGCGTCCACAAGTGGGTGCCCCCACTTTCTCTCCACGGGGAAGGATGGGAGTTGGGGTCCGGGAGAGCAGGTCCCGTCCCCTCTCACCCCTCCCCTCCCCTTTGGCCCAGGAAAAGCACGGGCGCCAGAACAGCAGCGCCCCGCATTGGGGCTCCCCCACGCGCCCGCCCCCCCGCCCGGAGCGTGCGAGTTTCAGTGGCCGGCTTGGACTACACAGCCGCTCCTCCTCTACCTGCCCTCGCTGCGCCCCGCGGGCGCCATGCTCACCTGGGCCGCGCGGCCCCGCCCCCGGTTCTGTCCCCGCCCCCGGCTCCTCCCCCGCCTTTCGCGGCGGCGGCGGCGGCGGCAGACGGCGGCGGAGCCGGGAGGATGCGGGGGGCGTCGCGGCTGCTCCCGCCGCTCTTCTAGCTGCCGCGGCTGTGCGCCCCCCGGCGCCGCCCCATGGCCGAGTAGCCCCCGCGGGCGCCGGAGAGGGAGGAGGTCGCCCCGGGCGCCCCGCCGGCCGCGCACCTGGCGCCCCCCGCCATGGCCTTCACCTTCGCCGCCTTCTGCTACATGCTCACGCTGGTCCTCTGCGCCTCGCTCATCTTCTTCGTCATCTGGCATGTGAGTGGGGGTCCCCCGGCACGGGGCTGGGGCGCAACGGTCCCCCCGGGGGCGGCAAGGGGGAGGGGCTTCTTAAAGGGCTGGGGGCATAGGGTTCTTAGGGGCTGAGGCCGGACGGATGGCCGGGAGGGCAGGAGGGAGGGGGGCGAAGGGGAGCCGTCTTGGGGTCTCCGACCTGGCTGGGGAAGTAATGGAGATGCAGTGGGGGGGAGAGCCAAGGGGGGTTATGGGAAGTGGGGGGCTGCCGGGCCTGGCAGCCCTCGATCGGGACGGGGAGGGGGCTGGGATCAGCCCAGCAATTCCACAGGGAACTTGGCCAGAAAACGGGCTTCCCCACGATCTGGAACCCAGGGTCAACCCTCCCATTGAAGGGCTGGGACAGGATTGGCCGTGGGGACGGGGTGGGTGGGGGTCACTGAAGGCGGAGGTCCAGGATCCCTGGCCAGGGCGGGCGGGTGGGCTTCTGGCGCCAAATGCCATTCTGGCTCCTGGCATCTTGTCTTTTCTCTGGGCATGCAAGTGTTTGGCCTCGATTGGGGGGGGGGGGTCTTTTGGCGGGAGGGGGAGGGCTGAGCGGTTCGGAAGGCAAGAAAGCCTGCGGGGTGCGGGGGTCCCTCGAAGCAGCCCGAGGGTCAAGGCGGAGGCGCGTTCTGCCCTGGCAGAGAGAGCCACTGCTCCTTGGGTCTTCAGGGTGCAAACACAGTCTTGTTTCCGGCCTGTAGGAAAAAAAAATGGTGGTTGTTTTTTTTTGAGGGGGCAGCAGCTGCTGTTCAAAGGAATGGGTGGGATTTCACCTGATTTGGGCTTATGTTCAGCAGAATAACCAGCAGGAAATCTCCTCCATTTTTCTCTTCTTGGTCCCTCAAAGGCCATTGATACAATCAATGGTTAATCAATTCAGCTATACAAAATAGTCCTTAAAAGGGGGTTTTTTTTGGGGGGGGGGCTGCACATTTGGAAAAAGCCACCACCTTTTTCCCCTGCAAGACTCACCTCGCCCCCCTCCCTCCCAACTTCCTTGCTATCTCTGATCTATCCTTCCGGGTTCGATCTCAGAAAATAGGAAAGGCGGCTATCAAGAAAGCCAGTCTTCTCCTTCAAGTGTGTAGATCTGCTTAGAGTTTTTTTTTTTCTTTTCCCCCTTGCTTCTTTCCTTCTGGTGACGTTCTCAGGAATCCCAGGAAACAATTTTAAAAAAAATCTCCTTCTATTCCTCCATTTTCTGCCATCCACCTCCCCCCCCCCCAAATTTTGCTTTGCCTCCCTCCTCCATCTGTAACCAAGGAACCTGGCTCCGGTTGCCATGGGAACTACATATGTTTACAAAAGATACTCCCTTTCTAATAAATGGGATACTGGCTTCTTTTAACTCCTTAGCTGCAGCGACTCTGCTCGGTTTTGGTGGTGGGGCCAGAATCTGAGCAAATTACATTCCCGTAGGCCTGATTCAGTCCAAGGATGCTTCGAATTCCAAAAAAATGGAATTAGGTTGGCATCGGCTTCTGTTTGACACACAGCCAGTTGGAGAAAGATCCAGGGATGCTCAACCATCCAAGGTATGACCAAAACAATGAAACAAATGCCTTGAAACATCTGCTTCTTTTCTCTTTCTAATGTTTAATCAGGGTTTGGCTATCTCTGGAATGATTTTTGAAGCAGGCTTCCATCCTATTAAATAACGCACCGGTTTCGGGTTGTTGGTAAGCCAGCCGGGTCCCCATAATTCAATTGCGCGTCAAATATTCAGGAACGTTATCCGAGGTTTCATGCACAGCGTCTTCATTTGAATGGTCACCTTTGCAATGTGGGCTCTTTGGATACGTATTCCCTGTACATTTGATAGTTTCAATCTCCTATCATTATTTTTAACATTGGTTTTCGAGGGAGGAGGGTCATTGTAAAGTTGTGGGGGGTTTTTTTGGTAACTTTGGAAAAAAAGTCTAGGCGTGCCTCCGTTCCAAAGGTGAACTCATCCGTGCGCGATGTGCCGTTTCTCGGCAGATGAGACCATTCAGGGACACACGGTTGTAAAATTGAAATCGCCGAGGGGGACCTGTGGATTTCCAGGTGCTACAACTACAACTCCCAGGGTCCCTTGCCAGTGGGTGCTCATGGGAGCTGTAGTTTCTCTGCCCTCCAGAATAAATCACATTAGGCTTGTTGGACAGAAGACACGTTTTACATCCCTGCTTGCACAGAAGATTTGGGAGGTTTATCCTCGGTCCGATGCACGCCAGATCATTGGCTTTTGCAGAACGAGAAGGCACAGGCTTTTCCAGGAGGCGTAAATTAAGCCTCCAGACCCAATCCAGACAGGGACTTCCATCTGTGCAAAGGAAACCTTCTGGGGGGGAAAGGTGGTTTCCACGTTTGCAACCAAAAACAAGGGCCGGTTGGCGGGCTTAACCCTAGTTCTCGACGTCACCTGTTTTCTCTCTCTGCGTTATTATTTATTAAACAGATCTATACGGCCGCCCAACTCACTCCCAGTGACTCCAGGTGTCTTACAAACATAAAACCCCAAATACAAACCCCACTACACCCCCAGCCCCCTGGGCATGACCTCCAGCCCAACCGAAATACCATATGAGAGAAAACAAGCCAGGGTTAGGATGTGGCCCCCCGGCGTTTGTCGTGAGCTGGGTTAAGGCACTGCATGAACATGACCTCAAGGAGACTCTGCCACAGGGCTCGGTGCATGCGCAGCTCAAAATCATAAACGTGTGTGTGCAGTTTTAGGTCACAAAGGTGTTCTCCACCTCCTTGGCACGCTGGCGTGTCTCGCCACCTGCTCGGGGCATAACACTGGTCCTGAGTTTCTAGTCCTCATGAGGAGAAGGGGGGGGGGCACGTTGAGCTTTGCAGCCAGCCTTCCTAAACATATCGCTGGAGTTTGTAAGGCCTGCTAGATCTCTGAAACAGGCTCAACCAGCTTGAGGCCCCCAGTTTTCTGTTTCTATGGCTACAGTTTTGGAGATTGGATTGTCCCTTTTGTTTAAGATTTATATGTTACTTCTGATGTACGAGGTCTCCCTTTTCTGGCCCAGCAGCTGCCCTCTGCTTCCGTCTTTGCTGGCATGCGCCACTGAGAGTGGCTATTCCAGGAGATATTTAGTAATCCAACATGGCCTCTGCCAGCGGCGGGGAGGTCTGGATGCCAGGCCTAAGTTATTTGAGCCTGCTTGGAAAGACGTACATGTTTTAAGAAAAGCCATCGAGGAATTTTTCTTTTTTTCTTTTCGAGTGGTTACAGCATTTGTTTTTTAAAGGCATCCCTCGCTGAAGAGAAGGTCGGATTCGTTTAGGCTAAGCCGAGCTTGCTCAGTCTTGGTTTTGGAATAAACTGGGTTGGACTGGCGCCAGGGACTAGCCACTTAGCCTTCATCGATTTCTTCGTCCTTCGGATTTCTTCCCCGTCCTTGCAGGTGTGGCAAGTTGCAGATCCCATTGGCAGAGAGGACCTGGCTGGATGGGAGTGATGGGAGATGTAGTCTGTGGCTGCCAGGCACGTTGGTAGGGATGCTGGACTGGGGGGGGTCCAACACATCTGGATGAGGATTGTGTTGGGGGCAGGCTGCGTGAAAAGGCGTTGAAGATATAACTTGCGGGTTACAATGGGGGGGGGGGCAGAGGCCGTCAATGGATCCCAGGTCTCCCCCCCCTTGTCTGCTGGGTGCAATTTTAACATGCCCTCCCAAAAAATTGACGGCTGTGGTTGCCCTAGCAACCGACAGTACCTTCGGGCCTTTCCCGTCAAGGTGAAAACAAGAATAAAAACATATTCCATTGCTTTATATTGTTTCTCTCTCCCTCTTCCCCCGCTTTTCCGTGGGGCTGGGCTGTTCTCAGGGCCCCCCGGTAAGCCGTCAGGATATGTGGGTGGCTGGAGTTAGCCCAGGAACCCAAGTTTCCAAACCTTTTTGCTCCACCAGCGTTGACGGGGTGGGGGGACGGCTTGCGGGAAAATAAGGCCAAGGGAAGCTAACGTCACCCCCACTTCCTGGAACGGCTTGCATGATTTGGCTTGGCACCATCCAGAAGCAAATACTGGGAAAAGGTGTGTAAAAATAAAGCATTTTGCAGAGAAAAGAAGGCTAGGATTAGATTAGCCCGCTGGCTAACCAAAAGCAGGGAGATTAAGGGGACGGGTGGAAAAGAACAGTCAAAAAGAAACTTAGGATAGATAACTGCAATCTAACTCGAGTTTGAGAAGTTTCCATCCCTTTCAACGCTGCCCAAGTTAGTTACTTTTCATTTCCTTTCCTTTCATTTTATTTGTACCCCTTAAAATTAAGCTCTGGCTTTGCCATGGAAGATGGCCCTGTTTCCTTTCCTTTGTTTCTTTCGAGTGAAATATTTCAAGGTGGCTTTGCCTTGCGCATCTCCTAGGGATGCACCGCGAGGAAACCACTAAAACTTCAACAAAATTGCCCTGAGACCACTTTAGCTGGCTGACTTGTTGCTCCGCACTCAGGATATAAGGTGGAGGCTGAGATTCGTCTCCCTGATCAAGGATTCAAGTCAATTCAAACACACACACACACACACATTCCATGACCTTGGTGGCTCCTAATAGACAGGCAATTTACAGAATTATATTTCCTCTCTCTCTCCTGAATCAATGTGACCATTTTATTTTTTAAACCCTAGGCTGGAAATGCAAGGAACAGAGTAATAACCAATTCATGGTTTCTCTCCAAACTAATCCTTGGATGGAAGTTTTCTGACTTTTAATACAAGAAGATAGGAATGTGAATGTCTGTAACAGCCACGTAGAAATAAGATTGGATTCCTGATGGTTTGATTCTAAGGTTAATCCACATTTTCGTTAAGGTTAAGAGATAAGAAAGACCCTAGGCAGTTTCCAATTCAGACCTTGCCTGAAACCTTGTAAACTTGGCAAGCAATTCAATGCTAAAATGAAAATCAAACTGATGCAATGTTCGTATAAGTTCAACCTTTGCAGACTCAAAAGTTTTGGATGCTGCAATATTTATTTTATTAGCTCAGGGAACTGTTTCTTGCTGGCAACAGTGAGGGTCTTAAGCTTAAAATAGCTTTTTCAAAAAGCTCCAGCAACTTTGCAGAATCCGGGTTTCACGGCTGTCAGGGCTGACAATGGAAGCTGCCATTTTGAAGGCAGAGCAGAAAGGATTTTTCTGAATTGTTTGTCCTGATGCTGGGATAGTTCCTTTATTGGAATCCAAGGGGCAACCAGAGAGGAATATAGAAATGGCCAGCTCGGAAAATCCCTGAATAATTTACACGTTTCTTTAAAATGTGAGCCATACGGTGTGTTTTTATACAGTTATAGGCTGATCTTTGGATGTTTGCAGAATCTGGCTCTTTTTTATGTCCAAAGTCCCAGAAAGTTTGAGGGTAGAGCAGGATTTAGGGGTGGGGGTGGATGGGCATTTTCTTGGCAGATGTCCATCCCAATCTTTTTTCCTCCATCATGCAAGCTACAATCGTTCCCCTAAGAAATTCTCCAAAAGAATTTCTGTTTGGCTGTGCTCCAAATTTTGCTGAGCAGCGGCCCATCTCCGAGTTCGGAGCATTTAAAAATATATGAATATATGATTTTATAGATACATGAAATTGCAACAGGAGTGTCTCATCCGGGTGGGAAGAGAAAGGTTCTTGGCTGGGGAGTGAACGAGCAACTTTAAATCCTTGTTTCTGGCAGAGAGAACAGTTCTAGAAAAATGCATTTTGTGAGGCTCCAATATTGCAATCCTCCAAGATTGCTTTAGGCATTGTTGATGGAACGATGTTAATTTCCCGTGTTTTGTTATCCTTCAAATACTTTGATGCTATGTCAACTTCCTCCTTTTTCTCTTTAATGGAGCTCTCCATAGTCCTGAAACTACTTCTGATGCAAGACTAGATTTGATGAATACCAGAGCTGTTGGTATTTTTTTCTTTAATCGGAAAGAAGAGATGCAATCGGAGGGCACACCGTCGAAAATCAATCATACAAAGGGGCCCCAGATGTTCCATTTCTTTTAATTGGCTTTGTACAGCTTTTTTTTGTAAGCTTTAGGGGCGTGGTGGCTCAGCGGGTAAGACGCCAGGCTTGTTGATCGGAAGATTGCAAGTTCGGAGGTTCGAATCCCTAGCCCTGCGTGCGGAGTGAGCTCCTGCACTAGCTCCAGCTCTTGCCAACCTAGCAATTCGAAAGCATGCAAATGCAAGTAGATGAAGAGGTACCACTTTGGTGGGAAGGTAACAGCGTTCCGCGCGTGTCATGCGGCCACATGACCGTGGAAGCGTCTTCAGACAACGCTGGCTCTTTGGCTAACAAACGGAGATGAGCACCGGCCCCTAGAATCGGACACGACTGCACAAATGTGCGGGGGGAACCTTTACCTTTTTACAGCTTTAAAAAGGAAAAGAAAAATAGTAGTGAACGTCCTCGTCTCAAAATGGATATCTGGAACGCGTGCCCCTTGGAAATTCCTTCATGGCAATCCACTGGACCTTTATCTAGGAGATAAATCCTTGGAGGTTCGCTTCCAAGGTTGCGTGGCTTTGATTGCGCTAACTCATCTTTTCAAACTGCGTCTGGGGAACATAGATCCTGTGTGCAGACAAATATGTAGTGTTATGTCAAGAAGCTGCAAGATCAGATGTTTTCAGCACAGTGAGCGTGCTTCCTGCAGAAAGGGCCTGTCTCATCTGGACATAGGCCTCCGATGATTGTGGCAGTTAATTCAACTGCCCCCAGAGCGAAGACCTGCTTTTCCTGCAAATTCCCCACTTTTTTCTAACAACAACCTTGCGAGGTAGGTTAGCCTGAGAGAGGAGACTTGCAGCTTAGCTCAGATTTAAACTGGGTTTCAGCCACCCTCCCCTTTCCCGAACAGCTTCATCTTGTAAAAGTCTTTGTTAAAATTGCGGTCAAATGAAATAGAAACCGCTGCATGGTTAAGGAAGCAGCTGTCATTTAAAAATGGGAGGCTTGTTTAAAAAGAAGCATTAAAGAAAACATTTCTGTGTTTGATGCCAACTTTTTTTTTTATGGGTGTTATCCAAGAAAAATATCTTTATCCTCCTCTTCCAGCTCCAGAGGAATTATGATCATTTTGTTGATTGGGATCCCAAATCTCTGCTTCTCAGTATTGACCTTCCTTCCCTGCACCTTCTACGGATGGCTCACATTGGTTGTTACAAGCATTGGCACACCTGCAGAAGTGCGAAGACGTTGCTCAGGGCTCTCCAATTCACTTAGGGCAGAAGTTCTGGAATTTGCACGTTTGCAGCTGCGGGAATGCAGAATGTGCTCTGTGTTCGTGGAATTGGTTTGTGCAATTCCTCTTTGATGGAATTCAAAGAATTCAAAGATTCTGAAGGCAGAATCTGTTTTATTGCGGGGCGCATAGCATGTTTATGTGAGTGCAACACCGGTGTCTCCTTAAACCGAGTTTAGTGCTTAGTTGGTGGCCATTGATGAATCTTTTCCATTTTTCCGTTTGTAGATAAGCCATGCTGTGCAAATCAGAGGCGGTGGTCTGCTTGCCACCCACTTGTTCCTTTATAATTGCAACCCTCGTGTCGAACCTTTGGGAACCATCCTATAGAAGCACTTTATTTTTTAAAAAAACATCATCATCCGTCTCCTCTTTTTTGAAAAAAATTGGTACTCGGTAGACGGGGAGCGGGGAGGAAGAAAGTGAAGGCGGATTCAGGCAGGAGAAAGACTCCTGTGGTGTGAAATCACTCTGGCTGGGCACACGGAAGTGCGCGTGTCAGCGTTGCTAGGCACTTTTCCCAGGCTCCTGTGGCACTCAGCATGGTTTTGACAGGTGATGGATGCAATTTTTGCCTCGACCGTCACTGGAGCAAATCACAGGGAATGAACCCCGGGTGTTTGGAGGTAAAAGCCGTGGGCCGGAACAAAGACGTGTTGGCCGTTGAATTGCAGAGAAGCGCAGCAAGGGTGGATTTAATTATTTAAAGAGGAAAAACAAAAAGAACAAAATGGGTTCATGAGGACTAGAAGCTTGGTCATTTTAAAATCAAGATTCTAAAGGCACCGTGGGCCCCCTGTCTGATGTCGCTGATCCCTAAGCAGCGGAGGAAGTAAGAAGAACTTAGTTGAACCAGACTGAGACTCGTCTAGCATTTTGGATCATGCAGTGATGGAATGGAGTTTTGAGGGAGTTCATAAGCGTGGACAAAGGAGGGCTGTCCTTGTCCGTTGCCAGCCCACAGCATCTGGTCTCTTGCCTGCAATTCAAGAGGTGGCCTGTAGCCATCACGGTTCACCTCTACGGATGGTCTGGATTCTCCATACATTTGCCCCGTTCTTTTCGAAAACCAGCCAGACTGCCCCTCCATCTCGTGGCCGGGAGTTCCATAGTTTCACCCCACCCCATGCTAGAAAGTTCTTCCTTTGATCAGCTCGGGATTTCCCCACCTTCCATTTCAGCGAGCGACCCAAAGTCCTAACACTGTGAAAGAAGGAGAAACGCGTCTGTAACGGTATGCGGGAAAGACCTTGGGAGACGGGGCAAAGAGATGCTGCCTAGGGAACGGTCAGATAAGAGAGGGCATAGCCCGCAGCTGCATCATGGGGGGAGAAAGAGGCTCAGAAGGGACCCTCCCTAGTTTCTCGGGCTGTAAAGGAGACCGGGGCGGGGGGAGAATTGTACTTTCGGACTTGCAAACTTGATGTCTGCCTTACGAGGTAGACCAGACAGGAATGAGCTAATTCTACTTTATTGTAAGGCTACATTGACAGAATCTTGCAAGTCTGAAAGCACAATTCTCCCCCCCCCCCCGTCTCCTTTACAGCCCGAGAAACTAGGGAGGGTCTCTTCCGAACCCCCCTCTGTGGTCCCCTTTCCTCTCAGGAAAGCTCGCGAATAATCTCTGCTGCCCTTTTCTTGCCCCTTGCAAGTCTCTAGTTGTAATGGCAGCACGCACGACGCGTGGGAAGGGAATCACATCTTATGGGTGGAGTGGAAACATCCCTTTCCTTGAGATAAAAGGGATTTTTGTCATGCTGGGGAGGCAGCAAGGGTTCAGCCTCTCCGCCAGCAGAGGACGGGGGACCTGGGGAGCTGTGGGTGGTTCTGGCAACGGGCTTCAGCCTCCCCACCACCACCACCACAAAATAAAGCCTCTTCTCTGCTCTCCATGTCGCTGGGAAGCTCTCCTGTTTGACTCACCCAACTTGGCAGGATTTTGCAGGCCGCCTTGTTCCCGAGAAGATGCCGCGGTGGGAAATGGCAGATGGGGCTAAGGATCAGCCGGTTGTGTGTGTGTGTGTGTGTGTGTGTGTGTGTGTGTGTTCATGCACAACATAGGGGGGCAATGGAGGAGAATGGCACCAAAGGAGAAAAAACACCCAAGCTATGAATGTGGACGCCTTCTCCCCATAGAAGCTGGGGGATCCAACATGCCCGGGTGACCCCCAGATTTCCCCTTCTGCAAGTGAAGATGTTGCTTATGATATCGGAAGCTGTTCATGGCATCAGGCCTGGTTATTTGAGGGACTGCTGATCTCCAGGAATTTTTGCCCGTCCGGGAAGATCAGGCCAGGCGTGTGCCCTTCAGGTCCCTTCGATTAAGCCAAGTCCTTTTTTGGCACCTAAGAATGGTGGTCTTCTCTGTTGTGGTGCCTGCCCTCCGGAGGTCTGTTCAGCTCCCCCCCCCCCCCCAGCTCCCCCAATGGCGTTCAGAAAGCCACTGAACCTTGCCTTGCCTCGGGGTAGGGCAACAGTTGAGACCCTGTAGAATGTGTTTGTGAGGCATGGACACACTTCCGGCCGTGTAGGATCTATACCCTTGCTCTGATTTTTCTTGCCTTTCAAAAGCAAACCGCCCAGCCTGGTTGGAAATCGGCAACCTCTGCATCATATTAATAAATAAATATAAAGGGGTTGGACAGAGGGAGCAGGAGAGAGAAAGGGGGGGATTGTGGGGGTCAGGAAAAATTCCTGAGGACGGAAGGCCCTGGTGGGCAGGGGAAACCGGATAGCCAGCCTAAGCTCGGTTTTGTCAAATTCCTGCCATCAAAAGAGGGTGACAGATGGGACAATGGAATTACATCCCTCTCTTCCGCCCAAATCTGCTCCCTAAATGGCTGGCTTATTTAAAAATCCTTCAGAAAAAAAAAGCAGCTGCATTCACCTGGCTTAGAGCAGGGTTTCTCAACCTCGGCAACTTGAAGATGAGTGGACTTCAACGCCCAGAATTCCCCAGCCAGCCTGGTTGAGAAACAGTTTAGTAATTAGTTTTGTGAATCCAGCCAAGTGTATGCTTCAGTGTCCTTCATGTATCCAGTAAACGGGCTTGTTCTGTAACCAAGTTAAATATATTGCATAACTGCCATTCCCTTCCCTCCCCCCCCCAGTGGTGCTGTTGTGCTTGGAGGAGCAATCCCAAGACACACACACACCCACTAGATCAAACTGAAAATCCATCTGAATCCCCCTCATGTGGCTTTCCCTTACTAATTTATCTGTTTTCCAGGAGCTGGTCTAGAAATGGTACACTATTCCTGAGGGTGGAGGTTCCATTTAATTGTCATGCCCCATAGCTGTTCGTAAGTCTGCTCTCCTTCCCATTAATTTATCTTTTTTTTGAAACCAAAGGTGATATCCAGTGGCAGTGAGTTCCCTAAGTCATAGCCTCGATGAAGAAGTCTTCCTGTGTTCTTTTCTTCAGTATATACAACATGGGCTGTTAAAGTTTAACACTGAGAGAAAATGATGGTTGGAAATACCTTGGCTCAGAGTTACTGTATATGTGAATGCAGTCTGGGGAAAGGTGTGCGTGTGGGTGCGTTACCTTTTAAAACAAATACAATCTTTTTTAAGATCACTTTTTCTTTTGTAAGAAGTGACTCGACTCACAAGAGATAATGTAGATCAGCCTGGATGCTGATTTTTCACAGCGGGTGTCTGCCAAGCAACAAAAGTGAATTGGGCTCTCTTCAGATATCGTTCTTTGTGAACTTTTTAAAACCTTTTTGCCGCTGTTCTTTTTAAATGATGAATAAGCATGGGGAATAAATGGGAATCGTTATAATCTTGTCAAATAGAAGGCTTGTCATGCTTTTTTAAAATAAAAAATCATACAGACTAATGCATTCCCCCCCAAAAAAGAATGGGAAAGTATTAGATTATAGCATTGTTCAATATATGATTAAGGAGGTTACACACACACACATACATATACACATATACATATACTGTACATACATAGACACACAAACAGATACACATACAGATACATAGACACACACACATACACAGTATATACATATACATACATAAACACACACATACATAGACATAGACATACATAGACACATACACATACATATAACACACACATATACACATGCATACACATACACATACATGTACATATACATACATACACACACACAGATTGTTTTATTTGTTACTTGAGATTACACTTCAGTCTAGGAATCTGAAGATTTCCAGGTGTTGCTGGCCCTAACTCCAGCATCCATCATCATTACTGGCAGGGGCTGATGGATATTGTAGTTCAGCAACATCTGGAGGACCACTCCGGGGGTAACTTCTGACGTCCTCCTCAGTTTAAGGGCGTGGATAAAACTGTGTGCGGGGACTCGTCTGTCTGCCGTGCGGACAGTGCCTTTTTGTGGCCAACGCAGGTCCGTGTGCGAATTCTGAATCCTGATTTCCTCCACGCTTCTTCCCCTTTGGAACATCCGCGAGGGTTCACGACGTTCAGGAGGAACGGTTGGTTGCTGCAACGGGTCAACCTGCTGTGCGCATTTTCCTTCAGACGGGCAGATTCTCAATCGGTGTCTCTTTTTTCTCTTCCCTTGTTTAGATAATCGCCTTTGACGAATTGCACATAGATTTTAAGAGCCCAATCGACCAGGGCAATCCAGCCAGGGCAGTAAGTCTAAACATATCGTGTCTGAGGTGTGTCTGTCTCCATTTGTTTGTCTTTTCCCTCTCCTTCCTTCTTCCCTTCCAGGTTTTTGTTTCCTTCTGGCCAAAATAATCGGGTTAAAAGTAGGAACTAACCAAATGCCCATTACGGGTAGTCCTTGACTTACGACCACTCCTGTTGCTAAGCATGGCAGTTGTTAAGTGAGTCACGCTTGATTTTACAACCTTTTTTGCCGTGGTCGTTAAGCGAATCACTGTGGTTGATAAGCAGATCACCATGGTCATTAAGCGAATCCGGCTTCCCCCATTGACTTTGCTTGTCGGAAGCTGGCTGGGAAGGTTGCAAATGGCAATCTTATGACCTCAGAATGCTGCAACTGTCGTAAGTGTGAGCCAGTTGCCAAGTGCCTGAATTTTGATCACGTGTCTGCAGAGAAACTGCAACCGTCGTAAGTGCGAGGACCGGCCACAAGTCACTTTTTTCAGTGCCGTCATAACTTCAAACAGTCGCTAAATGAATGGTCATGAGTCTAGGGCTACCTATATAAGGACCGGCACTGCGGTGGCGGAAGAAGCAGGAGAAGAAAATTCTCTGCATTCCCTTTGCGAGAGCTGAGTTACAATACACACACACAGGGTGCAAAATGTCCTAGCAGAATCTACACCATCACCCCTTAAAACAGGAAATGTTCCATTTGGTCAGGATGAGAAGTCTCCTTAAATTTGGAATGGCTTTCCGGACCTCCTTCCCCCAAACGGGATGGGTGGGTGAGACAAAACTATCATTTAACATAATTTAAATTTAATATCATTGAAATGAAATTAACCGAAGCTCAGACAGTTTACATGCAGGGTTTGCAATTCCCCCCTCCCCATCTGTTGCATGGAAATTACAATTTCTGGAGGGGTTGTGCCCCTGTGAGTGTGAGTGAGGGTGTCTAGGCGTGTGTGTGTGTGTGTGTGTGTGTAATGGGGCAAGACTTGAACTGCAGGAAATTAATCTCCCTCCCTCATTTGACGTTCACACGAGACCACTCCTCTTCCTGTCTGATTTCAGTTGCTGGATCCGGGTGAGGACAAATTCCAGGAAAGGTACCGTAGGGGAACGAATGTAGGCAATAAAGAGCAGGACGTTTGGTCTGTGCATTTAAAAAGATGTTTTTAACCCCTCCTGCGTTATTAATTGCTCTGTGCTCTCAGCTTAGAAACCGAAAAAAGCTTGATCTTTTACTATCCGGAGAGGCCCGTTAGGAAACCTGAACATTTTCTGCATTTTTTGCAATTTTTTTTAATGAAATCCCTTTCAAAATAAGTCTCTTCATTCTTCTATGACAGAGCTTTCCAGACTGTGTGTCGCGACACAAAAGTGTGTCGCCACAGACAGTCTGGTGTGTCGCCACACAACCCGGAAGCGCTGATCATCATCAGCGCTTCCGGGTTTTCCCGCGGCGACACACCAACGGCGGTGCGCAAAAACCCGAAAGCGGCAGCAGCGCTTCCGGGTTTTTGCGCGCTGCCGCAACGGCGGCACTTCCGGGTTTTCCCGCGGCGACACACCAACGGCGGCGCGCAAAAACCCGAAAGCGGCAGCAGCGCTTCCGGGTTTTTGCGCGCTGCCGCAACGGCGGCACTTCCGGGTTTTCCCGTGGCGACACACCAACGGCGGTTGGTGTGTCGCCGCGGGAAAACTTTGGAAAGCCCTGGTCTATGAAAAGATGGTTCAAGTGTCACGGGAGAGAAGAAAATAACTTTTTCCCAGCAGAGCATAAAAATGATGCTCCCTGTCATGTCACTGGAGATCCTCTTCTTTGTGTTGCATGGCTACACTGCCTTCCCTGGCTGGGGATGATGGGAGTTGGAATCCCACGGGCCTGGAAGCAGCCACAAAGGCCAAGAGGGCTGTAACCCTCAGTGCCTTCCATGTATTTTAAGCCACAACACAGTGTCTTAGGTTCACCTGTCTCCAAGCATCCAAATCAACCATTACAGTGATGGTTTGGAGTTACGACGGTGCTGGAAAAACCGACTGGTACTCTCACGACTGTCGCAGCGTCCTCCACGGTCACATGATCACGATTTGGACGCTTGGCAACCAGTTTGCATTTATGACCATTGCAGTGTCACCTGGTCATGTGATCGCCATTTTCTACTTTCCTGGCCGGCTTCCGGCAAGCAAAATCAATGGGGAACTGCATAATTTGCTTAACGACCACATGGTCCACTTAACCCCAGAGTGATTTGCTTAATGACTGCTGAAAAAAAGGTTGTAAAATCAGGTCAGATTTACTTAATGACTGCTTTGCTTAGCAACCAAAATTCTGGTCCCAATTGCGGTCGTTAAGCGAGGACTACCTGTAATTGGTCTTCAGTCTTCATTAAAGTCCCTTGCTTGGTTGTTTCCCCAGATCCAAAGTAGAGGCCAGACTTAAATTGTGTAAGGAAGCATTTCCAGCAAAGTTTATCCATAGCTGGTCCACCAATTTCTCTGTTTCTGTGGGCTGAGGATGGGTGCATCTTACAGCCTAAGTAAAAAATTTGATACGGGTTTTTTTTTTTTTTTTTGCCATTTTCCATAGAACGTATGAAAGCTAGGAGTTTGATGCAGGAGAAAAGGAGCTGTTTCCATGGGCTTTTAAACAGACAGGTGCCTCTCAGAAAAGGCAGAGGCCATTTAACAGACCCAGAATCCAGTTCGTGGTTCAAGCAGGACCTGCGTAAACAGTTTCCAGCAGGCGAGGAAGCCCCGGTGAGAGAAAAACAAGAACATTGCAAAGATAATGAGGGACACTTTGCAGAGCAGAAGAAATTGTAGGTTATATTCTGGAATGTCCCAGATTTTTTGCAGTTGCCTCCAAATTGTAGCTGGTGCTCTACCAAGGAAGTGAGATGTCTCTCGGCTGGCCCATCTCATCCTGAAGGTATAAATAGCGCTGTCTGACCTCAATTTTTCTCCTCTCCCGCCGGGGCCCGAAAGCGCAGTGCAACTGAGGTATATGCCCTGGGTCTCTGCAAATTTGCAGGCTCCGGCCTGTGCAGGTGGAGAATTAAGACTCTCGACACACCTTTCCGCCCTCTTTGCAAGATGCACAGTCTCGAAATAACCCTGAAAAGTTTCGCATCTGAGCTCAGAGATTACGCAGAGAGATCCAAACTCGAAATGGGGAGGAATTCCCTGCCCCTTACAGCTATGGCCTCCTGAAGTCACGGGGGCTTCATCTGTGGAGGTTTTCTAGCCAAAGTTGGGCAGCTATTTGTCTGGGTTGGTCTGAGGACCCCTGCCCTGGCCAGGGGTAGGGCTATAAGACCTCCAAATTCCCTTCCAACGTTAGAAGTCTATGATTCAACATTTATACCCTTTTGAAATTACACCATCTTGGAGTTGGGGCTATGTCCCCAGGCATTCTTGCATGAGCACTCTGATTTTTCCCCATTTGATGAAATGGCAATAGAGGTAGTCCTCAACTTACGACCGTTCGTTTATTGACCGCTCAAAGTTACAGTGGCACTGAAAAAAGTGACTTATTACCAGTCCTCGCACTTATGACCGTTGCAGCATTCCCCCCCGGTCACATGATCAACATTCAGGCGCTTGGCAACTGGCCTGTATTTACGATGGTTGCAGCGTCCTGGGGTCACATGATTGCCATTTGCGACCTTCCCAGCCGGCTTCCGACAAGCAACGTCAATGGGGGAGGCCAGATTCGCTTAACGACCGTGTGATTTGCTTAATGACTGAGGCAAAAAAGGTCGTAAAATTGGGCATGACTTACTTAACAACCGCCTTGCTTAGTGACAGAAGTTCCAGTCCCAATTGTGGTCATAAGTCGAGGACTACCTGTAGAACATTATGTGCCTCCTGAAGAGCCTTCCAGTTTTCTTTGGAGGGGGCAGGAGAGCAAATCCCATTTCTAAAACCCAAACATGATTTCTGTATATTGGCCCCATTTTGCTCCATGGCGCTGGATCTTTCATTTGTGCGTCTCCATTCATATCGTTGAAGACTTCCTTCTTCAGTTGGGAATAGCATCCGTTTTTGTAGCTCTTTTGGCTGCAAACCTCTCCCTGATTTGCAATAGATCAGCCAACGATTATGCCTTTCAGTTCTTGAACAATTAAAATTTGGACCTGCCAGATCTTGCCGAGTGCCCGCTCCAGAGCTCCATGTCCTTGGCCACGTGGTCGAGGTCTGGCAATTGTCATTCAGCTCCATCTGGAAGCCGTAAGCCCCTGATTTGCAGCAAAAAAAGCCTTACCGTGCCTGTTCTTGCATTCATCCCTTAGCTCAGTCTTCCACATCTGTAAAGTGGGCTTGGTTGCACTCAAACGTGGGGCCGTTCTCTTGATTTCCAAGCGATTATAACCCAGACGTCGTTGCGTGGTTGGAGAGACCAGCTTTTCTCTACGTGCCACCCTCACATTCGTCAAGCTTGGGGGACAACTGAGGACATTTTTGGTGGCTTTGCAAAGCCGAACAGTCTTTCCGGAGCCCCCAGTTAAAGTCACCCAGCCGTCTCCTCCCTCCCCCCTCCATCGTCCCTGTTCCCTGCCGTCTGCGATGGTTTCATTATATTTTATATTTCCCCACAGAGAGAGAGGTTGAAAAATATCGAGCGCATCTGTTGCCTTTTGCGAAAGGTAAGTGTATCGGCTTTTCTAAAGTATCTTCTCCTCTCCGTTTAACCTCTTTTTCTAAAGATTCCTTTATTAGAAGCACGGGGTTCTCGGTAGGTCCTCGCTGCGGCGATCCTGGGGGACCTTTGGAAAGATGGATTGTGTGTCTTGTTACTGCGTCTTTTCCACTAAGGTTAAGGCTAATTTAAGACACAAGGGTGGTGGTGGGGAATTCAATATTCACAATGGTCGTCTGCCAGTTGAAAAAGCAATCCGGTTCATCCATAGAAATGCGTCAGACGAGAAAGGAGAAAGGAGAAAATAAGGGTTCTGCCACCGTACAATTTTTCCCCCTCCTGGTGCGTTTCCCGATAGTAACCACGCATCCTTTATTATAAACGACAGCCCTTTTATTTCAGAAAGCTGTCCTTTAGATTTATTTAATTTAATTGAGGATTCTCTGGGTTTGGCTTTCGAATTTTCCTTTGTAAAGCAAAGGTATAAATATAAACATTCTCTTTTTTTTTGGTTATCCTTATGAAGCTTTCAGATTTGCCCCTTTTTCAGGTTGGTCCTTTATTTTTTCCAACAAAATAAGATCACTGTACCTATGATGCCAAGTGATGTCTCTAAAAAGGCACTTGGCAGTCCCCCCGTTGGTCTGTCTTTTGTAGCGGGGAATCAGGAAGCAAAGGAGGGGTGAAGAAAGAGAGAAAGACAGGAGAGTTAGAGAAATCATCTTGCTTGAAGATTTTTGTAAAATACAGGTAGTCCTCGCTTAACAACCATTCATTTAGTGATGGTTCGGACTTATGACAGTGCTGGAAAAACTGACTTGTGACCGGTCCTCATGCTTACAGCTGTCACAGCATCCCCAGGGTCACGTGATCACGATTTGGGCGCTTGGCAACCGGTTTGTATTTATGACCATTGCAGCGTCCTGTGGTCACATGATCTCCATTTTCGACCTTCCGGGTCGGCTTCTGGCAAGCAAAATCAATGGGGAACCACGGGATTCGCTTAACGACCACTTGGTTCACGTAGCACCCACTTAACGACCCCTGCAAAAAAGGTCGTAGAATCGGGTCGGATTTGCTTAATGGCCGCTTTGCTTAGCAACCAAAATGCCAGTCCCGAATGTGGTCGTTAAGCGAGGACTACTTGTAATGCAAGGTCACAGCAACGTAAGGAATTTCTTGCTATGAATGCTGGAGTGCTTGATACGGGTCGAGGGAAGAGGAGTTAAAAGATTTAAAAGCAGAAGAGGAGACTCGATTCTCACTGTATTCACAGGATAAATAAAATACAGTTGCTGGGTTCTCATGATGGGCGATGCCCAGCACGTAAACCATATTCGGGCTTAATTGGATGATCCGATTCACTCAACCATTGGGAACCCCCAAAGACACAACTTTATTGTAGCGTCGTCTGGTGCTTTGTGTAAGTCTAGACACACAGTTGCCTTGTAAAGCAGAGAAGGCAACTTGGTTCCAGTCAAGGGCCGTGCTTGGCCATTTTGGCACGAGTTGGCAGACTCCGGACGAGGAAGGAGATAGGGCCAAGAGAAAAATTAGCTTTGTTGGCGGTGGGAGTGCAAATTAAATCAAGTCCCCCAATGGCCGTGTGGAGTTATATTGTCTTTCTCTTCTTAGCATGGCAAGGGGGAAAAAACCACCCAGGAGGAATGTGGGTGGGATATAATGGAAGAATTGGCATCGGGACCCCCTGCGCCCAAAACTATGTGAATGAGTGAGGATGAGGATGAGGGTGATTGATTATGTGCCATCGAGTTAGTGTCAACTCTTAGTGACCACGTACAGTAGATTTTTCTCCAGGACGGTCTGTCCCCAACCAGGTCTTCCAACAGAGCATCCATCGCTGATGTAAATCGAGTCTTTCCCACTTGCTGCTGGCCGTCCTCTTCTTTCCTTCTCTTTCCTTCCACCTTCCCCAGCATTACAGACTTCTCCGGAGATCTCGGTCTTTGCATAATGTCTCCAAAATATGATAATTGGAGCCTGGTTATTCGTGCCTCAAGTGAGAACTCTAGCCCAATAAAAGCTGTAAGAAATAAACCTTGGGTCTAGCTTTTCGTATTTGTCCTAGCTTTTTCTTCCCTTCTGGGTATGTTGGGCTACGACTCCCATCAGTCTCGGCAGGCTACAATAATGAGAATTGGGGTCCAGTGCCTCTGGAGGGATGAGGGTTGGGGTAGGCTGGTGAAAGGTTTGGAATTTTTGGTGAATCCCCCATAAGGAGGAACAAAGGACCCTTTAAACCAGTTGCATTTACTATCTATCTATCTATCTATCTATCTATCTATCTATCTATCTATCATCTATCATCATCATCATCATCATCATCATCTATCTTCTGTCCGTCCATCCGTCCATCCATCTTCTACTTTCTATCTTCTACCTCTATCTCTTTATTTATCTTCTCTATCTTCTCTATCTCTATCTATCTTCTATGTCTGTCTGTCTATCCATTCATCCATCTATCTTCTACATTCTACATTCTACCTTCTATTTTTCTATCTTCCCTATCATATCTATCCATCCATCCCTCCATCCATCCCCTATATCTATCTATCCATCCATCCATCTATCTTATACCTTCTATCTCTATCTCTCTATCAATATATTAAATGCAACCAGTTATATATAAATAAAATCCGGCACAACGCTCTTGTTCCTAACAAAGATCTGTGTTGCTAGAATGAGCTGTGAGCTATGTATTGGGGGCGGCCACCGCCAAGGGTTATTCTTGTGTGGATGTGTGGATATTTATAAATATAAGCACACACATGCACACACTACAAAGTGAAGTCTGTTCCTCTCAAGTCTGTTGCAGCTTGTTTCTGTCAGTCTAAATTAAACTGAAATGAATGAACGAACTGGTTATTGCTTTGGGGTTAGAAATGGGGAAGATTCACATGCCTGCTCAGACGTGGTGACTCGGTTTAGACAAAATTGCCTGCAAAGAATTGGGGAATGCATAGTTCAGTCTGGTGTAACAGAAGCCACATTTTACTCCTTGATTTGCCCCTCCCTATATGTCGAAATGGCCATGATCATCATCATCATCATCATCATCATCATCATCATCATCGCATTATTATATCGCATTATTATTGCATTATCATTTATTCTTGCGAAAACAGATCAGGGTTAGAAACCAAATGTTAGCTACTTTGGATTATGATTTCCGATCAAGTGATATTTGATAGCATTACCGTCTGAAGTCAAATAAACGCTAAATTTATGGCAGAGTTTTTGTGATATCTTACAATAAAATTTTGTACTGTTCATACGATAGTCGTGAATGCATTAGTCAACCAGTGGCTATTGATAAGTATAAAATATAAGGTAGATTTTTTCTCTCTCTTCTTTTCTATCATAGTTTGTATTTTTTATTTTTTTATTTCTTTAAGATTAAAGGTTGCCTTGTTAATTCTGTAAGCATAAGATAAATAAAATTACGAAAAAAAATTCTGAGTCATTTGAGTCATCTCTGTAAAGACCCTTTGACAGAGCACTGAATAAATCCATTTTATTGGATTCTTATTAGAAGAAGGATTCTGTGCTGGAGAAAGAAGCTGTATTGTTTGGTTATTGCTCTCTGATTGTTGTGTATCTAAGTGGTTGCGAACCATAAGAATAGGGGGGGAAAAAGTCATCTGCTTGGATCTGATTGTGCGTTTGAACTTCTCCAACAGCTCGTGGTCCCCGAATACTCCATCCATGGCCTTTTCTGTCTGATGTTTCTCTGTGCAGCTGAATGGGTGACTTTGGGACTGAATATTCCCCTGTTGTTCTACCATTTGTGGAGGTAAGAGAACCCCCCCCCCCCCCCCAGCCTCTTATTCTGGCTCTAGCCAGGCACTTTTCATCATAGAACCGCAAACAAGATGAATTAATGGCAATCAGTTTGCAACTCACGAGCCACACTTGCAAATCCAAAATAGTGGTTTTTCTTTTTGTGTTTTAAAGAAGCATTTTTCTTCCCATGGGGGGCGGGTGTTAAGACCAACAAAACTCATGTGATCTGTTAGTTTAAATTATTTCTAGCCCTCTCTTGTCCATGCTGGCTGGGGAACTCTGGGAGTTGAAGTCCACCCATCTTCAAGTTGCCAAGGTTGAGAAACCCTGCTGTAAATGCTTTTAGCTTTTAGGCTTGCATCTTGCTAAGGATAGAAGTTGGGGGGGGGGGGTTGGTTGGTTTCTTTTTGCTGATTTTGGTTAAAAACCAGATCCTCCCAGGCACACGTGGTTATTCAAAGGCGTAGCAGAAGAAATCTCTTAATAATAAGAAGTTGGGACATGGTAGCTCAGCAGGTTAAACTGCTGAGCTGTAGGCTGCAGATCAGAAGGTCTGCAGTTCGAACCCCGTGCAACGAGGTGAGCTCTCGTTGTTACTCCCAGCTCCCGTCAACCCAACAGTTCGAAAGCTTTGCAAGTAGATAAATGGGTACCACCTTAAAGTGGGCTAATTTTCTGGTGTCCTGTGGGGAAGTCGGCACCACCGGAGGAAAGGATCGGAGGAAGATCGAATGGCAGGCGGCGACAATGGACCCTGATGCAACAGCTACAGGACGTCAGCAGCCGGCTCAAGGCATCCTGGGAATTGTAGTCCAGAGCCTGGAAGAGTCGGTTCCTTACCCCCTCCCCTCACGCGCGGTGAAAATGGTGATTTGTGAGTTGTATAATTAAATGTACTGTATATATATGCTTGTAAGCCGCCTAGAGTCCTCCATTAGGGAGGGGATAGGCGGGGTATAAATACCACAATAAATAAAATAATAAAAAATAAAATAAAATAAAATAATAAAATAAAATAAAATAAAATAAAATAAAATAAAATAAAATAAAATAAAAAATAAAATAAAATAAAATAAAATAATAAAATAATAAAATAATAAAATAAAAAAATAAAAAAATAAAATAAAATAAAATAAAATATAAAATGAAATAATGAAATAATAAAATAAAATAAAATAAAATAAAATAAAATAACAGAAGAGGGCATGCGAAGTGCCCTCGTAGCAAAATTGACGGTACGAAACGGGAAGGCTGTCCGAGGGGCAGAAACCTTTCTTCCGTATCCTAGCACCCGTTTATGGAAAATTAGCAAAAGTCAGAAATGTTCTTTAACAGATGTTATTTGGCTGTTTATGCATCGTTAGACAACGTAACACGCTCGTTTCTGGCAGCGTGCAAAAATAGACAGTAGTGGTGTAAATATGCGTATATATTTATCTATATATCGAAATAGCTAGTTTGGCTTCTAAAAAAGGACAGATGGGACATCCTTCTGATGCTTTTTTAGAATCAGGTTTCTGGGTGCCGAACAGAAGCTTGGATGACATTATTAAAAAAAAAAAGTAGCAGGGATCCAATTAATCATACATATAAAAAAATGTCCCTAAAAATCAACAGGTTTTTTTTTTGTCGTCTTGAACATGAGGAGGAGAAAACAAGGGGGGGGGGGAACCCCAAATAAATATCCTGAGAAGAAGTCATTTATACTCTGCGTTGGGACTAGCTTGGAAGGAGAATTAAATTATAGGCTATGTAGTCCTTGGCGCTCTCTGAGCCATGTTGTTCGCTTGCAGACGTTTCATTGCCAGACTAGGCAACATCTTCAATTATAGGCTATTTTGGTCACGTTCTATCGGTTTGAACTCACTGCCCAGGAAATGGGGGCCACTTGGAGACTTGGCAGGACATGGAGGAGAGGAAATGATCGCTCGGCCTCTGCCAGATTTGGGGTGATCTTGGGGGTCAACCCACGTCTTTGACTTCTCAGGAACGCAGTCCCTTTCTCCTGCCCCTCTGTTTTTGGGGTCCTGTTTTTAGGTCTTCCCTGCAGGAAATGGGGCTGTCATTTTGTTCAGGAGGGTGCCAGGGCAGAGGGAAAAATGCATTTGCGGATGTTTGGGATCCCACCCACCCCTCCAGTAGTAGGTTAAGGACAGATCCAGATTCCTCCATCATCAGAGGGAAGCATGAGGCTTTATGATAGAGTCATGCATGAGAAGGGAAACAAGACCCATGTGAAAGATGTTGAGTTGGGGGGGGGGTTTCCATCACGTGATGTTGAGTTGGGGGGTTCCACCATGTGAAAGATGTTTCCTGAATGTTGAGTTGGGGTTCCATCACAATAAAGTCTGGGCTGTTTTGCGCACTCCAAAATCCTGGGTTTTCTTTTGAGTTGGAACCCTCAAAATGGCTGATTTTTGAGGTCAACATTGGTCAAATTGGACATTTTACAAGCCTGCCCCCCCCCCCAATTTTTAAAAAATTTTTTTGCTCTAATGAACAGCCTGCCTGCCTGCCTTCCTTCCAGGTACTTTCACCGCCCAGCAGATGGTTCAGAAGTGATGTACGATGCTGTTTCCATCATGAATGCTGACATCTTAAATTATTGCCAGAAGGAATCATGGTGCAAACTGGCTTTTTATCTGTTGTCCTTCTTCTATTACCTGTACAGGTGAGTCCTGACTTTTACACGTCTCCATGGTTGTTTAAATTTTACCCTACTTTTCTGTCATCAGTACCCAAAGTAGTTAGAAACACTGCTCCAAGTATGGTCAAATGCAAGTTAAAAAGAGGGAAGCGAAGCAGGATTCAGGTACCCAAAATCCAAATTAAGCTTCACATCAGGTTTTCATCCTAAGGAAGGTCCTACTGGACTACAAATCCCAGCATCCTTACCTTAGCTGTGCCAGTGGTGCCTGAATCAAAGAATCTTGTCCATTGCTCCAAAATGAGCCAGCCAGAAACCAGCCACAAATCGTGGCTTGGGATTAAGAAGGGAGAATTTTAGATTAAATTGCAGTGAATCGTTTCTGGCTTTTTTCACAGCTCCTGCAAGGAAGGGAAACGTATGGTGCTAGGCTGTAAATTTGTTTGCTCTTGGCTTGGCAAATGGCTGTAAATGGAGCCATTGTGGCTTATAAATAAACCCGTAAATCAATTGGGGGTCTCTTTAATAAACCACGGCTTTGGACTCCTCAGCCAGAGAACACAATTTCTTCTTTTGGTAGGCATTTAAGTGGGAAGCCATTCTGTGCAAACACGACAGGTCAGTGAACAAAGAATTAATCGGAGGCAGATTGAAGGATTCAATGGCGGTTGGCAGTCGAGAAAAACGTGTGTTTGGCACAATACGGCAACTTACGATGGAGAGTTAGACGGGATGACCCTTGGGAGTCCCTTCCAACTCCACCGTTCCATGATTTGCTTTTTATTGATTTAATTTAGAGCGTTGAATTGATTTATTGACTGAATTGAATTGTTGATTGAATGGAAGTGGTCTGATTGAAATTGATGTATTGGTTGAGTGGAAACGATTGGATTGAATTGACTTATTGATTGATTGAACAAAATCGATTTAGTTTAGTGAATTAATCCAGGGAGCCGGATTTGCCAGGCTTTCTGCTAGCCCACCCCTCTACTGCTTTTTGCAAAACCGGACCAGTGACCCCTCTTCTTCCCTCCCCTTCCCATTTCTCCTTTCTGCCTCTCGCCGTTCAGTATGGTTTATACACTGGTGAGTTTCTAATCGAGCCAACTGAAGGGGCAGGACCCTGTAGACCGTCCCCTTTGGGTCCTCCGGGATGGATCCACACACCCCCTTCCTCCTGAAGAGAGAGGCCGAAATGGACCCACCCACGCCTGAAGCTGATAAAGCCAGAAGCCTGCCAGCGTCTTGGAGAGGGATGGCCACGATTCTACTTTCCCATCCTGTGTTCCCGAAAACATCTCCCGGTTACGCATTTGGAGAACGAACACCAGCACCCTCCCCACGGCTGGACGCTCCCCGTTGCATCTCTCCTAAACTTTTTGGGAAGTCTGCAAGTGGATTTCGGGCACAGAAGGGGCCTGGGGAGGGCGAAAGGTGGGCCGCATCTCTGCCTCCCATTTAACACGGAGGGGGAGACCCCTTATCCACCCTCCATCTTCACCCCTGGGTTGGACTGATTCCTGCCTCGCCCCCTCTTTGGGTTGTTTTTTTTGGGGGGGGTAGTTTGGGGGGGAAATCCATTTCTCAAAAAAAAAAAAAAAAAAGGAATGAAAAACAGCCACAAGAAAATTTGGCAGCCATTTTATGGAGGAGGATATTTGCTGGGAGAGGGGGAGGGGAGAGATTTTGGGAAGGGGGGGCCTTCTCCCTTCTTTTTCTCCTCCCTGGAAAAGCTTTATGGTCTATAAGGGTTTTTTTTTGGGGGGGGGGGGGAAGAACGTGCTGTTTCCATCTTTTTTCCCTGCCTGGATGAAGTTGGATGGCAAAGTGATGCTAAGACAGGCATCTGTTGCTATGGTGATAGATCAGCCTATTCCCCCCACTTTTCCTTTTCACGCACTCTCCCCCTTTCATCCCGTTTTGCTCAAACTACAAGCATCTCCATTCAGGAGAGCCGGCCTCTGTCTTAAAGGGGGGGGGGCATTTTCATATCTAAAGACCCTCTCTGCGATAATCAAGATCTTCCCCAAATGATCTTAGCTGGGTGAGTACTGGATCCTGGCCTCAGGTTTCTGAAAACAGCCGGCTGGCTCAAAAGCAGAGCTAGACTCCTTATTCTGCTAGACTGCTCCTGCCTGTGGAGGTTCTGCTCTCCCAATGCAGCGAAATGAGTCCATCGGCCTTCACATTTTCAAAAAGCCAGATTTTGCCAGCCAGGGGCACAACTCCTACGTGGGTTTTTATTCCTTCCTTCCTTCCTTCCTTCCTTCCTTCCTTCCTTCCTTCCTTCCTTCCTTCCTTCCTTCCTTCCTTCCTTCCGTGGTTTAGCCTTTCGGGAGCGTGCACGGCGAATATTCCACCTGTTTAAAATAGGTCCTCATTGCCAGTGGGAAGTGGAGCAGAGGAATGATCCAATTTAGCACCCGTGCTCGCAGCCACCAATTTTGGTGACTTTCCTCTGCGTTTTGGATTTTTCCCATTAAAAATCTAAAATTCAGGGCAAAGCCAGCTGCCCCACGTGGCTTGGACCATCGACGTTCTCAGAAAAGGAAAAATGGAAGGACGAGGGAGGAAGGATTAAAGTGGAGAAATGGCTGGAGTTTTACGACTTGCTATTTTGTCAGCCAGCCCCCAGGAGGGTTCAATGCTGCATTTGCCTGCCTAGCGAGAGAGTTAACTCATTTGGGCTAATCTAACATCTGTTTGGAAGCTGATCCCACCAGGGTGATGGTGGGAAAAGAGGGAATCCCCCTCGGGAACGAAGCCTTGAATCGCAAGGTCCAAACTGAAGTCCCCATCTTCCCTGGGGAACGAAAACAGCCAACGTTTGACCCACGTTTTTAATAGCCATTTGAATTTCAACCATCGTAGTGCCAAGTAGCGTGGTTTAATGGTGTGCCCTGCACGGCCTCTTAAGCCGAAAGAGCACGGATCAGCAAGGTGGTTTCCCACCTTATGATTTTATTCATTATATATATATATTTTCAATCAATTGCCATGCCAGCTGCCCATCTGCTGTTCTTTTCCATCCCTCCCACTTCTGCACATGTGGCGGCTTGCCGGGTGAAGCGCCGAGCTTGCCACGGGGCAGCTGGTTGAAAAAACCCAAACGGAGCAGGCAGGAGCTGGAATTCTGGATTGGGGTGGACCCCATTTCTACCCCTCCAGGGGGCCCGCTGTATAAAAAAGTCCCGTTGGAAATAAAAACTATGATTTGACTGTGGCCCTGCGTCCTGCTGTCTTGTGTGAACGGAGAGAACCCGGGTGCATTTTCCTCCGGAGTTGCATCTGGAGGGGTTCTTGATGCCATCTGCAACCCTGGGCAGGTAAAGGTCAAGGTGCCCCCCGCACATCTGTGCAGTCGTGTCCGACTCTAGGGGCCGGTGCTCATCTCCGTTTGTTAGCCGAAGAGCCAGCATTGTCTGAAGACGCTTCCGCGGTCATGTGGCCGGCATGACGTGCGCGGAACGCTGTTACCTACCCACCGAAGTGGTACCTATTCATCTACTTGCATTTGCATGCTTTCGAATTGCTAGGCTGGCAAGAGCTGGGGCGAGTGCGCGAGATCACTCCGTCACGCGGGGCTAGGGATTCGAACCTCCGAACTTGCGACCTTCCGATCGACAAGCCTGGCGTCTTACCCGCTGAGCCCCCACGCCCCCACCACGAACCCTGGGCAACTTTGGTATAATTGATTTCCTCCCCCCCCCGCCTCTAACAGCCACCCCAAAAGGTTGCAGCGATGGGGCACCCTCGCGGCCCCATTCACTTAGCCGCACGGCTCCGTTTGCTATTGCGCGTGCCCGGCCCCTGGTTCCCAGGCCCTGCACCCCCGTTTTTTTGTCCTGAAGGCCTGCGGATTGCGTCGGGCATCATCCGCTTCGTGCTTCCTTCCGCTCTTTCCACCCCGTAAGCTGAATGCGGCAGAGAAACGCCTTTCAAGCCACAATCATCCCACTAGGAGAACCTTTCAGAGGAACAAAGGCGCAAATTTAGTTGCCAGGCAATTCTCAGGGTTCGGAAACAATAATTGTGCTTCCAATGCAGGGAGGGAGGGAGGGAGGGAGGAAATGCACCTTGGAGGTGAAGAGGGATGCGTGGAGTGGGCCTGTCCCCCAAATTGGTGGGTTGGTATGTTGTTTTTTCCCTCCCGCATCGGAGCAGAAGGGATCAGCCGCTGCAGAGCTGCAGACTGGAAGGTGCGTGTGGGCGAAAAGTGTGTGCACGCGGGAAGAGCTGTGTCTGCATCAGAGACGGAAGGCGCACAGACGGCGATGCCGGCAACCAGCCACCCCCGCAGCTCTGAGCTGTCTCTCCCCGCCTTGATGCGCTTTGAAAAGCTGTCAGCGCTGCCTTGCAACCATCCTCACACCCCCTTCTGTTCCCAGGCCTAAACATAGCTAGTTCTTCGCTAGTTTCCCGTTTCCTTCGTTTTTTCCTGTCTTGCATGTTTTTTCAGCCTTCACCCCCCCCCCGAGTCACGTCCTCCTCTCGGGCCCCCCCGTCTGCGTTAGCGACACCCCAAACACGCCGTGGCTGCCGGGGGAAACCGAGCCCGGCACCGTGACCCGAGGATCAACCGCCGTCAGAATGAAAATTATTTTAACGCGCCTGGATTTCCGCAAGCGAGGGAGTTTGAAGCAGAAAGCAGGAAGGTGCATGTAAGGCAAAAGTGGACCGCCTTTTCCAAAAATATTGCATTTGTGGGGCGTCATCTGGAGGCCGAAGAACGGCCAGAGACAGACAAGCAGCGAGTGGGGCATTTCTGTACACCCTTTCCCATCATCCCCTTCCCCCAAAGCTGGCTGCTCTTTTGAGGCCAAAGCCTCAGGCTTGCAGAAAGATTTGAAACATGCCCTCCCCCAGCGTAGCGGATCAGGGATAAATCCTCATCCTGCGCCTTTAAAATGCTGCCCTTTGAAAAAGAAAGACAAAACATGCAGGCTTGCAAATATTTAAATGTACTTTCCCGGAGTGAAAAATGAGGCTGCCGTACTCAAAACTCTGCAATATGAAAAAGGCTTCGAGTTGAAAAACCAGGTAGGTAGAAGTAATCTCGGTTTACAGCCCATTTCACACATTCAAATCTCTGAAAAGGGAGTTGCAGGGCCGGGGGAGTCCCAATTCAAACTGGGTCGTAATACCTGCGTTTTCTAGTGTGCAGGGGGGGAAAAACGGGGAACAAGAGAATACCAATGCTCTGAAGATGATAATTTTGTGAAAAGCGTAATTCCAGTTACGGCCATGCTTAAACCTTGCAATGAGCCGGCCTGAAGAGGTAAAGGGCGGTGAAGCTTAACTTGCGAACTGCGTTCATGGAACGTGCTTGCTGAATTAAGCCATTTTCTGGTTAGCACAATAAACTACCAAGGTTTGGCTTTGCATAACCTGCTTAATCTCGGTTATGTTTTATTTTGGGGAGGAAAAGGGCATTGACCCTTACTAGTTCCATCTTGTGCGGATGCCACTGCATTGTGCGAAGTGTGAATCCAGCCACATTTCAACCAACCGCCTGGTCAGTTTAGACCTTGAGCGTGTAGCAAGTTGAGAAAACAAGGTCAGCTAAGCACAGTCATCGATTGCTAGTGCTGTGTGTACCCCCAAATCAGCATTCACGGGGTACACACACCCTGTTCACAAAAGAAGGTGAATCATGTGTCTTTTCCAGCAATCAAGCCGCTGCGAAAGCGGACGGAAGCTGGATATCCTTCGAGCGAAGGGTATTTCGGACCAGATCCGCAGCCACAAAGAACGGGATCGAGACCAAGTGGTGCTCCTTTAATAGAAGTAAAGCACATCGCCCATTTGCCATCGAAGCAATAGGGGCTGGAAAAATAATCACAACCACCACCCCTTGAGGGAGATTTCTCTAAATTTGCAGTCCCCAGCCACTTTGGAGGGCACACGGCTGGGAAGGCTGACTTTGCTCCAAAGAGCAGGATGTTAAGGTTATCTGCAACGAAAAAAAGGGATGACTACTGAAAATTATTGGGGGTACACCTGCTGAGAAATGCTATTTCCCAAATCCAGTTAAAAGATACACAAGGTTTTTCTTTGCGTTACCTTACGCCAGGATACGTCCCGTTTTTGCAGGTGTTCACTAAAACGCCTGCTGATGTTGCCACCTAGCTTGAGAAAAAAGCAATTTTATTTTTCTTTTCAATCTCCTCCTTCCCTCTGGGGCTGACATTTCTATTTTCCCAGAAAATGGGAGGTACCCCTGTGGGTTGGTGGGGTTCTTTTGCAAAGAACAGCAAAGAAAAGGCTTTAGAAAAATCATAAATGCACAGCGAAGTCTCAACCCCGAAATTCAACCAGGTTTTTCCTCTATAACGACTGCTGCCCTATGCTGCCAATACAGGTCCTCGCTTAACAACCACAATTGGGACCAGAATTTCGGTTGCTAAGCAAAGCGGTCATTAAGCAAACCCGACCCGATTTCTTGCGGCAGTCAAGCAAATCACCGCGGGCATTAAGCGAACCATGTGGTTCTTAAGCACATCACACAGTTCCCCATTGATTTTGTTTGCCAGAAGCTGGCCGGAGAGGTCAAAAATGGTGATCGTGTGACCACAGGACGCTGCGATGGTCATATGAACCGGTTGCCAAATGCCCAAATTGTGATCACATAACTGCGGCGACGCTGTGACAGTCATAAACGTGAGGACTGGTCATAAGTCAGTTTTTTCAGCATCGTCATAAGTCTGAACCGTTACAAAAATGAATGGTTGTTAAGTGAGGACTACCTGTAAGCAATGGATTCAGAGAGCATCTGTCCACCTCTTTTGGACTCCAGCTCCCATCAGCCCTGGCCATGGAAGGAGCTGATGAGAGCTGTGCTGCTCAAACATTTGAAGGACTACTTAACTTTCCTTTTGAAACAGCCAGATGTTGGCCCGGAGGACCATCCCAAGAGGTGCTCCGGAGATTTCCTTCCTCTTTGCTCAGACAAAGCGCCCTCCTCGCTATCAACTTGAGGAAACAGGGATCCTGCTTGGGAATGGTGGGAAAAATTTTCCACAGGTGCCCAGGAGACTTCATAAAAGTAAAACAACACAGACACACGTTCAAGAACTTTCTTCTGGCCACCGCAGAGTTTTATCAAGTTTTATCATGCTTGCAAGAAGAAGAAGAAAAATCCGCCAAGGAAGTGACAGTAGAAAATCGGAAACGGATTCTGTTCCTCCTCTCCCGTACGGAGGGTAGAGCCAAACTCAACGCTTCAGATTTCAAAAGATCTTTTTTCCCCCCTATCTACCCATCCTTGCCTACGTTGACTGTCCAGCTGGAACAGCTCTGGCTGTGAGCGTGTGGAGGGTCTGCTGGACATGGACAGTGCAGGGTAATGGACCGTGAAGAATCGCTCCTCCCACCAATGTGGGGCAAAACTAGACTTGTTCTCGATGCAAGATCCTGCCAACCCAGGAGAGGAAGACCGCCAGTGGAGGGAGGAGGAACAAAAAAGCCATTTTTGCGCTAGAAATGATCAACCCAGAGGAACTCTTACTCTGCACAGTTGAACTGTCTCTACAAGTAAAGAGTTTGGAAGAGCCCTGGCCCTTGGTTTACCCCTTTTTTTAAAAAAAGGGGCATAGAATTTGGAGTGGCGGACAAGCGTCAACTTGGACAGCTGGCCTCTCTCCTCCGCTCCTGGACGGAAGCCGCGTGTGTGAATGGCCCGCTGCCTTTAGCTTCATTCTTCAAGGGGATCGAACCCTGCTTGTCCTCCAGTGTTCTATTTTTTGGAGGGGGGACGAAGAGACAGAGCGAGGGTTGGTGAAATTTGGGGTGAACCGAAAGAGGAGGGGGTGCCCCAAAGTCTCTGCTGGGTCTTGCCTCCTCCCGCTCCGCTTAATGTACCAACTGGGCCGTCAACCAGTATAAAATTAAGGGCTGGAAGGCCGCGGCGCCCAGGGTTATGTACATCTGGGCCCGTCCGCTTGTCCGGCTCAGCCCCTCTTGCACGACTGAGGTGAGGATCTTCATCCGTAAGGAGCGAACCTGCGCAGGCAGAAAAGAGAAGGATGCATCAGAAGCACGTTGAGATGGGCACCTCGCTTCTTGGCTGAGTCGCCCCAACCAAAACAGCCCCCCCCGAATGCTGAGCTCCCATTTCCATCATGCCCAGCTGGCCTGAGCCCCACAGGGACGGGATATGGGGCTCACCCCCCACTTGAGGAGTTGCAGGTTCCCCCTCCGATATTTGTGAATTAGAACAAAAAATATTTTCAATGCAATAGACGAGGAGGGTGACCAACGGGGGCCACTAGACCAACAGCCTGTCATTGGCTGCTGGGATTCTCCGCCCGAGATGCTGAGGGTTTGAAAACGAGGTTAGAGAACATCAAAGAGGACCAAGGTGGAGACTTGGCCAGCATTAAACCGAACTTTTGGGTCCGGAGTAAGAAATGAGAAAAGGAAGCGAGGCCCCTTCTCCGTCCATTATAGGTGTTCCGGATGCTTCAGGGCAGTGTTTCTCAACCGTGGCAACTTTCAGACGTGTGGATTCCAACTCCCAGAATTCAAGGCTGGCTGGGGAATTCTGGGAGTTGAAGTCCACACATCTGAAAGTTGCCAAGGTTGAGAAACACTGCTCCAGGGAATGGGGGGGGGGGGGGGGAAGAAAAGTAAAAATCTGTTCTACAACTCAGGGGTCCCCAAGCCCCAGGCCGCTACCGGTCCGTGGCCTGTTCGGAACCGGGCCACGACGCTGGTCTTCTAAACCCCGCCCCCGGTCCGCGTGATTGGCTCCCGCCTGCAAACCCCGCCCCCCAGTCCGCACGATTGGCTCCTGCCTGCAAACTCCGCCCCCCCCCCCCCCCCCGGTCCATGGAAAAATTGTCTTCCACGACCGGTCCCTGGTGCCAAAAAGGTTGGGTACCCCTGCTACAACTTGAAGCAGTTTAAGTTGGCTGGATTTCAGGTCCTGTAACTCCCAGCTAACGTGGATGAGGGTGCCAGTACATGGGATGCTGGATGTCGAGAAGGGAAGCTCCAAGATGAATCTGTGGTCCCTAGCACAGACCTAGAAAACCTATCGTGTTTTTCCAGACCTTTCTGCCCCAGGGAATCCTGGGAATTCAAGAGCCCAAGCAGGGAAATTTGCACCTCCCCGAACACTGGTTTTTTTTTCCCCAATCCGTTCAATCGTGTCCAATTCTTGGAGGCTGCCTGGACAAGTCCCTGCAGTTTTCTTGGCAAGGTTTTTCAAAAGTGGTTTGCCATTGCCTCCTTCCTAGGGCTGAGAGCGCGTGACTGGCCCAGGGTCACCCAGCTGGCTTTGGGCCTAAGGCAGGACTAGAACTCATGGCTCCCGGTTTCTAGCCCAGTGCCTTAACCACGACACTAAACTGGCTCTCTGCAGTACTCACCATGAAATACATAAGAGAACAGGAGGCCCACGCCAGTGTGATGTAGTAGCCGTTGATCCCAAAAATCAAGCCACCGACCACAGTGAGGATCATCCTGGATAGAGGAAACAAGGCACGGGGATGTTTTTCTTGACTGGCAAAAAGCCTGTCCAAGCACATCATTCCAAATTGGACGGGGATTAAGGTTCGTTTGTTTATTTATTATTTAAGCGTATATCAAATTTATTTAAATAAATTTATCATTTAACTTTATTAAGGGTTTATGCTAATAATTTATGCTAATTTCGGTTACATTTACGGCCGCATCAAAATGCAACAAATTGAAGTTGAAGTTCTTTGCCCGGTAACGTCCTTTTGCGAATATGTACTTTGGGATTTAATGGACTTTGGGGGAGCCAAGCACCCTCTCCCCTAATTAGTCTGTTAAATCAAGGATTTGCTGTCTCTCTCCCAGCCTTCCTCGTCATCGGTTGGGGCTGCTGGGAAATGTAGTCTAATTCAGTAATTCCGAGGCTCTCGAAAACTCACCCAACGTATTTGTAGCCACAGTAAGCCAGAAGGTCGAACGTGCCCAGATCGCTCTGGACTGTGGCAAGATACAGACCCAGAAGAAGGGCAAGGACTTCGATCACCATCCATACGAAGGCCGTGCTGGCGCACATCCCAAGCACCTCAGGAGAAAACCTGGCCAGGAGGCAGATGGCACAGGCAGATAAGGTGAAGCCTAAACAATTCTTCAATATATATTTATATATAAAACTCTAAAAAGAAGATAAAAACTAATGCAAACTAATATAAAATACAGGTAGTCCTTGCTTAACGACCATTCGCTTAGTGACGGTTCGGACGTACGACGGTGCTGAAAAAACCGACTTGCAACCTGTCCTCACACTTATGACCGTCGCCGCATCGCTACAGTCACGTGATCACAATTTGGGTGCTTGGCAACGGGTTTGCATTTATGACTTTTGCAACATCCCGTGGTCACATGATCACCATTTTCAACCTTCCCGGCCGGCTTCTGGCAAGCAAAATCAATGGGGAACCGCGTGATTCGCTTAACACCTGTGGCAATTTGCTTAACAACCACCGCAAAAAAGGGTGTGAAATCGGGTCAGATTCGCTTAATGACCGCTTCGCTTAGCAACCAAAAGTGTGGTCGTTAAGCGAGGACTACCTGTGTAATCTGCTCACTGCCAAATTTTACACAATGCTGGGTATCACGTCCCCCCACACAACCATTTACAGCCAATTTCATGCCTAACCTCGATCATTTCCCGTCAGATGTGGAATTGGGGAAGGGCAAGGAGCTCCCACTCACCTCTTCTGTATCCCGAGTGCCATGCCAGCAAGCAAAATATAAGTAATGAAGGCCATACCTGTGAAGGAGGAAATAATTTTCTTTCTTAAAAAAGCCCCCGATTTTGGAGTTTAATTTTTTATATATATAGAAGAGCTACGATACTGTGATTTTGGTCACAATAGCCAGTTTGGTCTAGTGGTTAAGGCAACGGGCTAGAAACCAGGAGACTGGGAGTTCTAGTCCTGCCTTGGGCATGAAAGCCGGCTGGGTGACCTTGGGCCAGTCCCTGTCTCTCAGCCCTAGGAAGGAGCCAATGGCAAACCAGGAGACTGGGAGTTCTAGTCCTGCCTTGGGCATGAAAGCTGGCTGGGTGACCCTGGGCCAGTCCGTCTCTCAGCCCTAGGAAGGAGCCAATGGCAAACCAGCCTCAATGGTAGTGAGGCTGTGAGTTCTAGTCCCGCCTTGGGCATGAAAGCTGGCTTGGTGGCCTGGGGCCAGTCCCTGTCTCTCAGCCCAACCCACCTCACAGGGTTGTTGTTGTGGGGAAAATAGGAGGAGGAAGGACTATTAGGTATGTTTGCTGCCTTCAGTTATTTATAAAAATAATAAAGGCGGTATAGAAAATAAATTAATAAATTCAATAAATAAAAAAAAAATTAAAGTATCCAACAGAAGCTTGTTCTTTCTATCAGTCTGAGTGCCCAGGCACTTTTGGTAATTAAAAAAAAAATTCAAGTCAGTCACTGGATGGTGCCATGAAATACCTTTTTGTCCCATCAAATGACAAGAGTTGAGATTAAAAAAAAATTTTTTTTTCCTCCCAGAAATCCTGAACTAGCAATCTTTTGGCAGGTGAATGCCACTCAGCCATCAGATTTAATCTGATCTAATCTAAAACCCATTCTATGTATTTATTTTTGAGATTGCGCAGGCCACCCAATTCAAACAATGCAGCATAAAAATACAAACAATAAAGCAAAAAGTCAAAAAACAAAAGCTACCACATACATTTAAATATATAATACATAAATCTAGTAATAATAAAAATCTAATAAATAAAATCCATAATAATAATAATAAAATATAAAACGGCGAACAAATAACATAACATAGCAAAGCCACCAAAAAGTGATTCTCACTCAACTGTATTCTGGTTTCACAGAATACACTGAACTCTGACCCAATGAAATGGGCTAGATTCACACAACATGTACACATTAGAAGTGAATAAGCTTTGCATAATATACTGCCAGATCTTTCATTGACTGACTGCTGGGTGTTGTGTGAATGCAACCACTGAATGTTTTGGTAGAATATCTGACTACCTGGAATAGACTGGAAGCAGGCCAGAGAGGGAAAATATTCCTAGCTATCATTTAGAGTTTAAGTTTGGGCTCACGAGCTGGGGATTTGGCCCTGAAAATACTCTTCAAAAAAAATAAAATAAAAATGACTCACTGGGAATATAGAGATCGGGTGCGTTGATGTCCTGGCGGGGAGTAAGGGGAACGTCGCGATGGTAGCGCACTTCCCAATTCTGCAAAAAAAAAATTATAGTAATTTATACAGACATACCAATCATCAGCTTCTCGCACCCAAGTCCTGCTTGGAAATCCTGTTCTAAAGCACCTCCCATCAGCTCCAAAAATCGTAACCACAGCTTGTAGCCTTTACTTTTGCCAAATTTAAGGTTTTAAGTTTAACTTTTCAGCTTCAGAGCGAGCCTCAACGTCTGCCCGAAAAGGAAACTTTCTTCGGACATTCGACTAGCTCCCAGCAGATTCCTCAATGCATTTGCTTTCCTGATTTTTTTCCAGTGACAATGAGTTCCCCAGGTTAACCAAGCTAAGTGAATAAATAAAATATTGGCTGGTTGAAGCTGATAGGACTCGGAGTCCCCAACGAACGCAGGTCACTTTAACTCCTCGCGTGCCTCCTTCAGATTTGCTACTTGACAAAATGCGCGGGCAACGTCTTCCAAACAGAAGACCACGCTTAGACCACCACCAAGATTCAAACCAAGATTACTACTGCCAAATACCCCCGCCTTTCCTTTACCTGATGCACGTAGGGAAACAGTACCAGAGCCAACTTCTTCATCACGTAGCTGGTGTCCACCGCAAAGAAGTATTTAAGTTTGTTGATAGAAACAAATCTGTGAATCTGGGAGGAAACAGAGATCATGCTGGTTAGGAATCCTGGGTGCTCAAGCCCCTCACATCTTAAACAGGCCACAAGCTAGAAGGGGCAGAATCACAAGGTTTATATTTCGCACGAGGTGCTCTGGATGGATCCCGGTTCCCATTATCCCCAGGCACAAACAGCTTGGGATTTCATTTCTCCAGTGTCCGGTCGGAGCAAGATTATTTGCCCAGGGGCGTTTCATCCTCTGAAGGAGATGGGCAAATGGGCTTCGATCTATCGCTCTCTCCCTTGTGAATTTTGACAGAGCTGGAGATCAAACAGATTTGCCTTTCCTATCCTGCCCACGGTGACCATATTTTCCTGGGAAAAAATAACGGACCAATCTGGCAAAGGGGCAAATCTGGAAGAGGTTCATAAGGATAAAAAGGTTTCGCCGTGGAGGGGTATAACTTTGCTTTCCAAAGGAAAATTCAACAGCAAAGCCCAGAAAAACTTTACAAAAAGGAATAGTCGAATCAAAACACCTAAAATCAGAGTCGATGCCAATTGATTTGAAAAAGGCAATTTAACTTCCCTATTTTTCACACAAATGTGAAAAACTGAGCAGGAACTGGGAACCACTTCTACGGTCAAAGTGAAATGACCCAAATAAAGGACAAATAAATAAATAAATAGACCTAAAGGACCACTTTCTGAAATAAAGGACTGTCCTTCATAGGTAGTCCTCGACTTACGACTGTTTGTTTAGTGACCGTTCGACACTACGACAGTGCTGGAAAAAAGTGACTTGTGACTGGTCCTCGCACTTACGACCACCGCCACGGTTACATGATCAAACTTCAGGAGCTTGGCAACCCACCATTGCAGTGTCCTGGGATCACATGATCGCCATTTGCGACCTTCCCAGCCAGCTTCCAACAAGCAAAGTCAATGGGGGAAGCCGGATTTGCTTAACCACCACGTGCTTCACTTAACAACCACATGACTCACTTAACAACCACCTCGTTTAGCGACAAAAGCTCCAGCCCCAATGGTGGTCGTACATCGAGGACTATCTGTATAGTAAAGGTTGTATGGCTGTAATCATCATGGCTCTCCTTCAGAAATTTAAAGAAGAGGATTCCCACTATCTTCCTTTACCTCTTTATGGACTATATCCTTCCCCTGGGAGGCGATGGTGGTGCCGTAGGCCATGGCGACGTTAGCAACCGGGTCAGCAAAAATCTGGTTGAAGCTCATGTCAATCCCTGGAGTGGCATAACCCGCCTGGGGTGGCCCGTAGCCCGAGCTGGTGTCGTCAAAGAGCTGGGGGGCATCTGTGGCTTGTGGTACAGCAGGGACCCTGGCCCTGTGTTTCGAACCTGAAAGCGGGGAAAAATAAGTTGCGAGGAGGAGCAGGAGAGGGGAACCGAGGAGCCGCCAGCCACCGAGAGGCATCAGCCAGGAGGACACAGCCAAGGATTCGCACTCAGTACAGTATAGAATGCCCTGTAGCAGAGAAACATTGGTATGAAGTGTTATAAAGCAGGGCTTAATTTAGAGAGCCTTAATTAAGCCCTGCTTTGTAACACTGTATATCAATGCCGTGTTCATTTTATTTTATTCCAACAATGGGGGGGGCAGCTTGCTGAAACCCAACAGCCCCTCAAACTTAGCACCCTCCAGAGTGTAAGCTCAATGGGTTGTGTGAACGTCGCCCTTGGGTTTGAGAGAAAGGACACAAGAACGCGCACAACGTGGTTTGCGCATTACTACCGGTAGTCCTCACTTAACGACCACAATGGAGACCAGAATTTCGGTTGCTAAGCAAAGCGGTCATTACGTGAACCTGACCCGATTCTACAACCTTTTTTGCAGCAGTCATTAAGTGAATGACCGCAGGTATTAAGCGAACCACGTGGGCGTTAAGCAAACCACGTGGTCGTTAAGCAAACCATGCGGTTCCCCATTGATTTTGCTTGCCAGAAGCCAGCCGGGCAGGTCAAAAATGGTGATCACGTGACACTGCAACGGTCATAAATGTGAACCGGTCACCAAGTGCCCGAATCGTGATCATGTGACCGCGGGGATGCTGCAACGGGAATAAGTGTGAGGACCAGTCACCAGCCAGGTTTAGCACCGTCGTAAGTCCGAACCGTCACTAAACAAATGGTCATTAAGCGAGGACTTCCTGTAAAACAAATCCAAACTTCCCCGCAAGAGAGGCCGCCGCCTACCCCTACCCCAACCTGCAAGCGTGATTTGGGGGTCGCTTCCTCAACAGCCCCCCCGTTCGCACAGCCCCGGAGAGGTGATCGTTTTGTGGGAAAAGAAAGATCTGGGGGATCCGGAGCAGAGCTCTGCCCGGAACTGCTCCCGCGGCGCGACGGGCCTCGTTTCCAAAGGCTCCCGGTTCCTCTCCCAAAGCAACAGGCGGGGAGGGGGTGGGGGGAGTTAATGCTGGACCCCCCCCGGGATAAGCGCCCCCCAACCCCGCTGCCCTCCGGCCCCTGCGCTTTGCACTCGGGGAGGCGGCCAGGCCTGCTCCCCTTCTCCTGCTCCTCCAGCCCCCGACTGCTTCTCCTACCTGGCCCCCCATAGCCAGGGGGATAAGCCATGGCGCCCCGCGCTGGCCCGCAACCGCGCGCCCGCCCCGCTCGGTCGGTCCGCTCGCCCCGCGCCGAAAAGAATGGAGGGCTCAAAAAAGAAAAAGAAAAAACCGAAGCGAACTTGCGAAGAGATCAAAAAGAAGAGTGCGGTTCGAAGCCACGTCCTCACAGGCTCCGGCGCGGCCGAGCTCCCTCTCCCATTGGCTGCCGCGGTGTCACTTCGCAGGCCGCGGACGCTGATTGGTGGCAAATATATCCATTTCCCCCCTCCGCGGCCGTTCCAAAGGGGCGGAGCTGCCCGCTTGCGTTCTAGCCGTCGACGCACGCGCAGGAGGAAGGGGCGGCTGCGTTTTCCAGGGAGCGTGGAGGACAGCCAACCCACGGTTAAGGCGGGCGGGGGATGATGGGAGTTATAGTCTGACCTCTCCGGGAGGGCGCCAGGTGGAAAAATGGGGCATGGCCGCTTCATAATGCAAAGGCATTTTTTGTTCAGTAAGTTGGCCCTGCTTTTATTACATGGCTGGGGAGCCTTGTTCTGATTGGCTGAGCCGCAACTCCAGGAAACATGGCCGATCCCAAGGGGTGCTGGGAGTTGTAGTTCCACAAGCCACAGTTCCACAAGCCTTATTCATACGACCTTACAAAGAACGTGGAAGCTTCCGATTTCAGAAACCATGATCAGGCCTACTTTTTTTTTTTTGCAGTGCTATTTTTGCCTGACGTGTTTTCAAAAGGGGATTCTTCACCTGGAAGCTGGAAACCAAATTCATTTTTTTCCCCTTGTGAAACATCGAATGCTAATTAAGAACCACCTTTATCGATATTGTCTTCTTCTATCTCATGACAGTCCGTTCTGGAGCTTCAACCACGCTTTGCTCTTATAGAACAAAATGGTTTGTACTGCAGGACTTTTTTAAAAAAAATACGCTTCACGTTTTTTTAAAAGGAATATCTTTGCAAATATGTAATTAGGGGTTTCAAAGAGGCATCCTCTAATCCGCCCCGTTTTCTGTTCTTCCTCCTTGAAAGGAATCGGTTTGATTTGTTCTTACATAGGGGAAAGTATTGAAAATAAATCCAGTAATCAGTACAGGATGGCAGAATTGAATGACACCCGTTTAGGATACACAAAGTAGGAATAGTATTTTATTGATCTTATGCTTATAATTAAGGGCTGGGGAGACATAGAATGACAATTACAGGTAGTCCTCACTTAACAACCATTCATTTAGTGATTGTTTGGACTTACGACAGTGCGACCGGTCCTCACACTTACAACTGTCACAGCATTCCCGCAGTCACATGATCATGATTTGGGCGGTTGGCAACCAGTTCGCATTTATGACCGTCGCAGCATCCCGTGGTCACATGATTGCCATTTTTGACCTTCCTGGCTGGCTTCTAGCAAGCAAAATCAATGGGAAACTTAGTGATTTGCTTAACGACCACATGGTTTGCTTAACAAATGTGATTCACTTAACGACCGCCACAAAAAAGGTCATAAAATCGGGTCAGATTCACTTAATGTTGCTTTGCTTAGCAACCAAAATTCCAGTTCCAATTGTGGTTGTTAAGCGAGGACTACCTGTAACATTTTAAAATCAATTACAATGTAATTGATAATAGATATGATTAATAATAATAAAAAATAAAAATAGTGTTTTAAGTATCAGATAGGTGAGTGATGTGTTTTTTTCCCCCAGTCACCTGGGTGAAAACAATGTTTTCCTTGCAGATGGAAAAGTAGCATCTCAGGGTAAGGGCTGGGTCAACATATCCCTCCCTGCCTTGTAGGAATGTGCTTCCTTGTGCTTTATCTATGCAGAAGGTCCTTTCCTTGTTAATTGCTACTGCCCTTCTGCCCCACAGGACTCTTTTGATACAATGTGCAGTATGCCCAGATCAAGCCCCCAAACCCATTTTTCTGGGTTTATTTTGTCGCTAGAGGATGATTGGAATTGTAGTCCAGCATATCTGGTAGCAGTTCTGCTGCCTTCCAAAAATTGAGACTCTTGCCTTCCGAAATTGAGAAAGAAACCTCCAAAGGGTTTGGATGGACTACAGTTACCATCATCCTCTTTGGCATGCCTCTGGGAATTATGGGAATTGTCCAACACAGTTGGATAATAGCAAGTAATATAATAATAATATAATAACATAACATAACATAACATAACATAACATAACATAACATAACATAACATAACATAACATAACATAATCAATGCAATGCAATGCAATGCAATGCAATGCAATACAATATAATACAGGTAGTATTAAATTATATAATAGCAGATTGAAAAGATAAAACACTTTCTTTGCTAAGACAACATCCAGACACACAAGATGAGCTATAAAAGGTTCATGACTTTATACCAACATTAACGTTAGAGAGAATCAACTCTTTTCAACCAACATATTTTAATGCCTTGTAGTGAAACCAGCTAGTTACAAAAGGTGCTTCCAGACTCCTGATTTTTTGCTATCATAGACTAACCCAGCTCTAGTCCTCCTAAATTCACATTAATTTCCAAACCTAATCCAAGATCTAGGGCAATTTTGCAACTCGACATTGCCATCTATTGAGCAAAGCTGGAGATGTGATTCTTACACGTCCAGCAGGAATTTGGCTGCTATCAAGATCCCATCCAGAGAGCCAGTTTGGTGTCACGGTGAAGGCACCAGGCTAGAAACGGGTTGTCTCACCTTGGGCCCAAAGCCAGCTGGGTGACCTTGGGCCAGCCACTCACTCTCAGCCCTAGGAAGGAGGCAATGGCAAACCACTTCTGAAAATCTTGCCAAGGAAACTGCAGTCTCAGAGAATCGGATATGATTGAACAGATTAAAAAAAAAAAATCCTATCCAAGATATTGGATCATCGCTATCCTGTAGCTTAAAAATCTTGCTTGGGTATTAACTCGAGTCCGAGGCCCGTGGAGAACACCCTGCTCAAATTTAGAAGCCAGGTCAGAACCCCCAATTCTGCCAAATGCGAACAAAAAAGGTCCAATGGCTGTTGTGGGTCTTCCGGGCTGTGTGGCCGTGTTCTGGAAGTTGTGGTTCCGAACGTTTCGCCAGCATCTGTGGCCAGCATCACCTCTGAAGACTATGACTACACCAGATTATACAGAGAAGCCATTGAAATTCACAAACACCAGCACAGTTACAATAAAAAAGAAGAAAGTTTAAAAATTAGCAAAACCTGGCTACCAGTCCTGAAAAACACAGCCTGCAAAAGGTCAACGAACTCAGTCCAGCCACCAGGACATGGGAATACTTCTCACAATGAACATGCTAATCACGCTCATCAGCCACTCGTTAACATTTCAACACAACAAAAAACCCCACCTAATCTCCTATAATTTAGCTGTATAAATAGAACATTGCCACTCTACCTGGGCACAGAGATTTTGTTTCTATCTGTGCTCCTGCCCTCTGAAGATGCTGGCCACAGATGCTGGCGAAACGTTAGGAACCACAACTTCCAGAACACGGAAGCCACACAGCCCGGAAGACCCACAACAGCCATTGAACTCCGGCCGTGAAAGCCTTCGACAATACAAAAAAGGTCCAGTTTCTTTATGTCTATGAAGGTTCTCAGTCATCCAGGTGGAATTGTCTGTAGCTTGAATCATGTCAACTGGATTTCTATTTTCTCAGTGGAAACGTTTCGCTCCTTATCCAAGGAGCTTCTTCAGTCTGAGCAAAGTTAGTAAGGGAATCCTAAATAGGTTTCTAGGTAGCTGTGTGACCTTACACCTGGGGTCATGGTTATATTGAGATGTTATTTTAAGTCCTTTTATCATCTAAAGGAGGATCGTTAAGATCACCATGCTGCTGTTGAGCTTGTGAAATGGTCTTAATCTTCCTAGGCACAGAAGACAAAGCGGGGAGGAAGATGGGGGAGAGATTGTGCCTGAGGCCCCCACCTCATTGGAGAAACCAAACAACTTTTGTACAGGAGGATGGCCCAACACAGGAGAAGTAACACCACAGGACCAGAGTCAGCAGTTTATCTTCATTTAAAGGAAAAAGGACACTCATTTGAGGACATTAATGTTCACATTTTAGACAGAGAAGATAGGTGGTTTGAGAGAGAGGGGTCAAGGAATCCATTTATGCCAACTTGGAAAATCCTTCCTTGAATAGAGGTGGGGGCCTCAGGCACAATCTCTCCCCCATCTTCCTCCCCGCTTTGTCTTCTGTGCCTAGGAAGATTAAGACCATTTCACAAGCTCAACAGCAGCATGGTGATCTTAACGATCCTCCTTTAGATTATAAAAGGACTTAAAATAACATCTCAATATAACCATGACCTAGCCCCAGGTGTAAGGTCACACAGCTACCTAGAAACATATTTAGGATTCCCTTACCAACTTTGCTCAGACTGAAGAAGCTCCTTGGATAAGGAGCGAAACGTTTCCACTGAGAAAATAGAAATCCAGTTGACATGATTCAAGCTACAGTCCAGTTTCTTTGTTGTCTAAAAAAGAAGAGGACCACCAACATTTGAGGGAGGGGGGCTGGGAAATCTCCGCTATGGGGATTCTGGCTTAAGTATCGCTGGCGTGGAAGACGTGCACAGAGAGAATTTCTTTCCAATAGTAGAAGCTGAATTGATCCTCTGAAGGTCCACGTGGGATGATCCTGAGCTGAAAAACAGTACAGGTAGTCCTCACTTAACTACCGCAACTGGGACCAGAATTTTGGTTGCTAAGCGAAGTGGTCATTAAGCGAATCCGATCCAATTTTACGACCTTTTTTGCAGTGGTTGTTAAGCGAATCATTGTGGGCGTTAAGCAAACCACATGGTCATTAAGCGAATCATGTGGTTCCCCACTGATTTTGCTTGCCAGAAACCGGCCGGGAAGGTCGAAAATGGCAATCACATGACTATGGGATGCTGCGACGGTCATAAATGCGAACTGGTTGCCAAGTGCCCAAATTGTGATCATGGGACCGTGGGGATGCTGCAACTGTCATAAGTGTGAGAACCGGTCATAAGTCTTTTTTTCCAACACTGTTGTAAGTCTGAACTGTCACTAAATGAATGGGTGTTAAGTGGGGTTTACCTGTACAACTTCTACCCATATTCCATCAGTTGTGTTTGCAGAACGCACCTAGATTGCCTATTGCAGTCTTTCTCAATGTCAGGAACATTAGGATGTGTGGGCTTCAACTCCCAGAATTCCCCAGCCAGCATGCTGTGGAATTCTGGGAGTTCTTCAGCCAGCATGCTGGGGAATTCTGGGAGTTGAAGCCCACACATCTAAAAGTTCCCGAGGTTGAGAAACACTGGCCTATTGAATAAACCACAGGGTGTGTGTGTGTCGCACAATACTACATCAAGGCAACCCAGTGTCCAGGCAAGACCCACTGGAGTCCTTTTATCTTTTCTTTTAAATCATTTTGCCGCCCTTATTTCAGGCAACCAAGCTGGTCAAATCGAGCACGTATTTTTAATTATCCACAATGCTCCTGACGTTCTCAGGGGCATTGTGGGAAATCGAACCAGATTGCTGCATCCAGCTCGCCGGCCCCCTCCCTGCAGGGCTGGGAGCATTGCAGGTTTGTTCCACCTGCTGGAAAGGTGGCTCCGCTAGACTTGGGTCAGATCTCGGTTCGCAGGGCCAGGCTGTGTCTGGCTGTCTCACATGGGGGGGGGGGGGGGGCGATCACAGACCGGGCATATCTGCTGAAGGCCTGGCTATCCCAAGACTCTGAAGGCGCTTTGAACAGAAGAGAGTCGTTTTTTGGATCCCCAAAATGCAGAGGCACCCACCAAGACTTACCACTACAAGCCCCAATGCAAACTGGGTTTCTGCTGGGCAGCCGGACCTGCAAGCCACCATTTGGGGTTGAGTTCGGGGTATTAGAAATAACAGGCTTGGGGCCAGAAAGGAGAGCCTCTTTGACCCAGGTTCGCATCCCGACGTGCAGACGCGCGGGTTTCCTTCAAGAGAGAGGGGAAGGGGAGGGACACGTGGGGACCAGCCTTCCTTCGGCTGCCGAGTCATCGGGGCCGAAGGAGAGCGAGCGAGCGAGCGAGCGAGCCGGGGAAGCGCGGAGAAGCTTAGCGGGACAAAGCGGGAGGACGAAGCGCCAGAAGCGCCAGAAGCGGCAGCGGCTGCGGGCCGTCGAGGGCAGCCGAGCCGGCCCGGCCCGGCGCGGGGCGGGGACGACGGGCTTTGTGCGGGCGGCCTTCCAGCCCCGCGACGGAGGGCGGGGCCGCCGCAAAAGTGCGCGGGCGGAGAGGCGAGCCGCCGTCCGGGCAGGTGGGCGCCAGGCAGGGCGCGCCGGCGGTCGTCTCCATGCCCCGCTGCGGGGACTGCGGGGGGCGGCACACCTGGAGCCGCGGGGCCGCCCAGCCCCTCGCCCGCCCCTAAGATGCGGCCGGGCCGCCTACTCGGCGGCGCCACGCGTGAACCATGCCTGGCGTGGGGGGCGAAGACGGGGGGCAGCAGCCGGGCGCGGGGGAGCTGCCCACGCTCACCCCGGCGGGGGGGCCCCCACGGGAAGAGGTAAGTCCAGCCCGCCCGGGGGGGGGCGGCGGGGAGGGAGGGAGAAAGGAAGAAAGGAAGAAAGAAAGAAAGAAGGCTGCGGGGTGGCTTTTGCGCTGCGCCCTGAGCGCACCGGTTGGAGACGAGGCCCCCTCTCCAAGGAGCGCCTCGAAAATCCGGGGTTTCGGGGGCGATGGCGGCTTTCGGGGCTTGAAACCCGGGGATCGGGCCTCTGGTTTTCGGTCTCCCCCCCCGTTTTCTAACGGGGGAGGCGGGGCCAGCAGGGAGCGATTTTGCTGCAGGGAACACGTGCCCCGTTGTGCATTATTAATAGCTCCGCGGGGCTTAAAAATAAACCTGGATTTTTGCGGGGTGGGGGGAAAGATTGCTTCTTAGGCCCCCACCCCCTTCGGGGCCCCTTGCATCCTCCCCCGCCCCCCGCCAGACTTTTTTTTATATATATACATATAGCAAACGTTTGTCCCTTGGAGAGGCTTGCAAAGGGGTGCCCGCGGTGCGTAAAAATCACCCCGCTTTTCTCAGGATTCCCAGGGTTGGGGAAGAGGAGGCGAGGGAGGGAGGGATGGGGTGCGCTTTGGCGAGGGAGCGAGGGATCTGCAGGGAAGCGGCGCGCGTGCGGCGCGTTTTGCGACCGGCTTGGGGTGGGGGGGTGGGCGCCCACGAAGTTCTGCATTGCACCACAGCCCGGCCGCGTCCTTCGCCGCTCCGCTTGGATGCTGTTGCAGCGGGCAAGTCCTCCCGGCGACGGAGGGCCGGGCCGGCTTGGTGGCGGCGGAGGAACAAAGCCAGCAGGGTGGAGGGGGTGGAAAGGGGGGTGGAAATCATTCTGACGCTGATCGGGGCTGCCTCGCTTTCTCCCCCCTCCCCTCTTCACCGTGTCTAGCAAGTGGAATTTTGAAAAGGCTGCATTTCCCTGCAGGGAAAGCAGAGTTCTTACCCCCACCCCCACCCTAGGAACACGGAACCATCTCTCCCCTCATTGGCGTCCCAAGGGGCCCTTCCCCAGCCTGGCTGGCTGGCCGGCCTTGGCGGCAGGGGATGAGGGGAGCTGTAGTCCAGCACTTCTGGCGGGCACCGGGTTGGGGGAAAGGAAAAGGGACAAAGGACGTCAGTAGCTCCTGACAGTAGCTTTTGAGGACCGAGGTGCGGCGAGGGGGAGGGGGCGTTTTGGGATGGGAGTCAGCCAGACAGCTTAAAGTTGCCAAGGTTGAGAAATACTGGCCTGAGCCTAGAGTTCCATAGACAAATGGGGGGGGGGGGTGAAAGAACCGGGTCGGCCAAGGTGGGGGGGGGAGACAGTTAAATGAATAAATAGAGCGCAGCATCTCGCAGCAGCATCTCCGCCTAAGACGTGGCCCTCTTGCCTGGTTCCCGGAGTGCATTATGGAGGAGGGTGTGAAATTCAACCCTGAAGCTTTTTTTAAATACCTCCCCACCCCATCCTCTTAAAAGCCATTTGCTTTTGGCAGCTTCCCAAAAATCCCTTGCCGAACCCTTTGTAACTGTCCGTGGGGAGATGAAAGGAGTGGGATGGCCAGGGGTGGGTGGGAAAGTGATGCACTGCCCTCCCAGCTGCCTCCCACCACAGAGGGCCCAATCCACCATGACGCTGGCCCAGCTTGAATAGTTGGCCTTAAGCTTGTACTCTCACCGGCATCCAGCTGCAAGGAGAATAGTTGAATACAGATGTTCCCTAACCTTTTCGCCCAGGCTTGTAGACCTATTGCTAGATACGTTATGTTGGTGGCGGTCGTGGAGAAATGGGACCTCCATATACAGAGGCAGTCTACCAGGATGCTGGGGAGCAGGTGAGAGAGCTGTATCCTTCCTGGTCCTGCATTTTGGCTTCTGTTGGAAACAGGATGCGGGCCTCATTTTGCTGGGCTTCCTGTGACATCCCTAAACTGGCCGCGTTACTGTCTGGACACAACGCCCCAAATTTGAACTGTGCCTGAAAGAGCAATTGCGGGGGTCTGACTTTTCAACACCAAGCTGGTTAAGTCAGCCCCCGCCTGCTGTGATGCTGGAATACGGAAAGGCAGAAGGCGCTGGCGCCGGTTCAGCGTTTTTTTCAGTTCTGTGTGCAATTTTTTGTCCCCTCGCTGGTTGTGTTAGACACCGGCAGGGGCGTCCGTGCGTGGAATTAAAGCTGCTGGTTTGTGGGTCTCAAATCTCTGTGAGAAGGGGCAGCCCTGTGTAACCCACTGTAATCGTTTTCTCCCTTCTCTCTGCCTTCCTGTCCCTCGGCCATCAGCAACGTCCTCTGAAGCAGTCCCTCAGCAGCTCGCTGTGTCGCGAGTCCCACTGGAAATGTCTCGTCCTGACCCTCCTCATGTTCGGCTGCCTCGGCGTCATGGCCTGGTGTCGCCTCTCAACGGTCACCCGCCTGAATTACGACAGCGCCTACCGCGGGACGTCTATGGTGTACCACGATAGCCCGTGCTCCAATGGGTACATCTACATCCCCCTGGCCTTCTTGGGGATGCTGTACGTGGTCTACCTGGTGGAGTGCTGGTACCGGTTCGCCAAGGGGCAGATGCAGTACCGCGTGGACACAGCAAGCGTCTACGACAAAGTCCAGCGCATGCAGCAGGCCACGCCCTGCATCTGGTGGAAGGCCGTCAGCTACCACTACATCCGCCGCACGCGGCAAGTCACCCGCTATCGCAACGGGGACGCTTACACCACCACCCAGGTTTACCACGAGCGGGTCAACACCCACGTCTCCGAGACGGAGTTCGACTATTCGGGCCACGGGGTGAAAGACGTCTCCAAGGAGCTGCTGGGCCTCTCGGATTACCCGGTCACCAAGCTCCGCTTCACGAAGTGCTTCAGTTTCGCCACTGGGGAGGCCGAAGCGGCCTACCTCACTCAGAGGGCCCGGTTCTTCGGGGAGAACGAGGGGTTGGATGACTACATGGAGGCCCGCGAAGGGATGCACCTCAAGAACGTGGACTTCAAGGAGCACATGCTGGTCTTCCCAGACTCAGGGCGCCCACCCTGGTACACGCGCCGGTGCGTATTCTGGTTGGCGTCCTTCCTCCTGCTTTCTTGGCCGCTGCGGGTCTTATCTGAATACCGTATGGCCAACGTCCATTACCATGTGGAGAAACTCTTTGGGGCAGACGACGGGCCCAGCCCCCTGGACGCCGCAGGGGGCTACGGGCGGCGAATCTCGCGCGTCAACACCGTGGACATGACAGAGCTGGAATGGCACATCCGCTCCAACCAGCAACTGGTGCCCAGCTACTCCGAGGCCGTGTTGATGGACACCACCACGGTGGCGGGCGCAGCGTACCTCCGCAGCTGCCAACGCTGTCGCCGGACTGTCAGCAGCAACTCCCTGCCCTCCCGGGGCACCCGGGCCCTCTACGCCCGCCTCCCGTTCAGCTGCAGCCGCTTCTCGCTGAGTGGGGCGCGGCGGTGTGGGGGGATCCTCCGCAGCCTGAGCGGAAGCCACGTGGGCAGCAGCATCGAGACGGAGCCGCTGGAGAGCCCCCCGTGCTACCAGGACGCGTTGTACTTTCCCGTGCTTATCGTCCACGGCGGGGAGGGCTGTGAACGCAACGGGCACAGGCCGAGCCTTGCAGGGAGGGGGTTAGGGACCCCACTGTGAAATGGGAGGGGGGATAGTGGAAACTAAGTTCCCTGGGAGAAATGCAGAACAAAAAGTCTCTGGCTTCTTTCTCGGAGCCAAGATCGAACCCATTAATCCAGCTCTAAGGCTCTTTGGCCAACAGCACACTCTTCTTCGAAAAGGAAGTATCTCTGGGGAGAGGGATGCCCATCAAGGCAATGTTCAAATATGGGATTACTGTTTTGCCAAACTCTTTGCTGGAGGAAAGGAAGGAAGGAAGGAAGGAAGGAAGGAAGGAAGGAAGGAAGGAAGGAAGGAAGGAAGGAAGGAAGGAAGGAAGGAAGGAAGGGGGAAGGGGGAAAGGGAAAGGGAGTGAGGGAGGAGAATTGTAAGTGAGGGAAAGAAGGAAGGAAGGAAGGAAGGAAGGAAGGAAGGAAGGAAGGAAGGAAGGAAGGAGGGGAGGGAAGGAAGGAAGGAAGGAAGGAAGGAAGGAAGGAAGGAAGGAAGGAAGGAAGGAAGGAAGTCCCAGATTTTTAGAAAATGTAAGTTTTCAAGTCAGTGTTCTAATACAAAATTCTTTTGATGAATTTTTCAAAGGAAGGAAGGGGAAATCCCAGAGAATGAGAGTTTCCCATAAGTACTCAGGAACATAAAAAAAAAAAGGAAATGGCATTTAGCTGGGGAAGGAAAGATTAGTTGCTCAGGCTAATGGAACATTACGGGGAGGGAATCTTTCATTCCTGGCCCTCGGGAGTCCTGACCACTTACAGCTGCTACCTTTTTTATTTTGTACTGCTCACCCTGATGCAGTCACGAAACAAAACCGGTGCTCGGAAAGTTGGATTCCGTGCCAGATGTTGGACGCTAAGAAGAACACATGCCTTGGCATCTCGGTGTACGCTAAAAGGAGGGGTTCCACCTGACCCACTTGGGCCTGCAGATGCACGAGGTGGGGAGGACACACCTTGAAGTTTGAGTGGGAGAGATTACGTTTTTAATAGCTGGCGTGTCGGTGTCCCCAGCACAGGCAGGGATCAAAAATTAAAGTTTGTCCCCATTGCCAGCCCCACTTCTCTCCCTCGTAATGTGGGTTCATAGAGGACGAAGTGCGTGGAGAGCTGAAGAGATTGAACCTCCCTGCCAGGGAGCAATCTATCCTGAACACCAGGTGCTGCTAGGGACAAGCAGTGGGGGGGGGGCGATTGTCCTGTGGCTTCGGGATCAAACCAACAATTGAATTATGAGCATTGTGAACTTTGATGCACGGGTGCCAGTCAGAGCAGGGAGGGAGCGAGAAGGGCTGACAAAAGAATAGCTATAGAGGTAGTCCTCGTTTAGTGACCACAATGGGGACTGGCAAAGCGGTCGCTAAGTGAAACACCACAGTTTTATGATCTTGCTTCCGCTTTCCTTTGCGTGACAGACCTGCGAAGGTTGTAAATGCGAGGACTGGCCGCAAAGTAACTTTTTCATCACTGTCGTAATTGCGAATGGTCGCTGTGCGAGGCAGTCACTGAACGAGGACTACCTGTGCGTGCTCCGTAGTCTCTCTGCTTCCCATCCGCTAGCTGAAGTAAGGTTCACCCACCGCTTCAGGGGTCAGCATCCTCTTGGACCCATGGATTCAGGTTGACTTTGCCAAGTTTTGACAATGTAGTTTTTTTTTTTTTAACAATTGGCAGAGCTGGGCTGAATGACTTGCAGCAAAATGTTAGCATTTGAATGGAGTTTTATGCGAAGGTGGGGCCAGGGGTCACTTTTGGGGGGGGGGAGTTGCCACTGGGAGTCCAGAGACGCATTCCCCATCGTTCTGGGACATTGGGAGATTCAGGATAATTTAATATTTATTCCCTCCCCAGAACAGGGAGCCGTCATTTTCCAGATAAGGGCTAAGAGGGGTTTAAACATCCCTCGTGCCAAACCCCAAGAGTGGAAGCCGAGATGTCAAGGCGTGTGTTCACACTACGTGCCCCACCCTATCGGTGATGACCAAACAGCTGCATTCACACAACGGTGTAATTTTTCTTTTAGTGGCTAAGCGCTGAGCCCGACTCCGATCTCTCTGGATACGCGACCGTTCGATATTGTGCGTGAAGCCGGCAGACGGGTTGCTTCGGCCACCACCCCAAGCGTATTGTGTGAATTGGTTGAGAAGCGTGTCGTGTAAACCGACTGCAAGGCTATATTCCTGTCCCTTGGGGCCTCAGGAACACGCCTCCCCCCCCCCCCAATCTAAACTGCTGGCAGATCCCAAATAGCTCCATATTAAGTGGAGACAAGAATTCTGCTCTGGAAAGGCAGAGCTTCCTTCATATCTCGGACACCCCGTTCTTCGATCCTTCACGGTTTCCCCATCTGGCCCGTCAGCCACGTAGAAGTGGACTTCATTTTGAGAAGCGGTGCTCAACTTAACTTCCACACCTTTTGGGGTAGGAAGTCTTCCTTCTTGGGTGGGGGGGGAAGTTCCACGTGGGTCCTGCATCTTCATGCCACCCAGCTTCGGTGTAGTGCAAATTAATATTTGATTTCTTTGCACGTCCAGGGGGTGGGGTGGGGCTCAACTAAAGAAAAAGGAAAGAGATACTCAACCGCCGCCTCCTCCCTGCGCCATTACTTGGGCACCGTTTCGGAAAGGCCGCATCGGTGACCAAACGCCAGAAGAAATCAATGCGGAAGGATGTGGATGGAGACGCGGAGCCCGCTGTTGTTGAAATAAAAGGATTTTGGGTCCCGTGCTCAGCTGTTTTGAAGATGTGTGGTTACTTTGTGTGTCTTTATCAGGTAGTCCTCACTTAATGACCATTCGTTTAGCGACTGGAGTTACGCATCACAGCGTCCCCGTGGTCATGAGATCAAAATTCGGGCAGTTGGCATGTATTTATGACGGTTGCAGTGTCCCGGGGTCACGTGATCGCCATTTTCCACCTTCCCAGCTCCCGAATAGCGAAATCAATGGGGAACCACGTGATTCACTTAACAACCACATGGTTCACTTAATGACCGCAGCAAAAGATGTAAAATCGGGTGCAGCCACGTGATGCCTCGCTTAACGACCAATTTTTCCAGTTCCTATTGTCGTTAACTGAGGATTACCTATATAAGGTTGAGAAATAAAGGACAACAGAAAGGATCAGGAGATGCTGGGGCTTGCAGAAAGCGACGGGTTTCTGGCAAAGGTTTTTCCCAGGCAAGTTAAAATGGGTTGGGAAAATTCTTTGCCGGAAACCATTTTGAAGATAGCATGGATTTCTGCCTCGTGATGGAGCTGCGTTTGTCTTTGGTAGCAAAAAATTAGGAGTCGGCTAACAGCTTTTCCAACTCAAAATTTCTATTGAGAGGCGTCAGCTTTCGCGAGCGGCAGCCAACTTCATCACATGCGTGGAAATTGGTGTGTAGGATTTAAATTGGGATGTGGTGGAGGAGAAATGAAGTTTGCCTGCACCTGAGTGACCAACCTCCCTTCCTCCCCCCCCCCCTGGTCTCAGCCCAGTTTAAATCCTACCTCAGTTTACCTACTCCGTGCATTTGATGAACTCAGCTGCAGCTCACGAAAACTGGTGCCTTTTAAATAAAAATTGTGAGTTGGAAAAGAGGCGACCGGACTCTCTTGAATTTTGCTTTGCGATGTGAACGTTCAAGCTATAGACAGCATTTCCGCTCCCAGGTTTAAGCGAGAGGCTAGGCTGCGGGGGAATTGCACCTTCAGATTTGCAAGGTTGAGGTCAGCCTTACTAGGTAGGCCAGACAGGAAACAGGACCAGATGAGCTAATTCTACTTTATTGGAAGGCTACATTGACAGGATCTTGCAAGTCTGAAAGTACAAATCTCCCCCCCCATCTCCCCTACAGCCCAAGACACTAGGGAGGGTCCCTTCTGAGCCTCTTTCTCCGCCCATTATGCAGCTGAGGGCTAAGCCGTCTCTTATTCGACAGTTCCCTAGGCAGCGTCTCTTGGCCCCGTCTCCCAAGGTCTTTCCCACATGCCATTACGCCTCCAGAGATGGAGAATCTACAACCTCCATTGGTAGACTGTTCCATTGCTCAATAGATCAAACCAGATCTTACCATCAGAAAGTTCTTTATATTTAATGAAAGCTGGGTAGCTGGAACATTGACCCATTATTTCCGGTCCTGGCTGCTGTATCAATGATTCCCCCCCCCCCCCATTATTGTCCAATGAATAGCAAGTGAGGACATTCCCAATGCTTTTCAAACTCTTCTTCTGTTTTAACTGATATCTTTTCTGGACAGAAAGGGACGTTCATTTTGCACCAAATTTTAATTTGGGGGAGGTCTCCAAGCCTGGGTGGGTGGGGGGCTTATGCTCCACCAAAGTGCTTTAACCTGCCTTAAAACCCACGGTGGAGAGGGGGCAAGGGGGCGCTGCCGTAGAGGAGTGAGAGAAAGAAAAAAACATCCAGACAATTGGAAGACACCTCCTGATCGCAGATTATGGGCTTCTAAACAGTGCATGATGTCCTACCCCCTAATTATTTATAATAGGAGGAAAAAACTGATGGGGCTCTTGTTATGTGCTTCTTCCCCGGCTTTGCAACAACCGGAGGACACGGGCCTGCAATGAACAGATGGGCTCAGTTATTTGGAAATAAGTAGTTTTTCCTCGGATGGTGGCCACCAGGGAGCTGGCTGTGATCTCGAGCCTCCCTGCAGGCCTCGGGGCATCCTTTCTCCCTCTTCCCGCGGTTGCCATGGTGATGGTTGCAAAGCGACGGGGAATTGGAGGCGGCTGGGGACCCAGCTTGGCTTCCTTAGCGTGGTCCTTTTACAGAAGCCCAGCTCCTGGCAATTTCATTCCTCCACAACAACAGCTGAACTTCCCCGATGTTTTTCAACTCCCTGTGATTTTCTGGAGTCTCCCCTCCAAGGAGCAACCCGGCCCGGCCCTGCTTAGCTTTTTCAACAACAGCCACAGTCAGCCGGGTGCTGCCTTGCGAGCTATAAATCGAGGCTGAAATGCCTACGGAGGAACGTAAATTTAACATTTTGAAAACGTCTCTGTTCCCAGGGGGGCTTCCAAGTTGCATTTTGGCCATAGTGGGGGGAGGGGGATGGAAAGTGCAGAATAATAAATGCAGGTGGATAAATGAAGACACACAAACAGCGGGCCGTCTGTCCCCTCTCTAAAAGATGATATTGGCCTGTTATGGACAAAATGCATATCTTATCCCGATGCTAAAAGCTTTTAACGAAGGATTAACGTTCTGAGATAATCTCTTGGGCATAATGCAGAAGATGAGACGGGATCAGAACGCAAATTATAACTAAGCTCGACTTCTAACTTTTCTTACCTGCTAAGTATCTCCTTATGTATCTCCCGGCTGATGCTCTTATTGCAAATAGCTGATTTAACACGTAGCTCCGTCTCCTTGGCCTTTTTATCTTTTCAGTCCAGCCTCGTCACTTTGACCATGCGAATAACATTCCTGCTAAACAGGATCGCTCTTCCTGGCATCTGAAGAACTTCAGAAGCATCGCACATCTATTGCACACATTCTACACGGTATTCCGCATTTACAGGTAGTCCTCACTTAATGACCACAATTGGGACTGGAATTTTGATTGCTAAGTGAAGCAGTCATTAAGCAAATCCGACCCGATTTTACGACCTTTTTTGCGGTGATTGTTAAGCGAATCACCGCAGGTGTTAAGTGAGCCACGTGGTCGTTAAGCGAATCACACGGTTCTCCATTGGTTTTGCTTGCCAGAAGCCGGCTGGGGAATGTCGAAAATGGTGATCGTGTGACCATGGGACGCTGCGATGGTCATAAATGCGAACCAGTTGCCATGTGCCCAAATTGTGATCATGTGAGTGTGGGGACACTGATGGTCGTAAGTGTGAGGACCGGTAACAAGTCGGGTTTTAGCACCATCATAAGTCAGAACCGCCACTAAACAAATGGTCATTAAGCAAGGACTATCTGCATTAGTTCTTTTAATAGGTTATTCTTCTTGCTTTCTGATGTTGACAGTCTGGGGTACTGCTGTCCCCCAACATACTGGGGGTTACTTTTTAGATCCTCAGTGAAAGAACCTAAACTGGCTGTAAGTTCCTTTTTCAACCTAACAAAGCAGAGCCAAAGAACTGGAAATAAAAGTTTTTAAACTCTTCCTAGCAAGTTCTCTCAGCGATTGTCACAGAAGATGAACTATCCAAACTGGGTTTTTTTTAAATTTAGGGGCGTGGTGGCTCAGCAGGTAAGACGCCAGGCTTGTCGATCGGAAGGTCGCAAGTTCGGAGGTTCGAATCCCTAGCCCCGCGTGACGGAGTGAGCTCCCGCACTCGCCCCAGCTCTTGCCAACCTAGCAATTCGAAAGCATGCAAATGCAAGTAGATGAAGAGGTGCCACTTCGGTGGGAAGGTAACAGCGTTCCGTGCGTGTCATGCGGCCACATGACTGCGGAAGCGTCTTCGCACAACGCTGGCTCTTCGGCTAAGAAACGGAGATGAGCACCGGCCCCTAGAGTTGGACACGACTGCACAACTGTGCGGGGGGAACCTTTACCTTTAACTATATTTAATTGATCGTTCAAGGTTGGATCTGAACCACACGGGGGTTGACTTTTGGACATAGAGAATGAACGCTTCATCCAAAGACTGACTGTTCAGGAAGCATATGGCTCCAACTATTTAGCAGTTTGTGGAATGAATTAATATAGCTCAACTAGGGACGACTGTAACGAATCATGGCTTCAATTTATTGATATATCTAGGTCTGCAAATAATACATTTTGTGTGTTTTCGTTTCCTCTTTTTCAGGTCTTTTTTTTCTTTCATAAGTTTGTGTATTTTCCTTTTTCTTAGTTTCTTGTATTTAGTTCATAAATAAATATATATACAGTATATTAAAGAGATCATTCAAGGTTGGGACAATCCTCTTCCCAGCTTGTCCCCCGTTCGAAAGCAGCTGTGCTTGGCAGACGCTGTGCGGTCTCTCTGCCGACGGTTTTTGAACCCGTTCCCCACCTGGGTGGGGGCGAGTCCTGTCGTCTGGGCGAGATGCCTTTTCTGGGAAGAGTTTGGATAGGGATCTTGCAGGTACGTCTCTCTCAGCAGCTTTTGGGTCCTTTCCTGAGATAGATGAATAATGGACGAAACATCAGCCCTTCCACGGAGGCCAGGTCAAAAAACAGGCCCTGTGGGGATTCTGGGAATGCTACTTGATTGTGGTTGGGTATGATAACAGAATCTTGCACGCCTCTCTAAATTTCTCCCTGTCCCATCTTAAACAAAATCACAGCGTGGTTCTTGTGCGTTTCTTTCTTACACTTCCTTCTCCCAAGTTCACGGTTTGTTCCCTAAATTGTCAACAAACAAACATGATTGGGAAAATCTGAACAACATGATCAAACTGAGGTTGATCCCCATTTTTGGTGAGCTGCATATTTTTTCTTTCTCTCTCGTTAGCTTGGTGTCCTCCCCAACCTACTTATTTCTTACCCAAGTGCTGTGCAGGCCTGTAGCCGTCTTAGTTACATTAGCCTAGAATAATGTATGTCAAGCTGATGGCAGCCAGGTCCTCTGCCAGCATAGCTTTTATGCCTGTCCTAAACGGCACACAACTGCCACACACACACATGCATATGCTGGATTGTGCCCGTTGGCTTCTTTTTTTTCCGGTTCCTGTCCGGATATTTGTCATCTTTTTTTCTTTATTTGTGTCTCTTAATTGTCTTTTAAAGATGTTTTTACTTGTGAGCTGCCCAGAGTCATTGGGAGTCGGGTGGCATGAAAGAAGAATGAATGAATGAATGAATGAATGAATGAATGAATGAATGAATGAATGAGAGAAGGAAAGGAAAGGAAAGGAAAGGAAAGGAAAGGAGAGAGAGAGAAAGGAAGGAAGGAAGGAAGGAAGGAAGAAAGAAAGAAAGAAAGAAAGAAAGAAAGAAAGAAAGAGAAAAGAAAAGAAAGAAAGAAAGAAAGAAAGAAAGAAAGAAAGAAAGAAAGAAAGAAAGAAAAAGAAAGAACAAGTAGGTGGAGGGAGGGAAGGAGGAAGGAAGGAAGGAAGGAAGGAAGGAAGGAAGGAAGGAAGGAAGGAAGGAAGGAAGGAAGGAAGGAAGGAGAATTGGTTTCATCTTCAAGGTGACCTTAATAGCAATTAAAGCAATTAGTTAATTAATCTTCGCATAAAGAAATGTAACACAGGCTCTGACTAAAGGAAAATTTAGCTGGCTTAAATCTTAGCTGGGTTTGAGAGATCGGAATGTTGCTTTAGGAAAGTTGAGCTTGGATTCTCAGCCCCTCCCTACAATAGTAGTTTGATGGTATCGAGACTCTGGTTCAGCATTTCTCAACCTCAGCAACTTTAAGAGGTGTGGACTCCAACCCCCAGAATTCCCCAGCCAGCATTCTGGGAGTTGAAGTCCACACCTCTTAAAGTTGCTGGGCCTGAGAACCGCTACTCTAGCTAGACCAGGGTTTCTCAACCTTGACAATTTTAAGATGTGTGGAATTCTGGGAGTTGAAATCCACACAACTTAAAGTTGTCAAGGTTGAGAAACACTGACATCTCCAAGTTATGGGGATTCTCGAGAACAAATCTGAACAGCTGCTTCTCCAACTTAACAGGCCAAAGGCACCTCTAATCTCAGTCCGTGGGGTTACATTATTGCTGGAAACAAGATCAACGTTACAGCAGTACACTCATTTAACAGGACAGAGAAAACAAACCTGGACATCTCTCAGCGTCCTTTCAAAAAGTCTAAATGCATCTGAATTCGAAGGCCACTTACCTTAACGCCATTAACTTTCTGTTTGCCATATTGGGCAGAATTCCCTGCCAGATCAGAGCTGTTTTCCTGGGTAGGCAATCCATTGGATGGAAGTTCAAGGAAACGGTCTCCAAGATGGATCCCACTTAAATATCCCAAGGGCTGGTAGCCCTTCGGGATGCGAACGGGCATCACCCCAGGGGCTGAGGGAAGCGGGTGGCGCCACGTCTCCAGCTCGCAGTCCCTGGCGTGAGAACATCTCACGCGTTGGAGATGCCCAAAAGTGAAGGATGGTGGCCGGGACCACAGGAAACGGGACAGGTGCTCCAATGCTCCGCTGTCCTGCAGAGCTTTGCAGATCAGGGCCACCTGAGATGGGGAAAACAGGGCCATGTCTGGGGGTGGTGGTGGGGGGGGGGTCAAGGAGAAAGAAGAGAGGGGCGAAGAAAACCAAGATCACTCAAGTGAGAAGGCAGAAAGTGTTCTGCAGTAAAGAGAATACGCAAAACGACGACAATGTCTACAGTACCTTTATTGCTGACTGATGGGCTTTATGCGTGGAACAGAAGAAAAAGCAAACTTACGATTTACGGTTTTGACGATTAGATAGGATAGATTATAGAAAGAAGAGAGTTATGATGCAAGCATAGAGGAAGAGGCAAATTGATAATTGTGCTGATAACTGCTGCAAAGAAGATCGGAAGCTGCTTCTTTGCATCTTTTTTTCTCCCTTTTCTATTTTACATTTACTTTTCATTCTTGCGCTTTTAGCTTTTTCTTTGATTTCTTTTTTCTTCTTCTCTTCTTCTCCCTTTATGTTAGTTTGCCTTAGTTTTATCTTCTTTTTTAAAAAAATCTTTAATAAAATTATATTAAAAAAAAGAATAGGCAAAACAACAAAAAGGAAAGGGGGGAATAGAGGAAGGATGGCGACAACGATGATAAAGAATGACATTACAAGTACTACTACAGGCAGTCCTCGCTTAACAACTACAATTGGGCCTGGAATTTTGGTTGCTAAGCGAAGCGGTCATTAAGTGAATTCTACCCAATTTTATGACTTTTTGCGGCAGTCGTTAAGTGAATCACCATGGTCATTAAGTGAGCCACATGATTGTTAAGCAAATCACGCAGTTCCTCATTGATTTTGCTTGCCAGAAGCCGCCTGGGAAGGTCAAAAATGGCAATCATGTGATCGCAGGACGCTGTGACAGTCTTAAATGCGAACCGGTTGCCAAACGCCCAAATCATGATCACGTGACCGTGGGGATGTTACAACGGTCATAAGTGTGAGGATGGGTCATAAGTCGGTTTTTTCAGCACCATTGTAAGTCAACTGTCACTAAATGAATGGTTGTTAAGCGAGGACTACCTGTATACCAATAATAAATACCGCAGAAACCTGACTGGCCTTGCCATAGCATCAATGTGAAAATTGGTGCAAATTGTTCTAAATTCTTTGCTAGAATGTCCTCTGCACGAGGTTAAGAAATAGGGGGTCACTCTCCCCTCCCATTTTCCTTGATTAACTTCAGCAGCCAGTACTGATAGTGACCACCAGGAGGCACAGGATATACACTGTAAAGCAGTATTTCTCAACCTTGGCAACTTGAAGAGGGGTAGACTTCAACTCCCAGAATTCCCCAGCCAGCTTGCTGGCTGGGGAATTCTGGGAGTTGAAGTCCACCCATCTTCAAGTTGCCAAGGTTGAGAAACACTCGTGTAAAGATACAGGATTCTCCCACCCCCCAATAAAGGGGGGTGGAAGTCATGTAAAGCCTCATACAGGGGGACATAATGTAATTTAACATCTCCACTCAAGGCAAGCTGGCCTATCTGTACCATTCTGATAGATTCAACAGAATATGTCGATTCTACAGATCAATTCGACCAAAGTGTCGGACTACAGGTCCTATCATTCCCAGCCAGAATGGGGAAGGCTGTCCCTCTATCTAACCTTCAGGGGGTCCCTGATGCACCTTCCTGCATTGGTTAGCTTACGACCGCTCAGTTCTCTGTTTCTCATCCAATACATTTCCAATTTCCCGTCGTTCCCGGATCTGAATTCTTTAAGTCATTAAGTGAATCACCGTAGGCGTTAAGCGAATCATGCGGTTCCCCATTGATTTTGCTTGCTAGAAGCCGGCTGGGAAGGTAAAAAATGGTGGTCACGTGACCACGGGACACTGCCACAGTCATAAATGCGAACTGGTTGCCAAGCGCCCAAATCGTGATCACGTGACCGCAGGGATGCTGCGACGGTTGTAAGTGTGAGGACGGTCATAAGTCAGTTTTTTCAGCACCATCCTAAGTCCAAACTGTCACTAAATGAATGGTCATTAAGCGAGGACTACATGTAAGTCTATCTTCCACCTTTCTGATCCTAACGGAGCTCTGAATTCAGTGAGACTTACTTTTGAATACCAGCGTGCAAAGGATTGAGCTGTAATTCCAATCATCCAGCTCTACCAGCCGTCCGATTTCTATACCTGTTACCAGCTGTCAGTGTGCAAAAATTGCCAGTGCTGCTCCCCATGCAGATTTCCAAAACCCCCAACTTTTGTGTGAAAGTACTGAAGCAGACGATGTATTTTTTAATATATAATATATGTATTATTGGTAAATATAACAACCAGAAGATACAATAAAAGGACAACCCAAAGTATAGCAGTGCTAATAAAATCAGGAAAAAAATTAGAATAATGAATAAGTGAGTGATATTCGCAGGCTACAGTATGTATTTTTTCCCTTCCTTTTGGGATAACAATTGATCGGGGTGGGTGGGAAGGGGGGAATTGATGATATCCTGCCTTTGATGGACTTTTTTACTTTTTTATCCCCGCAGAAATGAAGTAGGTTGGATGTCAAAGGCTGTAGGAGCAAATGAGAGGTCTAACTCCAGTTTCCCTAATCTCAACTTAACAGGACCCGCTTAAAATTCAAAATCCAAATAAAATAAGGAAGACAGCACCAACGTTTCCGCTTCTCCAACACACCCACAAGGCTATTTTAATGCAAACGCCGCTTACCTTGTTTAAAAAGTCCTTTTTTCGGACAACAGTGAACTTCAAAACCTGGGGGTGGAGGCATAAGCAGTCGAAATGCTTCTGTTCTGACTGTAGCTTGAATCATGTCAACTGGATTTCTATTGACATGATTCAAGCTACAGACAATTCCACCTGGATGACTGAGAACCTTCATAGACTTCTGTCTGAAGCTCTTCCTGAAATGCTGGGATTTAGCAACCCGATTAATGGGGGCTAATCGGCCTGCGGGAGAGTTTTAAACAGCTCAGGAAGGATGGGGCTCCCACGGCTTCTTAAAGGATGGAAAGGTTGGCTGCAAAGATAATTCTGGGATCGGATGGCCAGGGGGTGAATCAGATTTGGAGGGTCTCTGGAATAATACTGGGACCACTGCTAATCCCACTGCGATTTCAACCTTGGTTCTCTCTGTCTGGAAGCAATCCCGCCACATCCGGATCACGCATGTTAAGGTGGTCTCTCTTTTCCGTGCATGGACGGGTCCAACTGACCGACCCTTCCTTAAAATGGGGAACTCATTCCTAAAGAGAGATTTCTTTCTTTATTCGACGGATGTCCCCTTTTTCATTCAGGAGCTCGGGGAAGAACAGCCTTGAAAAATGGAGAGAAAAAGAAATCAAACTTTTGTCTTTTAAATTTCCCCTCTCCCCCCTATTTTCTTGCCCTGGACCTTATCCGCTTTGCTTAGTTAGCACTGCCCTTCAACAAAGACCCTGATTCCCGTTTTCTTAATGTTTACTTTCCAAACGTATTGGAGGCCAAGAGGCTAGCTGAGGGTGATGGGAGCTGTGGTCCAAACACATCCAGAGGTTGGGGATGGCTGGTTTATAGATACAGGTAGTCCTAACTTAACAACCATTCGTTTAGCGACAGTTCAGACTTACGACAGCACTGGAAAAAATGACTTACGACCACTTTGCACACATCGGATGCTTTGCACAGCCCCCGCAGCCGGGGAGAGCAGGGAAATCTGCTGGCCGTGTTTGACCCCTGGCATGTCTCAGGCCAAGCAATGCAGGGGATGGGCAGGTGAGCAAAGGCGGGTGCTGTCCAGCTCCCGGTCCTGAAATACGAATCCGCTGGCAGTTGGGTTGACGTCCATATGTCAAACTGAGGATAATGCCATCTTGTCCTTCATCACTTCATCACCAGGGCATATTTTGAGCCACACCTGGGTAAAATATGGAGAGCAAGATGAGGAAAGTAGTGGTGGTGGGGGGCTGAAGCTGCTAGGAGCCTAGGGGTGTCAAAGCAGACCCCCAGCAGCTAGAGGAATCTGCAGCTGTGTCAAAAACCCTTTCCAGATGCTTCTACCCAACCTGGAATGAATGAGCATGAATGGATCAGAGAACAACAGCTCTCTATGTTCTTCTCATTCTTGCACTGGGTTAAATAACACCCATTCGAACCCAACACTTTGCTCAGCTGGGGAGAGACAGGTTGCCCAAGACAAAACAAGCGGATGGGAGTTTCCTTTCCTTACTGAAGGCTGACAAATATTATGGAGCTGTGGGTGGATTCTCCATGTCCTTAGAGGTGTGACTGAGCAGCATAAGTGTAATGGGATGTGGGGAAGACCTTGGGAGACTGGGCAAAGAGACGCTGCCATGGGAACGGTCAGATAAGAGACGGCATAGCCCACAGCTGCATAATGGGTGGAGAAAGAGGCTCAGAAGGGACCCTCCCTAGTTTCTCGGGCTGTGAAGGAGAGGGGGGGAGAGATGTACTTTCAGACTTGCAAGATTGATGTCAGCCTCACCAGGCAGACCAGACAGGAAACACGACCAGAAGAGCTAATTCTACTTTATTGTAAAGCTGCATTAACTGAATCTTGCAAGTCAAGATACAAGTACAAATCTCCCCCCCCCCCCATCTCCTTTACAGCCCAAGAAACTAGGGAGGGTCCCTTCTGAGCCTCTTTTTTATAACCATGCTATTCTCTTTTATAACTAGTCTTTTTTATAACTATTTTTTTTTGCTCTAAGCAACCTCTCAGTCACTTGTAAAAAAAAGAAAGTTTTCTTCATCCTGGCTTCTGCCAAAGCTTGCCCTGAATTCATTATACATTGCGCTCTCCAGATTTTAACATATTTTCAAGAGGGGACAGACAGGCTGGGCCATATTTTGCTGTGGGCTTTATGTCATATCAGCCAGCAGTTAAAACAATAAATCAGAAGAGGAACAAGCCAATTGTTCCGCCCCACTTTTGGCTGTTCTGGTCCAAAGCTTCTGAAAAGCGTAACACAATGTACCGCTGGACAGCCGTGAACATTTCTGTGATCTCTGCAACTCCTGTACAGCACAAGCAACAGTAAACGAATGCAGGCCTTCCATTTTGCATTCCAAAGAGGCTTCTGTTTTGATGTCAGCTTGCTTCCTCGCCCCAAAATGCAGCCATGCTTTGTCACTGGAAAAGGAGGTTTGCAGGAAGTGGATTTGCAAAAGAGATTGGGGCGGTGGGAGTGGGGACGGGGGGGGGGGTCTGTTTCCCCACAAACACCTGGGAAATCGGCTTGAGCTAATTTGGATCCCAGCTGCTGTCGGAGAATCACTGGGGGAGAGCACGGGGGCGCATGGGGGGGGGGAAAGGGGAGAGGCGGATTACAGGGGATCGGGAGAGAAAGGTGGGATGTGGTATACTTTGATGGGCCTTGAATCTGTCTGCCCAGCCCCAACCCCTTCAGGCATTTTCCGTGAGAAAAAATTAAGGCACAGTGATGGCAGTGCTCACATTACAAGAATGAATCACATGAATGATTTATCTGTTTTGCACAAAGCAGAGTCCAGATTATATTTGAGCATATATCTAATCTCATAAGGGATGATGATGATGATGATGATGATGATGATGATGTCTTCCTCTTCTTCTCCTCCCCCTCCCCCTCCCTCCTCCTCCCTCCCTCCCTCCCCTCTTTCCCTCCCTCCCTCCCTCCCTCCCTTCCCTCCCTCCCTCCCTCCCCTCTTTCCTTCCTTCCTTCCTTCCTTCCTTCCTTCCTTCCTTCCTTCCTTCCTTCCTTCCCTCTTTCCCTCCTTCCTTCCTTCCCTCCCTCCCTCCCTCCCTCCCTTCCTTCCTTCCTTCCTTCCTTCCTTCCCTCCCTCCCTCCCTCCCTCCCTCCCTCCCTTCCTTCCTTCCTTCCTTCCTTCCCTCTTTCCCTCCTTCCTTCCTTCCTTCCTTCCCTCCCTCCCTTCCCTCCCTCCCTCCTTGGGGGTGGGTGGGGAGAAAAGGCTTCAGGCACGTAACTCTTTTGCCCACCAGCCACCATCGAAGTACTTTCCCCTTTGCAGGATTCTACCATGTGCTTTCCTCCCACCTGAACCAGCCCCAACCATTTAAAGAAACTAGCAAGAATAGGCCGTACTGTGGTGGCCTCAAATGCAGGGTGTGTATTTAAGGAGTCCGGCAGAGCAAGCCCGTTTTCCCTGATCCGACGTCCCGGGCGATTTGGTGCCATGTGCGGAGCCCGTGGGTTTGTCTTCCCTGCGACCTGAACGTGAGAAACCTTGAGTTGCCCTCACTGAGCAATGTCCAACTCCCCTCAAATTTTAAGCCCTCCCATCTAATAGCTTCTTGGGTTAAGTTCATAATCAGCCATGGATTCTAACTGATTTTGTCACTAATCCTTAAGATCGCCAAGGGTTAGAGCTGAGCCTCAACGTGGTCCACAGACGGATTGGACGTAGCTTGAAATAGGTTTCTGTTGGGACCTTGTCGACCCCGACAGTCTAGGGAAGGGAGGCCGGTGCCCATAAGGCTCTTCCTGCCAAGAGAAAAGCAAACTGCCATCTTTATCTCTTCTGTAAATCAGAGGTCCCAGGTTGCACTGTTGAAATTTGGCAGAAAAAGGCCAATATTTGACAGCGTGATTTGCTTGGAGGGGAGGGAGTTAAGGAAATGCATCTGGGTTCGATGCTCCCAGTTGAATTAAAAGATTCCCTTCCCAGTTATATATGATATGATATAAAAGGCAGTTACAGGTAGTCCTCACTTAACGACCACAATTGGGACCAAAATTTCGGTTGCTAAGTGAAATGGTCATTAAGCGAATCCGACCCAATTATACTTTTTCTGTGGTGGTTGTTAAGCGAATTACCATGGTCGTTAAGCGAATCACGCGGTTCCCCATTGATTTTGCTTGCCAGAAGCTGGCCGGGAAGGTAAAAAATGACGATCACATGACCGCGTGACCCTGCGATGGTCATAAATGAGAACCAGTTGCCAAACACCCAAATTGTGATCACATGACCGTGGGGATGCTGCAACAGTCATAAGTGTGAGGACTGGTTGTAAGTTGGTTTTTTCAGCACTGTCGTAAGTCCGAACCATCATTAAACCAATGGTCGTTAAGCGAGGACTACCTGTATTTCAGCTCACCAGCCCAAGGATGTGATGTTATAATTAGCCCTGCCTTTTCAGACAGTAAGAAGAGGACAATAAGAAGAGCAAAACCAACTATTTCTTAAAAGATGGCCCCAGATGGGAAGCAATGTTCACCCCTGCTCAGAGTTTCAGCCAAGGTTGAAATTTTAGCTCGATCTCAGCAATCCATGTTGGCTGGAAAAAGTTAAGCCTCTCTGGTCTATGGCACTATACCTGACTCCGGAGCCAATCAGTTGTAGCCCCAGCAGTTTTGAACTGGGCGTGCTGAACGCCGTTCCGTTACAGTCTCTGTATTTCACGAGTATGAGAAAATGGAAAAATATCCTAGGCCCAAATTAAATTATCTGTCCGGGGGATGTGATGATCTATTAGGAAACAGCGAAAACCAGTCACCCAATGCCCAAAGGTATTCTAACTGTATTTTCATTCCAAAGGTCCTCCTGCAGCTGAATTTTTTGGAAAGTCTTGAGCTGCCTTCTGGCTGATTCGGAGGCTTATGTGATCCTATGCAGCAATTCTCACATTTTGCACATTCCACCGCTCCAAATAGCATTCCCCCCCCCCCAAATGTCCACGTTGCACTGGGTGGAGAACAGGCTGATGTCCAGATTGTCCGGGCCAATCTTGAACATTATTAACATAACCGCCCAGGGTCCCTCCTGCGGGGGAGATGGGCGGGATATAAATGTGACAAACAAATAAATAAATAAACATTAGTTTGCCTCCCCAAAGGAAACACCATTTTCTCCCCTTCCTGCCTGCCCGTTAGCCGCAAAACAGAAAGAAAAAGGGGACGTTTCAATCTTTTGGATGCTTGTGATGACTTCTTTTGGGAGCTCGCTCACCTGAGGCAGCGGGGACCCCACAAGGATCGCCCCCACCCTTCCAGCCACAGGACAGCTGAAAACGCAAAAGTCACAAAGAGAAAATAAAACCTGGGCACAGAGATTTCGCTTCTGTCTGTGCTCTTGCCCTCTGAAGATGCCGGCCACAGATGCTGGCGAAACGTTAGGAACCACAACTTCCAGAACACGGCCACACAGCCCGGAAGACCCACAACAGCCATAGAAAATAAAACGTCACCCTCGAAAGCGCCTTGTGATGGAAACCAACAATCAGAAAGGCCACATCGATTCAGGGCCGGGTCTGGATTGTCGTCCCAATCTGGTTCTGCTCCGTGCCTCGCTTGACCCTGATCTTATTTTGATCCTTCCTTTTCTGGTGCCCAGCATTGATGCCCACTCTAATAAGAACAGCCATCTTCCTTCTCCAAGCCAGTGGGAAGATCTTGCTCATGTTTCTCCCCAGGCAGGGATATCTTCCTTGTGCTTAAGAATAATCTTCTTGGCTGAGATGACTTGAGGTGTCAAGGCCAACGTCTTTAATCCGCCAACTGGCAGAAAGACACTCAAGTGAACTTCCTGGGCCTGGCACCATTGTTCCCAAGGTCAACAGAAGGTACAATCCAAAGTCAGGTGGCAAAATTGTCTTGGGATGGTTGTGGAATCGCTTTTCCTTGACCATCTGGCTGTTCTATTAACGCTTAGTAACCCTCAAGCTAGAATCATCTATTTAGCTTAGGGGTCCCCAACCTTTTTGGTGCCAGGGACCGGTTTCAAAAGATTATTTTTCCAGGGACCAGGGGGGCGGAGTTTCCGGGGTTTCCGCAGACCGGGGGCGGGGTTTCTGGGAGGGACCCCATCAGAAGCACCGGGGGCGGGGTTTGCAGGCAGGAGCCCCACGTCCCAGTTCCTAACAGGCCCACAGGTTGGGGACCCCTGATTTAGCTGACTTCCCAGGACCACTGATGGTTCTCCAAAGACTTAGGGCAGTGTTTTTCAACCTTGGCAACTTTAAGATGCGTGGACTTCAACTCCCAGAATTCCCCTGCTGGCTGGGGAGATTTTGCAGAGATCTCCCAAAGCTTGCTAGCGGGTTGCTACCTTAATGGACACACGGATAATATTGGTTCTCCATTGAAAACAGCCCACTTGCTGGAATTCTTATAGCATTCTCGCTTTCCTCTGAAGCGTGAGATTTGTGCTTGGGGAGAAAAATCACTTTCAGTTCAGGCAGCTGCTACGGATGTGACACCCAGCTTCCCGGGAGTAGGGCAGAATTCAAAGAAAAGAAGAAAAGTGAATAAATAGGAATAAATCAGATAGTGGTGGACATAGACTGCAGCCCACATTGGGATGTTTGAGAGGGGTGTGTGTATGTGAGTCCATGCTTGCCTCTTGTGTTGTACAATGCCAGCCCCCCCCAAAGATCCCTCTCTGGGTTTTTCAGAAAGAATAGAAAGCTCGTGGCCACCCCCTTGTGGCACAAATTTCCCACTGCACATCAGTGAGCCGTGGACCGGCTAGATCAGAGCTTTCCAAACTGTGTGTGGCGACACAAAAGTGTGTCGCCACACACAGTCTGGTGTGTCGCCACACAACCCGGAAGCGCTGATCATCATCAGCACTTCCGGGTTTTCCTGCGGCGACACACCAATGGCGGCGCGCAAAAACCCGAAAGCGGCAGCAGCGCTTCCGGGTTTTTGCGCACTGCCGCAATGGCGGCACTTCCGGGTTTTCCCGCGGCGACACACCAACGGCGGTTGGTGTGTCGCCGCGGGAAAACTTTGGAAAGCCCTGGGCTAGATGTTTATCTGACAGCGCTACTGACTTGACTCAAACACCACCCCAATGTCAGAATAAACAACAAAAGCACATCATGGAAAGCCTGTGTCCCAGGAGAGAAAGCCCGCCGTAGTGGGGACAGCCCCCCCCGACAGAAATCCCCTCCATAGCTTCAAGACGCGGCTGAAGACGATCTGAGAGGACCCCTGAAAGATTTCCTGGAAGGCGTGCAAGTTTTTCATGGCAATCTCTGGCAACTAAAAGCAGGCCTGGAAAACTCCTGACCTGCTGGTTGGGACGACGACCGAGATGGTAGGAAAACATCGAGCAAAATGGAGCTTCTGTACGATTTTGGCCGAAGGCAGCTTCTGGCCACCTCAGCAGATTTCCGACAGGAACATTCAGCCTGATAAACAGATACCCCACCTATGGATTGAATGATTTTACAGATTTACCCCTCCCCCCCTCCCCCTCCAATTCTTTTCCTTCCTTTTTTAAAATCCCTTTATTTTTTTTACAAATAACTCAAGGTGGGGAACATACCTAATACTCCTTCCTCCTCCTATTTTCCCCACAAAAACAACCCTGTGCCGTGAGTTGGGCTGAGAGAGAGTGACTGGCCCAAGGTCACCCAGCCGGCTTTCCTGCCTCAGGCGGGACTAGAAGTCACAGCCTCCTGGTTTCTAGCCTGGAGCCTTAACCACTAGACCAAACCTTTCCTTCCTTCCTTCCTTCCTTCCTTCCTTCCTTCCTTCCTTCCTTCCTTCCTTCCTTCCTTCCTTCCTTCCTTCCTTCCTTCCTTCCGCTCCACTTGGCAGACTTGTTCCCATGGCTTATTCAATTGAGTGGGGCTTTGGACATACCCCTGAGTTGTATAGCATGACATCACTTCGGTCTTTTCTCTTCATTTGCTCCACAAGTTGAAGCCCAGAAGCACCGGCCGCTTGGAAACCTGGACCGTGGGCCTCCGAAACAGCCAACGGTGCTCACCAACGTGTAAGTCGTCAGGCGACGGGGCCAGAAAACGACGGAAAGCAATGACTGGGGACCCATCTTCCTAGTTCTACTTCATTAAGGGAAGGGAAGGAAATCAAGAGTTGGTTGTTTTTCCGCCCTGCCTCCATTTGCTAGCTTCTGGAATGTGGCCCTCAGCCCAGAAGATTGCGTTTTCAAGACCAGGGAAGACCAGCCAGGAGTTGGGCCGGCCCTGTCCGCAGCTCCTTCATCGCTGCTTGCCTCTCGGCTCCGCATTTTACATTTTACGGCATTCAAGGTCTCAGATCTCACCCAGCTGTCCTCCCTCCCCGGGGGTCCCAGCTGGAGGGTCCCCTGAGAATTTAGCAATCTCTCCGTGTCTCTCCTGCAATCCAAGAAACCTGGATTGTTGGAGGATGAGCTGTCACCAGCAATCAACCAGAGATAGGCCCCCTCTCGCTGGGGTCTCAGCTGCTGTGGGTGACGTACAGCAGATGTGTTCCTTTGGCACGGTTTCTTGGGAGTTAAATCGCTGAGAAATGAGCTGGGGGGGGGGGGGAGAGGGGAGAATGGGTTGCAAGATTTTGAGACAGATTTCTTTCTCTCTCTTTTTTTTCCCCACCTCTTTCTGCTGATTTCTACAGGAACAATTGAGATGGTGGGGGGCGGTGGGGGGACAGGACAGACAACAACAAAAGCCAGACTCGTTTCTCAAAAGACGGCGGGGGGGGGGGGGGCAGCCCTCTGCCTGCCACAACATGGTTTTGGTGGAAAAGTTGGAACTCGGCTCTATTTACAGCCCTGATGGCTTCCAGATGTCGAGCGGGCCCAAAACTCATGTCAGCAAAAGAGCGAAGAGAGAGAGAATGCATCTGGTGCGGGAGAAACGTGGAGCGTAAAACAATAGGGAGGAAATTAAGTCTGACCCCAAAGCGGAGGGGGAAAGGAGACAAAGGGGGGATCATGAAGGATGCAGGAAGATTGGAAGCACAGGGAGACTCCAATCTCATGATGAACGAGCGAGCGGTTCAAGGCTCGGGGAATGCCCCGAGGCATTGCAGAGGATGGATCTATCTGCACCCCTTCCCCAATTGCTGGGGGTGGGTGGGGAGTAGACACTTGCAGAAGGCTTTGTGAAAAGTCAAGGGCCCTGTGGAATGCTGTCTCTGGATCTGTGGATTCAGATCAGCAAGGAAGTTTGCTCCGCCTCGGCTTAATTTCTCCCCCAGGAATGGTGTTGGTCCTGCGTGTCTGGAGGAGATGCCATTGACGTCCGTGGCAATCCCTGCGGGTCCACCGCTCCACAGGCCGAGCGTGTCTGTCATGCAGAAGCTCCAGTGCGTTCCCTCGGCCTGAAAGCAATGGGGTGCTCAGCTGAGAGAGGACGCTATCGGACCCTCCTGAGCAGGGGGTCCTTAGTATCCCCCCCCAAAGCCTGCTTGCTGCTCGGACGATCTGTTCTCTGTCTTAGTATGCCTGCGACTTCGCCCCCTTTAGCTAATGGACAGAAGGTCGAAGGTAGATCAATGCTCTGATTCAGGGTCGGCTTGAGACGTCTATCTGAGCGATGAGCCAACACAGACAGACTGGACTGGTAATGGCCCATCATGGTTTTAGGATGACTGAAATGGGATTTGAATTCCCTCTATGAGCTAGAGGACACACCAAGTTTCCCATAGAAGAGACCGAGGGCTTTCCCACCCGTGCATCTAACCAACCAAAATTCCTGTAGAGGAGTCCAATGAATTTCCAGGCTTGCAACTAACCACAGCATGAATACAGCCTGGCAACCTTTTTTCCATGCCCCTTCCTTCTTAAATGGTGAGGTGATGGCTACTTGGATCACCAATCCATTCCTGAAGATACTTAAAGGCATCCTTAGCTTTTCCGGTGTTCAACTATTTCTGCTTTGGGCCGCAGAAGACTCCAGTTTTTTCAAGCCGGCCTCGTGTGGCGCAGAGTGGTAGGCGGCAGTATTGCAACCGAAACTCTCCCCACGACCTGAGTTTGATCCCAGCGGAAGCTGGTTCTCAGGTAGCCGGCTCGGCTCGACTCAGCCTTCCATCCTTCCGAGGTCGGTAAAATGAGTACCCAGCTAAGCTGGGGGAAAGGTAATCACGACTGGGAAAGGGAATGGCAAACCACCCCGCTATTAGTCTGCCTGGAAAACGTCAGGGAAAGCGGCATCCCTCCAAAGGGTCAGTAATGACTCGGTGCTTGCACAGAGGACCTTTCACTTTCCCCTTGGATCCCCAAGTCAGAGGTCTGGATCAGCCTGGTCAGCAGCTGACCAGTGTCGGAGTCCATTTCTTTCTCTGCTGCTTCATGGTGCAATTCTCCTAATGTTCAGACTGCTTTTGGACACAGGTTTAGCCTTCTTCTAGAAGAGCGCTAAACCCCCATCCAGAGACTGACAGTTGATTCTAGTTTGGTGCAATTGTTTTACGTGAGCGGGTTCAAGGGAGCCCAATTAGCAGCTGACATCAGCTATTCATCAGGCTTCTGGACAGGAGTAGCCATAAACCCCCTGTCCAGCCCTAACCAGACTGTCAGCCCTTCAAGGTAGGACTAGGAAACCGACACCATGTAGGTCAGGACTACTTTTACTGTAAAGCTATGGTAACAGAGTCTTGCAAGTCTGAGTGCGCTTCCCCCCTCCCTCCCTTTATCTTCATGAGAACAAAGAAGGGTCCTGTCTGAGACGCTTTCTCAGGTTACAGTTCTGGCCTGGACACAGGTTTCTTTTATCTGATATAGTCTTGGTAGCATCTCTTCCTCCTGTCCCTCAAGGTAACTCCTTCTTCCCACTACACGGAAAAAGCAGCTGTACCATTCCACCCATCCCTGCCTTTATATGGCCTGTGCCCTCTCAATATGGACAGCCCCATCTGTTGGCACCGTGCCACCGGTAGAGGAGGGATTGCCAGCGAGGGCAATGCATTTTAAGCCAATAAAAAAATTTTTTTGCCTGCTTAAAAGACTGCTGAATGGCCCTTCAAAAGATTGGGGACTATAGGAAATCCATCTTTTTCTTCCAGTCAGGTGTACGACTTGTAATCTGTGAGCCCTTGTAAAGGTGCCCTCTGCTTGGTTCACTCAAGTCTTTCCAAATTCTCCCATCCATCTTGTCTTGAATACCCACAATTAACCCACCGGCGAATTCGACTTCGGCGCCCAGCCACCCGAGCGTCTGGGGCTGTCGAGGCGGACGAGCACATGGCTGTGAAGGTCATTTGCAAACGTCACGTTCAAGCCAAGGAATACGAAGGGCCTTTGAGAATCGGACCACAGCCTGCCGTAGGCCCGTCTGAAAATATTACAGATGTGGAGGTGCGGTTCAACGAAAAGCGAAACTTTCAGCGGAAGGAAGAGGAAAAGGGAACGGAAAAGAAAGGAAAACTGCTCCAGAGGGCGGGGGGAGGGGACGTGCTTCACAAGCTGCGTCACTTTTTGCAATCTGTAAATATTTCGTTGTGGGCCGTGGAAGGAACGCGGGCGGATTTTGCACGGATGGATTTTGAACGGCCCTCACCCTTGGCTTCACGGCTTCTTTGTCGAGCAGTTGCGGATGACCCAAAGGGCTCCGTTTAATCACAGGCTGGAGGAAGCTGATAGAATTAGACGAGGGCAGTGTTTCTCAACCTTGGCCGTTTTAAGGTGGGTGGACTTCAACTCCCAGAATTCCCCAGCCAGCATGGCGACCTTGGGCCAGTCCCTCCCTCTCAGCCCTAGGAAGGAGGCAATGGCAAACCATTCAGAAACCTTGCCAAGGAAACTGCAGGGGCTTGTCCAGGAGTCGAAAAACTGATTTAAAGGCAAGCACACACACAGACGCACACACACACACACACCCCGCCCTGTCTCCGTCCTGCAAGGGGAGAACCTCAGACCATCAACTAACCACCCAGGAGCCTGCTTGCCATCCCCCCCCCAACCCAACAGCACAAAATAAAATAAAGTCGAATTCTTCTGAGTCTGGCTCCGTCCTCTCTGACCCTTTCCCCTTGCAGCTACGCTGCCAAGAAAGCAGCCTGGGGTGGGAAGGGGCCTGGTCAACTATTCCCTGACACAGCGAAAAAAATGTGCTCCCTCTCCCCTCGGTTTTGGGGGTTTTTTTGTCAGCGGCCCCAGGATTTGGCTTGCAGAGGTAGTTTGTCAATCTGCAAAGGCGGGAGAGATAACTCACCCCCCCCACCTCCTTCAAAGCCAGGCCCATGCAGCAGGGCTAATCCTGCCCCCCCCCTTTTCCCGGCTGATCACACATTCCACAGAGCAGGCATGTGCGCGTCTACACACACACACACACACAGAGAGAGAGAGACTTTGTATATCGGAGAATTCAGGGCCGGCTCAAATCCTCTGCAGTTATGAGATGCCGAATCCATCCGGTTCCTCTCATCCAGCCTCTTGGACCCTTCCCGTACCCTCCTCTGCTCATTCTCTGGGGCCGGCCCCCCATCCCAGCCCCCCCTCTTCTTCACAAAGGCACCCATTCAAAGAGAATACCAAATTGGAATGAAATCCCACGGCTTCCCCACCGCAGGAGTCTTCCCTTTTCTCTAGGAGCTCCAGAAGGTTGGATCGCCACCCAAATCCTTTGACTCATGGGGGATGTTGGTGAGCCAGAATCCAACCCCCTTTGAGCAGAACAGAAGGGTCTCTGTGGACCCCCTCGAAGGATCTATCTAATGACCGAGCTGTTCCACCAATCTACACCCCCCCATCCTCCCCAAGGGAGCTTGCAAGAACGTCCTGTTATGTTTGGGTGAAAGGCTGAGTCACTAGGGTCCCCGTACATCGGCAGACCTCCAGCTGGGGCCTTTTATCTAGAGGTCAGAGGGCCCCCGTCTGCTTCTGAGAAGGCTTGCTTTCCAGTTAAGAATCCCTCATAGTGACTCACAGCCCCACAAGGGATGGACTTCCCCAGAGGTAGATGACCCGGCCTGTACAGTTGCTGGCTAGCTGAGACGGTCATCGTCTCCTGCGATGGAACCCTTCGTTGACCCCAAAGGAAAGGTCACGAAGTTGCAGTGGTTCTCCAAGTTCTCCACCACCAAAATCTGGTCTCCTCTAAATGTGTTGGACTGCAGTCCCCATCATCCAGTAGAAGAGAATCTCTGTAGCTCAGGGTTGAATTGTGGAGTCCTTGGTGCTCTCTGAGCTGGGTGCTCGGCTTGCAGACGTTTCATGACCCAACTAGGGAACATCATCAGTGCTGGTGAGTGTGGGGTTTGCTCCCTGTTTATATACAGCAGCCTGCCCTGCCTGTGTTGGTGGGTGGAACTACCCACCAATACTGGTTGGTAGATGGGTTGGTGGAACTACCAAGGAGAAAACCACACCCCACCAACCCTGGCAGGGCAAGCTGCTATATATAAACAGGCAGCAAACCCCACACTCCCTCACACTGATGATGTTACCTTGCCGGGAGCGAAACGTCTGCAAGCCAACCACCCAGCTCAGAGAGCACCAAGGGCTCCACAGTCCCCATCATGCCTAAACAGGTACGGTTGGGAAAAAAATTGCTTCAAACCTTGTGGGCAAGATCAAGCTAGAATGCAGCTTGATCTAGCTTGGTAATAAACCAAACGTGGCTTATACTGGTTATAAACCAAGCAGCTTCTTGTTCCTCTTTGAAAAGGCTGACAATTTGGATTCTACCAGTTGGGACTGCTCTTCACGGCTCAGTTAGGCTTCTCGCAGCCCACTCAGGCACGTGATGCTGCCCTGATCTGCAGCAACCACACAGGGTGTGCCAACAGCTGAACAATTCTGGCACATCAAACCCGCTGGCATCCTGTTCCTGCTTTGTGAAAACCAGCCTGGGAAGGTTCTCACTTTGGCACAATCTGACTCATCCCTCTGAACAGTGAGAAGCTCCATCTAGACCAGGGTTTCTCAGCCTTGGCAACTTAAAGATGCGTGGACTTCAACTCCCAGAATTCCCCGGCCTATTCGGAAAGGTCTCCTTCAAGTGGCAGAAGGAGGCCATGTTTGCCTGACAGCCGCCGTCCGCGAGAGGAGGTGTGGTCAGAGGATGGGCCAGCTTCAAAGAGGGTCAAAATCTAACCCTGCCAGCTGCAAACCGCCACAGTGCAAAGTTGCATGTGGGCAGCAACTGGGTTTCTGAGAATTTTCAAGGGCCTTCAAAGCATCTGTCCAGCGCCAAGATTTGTGGCTTCACTACGATCTCGGGGGGGAAAAAATCTGATTCTCGAACGTGCAACTTGGCACCCGTAGAGTCGCACGAGGCGATTGGGGTAAGCATGGGGCTTCCCACCCTATTTTGGGGGATCGTTTTCTTCTAAGGCCACCTCCACCAGCCCCTGATGAATTTCTGCCTGCCACGCAGCTTTCCAAAACACTGACATAGTATCCTACAACGGTGGATGGTAATTGATGAAGGAGTGGGGGACTCAAATGGCTTATGGCCAAGTATTATTTCCCAATTGGGGGGTGCTTATGCTACACTTTTTTGGTGTTTCCCATCTCAGAATGGCTGCCATGAGAAGTAAAATAAGAAAAACGAAAAAAATAAAATAAAATAAAATAAAATAAGAAAAAAAAAAACCAATTTAAGTCACCTCCAGGACTCAGGTTCTCTACTGCGTGCTAGAATGATCTTGTGAGAATAGCCCAACGCAGAAAAACCCTGCTCGGAGAATGACGGTGAAGTTTTGATGCCACTGGGAAGTTTCACACCTTCTTGCTTTGGCCAAGAAACTTTGTTCCCCTAAGGTCAGTTTTGATGATTCTAGAACAGAGATCTTTGTAACAGCCTGAAAATGACAAACCTACATCTTGAGAGATTATAACAAATGTCTTACTCTGAAGCACCTGAAGGTTCTGCAAAATTCGGTGGGTGTGGTTGCAGCAGAAACCCCCTAGGATTCGTTCTTCGGAAGCAGATTTCAATACTTGCTTGATTTCAATGCTTGCAAGAGAAACGGACATGGTCAAGGCCTGGAAAGTGATTTGCAATCCCAGGGGTAGGTACTGTATGATCTTCTGGCCCAGCAAATCTTTTCCAGATTTGGAAGGAGAGCATCTCCTGAAGATGATTAGTTCCTGAGCAGAAGCACCCATGGGGGTGGGGGAAATAAATAATTTCTGGGGGTTCCGTATTTCTAAACCAAAAGGTGATTTGAACGTAGTTTAACGGCTTGCCCGAAGTGCTGTCACTTTCCCCTTACTGGCTGACTGGATCTCTTGCCAAAACAAACAGTGGAAAATCTGCCTCGGAGATCATTCACTGCCACAATAAATGGGGTTTTGAGTCCACAGGAATTTGAAAGTTCAAAGGGTGGATTCTGCAGCCAAGAGCAAGCCTGCAATTCGGGCTTTTCCCAAAGCAACCGCCTTCAGATGGCTTGGAATGAAGCCCCATCATCCCCAGCCACCGTGGTCATGCTGGTTGGAAGTGATGAGAGCTGTAATCTTGGGCACCTGGAGAGAGCCTCAGATGGGGAACGCTGATGAAGCTCCAGACGGAGAAGGCTGCAATTATTGTGAAGATGATCCTACAGAATTCTTGATTTAGGACCGTCCATTTTTGGAAGGGCTTTTTGAGGGCAAATGAAACTGGGAAGTTAAGCAATTTCAGAGCTTTGATGCGCATCAATAACTTCATTCCAGCTTGAAATGGGACTGGGGTAAAGGAGACGGGTATGGAAAAGGAGAAAGAAATGAAATAAAACGTTCACACTCTGCTGGGCACTCAGCTTCAGAATCAATGTTCTACCAAGACCAGCCATCCTTAGAGATCAGTCATGGGATGATGTAGCTACTCAGTCCTTCTTCTGCAATCACCAAACTGGACTATTTATTTTCTCCTGCATCCTCAGTCTTCAGCAGAGGATTAGGGTGTCCCATGCTATTTCACTGGACATCGCAAAGATGAAAAAGCAAGGGGGGGGGAAATGAATCTGGAGCTTCCTAGATCACGATCATTTTCAGCCATCCCTGCAATCGTCCAACCGCCCAGGGTCCCTCCTTGCGGGGGAGATGGGCGGGATATAAATATGATGATAAATAAATAAATGAAATAAACTTCCAGAAGCAGAAAGTAGGATAGGGAAGCTTTATTTATTTGGGGGTGGAGGTGGAAAGGGTCCACATTTTTCGAACCAAAACCTGCCTAGGAAATGGGTGATACAGAGAAACAACTGCCAAGAAACCGTGATGTTCCCACAGGAAGCTGGTTGGCATCCGCAGACCTCTCGCTGATGTCAGATAGACTCACCGGATTCCGTTCCAGTAATAATTGCAAGTGTTAAGTCGCAGTAGCCGGATGTGGAAAATTCCCACATCGGGCACCACTGTCAAACTGTGCTTTCCAGGCAGTGGCGCGCCGGTTAATTAAGAGCAGTCTTCTTACAGACATGGTGAAAAATTGCATAAGAGAAATAATAAAGCCCCCCCCCTTTTTTTTTTTTCTGGCCATCTCTATTGTCACTCTGGAGGAAAGTGCTTAAAATACATATGGACTCAAGATGGAAAATCTGAGTTTCTGAAAGCATCGTTCGGTTCATGCCCCATCGCAGCTGAACACGGGGGTTTCCCTTCGCTCCTGTGTCGGACTGATGATGCAATTTATTTGTGTTTTGATTTCCCCCCCCCCCCCTTCTTCCCTGGTTGTGGGGCTCTTTTATGATTCCACGAAAAGCAGTGCAACCTCTTGACAACTTTTTCGATGCCTTGTTTTTTTGAGCGGGGCTGATGTCACTGTTGATCCAGGGAATTTAATCTCACGTACGCTATTTTTTTTTTAGTAGGATTTCTGTGTTTTTAAAATGATTCTTTTCACATGATGGCTGTTTCCCGTGTGTTGTCCTGACATCCCAAAAAAAAGATAGTGTTTTTTAAAAAAAGGTTAAGTACAGGTAGTCCTCACTTAACAACCATTCGTTTAGTAATGGTTCAGACTTACAACGGTGTTGAAAAAACTGACTTGCAACCAATCCTCATCCTTACAACTGTCGCAGCATCCTCACGGTCACATGATCACAATTTGGATGTTTGGCAACTGGTTCTCATTTATGACCATTGCAGTGTCACGTGGTCACATGATCACCATTTTTGACCTTCCCAGCTGGCTTCTGGCAAGCAAAAACAATGGGGAACCACATGATTTGCTTAACAACCATGTGGTTCGCTTAACGACCACGGTAATTCGTTTAAAAACCGCCACAGAAAAGGTCGTAAAATCAGGTCGGATTCGCTTAATGACCACTTCACTTAGCAACCAAAATTCCGGTCCCAATTGTGGTCATTAAGCGAGGACAACCTGTAAATAAATGGAAATTTGCACTACCTAAGTCGTGTCGTCCAAGTGAACGCCTTATTCTCTCACAAGCAGGTTGGCAAAACGCTTGTATCTTATTTCAGTTGGAAGTACAGTCAAAATAATTGAATCAATCTCAGACAAGTCTCTGTGGAGGACGTGGGTGGATCTAGGTGGGTGATAAATTGTTTCACAGAATACAAGACGTATGCTCCAGCCCATCCTCCTAATGTCATTTTTCTTTGACCAATTGTTTTTTTCCCCCCTCTGCTTGCTTTGATGACAAATCTTTCACGGTCCTGTGGTTTCTGGGTGCTGCTAGTGACTGCGTTTCAAGTACAAGCCTTTTCCATTAGCAATCCGAAACGGCCTACCAGAATCAGGAAACCGGCGAGATGTGAGTTTTCTGAGACGATCGCCTTGCGAAATGGATCTCAGCATGGGCAAAGTGGCCTGCCGGTGGCAAGCAGGAGAGCGTGCATTCACTGAGCAGAAAATAATTCATTTCTCTCTCTTTTTCATTGACGTCCACTGCGCAGGATAGAAGGTGCCGGTGGTTTGAATCTGAGCCTGTTTGCCTGAAGAGAATGGGGCTAAAGTGAGCAGTGGGTCAGCAATAGAATCATGGAGTTGGAAGGTCTTCTTCTACTCCAGCCCCCTGTCCGGTGTAGGAATTGTCAGACCATTCTGGATAAACAGCCGTCCAGCCTTTTCTTGAAAACCTCCAGCGATGGAGCACCCACATCTTCTGGAGGCAGGCTGATCCACTGCTTAATTGCTCTCCCAGTCAGGAAATACCTCCGTGGTTCAACAGAAGTCAAGAACTTCAGGGCCTTAGTCCCTCAAACAGCTGGCTTTATTCCAACCTTCTCCTTCTGCGTTCCTTGTGCTTGTGTTATAAACAGAGTCGATATTGTGCTACCCTATTAGCATATGTTTACTCAGCAGCGCAACTGAATTTCAGAAAAGTACCACAAGGAGAGAACGGACGTAGCTCAGGGTTGAACGGTTGGGTTCTTGGCGTTCTCCGAGCCTGGTGGATTTCCTGCAGACGTTCCGTTACCAGGCTAGGCAACACCATCAGGGCATGCGGGAGGCGGGAGTTGGCTGGCTGTTTATATGTAATAGCCCTGACAATCTTGGGTCAAGGATGGGTTCCTCCTTGATCGTTCCAACACCCAGATAAACAGGAAACACCACCAGAGAAGAAGCAACTGATCAAGGAACTAGCAAGGAAGAACCCACGTCCCAACCGAGACTGGCAGGGCAAGCTATTACATATAATCAACCAGACAATGTCACTCCCCCATGCCCTGGTGATGCTGCCCAGCCTGGTAACGAAACGTCTGCAGGAACCCAACCAAGCTCAGAGAACCCACAGGATCACAACTCCAGTTCCACACATTTAGAGCGTAGGGAGATCCTGCCTGTGTCTGCAGGACTTGGAGGATTAGCTGGACCTCCAGGAGGCCGTCACGCCATTCATTTCCACTGTAACTCTGTGACTAAGATCCTCGGGGAACACCTGGTCAGTTTCATGGTCGAAGGAGAACAGACTGAATGAGTCAGAAAGATGCTGAAGGATTCCGGGTTTCTTCCCGAGGCACAACGTTGCATCAGAAGGATGTGAGGACGCTGGATCAGGAGGATGTGGGAAAGGCTGGTCCACGTGGGATTGCCCAGCACCCAAATGAAAAGTGGGTTCCCCTCCTTTGTCCTCGTTCTTCTTCCCTCTCTTCTCAGGGCCGCGCTCTGCGCTTTACAACCGCCTTCCGAGAATCTCTCGTGTAGTGCTTTTGGCTGGGCCTCAGGAGACGTCACCATCCTGTTTAGCTCTGACCTACGGGTCCATAATCTGCGTGGATGTTGCCAAAGCAGAGGACAGGCGGGAGGGAGGGAGGAGGAAAGAGACAGAGAGAGAGAGCGAGAAGGGCCATAAATCAAGGCGATAAAGAAAACATCTGTTATCAGCCAGCAGAAGACAAGAACGGCTGCAGAAGAGGCAAGCCTTCTCCCTGATGAACAGACGCTGATTCTCTCTTTGTCCTCGTCTCAAATATCGCACAGGGGAGAAGCCTCCTCATTGCCAGTTGTACCTTAAAATCAGGGCTGTCCCGTTCCCCGCCCCGCCCCAGCTGAAAGCTGCACGGTCTGGTCTCATTCTGCGGCCTGCTCTCCAAAAACAGGTTGGGCCAGCCAAAATAATGGGGCGGCGGGGGGGGGGGGAAGGAGAGGACAGAAGTCAATTAAGATTTAATTGAAGTTAAATTATAATGGCTCCACACTTATTTCACAATTTCCCCCTTCTGTCATATTAAAAAATATGAATCTAGCATCCACTTGGGGGGAAACGCAAGCGGTATTTTCAGGGGCCACACCCCAATGGCTTAAGCTACAGTTCAAACCGCCACGATGAGTTGATTAGAGCCCTCTCGCTCGTCTCGGAGTGCAAATGCCCGTCTGTTGAACGGATCATCTGCGCTTTTGCACGACTGCCGTACTGACCGACCCTGGTCAAGCGCTATTCGCACCGGCGCTGCCAAAGGAAGCGGGAAGCCAGACTTTTGCTAGTGGCTTGGATGAATAAGCAGACCTAGAACAAGCCGTGCTGTTTCTGTTTGTGAATCTTGATTGATATCTCACCCTTTGTTCGGGATGTAGTAACCCCACCTTCAAGCTGATTCTCAGAATAACTGGTCCAAAGGGATCCAGGATGCCTCCAAGCCTGATCTGGATCTCCTAGTCCTTCCTTCCTCTACGGGTTTTCCAGTGTTCATAGGTGGATTTTTCTATCCATCTATCCACCCATCCGTTCGTCCGTCCGTCCGTCCACCCACCTACCCACCCATATCTATCTATCTATCTATCTATCTATCTATCTATCATCTATCTATCTATCTATCTATCTATCTATCTATCTATCTATCTATCTATCTATCATCTATCTATCTATCTATCATCTATCTACCTACCTACCTACCTATTTATCTGTCTGTCTGTCTGTCTATCTATCATCTATCTGTCTTTCTGTCTATCATCTATTTATCTGTCTGTCTATCATCTATTTATCTGTCTATCTATCTATCAATTTATCTTTCTGTCTCTATCTATCTATCTATCTATCTATCTATCTATCTATCTATCATCCACCCACCCACCCACCCACCCACCCACCCACCCATCCATCCATCCATCCATCATCTATATATTTATCTGTTTTTCTGTCTTTCTGTCTATCTATCCATCATCATCTATCTGTCTGTCTGTCCGTCCGTCCGTCCATCCTCCCATCCACCTTAACCCAGGGAGCTCACAGAATCCAAAATGATGTGAAACACTTTTTTTTTTCCATAAGGGACTCAGGTTACAGATCCAAGAAATGCACAATGTGTTCAGGGTTGCTGAACCAAGAAGGCACATAACCCATTGAGGTTGGGTGACATTTGACATTACGAATCCAAAATCTGCGGCCGTGTTCCAGATTGCAGAACCGAGCAAGTTCCCAACCAAAGAGCATCATTGTTTCTTGCGTTTCTGCGGCTGCCGCCTGCTCCCTTCTCCACCCGTGTGTGTGTGGGGTTTTTTTTTTTTCAGAAGCTGTGCTGAGACATGTCAGGAATCCTATCTTTAACCGGCTCCAGATGGCCATTTCCAAATTAAGCCTCAGATCATTGTCATTAAACAAAGCGAGCCTGTTGGGGCTTGGGGGGGGGGGGGTCTTCCCAGACTGAGGTTACTGTCGGATAAGTCTGACCGGCTCCTCTACTCCCAATTATTTACCCAAAGATAAAGCCTCGGTTTCAGAACAAATTCGTTTAAGCCAGAGATCGGCAAATGATGACCTGCAGGCCTCGCTTACAGCCCGCCGGTCCTCTCCATCCCAGATCACAGGCCCAAAATTTGCTGACAAAACGGATGATGTTGATAGTAGACTGGTTTGGAGCGACGAATTCACAGCCATGACCAGGGAGGGCGCAGATGTCCAGAGCTGAGAAAAATTAAAGGGAGGGATCGCACACAACGGGGCCAAGAAGTTAGGACTTTGGGGAAGAGGTCGACAGCCACACTCGGGAGGCGCTAACGTGGGCCTGGATCGACGTGTGTGAATGCATGAAGCTGGCTTTGGGGCTTTCAAAGGCAACCTTTTGGGAAGATGGTTTTCGGCAATCAAATCTGTACTTCTTTGGAATAACTTGTATACCCCTGAACTAAGCTGATAAGGAAGCAGCAGAGCAATAGGTAGATTACGCTTCAGGGGGCTGTCCATGGGACCCCACCTTCCTTTTGAAACTCACGCCACCCTTGCAAGGTAGGGGAAGCAGACAGAATCGTTCCCGTGAGCTTTGTAGTGAATTGGAAGCGGTGAATGGGGTCTTTTAAGTCTGGGGTCCTTAATAGGACCCTATTTTTCTCCCCCCACCCCACCCGTCCAGAACTGCAAACAGCTTTCTTTTAACCGAGCAGGTGGAGAAACAGTTTGGGGCAGAACTGATAGAAGGGAAGGAAATCTGCATTCCTTCCCAAGCTATGCCAGCTGCCAAGGCTGGAAACGTTACATCTGAAGACTTGGAACGCCGTTGATTAGAGGGAAGAGAGGGAGACAAATAGGCCAAACATATTTCAAACTCCTGGCTTCCAGCTTCCTCTCTGGAAGCGGATTTAGCCATTGCCAGGGTTTTGCAGCAACCGTTCCAGCGCTCCCCCGTGCTCTTGAGCATACGCAGAGTCCCTTTAACCTAAAGGAAACGCGATGGTTCCTCTATTCATTCTCTCAGCCTTTTCCAACATCATCGGGTGCCTTCTGCAACATGAGACAAAGAAAAAAAAAGAGGAAATAATCCAACTTGGGGGACCAAGGCAGATTCAACAGACTGGGATTATTTGTGCTCTTGATTTACAAACTGGGCTCCGTGCACGGACCTTCGGCCTTCCTGCTGTGTCTGTTGAACGGTAATTTATCACTCCCTATTTGAGAAGTTTTTGGGGGGTCCCACTCCAGTGTTTTGAGGGTTTATCTCAAAATGGCAGTCAATCAAAATCAAGGGGAGACACACGCTTCCCCAACTGGATACGTATTTCATTGCGGTTTAAATAATGCAATGATTACTAAATCTGCAACTCTGGTTATCAATTTTTTTGTTGTTGTTCAGTCGTTTAGTCGTGTCCGACTCTTCGTGACCTCATGGACCATAGCACGCCAGGCCTTCCTGTCCTCCACTGTCTCCCGGAGTTTGCTCAAGTTCATGTTCATTGCATCGGTGATGCTATCTAACCATCTCGTCCTCTGCCGTCCCCTTCTCCTTTTGCCTTCAGTCTTTCCCAGCATCAGGGTCTTTTCCAGTGAGTCCTCTCTTCGCATTAGGTGGCCAAAGTATTTGAGCTTCAGCTTCAGCATCTGTCCTTCCAATGAGCAGTCAGGGTTGATTTCCTTTAGGATTGACTGATTTGACCTCCTTGCAGTCCAAGGGACTCTCAAGAGTCTTCTCCAGCACCACAGTTCAAAAGCATCAATTCTTCGTTATCAATTAGCACTTTTAAATTCGAGCTCTCTGTTCTGGAAACTTTCTTTCTTTCTTTCTTTCTTTCTTTCTTTCTTTCTTTCTTTCGTTCTTTCTCTCTCTCTCTCTCTCTCTCTCTCTTTCTTTCTTCCTTTCTTTCTTTCTTTCTCTCTCTCTCTCTTTCTTTCCTTTCTTTCTTTCTTTCTTTCTTTCTTTCTTTCTTTCTTTCTTTCTTTCTTTCTTTCTTTCTTTCTTTCTTTCTTTCTTTCGACAAGGCACCCTAGCTCTGCCAGCTTTCCCAATCCCCTATGAGCATTCTCTGCTCACCTATGGTGACTAGCCGATGGCTTAAACGCCCTGCTGAAACCATTCCCGCTTTCAGAATGCCTTTGGGCCTTTGGAGGGGAGTGGAAAACCAGCGTCGGCTGGATAATTCCCTGGCCTCGACTTTTGCAAACCAGGAATTTTTGGACCTTTGTGAAATGGAAAAAAAAAAAAGAAAAACGGGGGGGGGGGGGAGTGAAAAACCTAGTTCTCTCTCTCACTTCCACGTGAGTGGAAACATACATATTATGCTTAACAAGGGGTAGAGCAGTGGGGGACGAGGGGACGAATCGGCAAATTTTTGGCTGCCCCGATTTAGCAGAGTCATCGTTTCTGAGGTTGCCTGCAGCTAATTAATCCATGCCGCTGTTCGGGCAGAAGGTGGACCTCTGCCACGTCTGCAGATCTGCACCCAGAACGGAACGAGGAACAGAGCCATGGAAACCCTGGCAGTTGTGCCCGGGGTTCTCTTCTGCCCCATCCCCATGAGAGTGAGCTGGCACGCAGGTTGGGAAGGGGCTACAAAGTTGTGCCCCACACGCCTCTATAATCACACCCAACCCCAAGGAGAATTCCTTACAGTACAGGCAGCGACCCTTTCGCACTTCTGAGTAGACCACCCATTGTATCTGAAGGTGCCCAATCGTAGGGTTGATGGAAAGGAAAGCGTTGAGCTGCAAAATGCCTCTTATAAGACAGATTCTGAAATATGGGATGGGAGACGTATTCGAGCTGCTTTCTCTAACCAGCTCAAGGAATTCCAACATCAGCCACAATTCTCCCAAATTGGATGACCCCTGAGATGGCCTGGTCCTTAGTTCCCGCTGTTCCCTGGCTTATTGGTCAAGATATCCAAAGGGTTCCAATGTGGGGAAAGCTTCTCTGGGTTGAACTGAAGGAGGACATAGAGTTGATTGCTTCCTTGATCGGTTGATCCTGGCATGAGATATGGAGGTACACCACTTGTACAGAAGGAGTTTCCATCAGCTTTTGTGGCAGGTAGCCATCAACAGGTCTATCTGCCACAAATCTCCCTAGTGTTTCCAAGGAGGAGGAGGAGGAGGAGGAGGAGGAGGAGGAGGAGGAGGAGGAGGAGGAGGAAACGACACGATTTTAAGGAGAAGGAGAAGGAGAAGGAGAAGGAGAAGGAGAAGGAGAAGGAGAAGGAGAAGGAGAAGGAGAAGGAGAAGGAGGAGCTCTTGCAGTAGGGAATTCCACAGCATTATTGTGTGTGTTCATGCCCAATTATCTCCCCACAACTTTTGGCTCTGGCCCCGCCCCAACATTAACTTGCAACGCTTGACCATGATCTGCCAAGGGACGTGGCCTTCTGCAAAAAAGGATTTTTCAGGCTGTCCAGTGTGGACAGGTAGCTGTACCTTGATTCTGCTTCTTCTACACCACTGTTTTTCAAACATGGCAACTTGAAGATGTGTGGACTTCAACTCCCAGTATTCCCCAGCCAGCCTGTCTCTTCCTTTGGGTCTCTTAACCGCCTGGGCCTGTTGACTTTGGAACCAACCCTGGAGATCACCTTGGTGGAGCCCCATTCTGGGGCTGCCTTCTGGTGCTAATCCCCTTGTTGACGTCCTCCAGAGAAGGGGGTTTCACCCTGTGGCTTCCGACTGCATTGCGCAATGTTCCGGATGTGTAGAACCGAATGACTAGAGTGTTGTTTGATCTCCCTCATGTTCTGTTCTGGAAAGAGCTACAGACGTGTGTGGCTGTTGCAGGGCAGTCGTGACTCTGCTCGGCTTCCTTTTTTCAGAGGAAAAGGTGCAGTCATGATAACCTCACCCAAGCACCAGATGGTTCATACATGCTTTCTCCAGCTCCCGTCAGGGCGAATTTGCCTACTCTGATGCAGGGCTGATTCCTGAAGCACCAAATAAGGAGATCTGAGCTACTGGCTTTCAACACACACACACACACACACACACACACACACACACACACACAAAACACAACAACAAAAAACACTGTGTGCACCAAAGCATCCCTGGCCAATATTTATCTAACCTACTTTCACGTAAAAAAGAGAAGGGAAAAAAATATATATAGGGAGGCTGAAATGGTTGTCTTCCCTTAATTTGTTCCAAGGGCCTTGTGATGGAGATGGTTAAAAAGTGGTTGCTGACACAGCTCCAAATATTTCCCCCCCCCCCCTTTGCCTGGAAACCCATCCAAGTCTTTTTCTTGCCACGAGGAAACTGAAGACCGAAAGGCTGTCGTTTTGCTTAGGGCCGATGCTGCCATGAGGGTTGAACAACTGGGCACGAGCTCAACTCCCAGAAGCCAGGCTCAAATCCAGTAAAACACCCGTGTGGGTGGGTGGTTGTCGTTGTTGTCGTTTTTCCTTAGCATCAACAGCTTCTTCCTCTTCTTCCCCCTGGCCTAGAGCCCAACCTCAGAAAGGGGAGAATGTGGCGGGAGATGGTGACATCCAAAGGTAACCGCTGGCCAACGAGAACGGATGGCGTTGAGGGATGCTGGGTCCTGCAAATTTGGCCGGGCTTAGCGTATCCCCAATGCCATATCTAGGCTGAAATGCACAACTGGCCTTGTTCGGTTGGGGCAAAGATCTCGGCTCTTGTGCCAACAATGTACTAAGAGAACCTTTGTCTCCTCGGTAACTGTTCCCGGGCTGGCACCAGAGACCGTTTGGTTGTGGGACTGTGTCTGCTCCTTTGTCTTCCTCTTGAGATGCCCAAGATGTCTTTTTCACGGACGTGATCCTGCGTGTCGAGGATGTCTCCTCTAAGTACATCCTTGGCTCATCCTTTAGATGATAAATATAAATGATAAAATCCTGTAGATGATAAAAGGACTTAAAATAACATCTCAATATAACCATGACCTAGCCCCAGGTGTAAGGTCACACAGCTACCTAGAAACATATTTAGGATTCCCTTACCAACTTTGCTCAGACTGAAGAAGCTCCTTGGATAAGGAGCGAAACGTTTCCACTGAGAAAATAGAAATCCAGTTGACATGATTCAAGCTACAGACAATTCCACCTGGATGACTGAGAACCTTCATAGACATACCAGCACTAGAACCTCAGCCCTTGATCCTTTTGAGAAGGAAATGAGAGGTTGGGGCGGATGAGAAAAGAACAGGGTTACTAGTGGCCAGCAACTGAAAAGCAGAGAGACTATAGGAGGAATTTTAGCAAAGGCAATGATCTTAGAAAGGCGCAGGAAGGGATGGCGGAAGAGGCTGGAGGGGGAAACACAGTGGAAACTGGATACTGGGAGACGGGGGGGGGGGGGGAGGCAATAAGGGAGATCAGGCAAACAACTCCCAATGTATACAGGAAGGAGTTGTACCTAGAGCCCAGATTCCCCATCAGCAATGAATCTTCGCTTCCACAATTCCAACAAACTTGCTCCCCCCTCTTTTTAATTTTAAGGAATGGGGGTCAATTTCCCAGCCCAAAATTTCTGCAACTGGTCTCTTATTTTCCCGAGTACAAAATCGAACCCAATTCTCATGCAGGTCTAAATGGGAATTTTCCCCTTGCAAATGCTTCCCGCCCCCCCCCCCCCAAAAAAGCCACCCTTTGCATCCCCACTGCAATGTGAGGGGAGATGGGCGGTCATATAAATAAAATAAATAAATAAATGTTGAGGCCCTGTTTTCTGTATTAGAAACATTCCCTCACCCTCCTTTAGAGAAAACAGTGATCTCGTTCCCCCCCCCAAAAAAAAAACTGCTCCGTCCTTTCCTGCCTCGCCCCTGATAGCCATTTCACATCATCGCCTCGGCCCAGCACAAAGAGGAAAGGCTTTAGCTGGGACAGGAAGAGTCGGAAAAATTTCCTGCTGTTACAAATTCTGTCAATTTCCTTTCTGTCAAGAATGCTTCACCTATTGGGGGGTCCAGAAAGATGGTTTGGCTTCCTACGGTTATGTGACACACCCGGATGCCAGGAATCACTGTCCTAGGTCACTGTCGGAAAGTTGACCCTCCTTTAAGCCCCTCCTCTCAGCACCGCTTCCCACAAATTCCCTTAATTCCCATCCGGTTGCAATTTTGGACATCTGGTAATCCCCCATCTCCTACGGGGTGCGGATGGTTGCGAAACCGACATGGCACCAAAGCCTGAAGCTTGCAGACATACAAAACGACTTAAAGAAGATTAAATGAATGGGGAGTCCCAAATAAGGACCACCAAGGGCCGCTAAGAGCTATGATGGGCTGACTGTTGGAGACGAGGACAGGGAATAAAACCAGGAGAAAGCCGGGAAGCACCTTTTCCGACAAATAATTTTAATTAAAAGGCGTCGGGCTTTTGCGAGCTGTGGCTCACTTCCTCAGACGCAGGTCGCAAACGCTGACGACTTGAATAGAAAATATTAGTTGGAAAAAGTGCTACTGTCACCTTCTGATTTCTTTTTTTAACTACCGTACACAATGACAGGGAACAAAATAAAGCACCCCAAATATGGGGCATTAGGCTACCGAGGAGCATGGAACACTGCACCACTTTGATGTGGGGTTTTCTCTGCGGGGTCTCGCGTCTCCAGATCTCTGAATCACCTTTTCCTTAAAGATGGGGAAAGCGACGTGGGGGGAACAGGCGGAAGTGAGGTCTTGTTCTGGAACGGATGGAGAACATTTCCTTTCGCAGCTGTCTGAATAATCAGGCCCCCCACACCTCCCGCTCCTTCCCTTCCAAGGCCCAGAGGAAAAGGGAATCTAAATGATTCTTCCAGATCCGGTTTCCTTGGCCCAGCTTCTGTTCCAAATATAGGTCAATAAATAGGTAGAGAGGTGGTGAATCCCAACGGCTAGGAAGCTCAGCTCACTGCTGAACCGCTATTAGTGAAGTCAGGATCTCTGTGTTGCTCTTCCTAAAAATAAATAGTGAAGTGAAGTGAAGTGATAAAGTGAAGTGATGAAGTGAAGTGAAGTGAAGTGAAGTGAAGTGAAGTGGAGTAAAGTAGAGTAGAGTAGAGTAGAGTAGAGTAAAGTAGAGTAAAGTAGAGTAAAGTAAAATAGAGTAAAAAAAACCAGAAAAGGGGGGGTGAGATGTTCGTTATGCCACCAGCATAATGGAAGACTTAGAGAACTGAATTTACACGATGCAGAATGCCAAACTGCTATTTGCCTGAAAGTTGGATGACGAGCCAACTGTTCGCCGAGTCTTAGGCTGCGGTGAGGTCACCGAATCTTCACCAATGTGCAGATGACACCGTTCCGCCACAAGCGAACGTATGACCAATTCGGAAGGGAAAGTATTCTTTCTGGAGCAGAATCTCTCCGATGAGGAGAAACGGGTCGCAACTTAGAGGCTGTGTTCACACACCGGTTAACCCAGGTTACAACACGCACCCCCGTGACTCTGTTCATCTAACATTCTCTGTCTTAACGGATAAACCACGCAAAGGCACGCCGTGATGGTCTGGTTCAATTGCGCAACGTGCTAAAACAATGGCTGGGTTCCACCAAGAGGCTGAATTATAAACTACACGGGCCTGTTTTAACCTAGTCTAGAGGAACCAGTCGTAACACTGGTCAGGATAGATTGACCTGGTTTAAGGGAGCATCTTCTGGAAGGAAGTTGGATGAAGAAACCAAACTTTTTGTCCACCTGTGCCTGAGGTCAAATGGTTTAGCTTGAGAACATCTTAGTTTCCTTGAGGGAAAACTTCCACAAGTTTCAAGTCCCTATGGCTTAGGTATGTTCACTGCCTTGAGTTATTTATAAAAATAATAAAGGCGGGATAAAAAATCTAAAAAAAATAAAGCTACAAAGGTTGCCAAGGGTCTAAAACAGTGTTTCTCAACCTTGACACTTTAAGATGTATGGACTTCAGCTCCCAGAATTCCTAGCCAGCCATGCTGGCTGGGGAATTCTGGGAGCTGAAGTCCACACATCTGGTCTAAAAGCAAGAGGCATGATGCAAAGCTTAACCAATGTATGCAAC